>OY754960.1:54876854-55483354 GCA_963576555.1 Ferdinandea cuprea
ACCAAACGTTTTTACTACCGGAGGGACTTTGTAGTATTTTTTGCCTCAACTTTTGGCCGTAGGAGAATTTGACATGATTAATATGGCCATTGCAGTCATTTCTGGCTCGTTTGAACTTTTTCCGGTTTTCCTCAGTTGGGTTGGCCTTAAGTGACCGAAAAGTTACCTCTTTAGCCCTGATAGCTTCTTTACAGCTCAAGTTACACCACGCGTTTTCCTTAGGTCTGATACACATTATCCTGTTAGGGATAAAGCGTTTCATACCCAGGTGAATTAAATTTGTAATCATATCGGCAGTGGCATCCACGTCGTTGTTGAGGAAGCACAACGACCAGTTAAAACTCCTAAGGAAACCGTTTAAAGCTTTCCAATTGGCTTTCTCGTATTGCCATACGGTTCATTTAGGAGCTTGTTCTTTAACCGTCTGGCTGGGGTACGATATGATCGCGATATGATACAATTGTCTGACGAACCTAGAGGCGATAATACATTTAAAGTGTATTTATCAGGGTGGAAGAAACAAGTCCAGAGTTTTGGCGTTTTGACCGCTAATGTCCGGTAAAAGTTAAGTTAAAGTTGGGGAATGGTGTTTTCGATTTTACTAGGGATATTTTCTATTTTATGCAGGATGGAAGCATGGCCAACATCATTGTCGGTCCACTGTCGGTCTTTTGTCTGTTAAAAATATCGAGCAGTGTCAGGTGAAATAGAATGTCCAAAGTAGCGGACAGAGACTCCTCCAATGCATAGGCAGGTTGATCTTTGAACCTTGCTTATTTTATAGTGATTAGTCGCTTTATCTAAAGCAGTCTACCAGACGTCGACTTCTCCGTACGTAAGTATTGGTCGTGTGACAGAAATGTGTAGCCAGTGAGTGATGTGTGGTTGACGGTCCCATTTGTTCCCAATGGGGAACTTAGCTTAACTTTTTACCTACAATTATACCCACACTTTCCTTCTCTTCGGATAAAGTTAAGCTAATGCCTTTTATAGAGGGACGGTCAATATGTGGGCTTTTATATATCCTTTAGAAATGGACTAGTTCAGTTTTCCGAGGGTTGATTTGCAACCTTCGGCGTCAAGGCATGTGTAATAGATTGTGCAAAGCACATTATATGTGGCATTTCTTGGAGGTGTATAGGTGTCGGTACTTTCATAGAAATATTTTAGCACTTTTTTTTAGCTGTCTTCAGATTAGCCCCAACGCTATGAGGACAGTACAATATCCGGTAGGCAAATAATATTTTTAAAAATTCTCCATATTAATTGGTATAATCAGCTCGAAAGTTTTCCTTTAACTTTCTCATATACAATGATGATATTTTTTGTTTTGTTTTTTATTTCTAACATAATATAGTATAAGTAAATACAAAAGCAAAGAATAAAAAAAAATGTTTGCTTATACTGCGACTAGTTGAATAACTAACGAGCCGTTTGCTTTTGAAAATTAGGAAGGGAAAGCAAGTAAAAAGTTAACAGTTGACTATTTTGCAACTACATTAAAATTTTATATTTATTGAATGATCTTGACTTCTAAAGACAGTAATAGGAGAATAGATGGGATTTAATCCAAAGCGTTGGAGGTTAAGTTCACTCCGAGCGCCTCATTTCGCTCTGTTACTATCTCGTTGCTTGTGTGATTATTTCTGGAGTTTCCGGTTGCCAGACAAGGTCCGACAGTCGTGTGCTTTGCAGCCGTCTCACGCCATGTACGTGAAGAAGACTAGTTGCTTCTGGAGTCTTTTTTCGTGTGCCTTGAACATTTAGTTTAGCTCTTCCAGAATGGTAGGAATTCCTAGATCCCGATGGAGGTAATTGTTTCTGATGTACCTTGGAGCATTCACAATACCTCTGAGGAATTTGTTCTGGAAGCGTTGAATGACTGCAATGTTGGTTGGGCGGGCATATGCCCAAAGTTGAGCTCCATAGTTAAAAACTGGTTTTAGTACCTTGTTATAAAGAAGAAGTTTATTTCTAATTGATAAACCTAACTTCCTGTCTTAAAGCCATTCCATTTTTCGCCATTAAATGTGCAATTCTATTCTTTTGATTTTGATAGGCTCTTTCCAACGAAGCTAGAGTCATACCTAAATACTTCGCTAAATTAGCATATGATATTAGCGTGCCTTATAGAGCAGACTTAATTGTAAAGTCAATATGCTCGTATTTAGTTTTATTCTCCATCTTTGAGTCCACCTGACTATTTGATCTGTAGCAGATTGTTGTTTTTGCATTGAGTCTAGTGTTGCGTTTCCCACTGCTAGGATTGCCGTGTCATCGGCAAAGGTCACAATCTTAATGTGGGTTATTGTTGGTATATCGTTGGTATAGAGGAGGTATAACACTACCTTGAGAAACTTCGGCTTTGATCTCTACTAGCTTAGAATAACTATTTTCTTGTCTCCATTATATGGAAGTACTGCTGTGGCGAGTACATTTTTAATTTGTTGATTAGACCTTTATGCCATACTCTGTCGAAAGCCTGTGCTACGTCTAATAAGATTGCAGAACATATTTTTTTTTCTCTAAGCCTCTTTCGATTTTTGTTGTTATTTTGTGAACTTTTTCTATTGTGGAGTGTTTGCTTCGAAATCCAAAGTGATGACTTGGGATTAGGTTTCTTTCTTTAACGATTGGTTTGAGACGCTTAAAAATCAATCTTTCAAATAACTTTGAAGTCAAGGGAATATTGGCCTATATGAGGATACCTCATGAGGGTCCTTACCTGGTTTAGGGACCATAATCATATCAGCAACTTTCCAAATCAATCCTTGGTACTTACTCAAGGCTAACTGTTTTATTCAGTATTCTTAAGATTTGAACTAACCCTTTCTTTGGTAGTTGCTTCAGGACTGCCGCAGTGATCATGTCAAAACCTGAAGCTTTTTTGTCTTTTAAGCGGCTTATCTCATACTTTTACTCTCGCATCGTGATCGGAGGAATCATGGAACCGAAAGTTTCATTGAAAATCAGAAACTCATCACAACCAGCATCAATAGGCTTAAAAGTATTTGCTAGGTGGCCCGCAAAAACAGTAGCCTTATCAGCATTGCTTTAAGCCCATTGTCCTTTATCATTCTGATATACTAAAAACGAAAGTTATTGCAATCAAAGTCCAAAGGACGGTTCAGCTAATGCTGCCCGTCGGTCTGTCTGCTTGTCTCCCTTATGTCGAAACGGATTTAGTTTAAAGCTCGTATATAACAATTTTAGAGAAACATCTTGCGGCTGTTTTTTCCTGTTTTAGTTTATCTTTGTAAACAACGGTACCTTTCATACAATTTTTTTTTAAAAATCACTTTTAAAGTTTTGAAAAATTAGTTTTTCTTAGAATTGGCACTTACGATTTTGATGTTAAAAATGGTAAAACAAAAAAGTGGCACGAGATTTTGCCAAAAAACATTTATAAGGAACTTTAAAGCAAATTCGTCGATCATTTTTGACATACGGATTCTGGACAGACGGAGGCATACAGACTCATACTTAGTTGGATTTCGAAATTTTGGCACGATTGCAATAACTTTCTCTACTATACGTACGAGAAAGTAAATACGCAACCATTTTCGACAGCTGAAGCCCAAATAAAAAGTCTCGACGAATGCCTTTGGTGTTTATGAAATTGAAAATGTTTAAAATGCTGGTTTACGATTTTCTGACATGCAGGATTTGCAGGACAGCGGAATTATATCAAGAGACCTTTATTTAACCAAAATTCTGAAAAGAACTAAATGAATACGTATCTTAATTTTAATGGTGACTTTTGTATATTTACCTAATTTCTTTTCACGTATTATCTAAGCCTTATTGTTTTCGTGCAGATATATTAGTATATATAATATATATATTATGAGTATAGACTTATAAATAAAGAAAGAAAAACATTTGGATTTGCAAACAAATCCTATTTGGGTTAACATAACGATTTGCGTGGCTCCTTGTCATTAAGTAAGTTTTGATAAAGCATGTCAAGCCATTTGGATTGTTAAAATAAGTGATTGTAACAGAATATATCTTAGATTGAAGGGTTACTTTTAGAACTGTTTTATGTATATATAGAAAAAATGGCTTCTATGTTATTATATAGCTTACTTTTTGTTTTTAGATATATTTCGGATGCTCTAGCATAATATTAATGCACTACCTTCGTGACGAGCAACAATATCTATCCGGAAAAATTAATAAGCCGATAGGTGAAAGCCTTTTGGAAAGTGGTGATGTATCACCAGGTAAGTTTGTTTTATTAGTATTAACAATTTTTACTCCTCACATGTTGATACATTGCTTTCTTAAGGCATTATATTACATTTCCTACATCCTAAGATGTAAGATTAATTTAAATTAAGATGTTGTTGATATTAATTGAGAATACAATTAAATTAATCAATAAAAAAATACGCCTGATGCCAGTTGACAATTTTGATGACAGCAAATTTAATTCACGCAAAATTCAGCGAGTTTACTGAGTTCGTGATCTCCGTTCGGGTTGGGGTTAGAATATAACCAAGGTTGGCATGCCTGTCGTATAAGGTAACTTTAACCCACTCTCCGTATACCAAGTGTAAACCATATACAAATAATGCAATGAACAAAACAAATAGATACAATACCCCAGGTGGCAGTCCAGCTCTACTGGAAAATCCACACTCTTCGGAAGCAGGCTCTACAGATTCTGAGGAGAGCGATTTATTGCAATCTATCGACCCTTTTAAAAATAGCAAAAAGGTCCCCAGATCACCACCATCCGGATCTGTAATTAAAGAAAAATCTAAAAATGCATTACCGCGCGTTACACGGGATTCAACGAAACTTAAAAGCTTTGACGACGAAAATATTAAACTCCGCGCAAAGCTTAATAAAATGGAACAGCTCTACGAAGAATTAAAGAAAGAGCTAGATCTAATTAAAACAGAAAACAAATCTCTTAGGGAGTCTCAATTCCAAAAAAAGCCGAAGAGCTTTCATGCCATCAAGTCAGCCGCGATTATTGTACTGACGAGGAAAATCTCGCGCGTGAAATTGATTGGATAACCATGAATGGAGGTTCCCAAAGAAGAAAATTCTACAACGGTACTTACGGGTAACAAAACGAACTGAAGTCGAAAAAAAGTCAAAAAAGACACACTTTCCGCATCCGATAACCGTTGTTGGAAATAGCAAATTTTATGATATTCTAAAAGATATCTTAAAATCTCTAGATAAATAACAATATTTGTTAAATTAATTTTAGCGATCTGTACAGCTATCGCGCAGTTACACAAAAACTAAATTTAGAACGAATCCAACGCGTTGAACGAATGAAAATAAGTCGGAAAGGCCGACCGAGTTGTAGCCAGGGGACTTAATTTTTTGCGCCGCAAAGCCAATGGCAAGACCTTCAAACTAAAGGTTTCAAGATAATCGATGCCTATGACTTACTAAAGAAAGAAAAGCGACAAAATGAAGGAGAAGTCGAAGTTATACAGAGAGTTTTTTTTAGAGGTATAGAACTTCGAATTGAAATAAAACATAAGGAAATCGTTTTAATGTTTAGCTTTATTGGAAGGAGAATTTTATGCCATTAATGTTTAAATATGGTTTCGGGAATGTGGCCGCCGTGGCTGGTTCGAATAAAAACAAGTTTAGAGGTCCAATTTTCAACCACTTTTTCAAGCATTTGGGGCTATATGTCGGCAATAACGCCACGAATGTTGGCTTCCAAGTCCCCTAACGTTTCTGGTTTGTTGGCGTAGGCGAGCGACTTCACATATAAAGAAAATAATCCAATGGTGTCAAATCACATGATCTTGGTGGCCAATTGACAGGTCCATTTCGCGAAATTATGCGCTCATCGAATGTTTCCTTCAATAAATCGATTCGGACATACGCTGTGTGGCATGAAGCGCCGTATTGTTGGAGCCACATCTCATCCACATTCATGCCATCCAATTCGAGAACAAAATAGTCAGTTATCATGGCTCTATACCGGTCTCCATTAACGGTAACTGATTTTCCAGCATAATTTCGGAAGAAGTATGGCCCAATGACTCCACCAGTCCATGGAGCGCACCAAACAGTCAGTTTTTGTGGATGTAATGGAGGTTCAATGGTCTCATGTGGATTCTCCTCACTCCAAATGCGCCAATTTTGATTGTTGAAGTAGCCATTTAACACAAAATGAGCCTCATCACTGACCAAAATTTTGCGGTAAACTTCTCGAACTCAACCAATATTTTCGAAATAAATTTGCACGATTTGCAAGCGTTGTTCATTTGTCAACCTATTCATGATGAAATGGCAAACCAAACAGAATTGAACCTACACGCAAAAGTAGAAGGCTTGTCCCTGAGTGTAAACGTTGCCAAAGGCTATAACCATACTCAAGCATATTGCCAAAAGGAACCGCGCTGCGCTCTAAAAAAACAAGATTCGCCGACTTGCATTAATTGCAAGGGAAAACACCCGGCAAAAGAAAGACGTGACTTAGTAAAGATCGAAACCGATCGAAAACCGGTCCAGAGATATATATAAGAAAGAAAACAGAAAACCCGCTAAAGAAAAGAAAGTAAGGTCTAAAGAAATGTCTAAATCAATGCATCGAAGTAGAAATGTCGATGAATCGCGGCCCGCTAACGTACGCTGAAGCCACGATACAAGCAAATAGAATTGTTAATACGACGCCTGATCCAACACAATTCTTGAGAGCAAAGCCAAATCAACAAACGTATGTTTGAGAAGCTAGACAAGCTCGAAAATAAAATTCCGTACGCAAATGAGGTTAAATACTGGAGAATTATTCTGGCCGCAAAATTAAATTTAAAATTGCATGTTAAGAAGAAACGCGAGGATCTTGTTCTCAAATGCAATGGCTGATTCGAAGGTTTTCAAAACTCAGCATACAAAACTAGCTCATTTTATACAAGTAAGTGCTAAAACCTGTATGGGCGTATGTTATACGACTTTGGGGTGTACGAAAGCATGTAATATTAAAATTTTACAGGTTCTTAGACAAATCGGTAATGCTCGCAGAGATTTATATAATATATAATTACTACTCGCCTTGTTGGCCGTTGCAATGACGGTGTATTAGAACTTCTAGACCAGAAAAATCTTGTGCGCCAACTACAAACGATAAAATCTTTTGAATTAGCACTATAAGATGTAACCACGCATTGTTGTTGATAAAGCAGGAGCTTCCGCTGGGATGTTTCCAATTAAATGTGATTGAATATTTAAATTAAAACTACTTGATAGGCATTATTAGTCTAGTTGTAATATAAAAACATTTTGAAGGGAGGTGTTTTTAGTCAATAAGAATGTGTCTCATGGAAGATTTCCCACATACCATCGGAAAAAAAACAAAAATAATAAGTTCGCGCACTGTGGACAAAAGCCTAGGGCCGTTGCAAAAACGGAAAAAGTGAGATGTCGGCTTGATAATTTTTTAATTAGAATTAAAAATGATGGTACATTGTAAATTGTTTAAAAAGATGCAGTCTGATCAAAACTATTTCTTTTGTTGCAAACATCATAACTTTTGAACGAATCAAGATATTGTTTCAATTTTAATCATCAAATTAATTTTTATAATTGTAAGAAAATATACTGTTCCAAAATTCTTAGTGTTTTAAATTTGGTTCTTATTCTGAAACATTCACTCTATATTTTAAACGAATTTACGAAAGCCGTTTCAAGAAATATTTATTTGCTGTAAACTAACACTGTTATAAAATTGCAAACTTACTTCGTATTTCTTCTTATAAACACAATAATTTACCGTATAATTTAACAAAAAATAAAAACCACATTAAGTTGAATTTCACATATATTAGTTAGACTCTGGCTTTGGCTCTTAATTAAATAATAACCATTTACAAAGAATTACAATAATTCATTCGAATTACAATAATTTCAAGAAAAAAAAACAAAATATTCTACTAAAAGATCTGAAAACAATAAGAGTGGAGATTCAAAATTATTTTGATCTCATTTCGAAGCGGTAAATTTTGACAACAGTCGTTTAATTAATTCGAGTAGTATAATTGTCATTCATTCACCTTCGCCAATGTCCACGCGACTGCACGCTATAGCAGGACTGGGATGATTAGGGTCTTATACAGAGTCTTCTTGATGTTTCTTGACAATGCCTAACTTTTCAATTGCCTTCTTAGGCCAAAGAAACTGCTTTTCGCAAGTGTAATAATTCTTCGCTTGATCTCTGCCGTGATGTTATTTACAGAGTTTATAGCGGAACCAAACCAAACGCACCAGTGACAGCTCGCTGTGTTCTACCAATTCTATCAATGTCATCTGCGTATGCAAGTAATTGAACAAATTTGTGTAAGACTGTGCATCTGATGATGGCTTGTGACTTTCGCAAAATTTTCTCAAGTGTGATGTTAAAGAAATCCTTTTCTGACATCAAAGGTCTCGGTGAGATTGTTTCCGACCTTAATGGAGCAGCGAGAGTTCTCCATTGCCATTGTGCACAATCTGTCGAGTTTGGCAGGGATGCAAATACTTGACATGGCTCTATATAGCTCGTCTCTATAGATGCCGATGAGGCCTTAAATCGATAAATAGGCGTTCACGCAGTATGGCAGACAGGATCTTGTATGCGATATGAAGCAAACCGATGCCTCTGTAGTTGGCGCAGTTTAGTAGGCCTCCTTTCTTGTGTACCAGACAAATGTTGCTGAGGTTCCATTCATCAGGCATACTTTATTCCGACCGAATCTTGGAGATGAGTTGATCTATACCCTCCACCATGACGTCTTTCGCTGCTTTAAATAGCTCGGGTGGTAGGCCGTCCGGTCCAGCAGCCTTGTTGGACTTGAGTTTAGATATTGCCATCGTCACTTAATTTTGGTCGGGTGGACAGAAATCTTAGCTTTCGTCGTCCAAATTGAATGGTTCGTTTTGCCTGATAGCGTAATTTTGGTCGTCTTCGCCGTTTAACAGTATGCTGAAGTAGTTTTTCAATATCTTCAACAACGACTGTGATTCTACTACAATATTCTCTTGCTCATCTCTATAGGTCTCTGTTCGGGTCTTTTGCGTATGGCATGCTATTTTTGCCTTTGGTATAACTTCCGAACATTATTCGGGTGTTCTTGCCTCGTAAAGATTACGAGCCGCTCTCCTCCATCTCTGCAGCGCCACTTTGTAGGCGAATTGCTTTGCTGCATGTGCTTGCCGACACTCTTCATCAGACCAAGGGTTTCGTTGTGGTGTTCGGGTGAAACCTAGCACATCAGTTGCGCCGTCTCTGATGGCTTCGCGGCATGGATACCATTGCTCCTCGGTACTTGATGCTGGCTGAATTAGACTTCTGGATAAGTTCAGAGATAGGCGATCGGAAAATACTCTGGATTTTTGCTGCGATTGCAGGCATGCAATGTCAAATCTCGTCATAATATTTCTCCTTTGATGGGGCGTCTGAGATATCCGCATTTGTACTTTGGCTACAACAATGTAGTGCTCCGAGTCTATGTTGGCCGCTCAGAAAGTTTGAAAATCAATAATACTGGAAGCGGGCCTTAGGTCGATCGCAACATTATCAATTTGGCTGATGGTTTTTTGATCTGGTGACAGCCATGTTTCTTTATGAATATTGAGGTGAGGAAACCGCGTGCTAGCTATAGTGACGTTACGGCCGCATTTAAGTCAATTAGTCTAAGTCCGCTTTCAGACGTGGTGTCATGTACGCTATGCCTGCACTACCAAATATGTCCTCCTTTCCTATTTTGGCGTTAACATCACCAAGGACAATTTTAACGTCATACTTAGGACTTTGTTCATATGTTTGGACGAGGAGCTCGTCGAAACAATCTTTGGTAGCATCATATTCTTCCTCCGTGGGGGCGTGAGCGCATACCAGGCTGATTTTGGCAAATTTAGCCTTGATGTGGATTGTCATAATACTTTCGCTGACGAGTCGATGGCTCCGGATCCGGATATTCAGCTGCTATGATCAAAAGCTTTAGTAGCCAAGATTTGGTAGTGGTTTCTATATCTTACAAGGCAAAAGATAATTGGGAAACCTTTGTCGTTGCATCGGCTTTTTCCCCTATGACTCTCTAAACCCCCTCCACGTTACCCTGTATAGCAGGCATTTGAAGTATATCATAAATTGGAAGGTATCAATATATAGCACCTTATCAGATAATAGATACATCGAATTTCAAATCCAATTATCAGATAATAAATACATCGAATTTAAAATTTTCTATATCACCTTCGCAAGAGAGGGAATCCGAAAAAACGAACTTTGTCAAAGTTCTACTCAAAGTTAGATCAAGATAGGGAGTGGAGAGATCTGCTCAGGAACTAAACAGCGTTCTCACCCGCTGCTTTGAACTTTTGTGACCTGTTTCTAAGCCCCCGCAAAAAACCGGTACCCTGGTGGAATTCCGAACTGCAGTGTCTTCGTTAAAAAACTGGGAAGCTCCTAAATCGGTCTTTAAAAACCAACTGGTATCTTTATCGATCGAAACAAAAAGTTTTTAAGAGACTTATATTCGCAAGCCGAAAAATGACTTCTTTAAAAAGTTGTGTGAAGAGTGCAACTGGTAGGCTTTTAAAAGTGTTCCAAAGGAGAAAACCAAGCGAACTGGACGCAATCCTTAAACCAGATGGTACATACACTGAGACAAAGGCGGAGACTTTCAGTGTACTCCTTGAGAATCACTTCCTAGGTTATCAATATACTACGCGTTCTTCAGCCATTAAATCGACGGTGGCTACATTTGCACAGACTATTACCATTCGTCACAGCTTTAATATGCATCGGGAGTAGTGATTGATGATGCTTTTAAATATGCTATTACATCATTTGAAAGTTTCAAGTCACGTGGTCCAGATGGAATTCATCCAGATATGCTCAAACAAGGTTTAAGTCAGGTTTTTCCTGAATAGAATTTTCAGCGCGAGCTTGGCATTGACCTATGTATGTTCCCCCTGGCGTATGGTTAAAGCGGTTTTCATACCAAATTTGTGAGTCTGCCTATACTCTATCCAAAAGCTTTAGACCCATATGTCTGTCTTCCTACTTGCTGAAAAGTTTGGAGAGACTGGTTGAGCTGCATGTGCGCAAGATTGCTATTCGATCACATCCACTCTCTGAGCTGCAACATGCCCATCAGCGCGGAAAATCCTGCGAGACAGCGCTTCAAAACCTTGTTGGTAGGATTGAAAGTGCTCTTGACGGGAAGGAGTACGCGTTGGGCGTTTTCGTGGATAATGAGAGTGCTTTTGATAATGCTACCTTTGACAGCATGTGTAACTGCCAGACAGCATGGTGTGGATGAAACTTTGGTGTTGTGGATAAAAGCAATGCTAAAGTACAGGGCGTTGGTAGCCGATGCAGATTGTGGAAAGTGCGTAATAACAGGGGTAAATATGGGCTGCCCTCAAAGTGGTGTTCTGTCTCCCCTCTTATGGTGTATGGTGGTAGACTGTTTGCTTACATCTCTAAGTCTTCCTTGACACTACACTCAAGCTTATGCGGATGATGTTGCCGTTCTTTCTGTCGGTTCAAATCGAGGGGCTGTCTGCTCTCAGGCGCAGAGATCCTTGGATTTGATCGATGTTTAGTGCACTAGTAATGGGCTTTCAGTGAACCCTCTTAAAGCTACGGTTTTTCTCTTTACGAGTAGAAGAATCGTCAGTGGTCTGTCCTTAAAGGTGTCACCATCCCTATCTCCAAAGAATGTAAATATCAAGGTGTAATCCTCGATGAAAAACTTCTATGGTTCAAACATGTCGAATCAAAAACCGTTAAGGCACTGTCGGCTTTCTGTGTAAAGCCGCTTTTGGTAAGTCATGGGGCTAGTCCCCGAAAAGGCTCCTTTGGATTTAAACGGCCATGATTAGACCGCTCCTCTCATAAGCATCGGTTGTTTGGTGGAACAGGCTTTAGCGGAAACGTGTTACTACTTATTTTGCCAAACTTCAAAAAACGGCATGGCTCGGCTGCACAGAGGCCTTCCCAACACGCCGGGCTCTGCTCTAGATGCTCTGATGAATCTTCCCTCCCTCAATTTATAAATCATGGCTGAAAACCATCTTTCGGATTTAATGCCATCGTGTTTTCACGGATGGCTCCAAGACCGGACAGGGGTCTGGTGCTGGAACGCGATTAGCTCAATTGAGGTACCTGCCAAATTGGCTATTGACGACACCGTTGATTTAATCTAGTGAGTCAGCAACCGTACGTCCCCTTTCTGAGGTGCTCATGTAAGACTTTTGAGACACGATCAGTCAGTCAATTCGACGGAAAATTTTAGTGTTGCTATTTTCTTCGTGTTCATCACTCGCGCTTATAAGATCAACAAGCCGACTCCGAATGGACAGGACCAGTACCCGGCGGCTACCACTAGTAGGTAAAATAAGCATAATTGATGTGTATGAGAAAGTTACAACACTGTTACCTAAATGCCCGAAAAAAGCGTTAAGAACATGATATATAGCACTTTATTTCATTATATGTAACTTATAAAAAAAATTGAAAAAACGTCCCCAAAAAGTGGGCGCGGCCAAAATCTTTGTTTGAAAAACTTATAAAGTTCGGCAGTACCTACATATCTTGTAAAGATTACAACACTCTATCTCTAAAACTTTAGCTTTAAAACTGTTTTTGCTAAATTGTGAGCGTGGCAGTGGGAGTTTCGGGGCGCTAGGGAGTATATGTTCCGAATTTCAGCTTTCTAGCATAAAGTTAAAGGCCTAAAAGGTTGAAACGAGTGAACGGACGGACGGACATTGCTAAACAGTCTTAGGTTTTAGTCATGATAATAAATATATACAACTTTATACACTTTTCCAATATATGACCCATACAAAGGTTTTAGCCACGGCCACTTTTTGGAAGGGTTTTTTTTAAAAAAAAATTTATTTTCTAAATTTCATAGAATGATATAAAATGCTTTCCATTATGTTCTTTACGCTGTCTACGAAACATATTAAGAGGTATTACAAACTACATATGTGTCTAAATTAATATACGCTTAATTTAATTTTTTAAACTTAAAACGACTATCCTATATGTAGCAAATCGCTGTAAGGCACTTTATCTTATTCGTAATGAATTAACCTTTAGGTTCTCTTTGGGTATTTCATCTCTCACGTCACGTCTCAAGAAGACACACTATTTTCTCCGCCATGACCCTCTTAGTACTTACCAAAGTCTTAAATTTGAAACAAAGTAAGTATTTACATTGTCAGTTAAGCATTCAATTTTACACAGTGGGTATATGGTTTCAAGCAGTTTTCATTAAAATATCGGTTGTATGCATATGAACACAAGCGTTCTGACTTTAGCATAACACCATCAATTCCTACTTCTCACCTCCCCGTGGTGACTGCTGGATGCCTAGTACCTCGACTGGAGATGGGGTAACCAACCCCTGTGGAAGGTCGTTGGTGGCAGCTGTCGAGAGAGGGGGGGGGGGGGGCAGCTCACTAAGGCACTTCTCCTGTTTCCGGACGGCGGCGGATGAATTCTACGGATGGCTCAACGGCGGCGTCCACAGTTCCAGTTTTGTGGAACAAGTGATCTTCCTAGATGAGCTGCTTCGACTTATTTTGAAGCCCAGGTCTATAGGGATATCCAACACAAAGCCAGGGCGTTGGAAAATAGTTGGTGGCGGATGAGCCCTTGATGGGTCAACGGCAGCACTCACATCCCGAAGTGGGTTACTGGCACCGGAATTACCGGCCTACTGTCCTAGGGTCAAGAACCCTCCAAATTGGGGGTTGTGCCGCCGGCGTAACCTCCCGACCACGTCAAAAACATATAGTAATGGGAGAGACTATGGCAGCATCGGATATAAATGTACCTCAAAGGCAAAACTGACCCGGAACGTTAACGGACATGCGAGTGTGTACCTGCGATTGCGGACACTCTACACTCCAGGTGGTACATAAAAACTTGAGTCTGTCTTCTCGCGGTGAAAAGCCGACATTACCGCGATCCAGGAGATACGATGGATAGGATCAGGAACTATAAAAAGACAAAATTGTGACATTTATTACAGTTGTAACAAAAGATTGCACGTGTTAGGATGCGGATTCTTCGTGGGAAACCGGTTTAGATCCAAAGTAATGGACTTCATGCCCATAAGTGATCGCCTGGCTGTGATCCGCATCAGAGCTACATTCCAAAACATTAGCCTAATATGTGCACACGCCCCTACCGACGAGGCTGAGGACGCTATGAACTCTTGGACGGAGCCCGTCCGGAGTACGATGTCATAATTGGACTTGGGGGACATTAATGCTAAGGTCGCAAGGAAAACATCTTCGGCGGATTAGTTGGTAAGCGCAGTCTCCACCAAACGACAACAGATAACGGCTACTAATTGACTTTGCAGCAGCTTGTAGTACGGTGATAAGTAGCACTAAGTTTCCGCGACTAAGGATCCACACAGCAACCTGGAGCTCTCCAGACGGTCGAACCGGTAACCTAATCGACCATGTGCTGATCGATGCGGGGCACGCATCCAACATCTTGAACGTGCACACTTACCGAGGGGCAAACGTCGACTCTGACAATTTTCTTGTTGCAGCTAAATTCAGAGCTCGAATGTCCAACGAAAAGAAGGTGCGAACTGCAGAAAAGAAGAAGAGCCTACAAACAGCGCCTGAGTGAGAAACTCCCCACCGTGCATTCTCCTCAGTATCGCTACATCATCAAGGAGGTAGCCGAAACCACCCGAAACCACCCTAGGATACCACCCACCCGAGAGAAAAGGCTCGTGTATGATAATGTATGCGTTTACCGGAAAAAGGTGACAGAAGATGCACACATTAGAACGCTGCAGAGGAAAACAAGGGCAGATGGGATGAGTACCGAGCCAGGAGAAGGGAGGAGAAGAGAGCACGCAGTCTCCCAGCTCAAGGAGATCGAAGAGTCCCGCGACCGAAACTACATCCGGAAGTTCTATAAGAAAGCCAAGCAACTGGCTGCTGGCCTTAAGACCGGAACGTAGGCTCTTCGAAACAGCGATGGAAACCTAGTCACCGACGGGCAGGGAATAGTAGATGTATTTCAGCAGCATTTCCAGCAGCTGCTAAACGGACAAAATGTAGAGAGAGTGATGGGGCAAGAAGAGAACCCACGTCCAGTCAATGGAGGACCAGTCCCTCCACCCAGTTGGCTTAGCTATAAAAAAGCTAAAGAACAACAAGGCCGCCGGCTCTGAAGGTCTACCAGCAGAGCTTTTCAAAAACAGAGGTGATGTTAAGCGCATCAGCGGATGCACCCACACCCACTGCTACTGAAATGGTAAGGAATACACACCGTGAGAGCGAGTCAAATTCCAACAGCACTACCGGTATGGACCTAAGCACCGATCACTCCACATCGAATGAGTGGACAACTGTAATCGGAAATCTTAAACACGCCGCAAGCAGCTACCAATCTAACGTAGGGAAACGAAGAAGAAATGTGCGTGGCGATGAATCATCGCCTAAGCGAATGGCCGCGCAAAATCGATTTTCAGCACTCGCTGATTTGGAGCATAGAGAAGCCAAACACAAGTGAAGTAATAAACCTTGCCCCTGCAGTTCAGCATTCCAAGAGTCCGTCCATTGAAATGCATAATCAACCCAGTGCCAATACAACTAAAAACTTTAGTAACGTATCTCTCTGCCCACCAATTTTCATATTTGGTGCCAATTGCGAACTTGTCAGTAAAGTTATTAGACTCGCTGCAGTTTAATGTAAAATTACAGATGTGAAGCATAAATTTGTAAACATGAGCTACCGGAAAACGAAGGTATTTGTAAATAACGCCCAAATCCATTCGATAATTATTGATAGATTACGCGGCCAAGAAAACGAAACGGGTTTTTGTAATGTTAAAGGGCCTTGACGGTGATACACCTGTTAAGATAATAGAACAAGCGGTCAAAGCTGTATCTCCTAGCACTAAAATTGGTAAAATTACACCTTTTTCCACAGCTAAATCAAAAGAAATGGGAGTAAAACTTAATATGTTTATTGTCCAATTAGAACTTGGTGAGTCCATCAAAGATTTAACTAGCATTAGATATTTACTGAACCAACGGGTATACTGGAAAAAAAAATCAATAAAGCTGTAAGTCGGTGTTACAGGTGTCAAAGGTTTGGGCATTCGGTCGATGCGTCCTGTGCGGCGAGGCTCACGATTCAGAAGCCTGTATTGCATCCTTTAAAACGCTTAAAGAGACAAACCAGGAGACCCCTGCTTTAAACTGTGTTAATTGCAACGAAACTGGGCACGCTGCTAGTTACCAAGGCTGTCCAGCTTATCTTAAATATAGGGAAAAACGGGATCTATTGACCCAAAGTGCAAGACAGGCTGCGAACCAAAATAGATCGGTAGTGCAGAGTGCTATAAGTATACTTACTGATCAACGCATATCTTTCGCGGACAGGGTCAAGAGTAGCCATACTATTGAGTTGAATACGCAAAATTTGTCTAGCAAAAAAGCTATAAGGAAAGACACACAGGCCGTTACGACAAATATACAGGCTGGTGATCTTAGCAGTTTTTTGAATGAGGCGAAAAATCTTTTTAAAGTACCTTTTATAGAGTTGATAACAAAAATTGGACAATTTTGGCCCACTTATCAACAATTACCTTCTACGGAAGATAAAATGTACCTTGAGTCTGTGGCCGCTATAGTAGTATAATGCAGACAACCAACTTAAATATTATGTCGATAAATTGTAATTATATAATTTCCCTTGAAAGAAGACTAGATTTATTCAACACACTTAAAACCAACAGCCTCAAATATGTCTCCTTTCGGAAACAAGGCTATCCTCAAAATATAGGCCCTCTTTTGATGGCTTTAATTTTAGCCCAAACCACACAGGTAGAGGAACAGCAGTTGTCTTAGACCAAAGGTATAAGTACACTGAAGTTCCTTTCCAGAGCGACATCTTTTCAGTTTGCCTAGTAACTATTACCACACGTAGCAGTTCTGGTTCACACAAAAATATTTTAATAGGAAGCATTTACATTCCGTCCAATGCCGGTCGACGATTACCAAACGAGCTTGACAGACTTTATGCTCTTATCAACTCATTTGATGCAGCCATACTTGGAGGTGATTTCAACGAACGTCACTCAGAATGGGGTGACACACTTCACAATCAGAATGGTAACCAAATATACAATTGGTTTTACAACGGGCCGTATTTGAGTATAGACCTAGTTGCCGAAAACAGTCCGACTTTTCCCAGATCATCATCCGTTCTTGATTTCTTTTTTATATCCGCATCCCTCACAAGCAATAACCTGAGTCCTTCAGCTTGCTCAACTTTCTCAACGAATTCGGATCATTTTGGTATAAAATTACATCTAAACTTAACCGAATCTCTTCCAACTTTGTTACCACCGACTACGTACAGATGTTTGCAAAACACTGACGGGTTACCGTTTAGATCCGGACTTCACTATCGTCTTTCATCTCTGAACATCCCGACTGAAAGAAATATAGAGAATGAGGAAATAGATAATTTTATAACGAAAATCAATGAACAAAAAACGCCAGCGTTCAATCGCACTCCTCTCTCCGCGAAATGAAAAAACAAAATTACCACAATATATCAGATACCACAAAAAAACTAATAAAGCTGCGCGGTTCCTGGCTTACTCAATTGAAAAGACTGTATCACAGACACCTGAACAGTATTAATCACCACAAGCGTTTCGTTTAAGGAAATTGATAGGATAACGGGCAGAAAATTCTTCGGAACCAATATTGTCAAAGATATTTTGGTCCAAAACGGAGAGAATTTAAAAGACGTTGAAAGTAAGATGTCCGCGTTTAAAAATTTTTACTCCCATGTGTACTCGGGAGTCCATCTCCAGGAAACACCTCCAAATGAATCAGAGGAGCATGATATCAACACAACCGTAGAATCATTTTGTAATACGGAGTTCAATTCAACGATTACTAATTTTTCGCCTTCAAATACAGCAATAAGCCCAAACAACGATCAGGTTTTTGCATCCCCAAATACGGTCAGCATTTTAGGAGCAACTCTGAACAACAAAAAATCCGCTGGTGTAGATAATATATCAAATTACATTCTTCGAAAATGTGCTAGTTCTCTCGATGTAGCACTATCGCCTATTTTCAACCACTGTCTGAATAATGGCTATTTTCCATTATCTTGGAAGACAGAAAAAATACTTCCAATAGCTAAATCAAAAAGGGCAAGAGATGTAAAGGACTTTCGTCCGATATCCATCCTATCCAATATAGAAAAGCTATTTGAGAGGCAAATAGCAGAGAAGTTAAATAATTTTTGCGAGAAGTCTACCATAATTCCAAATAACCAATTTGGCTTTAAAAGGAGCCATTCAACAGAGAATGCGTCATTGGTACTGCACAACAAGATTGTTCAGAATCTAAGAAATCGAAAATGCACCGTAGGTTTTGATATAGACCAGGAAAAAGCTTTTGATTCAGTCTGGCACAACGGCCTGCTCTATAAGCTAATTAGGCTTAATTCCCCAAGGTGCTTAATTTTCATAATTTTAAGCTTCCTTAGAGATAGATTTAGCTCTGTCATCATTGGCTCTGAGTACTCCAACAGTTTTCCAGTGTGGCGCAAGGGTCAATTCTAGGACCGCTCCTGTTTAATATCTACATACATGATTTTCCCTTCCAAAATGCAATACAAGATGATCCTAGTGTTATCCTATACGCCGATGACTCTATTATATTAGCAAGTGACGCAAGATCACAGGTTGCACTAAATAAAATTAAAGAAAATCTGCCAACTCTTTTGAGCTATTTTAAAACGTGGAACTTAAAAATAAACATTGAAAAGTGGGGCCTAACATGTTTCAGAAATGCCAGCGGGAAAGGCCATTATCTTGCTGTATAGGATAGTAAGTCTCTGAAACTTCAAATAAACGGCAGTGACATTCCCCTTAGAGATGATGTCAAATATCTCGGTATAACCTTCAATAAAAGACTTAGCCCCAATGAACATGCCCGAGAAACGTTGAAAAAAGCGAAAATGGTCACAGCTATTCTTAAGCCAATGCTTAATTCCACACAAGTGTCGCCAAATACTAAGATTGTAATGTATAAGACTTTGGTGAGACCAATATTAACCTTTTGCACCTGGTTCACAATTTCACCCACTGTAGCCGAAGAGCTTCAGATTTTTGAAAGGAGAATCTTAAGATTCTGCTGCGGTAAATTTAGGAGACCGGATAAAAAGTGGTTATCCAATAAAACGCTTTATGCCGAAAACAAAATCACACCTTTAATGGCATACCAAACCGAACTTTTTTTTTTAAAAAAACTCGAGCGGGTACGTGGACATCCTAACCCGCTTGCTGGAACTTTAATGGACTCAAATATCAACCATAATATAGAGGATCATTATTACCTTTCACCATTCAACCTTTTGAATCCGATGTCTTTGCCCATGCTTAGACCAAACCGAAATAGAAACCTTTCCGTTTCTTTTTACGAAAAAGCATCCCGAACGAATTTGCAGCGATAACTTTTTCTGTTTTCCGGTAGCTTATAGAACTTTTTTTTTCTGACCACTACAGCTTTAACTCTGCTTTTGTCCATATTGTGCTTATAATATGATATTCTTTAAGCGGATTACAAGCTGAAGTGAATTATTACAGGTATATATACATACATTTGCAATTGTGAATATTTTCTATAGTATGTTAGGAACTTTAGAATTATTGTATCTTAAAAAGTACTCAAAAAATACTTTTTCTCTTCTTATTATCTAGTCATATTTTAGTTTTAAGTGCTCTCACTGCTGATAGCAGCAACTTCGAGGTAGTTAAGGAGTTCATCTACCTCGGGGTAAACAGCAACTCAACAAATGACATCTTAGTGGAGATCCGTCGAAGAATTACCCTAGGAAACCGCTTCGACATCGGTTTGGCAAAACAAATGGGTTCAAAACTCCTAACTCGAAGAACAAAGTACATGCTCTACAGAACCCTTATCCTGTCATTTCTGCTAAACGGCGCCGAGTGCTGCACGATAAGCAGGAAAGGAGAGTTAATACTGGGATCCTTTAAAAGAAAAATCCGTCGACGGATATTTGGTCCTGTGTGCGAGGAGGGCGAATGGAGGAGAAGATACAACCGCGAACTCTATGAGCTGTACCAAGATGTGGCTCGGCCTCATCGTGCCAATGGACAACAACGCTCCAGCCAAGAGGATCTTCGAATCCCAGCCCCCGGGTTCGAGACGACATGGAAGACCGAACCTCCGTTTTAAAGACCAAGTTATCGCGGATCCCAGAGCGCTTGGTCTGGACAACTGGAAGCAACGTGCTCGGGATCGCAGAGGGTGGAAGGCTGCCGTATCTCAGGCAGGGACTCTTCACGGGTCGGGAACCCGTTAAGTAAAAGTAAGTATCCTAAGAGTATATTAATTTTGACACATAGTTTGTAACACCCCTTAATATTCATCGTAGACCCATAAAAGTATTATTGATCTTTATGAACAGGACCAAATCTAAGACTATTTAGCAATGTCCGTCCGACAGTACGCAATTTTTAGGCCTCTAAAATTAAGCTAGGAAGCTGTCATTTGGACTACATATTCCCTAGGGCTCCGAAATGGTTAATTGTACAAAATTTTGAATACGCCCATTTAAAGACCAATTACGACCGTTTTAAAGCTAAACTTAGATAGATAAAGTGTTACAAAATTCACAAGATATGTAGCCACTGACCTCCTTTATAAGTTTATCATCTTTCATGGGCGTGTTTTACTTCGAAAATTTTCGTAGAAACCGAAAAAAAATGTTTAACAAGATATTTAGCCAACATTTTTTCCAATATATCGCCCAATATATTGGCCACGTCCACTTTTTAAAAAAAATTAATAGAATGAAATGAAATGCTATCCATCATATTGGGATATGGATAGGGTATCATAGTGTTCGCCCCAAGCGGACTTTAGCCTTTCTTTGTGTTTTTTATATAAGTCGAATAAGGCAATTTTGTATAGTATTTTTCTCTGACTGTATGCATAGAAAAATGGTGTTGAACTGTATAACGGATTTTGAACAGCGCGTACGTTTATGGATTAAAATTACTATAAGTATGTCAGACAGATTCCAATTCTACATATCTTTACTTTATTCAATGAAACGCCCATAGACAAACATTTATTGAGATATGGTATTTTATTTCGAAGAATTTTGTGTCTTTCTTTGAGCACGCTTTTGGTAATAAACCAAGGTTCGTTCGGACATATAAATTGGATGTACTCGGTATGCACACGTATTTATATGCACGTCATCTATCATCCAGAGTGCATATTTGTATAGAAAGATACATTGTAGTAGCGATGCTTTAAGAAATATTTATTTATCTTACAGCTACTGTGATATTCAACATACTTTTCCTTGCATGTTCAATGTGCTTAGTGTTGTCTTCAGCGATGGTGGTTATTGGACTTTGGAAAGTAAGAACCGCAAGTACTTTTAATATATGCAAATTTATCCAAAACTTTGTATTATTTTATAATTCTAGAATCGACGTGTACTACTAGTGCCATGGATATTTTTTATGCTGGCGTATATTTTTATCGAATTCTCGCATTTGTTATATTTAGTAAAGGTTCAGAGACTAGTATTTGAACTACTTGTCAGTATAATGCTGACCATAGATTTTTTTATAATGAGTCTTAATGTAAGTTCTTGCATATGATTTTTGTTAGATTTTATATATGCGCAACACCATTAAATGTATATTACAGGTTTACTGTTTACTTTGTATTATATCACAGTATCAAGAGTACAAAAATGGAAGAGGGTTTGGACAACATCGACTGAATGTGAGTTTGAAATTTTTTGATACTATTTTTAACGAATGCCAATATGGTTCTGTGTGTAGTATTTGTTATATTTTGATCTACCTAGATTTATAAATGAAAAGCTGTTTGGTTCGGATTTCTATTTAAGGCTCGCAAGCCACTCAACGTATTTTGTATGTATTCTTTGTTATATATGCTTGATGCACTAAAACACGCAAAACACTTAAAATTAAAAAAAAAATATAAAAAAATGGAAATAAAAAAATTATACATGATACCTTATATTAGTAAACAAAAATAACGCAGCTATAAGTTGTTGTAGTTAACAGGCTGCCAGCCCGTGAGATTATTTGCCTGACAAAAGGTCAAAGCTCTGTGTTGCGATGCTTATATCGCAGTTGTTAATTGTTGACCATATCACAGAGCTGTGATTGCAATACTATGACTGGAGTTGGTGAATACAGTGAAACAGTATAATACCTGAAATATCCTGAAATACCTCCTATTATTTATATAATAAAAATGATAAGTCTAAGTATTTTAAAAAATTTCTTATATGGCTGCTGATGAGATTACAAAATTTACATCATGTGAAACAAAGAGTATTTTTTTAGATGTATAGAACTTTGAAATAGAAGAAAATAGGGATGATTTCTTTAAATTGACGTGCAATTTATTTTACGGCAATCTTTTGGCATTATAAAATAAATATCAGTTCTGGCATATGACCGCTACAGCTGGCTCGAACGTAGTCTAATCCGGTGGTCCAATTTCCGATGATATTTCCAACATTTATGGCCGTTTATCGGCAATAATGCGGCGAATGTTGTCCTCTAAGTGGTCAATCGTTTCGGGCGTAGACTAGCGACTTCACACATCCCCACAGTTAATAGTCAAGCGGCATTAAATCGCCCGATCTTGGAGGTCAATTCACGGGTCCGTAACGTGAAACAATGCGGTTACCAAACGTTTCCTTTTATAAATCAATTGTGGCACGAGCTGTGTGACGTGTTGCGCCGTATTGTTGAAACCACAGCTCCTGAACGTCATGGTTGTTCAATTGATGAATGAAAAAGTCACCATTGACTGTAAAGTTCTGGCTAGCATCCTTTTTAAAGAATTGTGGACTAATTCTTCCCTTAACCCATAAAGCACACCAAACACTCAATTTTTTTGGATGTAACGGTGTCTCAACATACACTTGAGGATTATCATCACTCCAAATATGGCAGTTTTGTTTATTGACGTATTCATTCAACTGAAAGTGGGCTTCATCGCTAAACAAAATTCGCTTATGAAATTTGGGATCAACGGCAATCTTACTTTGGGGCCATTCACCGAATCTACGCCTTGATAGGTGATCCTGTGGCTTCAATTCTTGCACTTCACCACGCAAACCAATGCCCAATCAAACTAAAAATAAATCACTTCACTCTGTCCAAAATAAATTTGCAGTACACGTCTTATGGGAAAGCATAGAAAATACGTCAAAATAGAGTTACAAAATTGTAAGCTGTTTTTTTTTCAAGCAAAAAGATTATTTGCGTAGGTTTTCTTAGCGAGCGGTCGGCTTATGATGTTACATCTATTTTTCTATTTTTCTTAAGTTTTGTGCAATTTATTATTTGTTAGACATGGCTACAAAATCATCCAAAGACTTAAGTGCCGCAAATTGTTGTTGTAGTTAACCGAACTGTTTAAAGACTTCTTAGCGAAAATGGTACCCAAGGCCACAATTTTGTATTTTTATACCCTATCCTAAGGGTATATTAATTTTGACACATAGTTTGTAACACCCCTTAATATTCGTCGTAGACCCATAAAAGTGTATATATTTATGATCAGGGCCAAATCCTAAGACTATCTAGCAATGTCCGTCCATCCGTCCGCCCGTACGCAATTTTTAGGCCTTTAAAATTAAGCTAGGAAGCTGAAATTTGGACCACATATTCTCTAGGGCTCCGAAATGGTTAAGTGCCGTTTTCTTCGAAAACTTTCACAGAAAGCGAAAAAAACTGTTTAACAAAATATTTACCCAATATTTTTTCCAACATATCGCCAATACAAAGCCTTTGGCCACGCCCACTTTTTGGGGGCTTTTTTCCAAAAAACTTTTTTTTTTTTAATTAATAGAACTAAATAAAATGCTATCCATCATCTTCTTAATGCTTTTTTCTTTGGGGCATATAGGGATATGGATAGGGTATCATACTGTTCGCCTCAAGCGGACTGTAGCCTTTCCTTCTGTTTTTTTTATAATTTTCAATCTAAAAAAAACGTGGTAACCCACATAATACTATTTCTGGTTTTTGCTGATTTGAAATCCGTAGTACGGGAGCCCTGTAAGAGATTTTGTTAGAACAGCACCTTACGGAAAACAAAAGAGTGCGAATGAGAGGCAAACATCCCTATCTTCCCTGTACTGCCAATTTATGGACAGAGTATAGACAGCTGACAAAACGGCCGCCAGTTAAAATAGTATTGCAAGCTTTCTATACCTCTAAACAAAACACCCCTTACATGACGAAGTTCCAAAAAGTTGTGAGAAGATTAAGTTACAATAATGAATCATTTTTATGCTAATAAAACAAAAACAGTATGTTTCATTAAGACAAAAACGTAAAAAAATATAAGTACAGTGTGTTGTCAAACAAGGTTACAAAATTAGAAATTAAACCATTTTTTTTGGGCATTAAACAAAAAGTATTACAATGATTGTCAGCTACCGACCAGTTTACACAGAGTTATGGTATTAAGAGCTACCTTACATCTGAAAAACATTGTAATTTGTTAATAAAACGTGTTTTTTTTAGAGGTTGGTTTTTCGAATAGAGATGAAACTGACATTTTGTGGCCAAATCTGGCAACTCTAATGTCATTTATGTTCAGTTTGGTTGGCCATTTTATCATGAACAGTTTGACAAATGAACAACGCTTGCAAGTCGTGCAAATTTATTTCGAAAATAATGGTTCAGTTCGCGAAGTTTACCGCAAGCTCCGTTCATTTTATTATAATAGGTCCGATGGTCAAAAGGATGGTATATGCGATTATATGAGAACACAAGGTTGTGCCGTCGGGGTAACTTCCCGACCACGTCAAAAACCCATAGTTATGGGAGAGACTATGGTAGCCTCGGATATAAATCAAACTCAAAGGTAAAATATACACGAAACGTTAACGGACATGCGAGTGTGTACCTGGAATGTGCGTACACTTTACACCCTAGGTGCTACTCATAAGCTTGAGTCTGTCTTCTCGCGGTACAAGGCCGACATTACCGCGATCCAGGAGATACGATGGATTGGATCAGGAATTATAAAAAGGCAAAATTGCGATATTTATTACAGATGTAAAAAAAGATTGCACGTGTTCGGATTCGGATTCGTCGTGGGAAATCGGCTTAGATCCAAAGTAATGGACTTCAAGCCGATAAATGATCGCCTGGCTGTGATCCGCATCAGAGCTAGATTCCAAAAAATTAGCCTTGTATGTGCACACGCCTCTACTGGCGACGATGAGGACTATATCAAGGAGGAATTTTATAACCTCTTCGACGGAGGTTATGTCGTTAAAATTAAAACTAGATCCTATTTCATCGACAACGCTCCACCGATCGTGGCATCGTGGGAGACTTGAATTTTATTTAGATTCAATCGATGGTAAGCAACTAACCAGTACAGATCGGAGTGACAAAGTTAGCTAGTATTTATTAATAAAAATATAGTTTAATGAGTGTAATTATTAATTCAGCACAAGGGAAGCGTACCGAGCCAGGAAAAGAAAATAAAGCAATGCTTTCTACGCAAACGAAAGTTGTTCGAAGCTCAAAGAAATAGAGGACTTCCGCGATCGAAATAATATCCGTATGTTTTACAAGAATGCCAAGCAACTGGCAGCTGGATTCAAGCTGTCGAAGGACAGGGAATTGTAGAGGTGTTTAAGCAGCATTTCCAGCTAAATGGGCTAAACCCGCATACAGTCAATGTGTAAGAAATTCCATCTCCCACTTTAGAAAACGACACTTTTTTGGCTTTTAAATAGCTAAAAAACATAAGGAAAGGGTACAGTCCGCTGGGGGCGAACAGTATGATACCCTATCCATATCCCTATATGCCCCAAAGAAAAAAGCATTAAGAAGATTTTGTTTCATTCTTTTTATTAAAAAATTTTTTTTTTTTGAAAAAACGCCCCCAAAAAGTGGGCGTGGCCAAAAACTTTGTATGGGCGATATGTTGGAAAAAATATAGTGTAAATATCTTGTTAAACATTTGTTTTTGCTTTCTATGAAAATTTTCGAAGAAAACAGCATTTTAGTAAAAAACGCCCACAAAAAGTAGGCGTGGCAAACACTTTATATCACAAACTTATAAAGGGGGCAGTGCCTACATACCTTGTGAGGGAGTTAACACTCTATCTCTCTTACTTTAGATTTAAAACGTTTTTTTCTAAATTGTGGGCGTGGCAGTGGCCGTATTCAAAAAAATTTTACACTTCACCATTTCGGAGCCCTAGGGAATATGTGGTCCAAATTTCGTACGGACGGACATTGCTAGATAGTCTTAGGATTTGGTCCTGATCATAAATATATATACTTTTACGGGTCTACGACGATTATTAAGGGGTGTTACAAACTATTTGTCAAAATTAATGTACCCTTAGGATAGGGTATAAACAGGAAGTCCGCTGGCTTTGATGGCCTGCTAGCTGAACTCTTTTAATATGGTGATAGAAGATTTTCCAACAATTGAAGAATATTTAAAAAAAGAAAAAAAAAATTGAAGAATGTACGAGTTTAGTTGTCCTTGCCTTTAACTAGGACAAAACTAATTACATGCTTTCAACAAACGAGCAAACTAACTTGTAACTGTTGACAAGAAACTTCTAGGTGATTAAGGAGAGTACTTACCTCTGGGTTAACATTAACTCCGCAAACGACACCTAAGTGCGGATAACACTAGGAAGCCGCTGCTAGTTCGGTTTGGCAAGCAAGTAGCAAGCTTTATTATGTTCATATCGGAAGTCAGTTAGTAACATCGAACCCCCTAACTCAAGTCAATTTGCGTCTAGAAAGGATAGAAAAAGCACTTATATCAAAGGAAATTGCCTTATGTGCTCCGAATTTTATTTCCCGAAAAGGAATTAAAGGTGCCAGAATTCATATTTTCTCGGATAGTCAAGCAGCACTAAAGGCACTATCATTAAATACTATCATTAAATAGACAGTTAAGTGCTGCTACGTTGCCTTGCAAAACCTAGCCAAGCATTAAAAGGTCAAACTTGGATAGGTTGTTGGTCACAAAGGTATTGCAGGCAACGAATCTAAAGACGGCTGGAGGTGGATCAAAATCTGCGTTCCTATGACCAGTATTCTATTGTAGTCAACTGGGGTGCTGCTTTAAGGCTTATTAACTATTAGGAAGCCATGTGAGCACGGGTTTAAAAAAAAAGCTTTATAAAACCTGCCAGTTCTGCTTAATGGTGCTGAGTGCTGGACGATAAGCAGGAAAGGTGAGTAGATACTAAACTCGAACTAAACTAAACGCGAACTCTATGAGCTTTACCAAGATGTGGATACAGTTCAAAAAGCCAAAACACATTGATAACGTTGGCTCGGCCACACCGAGCGAATGGACAATAATGCTTCAACCAAGAAAATCTTCGAATCTCAGCCCCCAGGTTCGAGACAAGGACGACAAGGAAGACCGAACCTCCCGTTACTGGGTCAGATATTTTTAATATGATAATTATTGATGATGTTTTGATGATCAAGAAATTGATCAAGATGGTCAAGAAATTTTTATTGGTGAAGTAGAAAATGACATGGAATCAGATAGTTTTGATACGGAAGATGAGATTCCCCTACCTCAGCATCTTGAATTATAAAGCTTCTATTTCAGTTTTAACTTCACAGTTAAGAACATTTCAGTGGGCCAAAAACCCATTTCAGCCTGATATACCAACACATATTCATAATCCAGAAAAATACAAGTACATTTTATAGGATTCTTAATTTGTATATATTTCAGAATGTATTTTTTTAGGGTGTTAAAAAACCATTTGAATACACCTCGCATTTGAATACTTCCAGCACCAACTGGTCTTGAACTTACTACCAAATATGAAGAAATCTCAGTTTATTTCGGAATGTATGCCAATGTTCAAATTCCACGAAATCATACGTATTGAAATACAAAATTTTGTTTTGATTTAATTGCTAAATCAATTAAGTTGCTTAAAAATCAGCAAATACCATAAATTTGTCATTGACGAGCTGATGGTCCCATTTTTAGGTAGATGTTCATCTTTGTGCTAACGTCGTATTGTGGAACGGTGCTCGATTTTGAAGTGTACCAAGGTCTTACGATGCATTTTTTGGACAGGAGCCTTGGGCCAGGACCCGCAGTTGTCTTGAGGCTGACGGAAACGTTACTTTAGCACACTGCTAGTTTTTTAAAGGCTAAAATAATGATTTATACATATATGCGACAGGAACTTAAATGAAGAACCACTAGAATAGCCATTATTTTACCAAAGATTCCAAGATGAAAAGGGACGAGTTTGAAGAGGTATGCGTAAATGATAACTCTCTGTGCACAGTAAAATGGAAAGACAATAAGAGCGTGTTAATGACTTCAAGCTTCACTGCACTATGAAATGATGGGACAAATCTGCGAAAGCCCGAATTCATATTCCTTGTATCGATAGTCTGTCGTCATACAATGCTAGTATGGGTGGCGTCGATACTTGTGACTAAAAAATGGACTGTAAAAAAATTCTGCACATGTTCGACTTGGCCAATGTAAATAGTTATTTAGAAAACAAATACGACGGCAAACAAAACAATACGAAACAAAAAACATTAATATTTAACATTATAAATATTACACACATTTGAAATTTAAATTTATTACACTTATTAAATATTATTAACAAATTGAAACAAACATTTAATTAATCAATAAAACAAAATACATCTAATAACACATACAGTCCATTAGATTCACACAAATATTTTTTGGTCCTCCGAATAGCCGGATTAATTTCTGATCAGTGCATAGTGGTATCAATTTGATTTGATAAAACTTTTTATATGGTTGCTGCATGTATGGTTTCAAATCTTCGTTTCGCAAAAAAAATAAACGTTTTTACAGATAGATGCGTGAACATTTTTTAGGAAAGTGGCACATACGGTTTCGTACAAATATATATGTATGTACATATATATATTTAAACACGTGTTTTAACTTTAAATTTGAACAAACTTTCAATTAAATTTTGAAGAGATATATTTCCCATCTGATATATATGTATGTACATATATATATTTAAACACGTGTTTTAACGTTAAATTTGATCAAACTTTTAATTAAATTTATTATCTCGCATGATCAATCAAATGCATGAACAACTATTATAATAGTGTATATAAAAGGCGTTATAGAACATTTTTAGAACAATCGGTAAATTCGGGAAAAGTGAAATGCGGTCATGCGAAGGCGGGTATAACACGTGCGTTATCGTTTATACAATCAATTAATGATACAACAATAATAGCTATGTTGGAAATTCATTTAGTCCGTCTTACGGAAGCCTGGTCTAATTTTACAACTCTACAGAACAAGTTATACGACTTTTGCGACGAAGCAGATTTCACCGAGCCTGAGCTAGAGTTTGCCGAGTACGAAGATAAGTACTGCTTGGCACATTCCCTATTTACCAGTGCAATTCGCGAATTATCTAAGTTGAATTCTCCGAACGATCAATCAATTGATGAGAAATTGGCCTCTTCATTTTTGCAAAAGCTGGATGCGAAAAATACACCAAATCCTAAATCGGTTCATTTGCCAGAATGAGTCATTCCAAGTTTTCATGGTGACTACAAAGACTGTCTCGGTTTTAAAGATTTGTTCACGGGAACAATTGATCGCAATCCATCGATCACTGCAACTCAAAAATTTCAGTATCTGAAATTATTCTTGGGTGGAGACGCTGCCAATCTCATAAAATATATTTGGTGTTCGGAAAACAATTATATTGCAGCTTGGGACAAGCTTGAGGCGCGTTTTGACAAAAAGCATCTAATTATTCAGTCTTTTATACAATCCTTTCTTGCATTGCCATCGTGTAGTTCAACCAACGTTCAGTCTCTTCAAAAGTTAACAGATGGAGCAGACGAGACAATTCGCGGTTTAAAGGCATTGGACTCCAATTCTAGAGATCCTTGGCTTATATTTATTTTGCTGCAAAAGCTAGACCACGTCTAGCAGGCATGGGCAGAACAGGCATGGGCAGAAGAGGTGGGATCGGATGATAGTTGTACAATAATTCAATTTTTTGACTTTTTAGAAAATCGTTGTAGTTGCCTCGAATGCTGCTATACCTTAAATCGGGCTTCTAAAAATACCAGCAAAAGTCATAGCAGTGTTCGTTCCCTTATGGTGGAAACTAAGACAGGGTGTGTAAAGAAGATCACCTTCTTCCCTATTGTAAAACTTTCATCGGTTTTGGGGTCAATGCTCGTCGTAATTTTGTTAAAGAAAAAGGTTTATGTTTTAACTGTCTTCGATATGGTCATTCTTCGAACAAATGCCATTCAACTTTTCGGTGCAAGACATGCAATTCTCGCCACCACACATTAGTGCATTTAACACAAAACACAATAACCTCGCCCCCAATCTCCAGCTCATCACAGGCCCAGCATCAATCTCATTCTTCGTCGTCATCGCAACAGGATATAGTTGATCCTATCGTATCTAATCACTCTCTCGAAACTAATCGTCGTGCATCCACTATTCTTCCTACTGCTATAGTCCTAACTCGGGATAAACAAGGAGTTTATCAAAATATTCGTGTGCTGCTTGACACGGGGTCCCAAGTTTCCTTCGTAACAGAAGAATGTGTTCAACGCTTAGGACTTTGTAGAAAAAGATCACGTATTCCGACAATGGGAGTTTCCTCAACTTCGGCAGGTGTTACCAACGGCTTGGTTACTTTGAATTTAAATTCGAGATTTGATTCAAACAATGTTGATATCGACTGCTACTATCTCAAAGTTGAGTTCATTACTTCCATCAATTGCAATAACAAACGTAGATTTTACAAAATATTTTTCGATGAATTTGGCTGACATAAATTTCAATACACCAGGGCCAATCGACATTTTAATTGGGTTAGATGAGGTCTTCAGCATCATCTAGGAAACTGCAAAATCAACAGTGGTTGGTGTTCCTAGTTCCATACGTACCATATTCGGCTGGGTGATAGCGGGAAGCTGTCAACAGCATAAACCAATGAGTTCGGAAGTTAGGACATACTGTACCCAGTTAGATTACTCACAGGACTTTGATATCGAGCGTTTTTGGCGTCTAGAAGAAATTTATCATGAACCACTTTTATCGGTTGAGGAACAAAGAGCCGAAGAACATTTTGCATCAACACACAATCGGCACTCAGATGGGAAATATATCGTACAATTGCCATTTAAATCCACTTCAAATCTAAATACATCAAACTCTTTTCGTCTGTCTTTAAATCGTCTGTACTCTATCGAATGAAGATTTCTGTCCAATCCTGACCTAAAAACTCAATATTCTAGCTTCATGAAGGAGTACATATCCTTAGGCCATATGCAAGAAATCCCCGTGACTGAACTTCATCAACCAATGGGACATTATTATTTACTACATCACCCTGTCTTCAAAGGTGATAGTAGTACAACCAAAGTACGTGAGGTTTTTGATGGTTCTGCCAAATCTAACAATACTTTTTACTCGTCGTTAAACGAATCAATGTTCGTTGGCCCCACAATTCAGAATGACATTTTTGGACTGGAGAGATTTCCGTATAGTTGGTAGCAGCGAAGACCAAGGTCGTTCCTCTAAAAATTCTTTCTCTCCCGAGACTCGAGCTCTGAGGGGCTGTTCTTCTTACATGCCTTGTTAATAAAATAAAATTATCTTTACAGGCTACTGATTTAAAGGTATTCGCATGGACAGATTCGTCAATTGTTCTCCACTGGCTCTCAGCGCCTCCTAAAAACTGGTCGGTTTTTATTGGTAATCGAACGTCCGAAATTCTATCGTCAATCCCATTAAAGTCATGGAATCACGTACGATCTCCTTGCAATCCAGCCGACGTTGCATCTCGTTGAATTCCACCGTCTCTTCTAGCTTCTACAGAAATCTGGTGGAGGGGTCCAGTTTGCCTCCGCAAAAAATCAAGTGAATGGCCGGTATCGCAAAGTGGTATACAAGGTATTCCTGTTGATCAATTGGAGGAACGCAAAACAAACAAGGTTCAGGTATTCGTATCTAACATAAATGCAGATAACATTCTTGAACAAATAATCGCTAATTCATCAAATTGGATCAGATCCGTGCGCGTAGTGGCATATATATTTCGTTTTCTTACAAACTATTTTCGTTTATCAACTGCTAACAATAGCAGCTTTCTATTGACAGAAGAAATAGCTGAATCTAAAACCCGATTAATCAAATGTGCTCAGTGTTCTTCGTTTGGTTCTGAAATCGAAGCTCTTAAAAATGGTAAGGAACTTCCCTCGCGAAATAAACTATTATCGTTATCACCATTTCTTGATCAAAAGAAGTTGCTTCGCGTCGGTGGCCGTCTTAATTATTCAGACTTATCGTACAGTGAAAAACATCCCATAATTTTATGCAAATCTCATCCTGTAACTAAACTAATCGTTTAGTACACTCACAAACAGTATCTCCATGCTGGTATATCCCTAATGTTCGCGATTCTAAAACAAACTTTTCATATCTTAGGGTGCAGAAATTTGCTTCGCAAAACAGTGCATGACTGCGTTGTATGTTTTCGGCAACGTAAAAAGTCGGCTCATCAGTTCATGGGAGATCTACCAGTGGAGCGTGTTCGGTTCTCGCGTCCGTTCAGCAATGTCGGTTGTGACTATGCGGGCCCTACAACGCTACGCTTAGCTCCTGGGAGAAATCCAAAATTCACTAAGGCATACATAGCCATTTTTGTATGCTTCGTCACTAAAGGGATTCACATTGAACTTGTCGGCGATTTATCATCGAACGCATTTCTCTTGGCCTTAGATCGTTTCGTATCACGTCGTGGGAAACCTTCAGAAGTATAGAGTTGTAACGCAACAAACTTTCATGGTGCTAAACGAATTCTTTGAGAACTTTACGACCTTCTCCTTAGTCAACAGCACCACGACATCATTATTAACCATCTATCTAAAGACTATGTCATCTGGAAATTTATACCACCCTCCGCCCCTCACTTTGGAGGGCTTTGGGTGGCAGGTGTAAAGTCCGTAAAAATGCATTTAAAATGAGTTATCGGCGAAAACAGACTGACATACGAACATATGTAAATTATTTAAGCTCGTTTGTAAATGAAACGACTTTTCACTTTCAGGTTCAATTCATCACTGATTTATTTCTTCATAACTTAATTCTACCTTAAAGTAATTTTATCTTTTTGAACAATGTGCATCGTAAGGGAATAGGTCGGTGCATGGGGTGAATGGATAAAAGGTGCTGATTATGCAGTAATGGTGATATGATTGGATTATGTGTGGGAATGTAGTGTGAGGAAATGTAGTGTGAGAAAAGCGTGTGTTGGGAGTGGAATGTGCTGGTGGAATGTCCGGTGTCCGGTGTCCGGTTATGCCAAGTTCACTCTGCTGTCTGGTTGATGTGCGCGTGCGTTAACTCCTCCCCCTGTTAAGTTCGACACGTCCTCGTTTCGACTCTTGACTTGTGTTATTATGGAGTCAATTTGGTTTGATGTGACTGCATGTTGTCTGTTGCGTCTAAGGAGCATAAAGATTAGTATGCAAACAATTACTGCTATTGGGGAAATTGTGGTCCACCAGAGAATTTTTTGAGCCCATATTTCTTCGTTAAGTGTTTCGATATGATTTGTGTTGTCGATATGAATATGATGCAAATATGGAAGCGATAGTTTCGTTTCGTGCTCTAGGTGCGTTACGGAAATAGCCTTTGGGGGATGCGGTACGACATAAGCGGCTTTCTTCCTTATTCGGTATACGGTGTCGTTAACTTTTATTGAATTTGAAAATGTCAGTAGATATGTTCCCTGCACTTCTAACTGAACGTGATCGGTAACAGTTGTCTTCGGTACATCGTTGAGTATTATTACTCCATCATCAATCTCCTGTACGAGAGGTAGGTGGTGTGAGTTTTGGGAGGCGCATAGAGCTGTATTATTATTTAGCAACTGCATGATACATTCCGAGGTTGTAGGTTTGCAAATGTTGACTTCTGACGTATGGACACATTCTTTTAAGGGTTGTATGAATTTTTTGCATTTTGCAGCCTGCCTTATATCTAGCTTAAGAATAGTTTCATTATGAACTACAGGATAAATTTCGATAAAATCACAAAAGTTTTCAATTTTAGGAATTTGTAATACATAATTTATTACATCTGAATTTTGAAGTATTTTAATTTTAGCAGCGGAAAGTAAGTTACTTATACTAATCGGAAGATATTGAGAATCAATTAAGTGACTTATTTCTAAATTATCTAAGATTAATGGGTTTATTATGTTATTTTTGGCTAATACAATTGATAATGCCATATTATTTAAATGTCTAATTAAAAGATTATTTCTTACAGATAGATATTCCAAAAGTAATAATTCTGACTCTGAAGACTTGCTTATATCGCTGTGTTGTGTAACTATGGCATTGATTTGATTTGTTAATTCATTAATTTTGTCTTGTATTTGAGAATTTATTTTTGTTTGTCTATTACTGTTCTCAATAAGTGTATTTTCTTTCGTTAATAGAAGTTCAAAATCGCTGTGGTCAGGGGTTCCGGCTATAAATTTTAGTGTACTCCCAATAAAGTCTATAGGTCTTGCGAATCTCCTTGGGACTTCAAGTGTACTAATTATGTGCAATATTTCTTCAGATTGTTGGTTCAGAATATCGTCTCCTTTTTGCAGGGCCGTTATGTGAACGTTTTTGCTTTCGTAAGCAATGGTCCTATATTCAGAGAGGTTTGTGACATGAACAAGATATGAGAATTCGTTGTAGGTGGCTGTTTTTCCTTTAGTTACTGCTATGAAGTGTGCATTTGAGTAATCGTGAATTTCGGCTATTGATATCCGAAGGATGAAGAATGACAAACTGAAAATAAAGTATTAACGGAGGTTACTTTTATGGATTTTCTTGCCATCTATCAAAACAGTGGTGCCTAAATCTTTTTCAATTACTTTTTCAATAAAGATTTTTTCAAATTTGTTTCCTAAGCGCCTATTTCTTCGGACGAAAACTATTTCGCCAGGCTGGTAGATTTTACTGGATATGTTTTGGTTTCGTCCAAGCGTTTTTTCTTGAGCAATTGTCGGCTTTTTTCTTATGAGCTCTAGCTTTTCTGCTTGATAATCGTGCATTATATCGTTTGGTTTTGCGTTCGTAATGGAGTGGATCGTATTATTATATTTATGTGTTGCTAAAAGCACAAGATCTACTGTGTCATTTATTTGTTGTTGCGATTTTATACAACGTGCAATTTCTAAAAGCGTAGAATGGAATCGCTCAATTTGGCCATTACTTTCACTATGGAGTGTCGGGACGAAAAATTGCTCAATGGAAAAGTGGTCTCTGAGGAGCGTTGTAATAATACCTGATTTAAACGCTTTTTCATTATCGGAAACTAATATTTTTGGACTTTTGAATTTTCCTAATAGTTGAAGCAATGCCTCCTTTATGTCAATGGAAGAACGAGAAGCTATAGGGATTACTATTACGAATTTGGAAAATTTATCAATGCACGTTAGGAAATGCTGTTTATCTGTAATAAAGATATCGATATGAAGAATTTCTCCCGGGACGCTAGGCAACGGTGTTGCACCTATCTCTGGTTTAGGAGGTTTTCTTTGGTATTTGTTTTCCAAACATATTTTACAATTCATAATAATATTTTTGAGCATCTTCTTAATATCGGGAAAGTAGTAGTCATTAAGAATTTGCTGAAAGTTTTCTTGAAGGGATCGATGAGCACGATTATGTTCCGTTGTAACTGTCTCTAATTGGTCATCTTTGTTTAAGAGATCAATAACTAGTTTTTCAGTGTGAACAAATTTAACGCTTGGAAAATTTAGCATTAGAGTATTTTGAACTTGGGCCAGAGTTGGAAGATCGCAGTGAACTGCGTTCACCACATTGGGATTTACACATTCTCGAAGATATTGCATTAGTACGGAATCAGTACTAAAGCTTATTGTGTATCGGATACATTTCTGAAATAAAATTTTTGTACTCTTATGATTATGGTCAGATCTGAATATTACAATTTGGTTTCTAAATTGGTTGACAGGGAACTTTATTGTTTTAATTGTTCTTGTTGATGAAATTTCGGTATGTACTGTTTCCGTTTTTGTGTTTGATTTAGATAAAGTATGAATAAATTGTCTTGAAAGCGCATCTGCAACTTTATTTTCTTTACCGGGCTTATAATGGAATTTAGGCGAGAATTCCTCAATAAAAGCACGCCATCTTTTGATTTTTGAATTTGGATTTTTGTCCGAAATTGCAAATGTAAGGGGTTGGTGATCTGTATATATGTGTATATCTTTGGTACCATGTAAGTAATGTCTGAGATTCTGTAATGCCCACACTATTGCCAAAAGTTCGCGCTCATTGGTGGCGTAATTTTCTTCCGTTTTTGAAAGCGTTCGGGAAACCATGGTAATAGGTTTGCCATTCTGGGAGAGTACTGCTCCTAATGCAGATGAAGAGGCATCGGTTGTTAACTCAAAGGGCTTCTTATAATCTGGATATCGAAGTAAAACGTCTTCTGAAGCTAAAATTTTTTTTAGTTTTTCAAATGCCTGCAAGGCCTCTGTATCAAGTTTTATCTTTATATTTTTGGAACGGTTAGTCCCTACGTGACCATTTTCTCCGCGTAAGAATTTTGTCAAAGGCTTAGCTATTCTTGCATAGTCCATTATAAACCTACGATAATATCCTGATAATCCCAAAAAAGAACGTAATGCTCGAAGTGTCTCTGGTGTTTTATAATATAAAATGTCCTGAACTTTGTCGGGGCAAGTCTTTATACCTTCTTGTGAAACTAAAAAGCCTAAAAACTCTACTTCTGTTTTAAAAAATTTTGATTTTTCCGTGGAAACTCGCATTCCGGCTTGTTCCAGTTTTTTCAATATTCTGTCTATGTGTATTAAATCTGTCTGCTCGTCTGAGGAGTATATGATTATATCGTCAATATAGACGTGACAGATTTTACCGATATCTTCTCGTAAAATATCGTCGATAGCTCTTTAAAAAATGCTTGGAGCATTTTTAAGGCCAAATGGCAAGCGACAAAATTCATACTTGCCATTATTGACGCTAAAAGCGGTTTTTTGCCGGTCGTTTTCCGCTAAAATAATTTGGTGAAATCCGGATTTCAAATCTAGGGTTGTAAAGTATTTAGATTCACCCAAATTTGCTAGAATGACCGATGTATCAGGGATGGGGTACCGGTCGGCTATGGTGTTCTCATTGATTTTCCTGAAGTCAATGACCATTCTTAATTTTGGTTTGCCGTTTTCGTCCAAACCTTTTTTATTAACTACATGAAATTGGGGAATTATATGGTGAACATGATGTTCGAATGATTCCGTCCCGCAAAAGTGATTTTATTTCATCATTTATAAACACGGTCGCTGAAATAGGATAAGGGTAACTCCTAGTATAGACAGGTTCGTCGGTTGTTGTCCGTATAGTGGCTTTAATCTGTGTATTAAAAGGTAATGCCCTAGCTGGCTCTGCAAATGCAGAGGCATTTTCTTGAATTAACTGTGTTCGTATGTATTTAGGAACTGACTTCTGGTCTGTAGTAATTAAATTAACCTGTTGACAACTGAGATGGCGCAGTTTTTCTTTGCCATCTCTAAAAAACAAAATTTCATTTTGAGTATCAATTTTTGCATCTATTTGCTTAAGGAAATCGTACCCTATAATACCGTCGAAGGTATTCAACGAATTGAGTATGAAGAATGTTGAATTGTTTTTTAACACATTTATTTTGCATTTTTCTTTTATGAGATTAGTTCCGTTGACAGACTTAACATTGAAGGGGTTTTCTCCTGGGCATATTGCTTTAAGAAAATCATGTTTTTTAATATAATTCTTGGAAGTTCCTGTGTCTATTAAAATTCGCAACTCTTGTCCATTTATTGCAGTTTTAGTAATAAACGGCAAGAGTGACTTTACCCTAAAAAATTGATCTCATCATCAATTTGGTCATCCGACTGCCCTTCAGAAGAATTATCCCAACAAAATTCGCTTCCTAATTCGGAACTTTCTAATTTCATTAAGTTATTTTTTTGTAATTTTTGGATAGGTGATTGAGTAGAGTTCGTTATGTCCCGTGGGCGTTTAGCCACCATGGCTTGTTGTTGGTCTGGATGTCTTAGGCTTCTACTCGGATGCTGTTTTAAAGAATTATTCCGAGTAGGAATTTGCTTTCTAAAATAAAAAGTACGATTATCTACATCCATTGGAACTGGTTTATTTTTTTGGTTTTGTTGAACACGACTATACTGTGGGTAATTGCGAATATGTGGATCAGAATCTTGTTGAAACTGGGATCCGCTTTTTTTTGTTAAGCTGCCCGCAGCAAACGTACGTGCGAATTCGTACCGCTTATGGTTTGTTTCCAGTTCTTGTGCCGTTGCAAGAGCTGTCGGTAGATCAGAGGGACGAGAAGAAAATAATATATCACATAGTGGCTTTCGTAGACCAGAAATGAAAATACGTAAAGCATTCTCCCTGGCACGCTCGTTGAGAGCAACAATAACCTCATTGTTACCGCTGTGTGTCATGATATTTTTATTTATTATTAGGGTTAAGTTTTTATCAACTGCATCGTAATATTCACTAATGAATAGGTTACCTTGACGCAAAATACTAAGTTCATTTTCAAGAACATGTAATGGCCTTTTGTCCGAGTAAACTTGATCTAATCGAGCAATAATCGCATTAAAATTTAGCACCGTATTAAAAGCGGATAAAGTTGCGTTAGCAGATTCTTTTATTTTGTTTCTTAGAATTCCCATGGCAATGTAGTAATTTTCACATCCTTCGTGATAATAACTCATTGCGAAATGCGCCGCTGCACGCCAGGAAGGATATGAAGAGGTATCGCCTTTAAACTCGGGTTAGGATTTTACTAGATCGAGACTACCACTACGATTTTGAACACCGGGTTGAACAGATACAGGCACGTATGTTTTAACACTAGCGGGTTGTAATTGACCGATTGCGGATGTCAGATTATTTATTTGTTCCGTAAACTGTTCCTGTGATAACTCGAGGGTAGCGCGGACAAGTTCTATAATTTGTTCTTTTGTAATTCTCATTTTGGAATACCTTTACACTATTATTTACTATTAAAACTTTCTATTTAAATTCTATACGATATTTCAACTAATAATCAACTAAATTTTCACAATTTTTTTACTCACAAAAGTTTCATTTTTTTGCTGACTAATTCTTTTATGTTGATTTTTCCTGTTTGTTGATTGTTGAGATCCTTAATCGTCTTAATTCGGTTTGTTGTCCTTAACCTTCTCCTTATATGAGGATTTGTAGTTGGTCGTTGGGTGCTTCAATGTTGCCTATTTGTGCTAGGTTATTCTCGTTGTATGACGATTATTTTAAATGATCCTGTTCTCCTTTACAAGGATTTTTGAGATCAACTTTTTAACCACAAAACACAATAGACCACAAGTAGTTGGGCGCCAATTATTTAAGCTCGTTTGTAAATGAAACGACTTTTCACTTTCAGGTTCAATTCATCACTGATTTATTTCTTCATAACTTAATTCTACCTTAAAGTAATTTTATCTTTTTGAACAATGTGCATCGTAAGGGAATAGGTCGGTGCATGGGGTGAATGGATAAAAGGTGCTGATTATGCAGTAATGGTGATATGATTGGATTATGTGTGGGAATGTAGTGTGAGGAAATGTAGTGTGAGAAAAGCGTGTGTTGGGAGTGGAATGTGCTGGTGGAATGTCCGGTGTCCGGTGTCCGGTTATGCCAAGTTCACTCTGCTGTCTGGTTGATGTGCGCGAATGTCTATCGAATGTCTACTCAATTCGCGCCCCATGTGGCAAACATCTGACTTCGAACCCACTGCATTATCTCCATCCCATTTTATGATTGGAGAATCTTACTCTGCAATACGACAACCAGATCTTTCAAATTTAAATTTATCAAAGGAAACTAACTGGTATCTTTTACAGACTTTGATGCAAGGTTTCTGGAAGCGATGGCACCAGGAGTATCTGACGTCTTTACAAAACAGACCTAAATGGCAGAAACTTCAACGCAACATACAAGTAGATGACATCGTATTGCTCAAGGAACCGAATCTACCTCCATTAAAATTGGATTCTTGGCCGAATAATCAACATCCATCCTGGGAGAGATAACAGAAGCCGAGTCGTTACTGTACATACACAGTTTGGGGATTACACGCGACCAATGGTTAAGATTGCCCCATTGCCTATAACTGAAAGACCGGAGTCTTCCAGGGGGGGCTGAATGTTTAATATTAAAATACAACGTGCCAAACATATGAAACAATGCACTATTATTTTTATTATACCAATTGTACTTAATACGATAACTGTGCACTCTCTATTTAAATTTGCTTACGAAATGTCAATTACTCCGAATATTACCGTACCTATTTGCTCTTTTTCTATTTTGCTTTGTGCTGTTATTCGCTTTCACTTCCTAAGCTTATAAATCATTAAAATCGCTCTTTCTTTTTGGACCATCATACAATACACATCGCACACAATAATTTATATAACAAAAATCATTAATATTTAACATTATACACATTACACACGTTTGAAATTTAAATTTATTACACTTATTAAACATTATTAACAAATTGAAACAAACGTTTAATTAATCAACAAAACAAAATAAATCTAATAACACATTCAGTCCATTAGATTTTAATCATAGTCCAATTGTTGAGACAGTGAAAGCACCACTGAATTGTCGTTTATCTAATTGCGGAAGCCGTTTGCTGTGGCCATATTATTAAATTTTGTAATCGAATAATTAAATTTTGTAACTTTAATATAAAATGAAAACAGATTGTAATCCTACATTTGGGGGCTCAACCGGGATTCGATCGTGTTGGCTATTATAATTCTTAATTTATTTGATTCACGGTTTGAGTCGATAAAAAGGTTAAGGCAAAGTGGACGGTAAGCGAGCTGTGAGAGAAGTTGGCGAGATAAGAAGATTGCAAAGCAATAAGCAAAGTGTGGAAAAGGACAGTGAGATCAGATTGGATACAGAGAAGAAGTGAAGCCAAGGTGGACGATAAACAAAGTGTGAGAGATGACAGTGAGATAAGTATGGATACAGATAAGATTCGTTTCGTGGTGAATGGACGACTTAAATACGCTGACGGTTAGACAATTGCAAGCTTTCTTGAAGAAAAATAATTTGTCATTGAATTGAAGTAGGAGGAAAATGACATATTCAAAATAGAAATTGAAGGCAACAGGAATCCAGTTGAAGATCGGGTTGGTGTTGAAGATTTTAAATGGGACAAATAAACAAAGCTCGTTTCGAAGTTTGAACTACTCCCCAAGAAAAGTTGCGGAATACTGCATCAGCATAAATATTACTCTGAAAAATCGCAGCCCAGTATACCAGAGACCAAGAAGATTGGCGCCTAAGGAAAGAGAGGCGGTTAACTGACAGGTTGACAACTAGCTAAGTAATAGATTAATACGGGCAAGCAAGCAAGCATAGTCAGATGCTAATCCCATAGTACTAGTCAAAAAAAAAGATGACACTTATCGATTGTGTGTCGACTACCGCCAATTCGACAAGAATATCATGAAAGACAAGCATCCTCTGCCATTGAGAGAGGATAAGCTGGAGTCCTTACTGCAAGCGAAGGTTTACACCACACTTGATCTCAAAGGCGGGAATTTCCATGTAGACGTAGACGAGGCAAGTCGCAAGTACACCGCTTTCGTAACGTCAGATGGTCAGTATGAGTTCACGAAGTGTGCGTTTGGACTATCTACATCACCATCAATGTTTCAGAGGTATATTAAAACAATTTTATGCGAATTGGTACGCCAAGAAATTGTCCTAATTTTCATGGATGATATCGCCATCATCGCCAAGGCAGGGAATTTGAAATACTTTGTTTTGTGCTGAAAGTAGCGGAGGAAAATGGATTACGTATAAAGTGGGAACGGTGTTCGTTTCTGCAAAGGACCATAGAGTTTCTGGGGCACATCATAGGCGAAGGCAAAATAAGACCATCAAAGGAGAAAGTTAAAGCTGCCAGAGGATATCCAGAGCCGCATAATGTCAAGACTATCCAAAGTTTTCTTGGACTCACCGGTTTCTTTAGAAAGTTTATTCAAATTTATTCAGTGATCGCTAGACCGATATCTGATCTTCTCAAAAACATTCAAGTTTGGAACGGTGGAGAGATTGGCATTCCAGACTTTGAAGAACATTTTATGTAACGAACCGGTGCTGAAGCTGTTTATGCCAAAACTGGAAACGGAACTTCATACGGGCGCAATATGAATATCCTTTGGATATGGAGGTGTGTTGATGCAGAAGCCAGAAGGAAAGTTTTATCCAGTTTTCTACTTGAGTTTCAAGTCAACGGAGGCAGAGAAGAACTATGCACACGAGGTTCTCGCTACAGTAAAATGTCTTCGGAAGTTAAGAGTTTAATTACTCGAGTTAAAATTTAAAATAATAATGGACTATAAAGCGTTCCAGCAACCATGCGCAAAAGGGATCTTTGCCTTAGGAACCGCAATGCGTCACGTGGATGCGCTAAGCCGAGACCTTACCGTATTAAGAATTGAGGACGGAATACCACGCAGAATTAAAATGGCCCAAGGTATGGAAGAATTTAGCAAAACAATTATTTCGATTCTTACAGTGAACGGGAGCTACCAAGACTACGAGATAAGACTTGGCATCTTGTACAAGTTTGAAGAGCGAGCGCACTTGCTTGTCCTACCCAAAGTAATGCAGAAGGAAATAATAAGGGACATCCATGAAAGGGGACACATCAGCGCCGCCAGAGTGGAAACAATTCCTAAACAGGACTACTACATCCCGAAACGAGCACGCTGTGTGAAAAATGTGCTCTCAAATTGCATGGCGTGCATCTTAAGCGCCAGGAAAAGTTGAAAAATAAAGGTGCTTCTCTATCCAATTGAGAAAGTCGATGTTCAGCTACATACCTACCACGTGGTAGCGGACGTCTATACTGAATTCCATGTATAGCCACACGATGTCGGTGTCGGATGGCTGGTGAGCTGGGCGCCGAAGGCGTTGGGTACGGGCTGCTAAGCAGACTATTTGCTCAAAAAGCTTAGGAATACACGAAAGCTTAGAAATTGGTCTGTAATTCTTGATATCACCACGTTTACCCTTTTTAAATATAGGCGTTGTAAAGGCACTTTTCCAAAGCTTAGGGAATTTCCCAGAGCTAATGGATAAATCGAACAAATACTTAAGATAACGACTAAGGGCTTGACCGCATTTTTGAAGAACAATCGGTTCAATGCTACGGGTCCAGATTTGTTTCATTTTTTGAAAGGGAAACAAATTTCGAAATAGTTTAAAAATCGAAAGAAAAATTACTGAAAGCAATCTGGGAACAGCTACTTAAATCTCTAATATATTCACATCGATGGAAAGAGGAGAGTCACTGAATGATTTCAACTGCAACACCAATATCGGAGAAGTTGTTTATTTTTATTGGTAAATTATTTATTTCTTCAGAAAGCCTCTGAAAATCCGAAAGTCATAGGAAACCGAACGGTCATACGAATTCCTATTTTCGTAAAGATGTCCGCCTAAGTCAATAAAAATGTCCAATGGTGGATGATTTTTATCTATGCTAGTAATACTGTTGCGTGATTCATCAACAGCAGTTCTAACAGAGTCAGACGAAAATACTAAATCGAGATATAATTTTTTATACAGGCAAGTTAAAATCACTAAGAAGTAGAATTATACTGTCAAAACAAGATATGTCAAATACGTGGTCGAGTACAAGAGATAATGTGAGTACGCACAGCAATTAGGACACCCCCTCCAAGCGCTTTAAAAAAGATTTCCGTGTTGGAATGTTGGCATTAAGCCAAGTTGCGATCAAGGAGAAGATGTCGTGTAAAAGAACTTGGGAAGTAAAATAGAAATCAGAGGTTTTAGAGTGGACTCCGTACATTTTGGTAATAGAGGGACAGCCTACCTATTTTTTTAATGCAGACGGACAATTGAGACTACGTTTTTTAGCGGAACATGGTTTAAATTCTTTAATAAGAGAATTTTGGGTCCAAACGTTATTAGCGGATAGTAATGAATCCATCAGCCTTACTAATTTTAGTGCATTTGATTGAATTCTTATTCGGAACGAGATTTTTTGAGACTGAATGGGACACCACATCATCAAGGGATGTATTTGGTTTTAAGCGAGATATAAAGATGGATCTGAGTTTCGGAATAGATTCAATAGTAATTGGACGTACTGTGATTGGAGAAAGCTCATTACAAAGCTTTTCAACAGTAACTTTGGGAGTAACAGTAACTTCGCGAGCATCATAACATTAAATCGCACCACGTTGGGTGCGGAAATTGGTATATATTTGTATATATACATATATATTTTACTAGTAATGAGGTATTTTAAATTTCATGTTACAAGCCAACATTTAGATAACTACGCTCCTAAAGCTTATAATCGTGTGTGTCCTTGTACAAGCACATTCAACAATTTTTTTCCAAAACAAAAATGTTTTCTTATATTTTCTTATTATTATTTTTTTCAAAAAACGCCCCCAAAAAGTGGGCGTGGGCAAAAACTTTGTATGGGCGATATATTGACAAAAATATTGGCATAATATATTGTTAAACATATTTTTTCGATTTCTATGAAAATTTTCGAAGAAAACAGCATTTTAATGAAAAACGCCCACAAAAAGTAGGCGTGGCAAAAAACTTTATATGACAAATTAATAAAGGTGGGCAGTATCTACATATCTTGTGAAGGTTGTACAACTTTATAACTCTAACTTAAGCCTTAAAACGGTTTTTTCTAAATTGTGGGCGTGGCAGTGGGCGTATTTTGAAAATCCTAACACTTTACCATTTCGGAACCCTAGGGAGTATGTGTTCCAAATTTCAGCTTCCTAGCATAATTTTAAATGCCTCAAAAGTTGATACGGACGGACGGAGGGACAGTGCTAAATAGTCTTAGATTTTGGTCCTGATCATAAATATATATGCTTTTAGGGGTCTGCGATGAATATTAAGGGGTGTTACAAACTATGTGTCAAAATTAATATACCCTTAGGATAGGGTATAAAAAAAATTGAAGATTGTGAATAATAGACACTTATATTAAATTGCATTCATGAATAAGCAATAAGTTATTAAATCCAAATAAGTGCAGAACACAAAGATAAAGCGTGGCAATTAAAACAAAAAAAATATCAAAATTGTCATAAAAGTCAAAATCGAAATATGTACTAATAAACTCAATTCAAATTGAAGTATTAATAAAGTGCAGCATGAAAAGTTTCAAATCGAAATCAATTGTAAAGGAAAGAAAAGAAGTGCGGATAGGAAGTGAGGATAAATGAGGAATAACCCGGAAAAAGTGGAACAAGCCGATAGCTTTAAATTAATTAAGCAGTAGATATATAAAACAAATCCACTTGGTGTGTGTAACTAAAATAAAAGTGATATTGTGATAATTGACCTTTTCCATAAAAGAAAACAGTGAAACGTACAAAATTGCTTGCATTAATATTGTGCCTGATAAACCAAGAACAAACGGAATACTTAGCAAAAGATAAGTACAAATTTTCAACATAATTACATTTTCCCTTGTAAAATTTAATTTTGAATAACTTTAAAATATATAACCAATTTTTTATAAATAAAATGGAATCGCTCACACAAGCGATGACCGAACTCACTGGGACGGTCAAAAGTATCCTGGCTCAAATGAAGGCAACCGACAGTCACCTTAAGCTTATCGAGGATACCCGCAACAAGCGGGTTTGGGTCCTGCCAGCGAACTCATTATAACTGGTAGACTATAGGAACCGTCCCAATGGCTCTAATGGAAACAATCAATTTGCCTAATCTGATGGATTCAGATGGGAAGCAACAAAAACTCTATAACACGGAAGTGTTATATGAGGAAGGCTCCAACGAAAACGACAAATGCGGAGAGGATGTCGCCGACACGTTAAATTTTATGACGTGCGCCACTCCAACGTACCATACATAGATGATGTTACGCGAGAGGGGACGCATTTAAGATTTTTAATAGACACGGGGGCGAATAAAAATTTCATCAGCCCATGTGTAGCAAAAGCAGCATCTCCCCTCACCAACCGCTTCTCAGTACACTCAGCAGCCGGTGTAATTAAAGTCACCCATAAAATCACCGGAAAATTCTTCCAAAAAATCGGAAAAAATTCTTTAATAAAGTTTTTCGTACTGCCTGGACTAAAATCATTTGACGGCATTATTGGCGAAGACACGCTAAAGAAGTTGGAAGCCGTCATCGATCGAAAGAAAAATATATATAAAATTTCCACACAAGTCAATCCCTTACTAGAGGAGAGCCTTCTTGAAGACATCAAACAAAATTTTTCTGAATTAATCCGCAAAAACCAAGCTGTCTTTGGGCCTATAAGTCCCAATGAAATGATCCAAACTGCAGTCAAAGCAGAAATCAAACCAACCACTAGCGAGCCTGTCTATACGAAGAGCTATCCTTACCCCGCTTCCATGAGGCAAGAGGTGGAAAAGAAAATTAGTGAATTGCCTTCGAGGGGTATAATTCGTCCATTCAAAAGCCTTTACAACTCTCCCATTTGGGTTGTACCCAAAAAACCCAAACCTTCGGGAGAAAAACAATACAGAATGGTAATAGACTATAAACGTCTAAATTATGTAACCATTTCAGATGCATACCCAATACCTGATACCCTTGCTAGTCTTCGCAAAGCAAAATTCTTTACTACTCTGGATCTGACTTCTGAATTCCATCAGATTCCAATGGAGGAATCTGATAAACCAAAGATGGCGTGAATGAGAAATATGAATTCCTACGGCAGCCATTTGGTCAAAAGTATGCCCCCGCAATATTTTAAAAAATGATTGCCGACGTTCTCATGTGTCATGTCATATAGATGACATTCTCGTTTTTGGCAACAACCCTGATACTCATCTTAAAAATATAGACCCAAACTTTAGCAGGCTTCGCGAAGTCAACCTCAACGTGAAGTTAGAAAAAACCCATTTCATGATAATCGAAGTCGAATTTTTGGGATACCTTATATCAGGCGACGGCGTTCGAGCTGATCCAAACAAGGTCGCAGCCATAAAACAAATTTCCCCTCCCAACAATCTAAAGGAACTAAAAGGCTTTCTGGGACTTTCCTAATATTATGGTAAATTCATACGTGATTATGCTAAAGTCGCTAAGCCACTAACCAATCTGACTAGGGGAGAATACGCTCAAGTCAAAGCTAATCAGTCCCCGAATAACCTCGACGACAAAGCTTTACGCTCATTCAATGACCTCAAAAGTCTTCTGACCTCCTCGGAGATATTGGAGATTTCGCAATTGGAGCAGTTCTATCTTAGGGTGAGTGGGGAAGAGATCGACCAATTGCATATATTTCTAAGTCTTTGAACAGGACGGAAGAAAATTAGACAATCTTCGCTCACTACTATATGGTGCAAGGAAGATTCGAATATATGCAGACCACCTGCCTCTGACATTTGCGTTGGGAAATCGTAACTACAATACCAAGTTAAATCGTTGGAAAGCGCGAATAGAAGAATATAACTCGGAACTAATATACAAACCAGGTAAATGTAACGTGGTTGCAGACGCTCTGTCTCGACTGAAAACGAGGTAAATCACTTGTCTAACTCAGAACACACTGAGACGGAACAAGATTCCCAAGCAGTTGAGGATGGTTCGACAGACTCCGCAAGTGAAGGTTGCGTGGTCGATCCAAATGGTTCAACCGAAACTGCGTACTATGTATGGTACGTCAATTTAAACGAATCCACCGAGACGGCTAGCGAAGAACGATCCTCAGTCGAAACAGCGCACAGTGCCGACCAAATCCCAATTGTCGAGGCTCCGTTGTGATTAGAATTGGAAAAGGTTTCAAAGTACACGAAGAACCTCATTCAGGTTGCTCCCGACACTATGTACACTGAGCACGTTGTTGCCGATTCAGCACTAAATAAACTCGTCGACAACGATTGCATTAACAGGCTTATAAAAGGAGGTCCAACAGAGGAAGTTATAAAATTGATCAAGAAAGATACAATTCACCTAACAAATTTTAAAGGTGAATTGATATCCGGAAACACTTCAAAAACATTAGTGGGTCCTTACGTAATCCACATAAGCAACGAAACGGTATATATAAAAGATAGGACCTTCTCCAGCTGCAGCTCCACAACCCTTCAAGCACTGCCAACGGTGTTAAGCAATATCACTGGCGAGGATCGGAGGATCGATATCGGTTTCGTTCACAGCATAAGCCTGCATAACATAAAAAGCCTTAGTGCCCTAAGTTGGAAATTAAAAACTACAACAACCGCGACTACTTCAGTATTACTTTTTGTAGTCATTGTAGTTTGTACGATTTTGTGGAAAATCGACGGAAGGATTAATATACCAGCTCCTTCAGGCATGGATTCATCTAACAACGGGCAACAAGTTTCCGCTCCATAATCATGCCTACGTAAGCTACCTTTCTGGGACTGACGTCACAGGTTATCTTTAAAGGGAGAGTAGTTAACACCATCGTCCAAGGTCAGGAGCATATAATAGTACAGCCAATCATATGGGATTTTTGGTATCCTCTTAAGGATATCTTTAACTGAAAGATTACTAGGTATGGTAAGAGAATAAAAAAAACTAAAGCTTGTTACAGCGAAATTAAAAATCGGTTTTTTCTAAATAATGAATTAAACTAAATATAAAACACAGTTTGTAACTGCTTTAAATATAACTTTTTTATTCGGTAAAATTATAGCAGGCAGAGTTATACTTATGTAGTAATCACATAAATATCGATTACAAATTATTGTTCATTAATTACTATTTTTGCTTTTGGCAAGTTTGAAATGTATTTATTTATACATTATTTTAATTAATATGTCTCAGAAATTCATTACTTATATCAAGATCATAGCAATTAGCGGTTCGTTTCATTAAAGCGCAACAAATACTTTGCAAAGATGAAACTTTCATCTATTGTTTGAGTGTTTTTATACCCTATCCTAAGTGTATATTAATTTTGACACATAGTTTGTAACACCCCTTAATATTCGTCGTAGACCCATAAAAGTATATATATTTATGATCAGGACCAAATCCTAAGACTATCTAGCAATGTCCGTCCGTCCGTACGCAATTAGGCCTTTAAAATCAAGCTAGGAAGCTGAAATTTGGACCACATATTCCCTAGGGCTCCGAAATGGTTATATATAAAAAATGTTTAATACGCCCACTGCCACGCCCACAATTTAGAAAAAACCGTTTTAAGGCTAAAGTTAGAGAGATAGAGTGTTACATCCTTCACAAGATATGAAGGTACTGCCCCCCTTTATAAGTTTGTCATATAAAGATTTTAGCCACGCCTACTTTTTGTGGGCGTTTGTATACCCTATCCTAAGGGTATATTAATTTTGACACATAGTTTGTAACACCCCTTAATATTCGTCGCAGACCCCTAAAAGTATATATATTTATGATCAGGACCAAAATCTAAGACTATTTAGCAATGTCCGTCCGTCCGTCTGTCCGTCCGTCCGTATCAACTTTTGAGGCTTTTAAAATTATGCTAGGAAGCTGAAATTTGGAACATATACTCCCTAGGGTTCCGAAATGGTAAAGTGTTAAAATTTTCAAAATACGCCCACTGCCACGCCCACAATTTAGAAAAAACATTTTTAAGGCTTAAGTTAGAGAGATAAAGTTGTACAACCTTCACAAGATATGTAGGTACTGACCACCTTTATTAATTTGTCATATAAAGTTTTTTGCCACGCCTACTTTTTGTGGGCGTTTTTCACTAAAATGCTGTTTTCTTCGAAAATTTTCATAGAAATCGAAAAAAAATGTTTAACAATATATTATGCCAATATTTTTCTCAATATATCGCCCATTCAAAGTTTTTGGCCACGCCCACTTTTTGGGGGCGTTTTTCGAAAAAAATAATTTTTTTTTTATAAATTTCATAGAATGAAATAAAATGCTATCCATCATCTTCTAATGGTTTTTTCCTTGGGGTACATAGGGATAAGTATAGGGTATCATACTGTTCGCCCCAAGCGGACTGTAGCCTTTCCTTATGTTTTTTACTAAAATGCTGTTTTCTTCGAAAATTTTTATAGAAAGCGAAAAAAATGTTTAACAAGATATTTACCCCATATTTTTTCCAACATATCGCCCATACAAAGTTTTTGACCACGCCCACTTTTTAGGGGCGTTTTTTCAAAAAAAAATTTTTTTTTAATTTAATAGAATGAAATAAAATGCTATCAATCATCTTCTTAATGCTTTTTTCTTTGGGGCATATAGAGATATGGATAGGGTATCATACTGTTCGCCCCAAGCGGACTGTAGCCTTTCCTTATGTTTTTTTTTGTGTTTTGTTTTTCGAATAGAGATAAAACTGACATTTTGTGGTCAAATCTTGCAACTCTAATATCATTTATGTTCAGTTTGGTTTGCCATTTCATCATGAACAGGTTGACAAATGAACAAAGCTTGCAAATTTTGCTGGTGGAGTCATTGGGCCATGCTTCTTCCGAAATGATGCTGGAGAGTAAAAAACACCCTTTATTAATATTTATTCGATATTTTTATTGGAATGTGGAAGTGATAAAGTATTAAAAAGAAAACCTTTAGAGGGATAGAGTTTCTGAACTTATAGATATTCGTAATATCAAGCCCCAATCACAATTTGAGTTTGAAACTTAGGCCCTCTAAAATTTGAATTTTTATTTGACCGAAATCCATCCACTATATTTTTTATTATCTGCATTTTTTAACTAACTAGATGTATTTTTTTTCAGTCAGATGTGATTCAGTACATTTCAACGAATGATGCCACAGCTTCCACTACATACCTCAATACAATGGGTCAGAATCAAATATCAGTAAGTCCTTGTCCATATCATCATACGAACTTCTCAATGATTCCGGAAGAGTCACAATTACAACAAAGTTCCGATAAGGGTACGTATTAAATAGCAGAACTAAGGTACACTTAATAGTCTTTATCGTACAAACCACTTAAAGCGGCTTAAAATTGGTGATTGATGTATGGGCCAATAATGACTATATATATTTTCTTCCAACGAAGTCGACGTGTGCAGAATAGATAATGTACCTCAGATCAGTATCATTGACTTGTTTGTTAGTATTGTTGACTTGGTTGCTCGTTGATAGAGAAGGTCATTATGATTGTCGATTTTCTTGTGAAATATTACATAAGTTCGGTATCATTAACGTAAAATAAAAAAAACATAAACTTTATTTTCGAAATAAATCATTTTTAATAAAAGGAAATTGCACTAGTCCAACTTAAGATTTTATTTTTATGAAAAAACTTGATAAACAACCATGCGTAGGTATCTAAACTATTACAAAAGCTTTTCCAATTTTCAGTTTTAAATCGACGCAAAGTTACAGGTCCCTTCCATTTAAATTTGGAGGAGCTAGCCCGGGCTTAAGCTGTCGATGTCAACGTCAATGTCAGATAGATAGATAATGTAAACGTCTCTTCATTTTAAATTTAAACATAGTTTTTTGAAAAACGTGTTCCTTTTCCTTTGATGACTATTCTCTTACTTCTCTAAAGACAAGTGTTTGGAACCTTGTTAAAAAATTTAAAAGAGGTGTTCGGAAGGTGATACGGCTCTGAGGAATTACATTTTGGTGGTGCCAAATATTCGACTTAATTCTAGTTCATTATAGTTCGGCCATTCTGACCAGTCAATCGACCTGGATTGTAAATATAACTTAAGGCAAAGATAAATGTTGGCTTTCGAATCCGTCTATTTTACTACAACCGACCCATTTCTTTAGTCTACTTAAATGCAGTGATATGGCAACTGCGTTACTTGAAAACCTTCAATATCTTCTATCGCATAACGGTCATTATCTGTCTTCTTCTTTATTTCAATTTCGCTCAATATTTAGCGGGGGCACAGAAAGGTAAATACACTTAAGATAATTCGAGATCCAATAATGCTTCTGGATTTGACTTGCGCATTTGTCAATACCTAGATGCCCACATTTCTCGTGGGTGACACGCTTGACTTTTTCTTCTAGTTAATTGGGGACACAAGGTTGACGTCTGTTCTCCGGACCGACACGAAAAATTAACGTATCTTTTAGCACATACCCGGGTACTTCTTCGGCTTTTAATTTTTCTAGGATAGAATGTATATTCTCATCGCGCGTCTGGGAAATTTAGATATTCAGATCCAAGTCTTCACTCTTTATTGCCCCGATGGCGGGCAAACGACTAAGGGCATCAACATGAGGCATTCTTTTCCCTTTTCGATGTTCAACTTGATAATTGTAGTTCTCAAAAGCTAAAGCCCACTTGGCCATCCGCGGATTTACGTATTTATTCTTCAGCGTTTGCGACAAGGCTTCACAGTCAGTAACATTGGTAAATGGCAAACGATAAAGAAAACCGTTCTAGGGCATGTACGACAGCTAATGTCTCTAATTCAAAACTAATTAGCTTCGATTTTTCACCAAAGGCCACTGGATGAAACTTCTTGTTATCCTGTCTTTGCTTAAGTGCCGCGCCAAAATCATGTGCGTTTGCATCACAGTGCAACTCCGTTTCCCATTTGAGATCGTATATTGCCAATATTGGTGAAGAAGCTAGTATATTTCTTAGCTGCTCAAAGGCTTCAGTGCACTCATCAGTCCAAGGAAACTTTGAATCTTTCCTTAGCAAATTTGCCAATGGCCTGGCAATGCAGGAGAGCCCTGGGACGAAGTGACGGAAATAGGAAAACAACCCAACGCGGAGAACAATATATTGGCACATCCCTGGTTTATATAAGTTTCATTGAATAATCACTAGCTTTCGCTTTAACTTTCGACTTAAGATACTGTTGAACCACTGCCTTGACAGCACTTGAATGAGCTTATGGCAATTGTTCATTTATATTCATTTTGCCGTCGTTCTCGATACAAGTTACAACGGCGTTCACTAGCCGTCCTAAATCAATAAAGTTTACCATACGCCGGTCGTCTTTCAATTCTATTATACTGCATCACTAATTTTAAAAGCTTAATAGTGATGATCGTGTTTGTTTGTAGTTCCACTATGAGTCGCTTCTCTCTCGTTTGCTACATTCGCCAATGAATTGTTACCAACCATTTGATGTTAACTTAACATTTTTAATTTTTGCATCTTCGCCTTTACATCTCAAGTTTCTTTTGTTGTCATAGTAGAATGTTTTATTGTCCACGAATTTCGTCTTTATCTTGTTGTTTTTCGTGTTTATTTCGCCTTTCGGCAAAGATTTAAATTTATCGTCCAGGAAGGTTCCCATTACTCCTTGAGTATAGCCCTTTAAATCAAAGACTGACGAATTACCAACCGCATTACTACTAAAATTAGTCTTTTGGTTCATCGGAAATTTGGGTAACGTTGCCATTAGTCTCCTCTTATGCACGTGTGACAGCGCGGATGTTTTGTTGCTGGCCGTGATGTTCGTTCCATTTAGCACATTCAAATTAATATTTATTGAAAATAAATCTTCAGACGATTTGACTATGTCAGTCCGTTCGTACGCCATTTATAAGCCTTTAAGTTTAAGTTAGAAAGCTGAAATTTAGACAATATATATTTTATAGAGTTCCGAAATGGCGAAGTATACCTCTTTTTGATACGCCCACTGCCACCGCCGCAGTTTAGAAAAACCGTTTTAAAGCTAGATTATGATATGTAGGCACTAGCACCCCTACTTTTAGTGGCTGTTTTTCACAAAAATTATGTTTTCTTCGAACATTTTCTCAGAAAAAGAAAAAAGATATGTGACAAGATAATTACTTAATACTTTTTCTAATGTTTGGGGGCGTTTTTTTAAATAATGTAAATTATGGCAATAAACATTTAAGACCCTGCGCTGCACAGCCTGCGGATGGTTTTACGTCCTCGGTTAAAATTTTTATTTGACTATCCAAGGATGTGGCTATTTCAAAACAGGTAGCTTGTTCGATTCTCACAAACATTGCCAATTTTTCGTTGTGATTATATAGTTTAGGGACTCAATTTTCTGTTGTATTCGACCGTTGATATTGTTAACGTGAACATTGGTTGCATATGTCGTAGGGATTTCGTATCGACTATTTAAAAACGACAACATTTAAATGTTGAAAACAACATTTAAAAAAAAATGAATAAATTGTAGATAGATCATGTTATAACACAATGATTGTTATATTGCTTATACCAAAGTAATGAATTTTTAAAATTCAATTGAGTAAATAGTCCTAGTATTTAGTCCTGATCATAAATATATATACTTTTATGGCTCTACGATGAATATAAAGAGGTGTTACAAGCTATGTGTCAAAATTTATATACCCTTAGGATAGGGTATACAAACTGAACCCAGATAACAATTTCGAGTTTTTCGAAAAATGGTTTTAAATTAAAATTTCGAAGTTTCGAGTTTTGCATAGTCTATAAACTTATTTGCATCTAGCAAACCAATAAAAGTAAGTTCCTTAACATCTAAAAACCTAGTATCTAATGAGTAGTGCATTTGCTATAACAATAATTTCAAAAAACAATCTTCTATATTCTGCTTCTTCTTCCAGCTCGATATGACGATATAGTGCTGCTGAGGTCTTTCGTTTCACAAAAATATTCGTTAAATATATCTCTCAATCTGAAAATATTTTCTTTTGTTTGGTCAATGAATTTTAGGAAATACATTATATCAAGAGATTTAATTTCTATACATTAAATAAAAAATCAGTAAAAATGAAGAGGGAATGAAATGTTTTAAATACTAATTGTGATTCGATATCAAACAAGAATTGCAACCTTCTGCCAAGTTGATCCTATTACAATCCCAAGAAATATCGTCGCCATATTTATCAGTATTTTTCGAGATTGTTAAGAAATACTCGATGAGACTTTCGCTGCATTCCTTTGCCACAGAACCTAGCTTTAAGTTGTATCTCCATCTTGCTGGCGCTGCTTTGAGAAACCTCTTCTGTTACTATTGCGTCTAATATTGCACACCTTTTAGTCGATTTCGAAAAAAATAGACATAATAACAGAAAACACATTTTGGATTGTGTTTTAAAACATCCTGAAGACATAAAGTGAGCCTGTGTGCTGCACAATGAATAAACCTGGCATTCAAAAAGTAATTCCTTAGCTGGGATTATGTACCTGACAAATGCCCTCCCATAACTGTTGCTCCATCATGCGTTTGACACAAAAGTTTCTGGCCACAATTCAAATTTTTTTCTAGTCTTATACTATGTTCAGAAAGGCTTTCTGCAGACTTGTTTGCGGCCATCAGAAAACCCCAAAAATCGTTCTTCGATGTTTCCGTCCTTTGAAACAAACCGCACCATAGCAGAGAGTTTCGACTTTCTACTGTTGTCAGATGTTTCGTCCAACAAAACTGAAATAAATGTACACTCTCCTACTTCCTTTTCGATTTCATTTGAAAGCAAAGTCCTAACTGCTGTGATAATACCTTTTCTATTTTTTTTTTCCGAGGGTAGTTGGAAAATCTTCCATGAGACATAAAGTGTGAGATTCTTACTCACTAAAAACACCTCCCTACAAAAGAGTTTCTGATATACCACGAAGCATTTTCGATTTGTCTTAGGAATTTACTTTGAAAAGTCTGCAAAATGTTAACATTATTTGGTTTGGTACAACTCCCAAGTTGTATATCGTACGTCCAAACCGGTTTTAATACTTGCTTGCATAAAAGCAGCTTGTTTTGCATGCTGAGTTTAGAATATCTTCCAGTTAGCCATGCATTTGATTAAATCCGACAACGAGCTACTCGCGTTTCTTCTTAACATGCGATTTCCATTTCAAATTAGCATCCAACTTCATTCCCAATTAGATTATTAACGTTTCTGTCGGTATAATTAACGTGCGTGTCTCGTTGAGGACAATACGCCAAGTTTTGAAGCTGAAGCTGAAGCGAATTGTCTACAACTAGAATAGTTGAGTAGAATAGTAATTTCTACGATAGTATCCTCTTCTTGCGGGATATCGCATGTGTATAATAGGAATAAAATCGGGCCCAGAACACTTCCTTGTGGAACTCCCGCCGCAATTTCTTTGAATTCGGAGTTCTCGTTCCCTTGTTTAACACGAAAGAGTTTGTCATCTAAAAAAGAGCTTAGGATCTCATATAATTGCTTTGGGAGAGCTTTGTTTAGTTTGTATTTTAATCTCCTATGCCATACTTTGTCGAAGGCCTGAGAGACGTCAAGGAAAACTTTAGAACATTTTTTATCCACTGGTGCTTTTTCAATTTCGTTGGTAATTCTTTGAACCTGGTCAATTGTAGAGTGCTAAGTTCTGAATCCGAATTGGTGATCCGGTATTAATCGGCGTTCTACGATGATCAAATGTAATCGCTTCAATATGAGTTTGTCAAATATCTTTGACATTATCGGTAGAAGTGATATTGGTCTATAGGTTTTTTTGTCATTTGGAGGTTAACCTAGCTTAGGAACAATTATCACCTTAGCTATCTTTCATTGCCGGGGAACGTACAATAGTCTAATAGAAATTTAAGTAGTGCTTTTCTGGGCAGCTCCTTAAGGACATGTCCCGTAATTAGGTCATATCCAGGAACATTGTTTGATTTAAGTTTTCGTATTTCAAAACAAAGTTCGACCAGCGATACTCGCCTAATTTCAAAATTGTCATATACCGTGTTAGGAACAGTATCTTTCACCAACACATTACCGTCAAATGTAAACGCCTTTTCAATATGTTCGGCAAGTATTTCGACCTTTTCTTTGTCTCCTTTCCCCCATTCCCATTACAATTTAAAAATTTTTTTAACGGATAGTCAAAGTGGACGGATGTGTAAAATCTTGTCAGAAGACAAACAGAGGTCATATACGAATCCTTTATATTATTATCTAAACTAGTGCAAATATTTAGTAAATCACATAAGAATACCTTAAGTGCAAATTGTGGTTTTGATGCATAAATGAAAACATCCAGGATTTATTTTAAATGTAAAAATGCAATTCGCGGAGAATCGGGAATCAGATGGTGTGTGTGGGAAAGCTTTTCACATGACGGTTAAGTGTAGCGGCTTGGACCAATACAGCAGCAATATTCTTGACGCGAATACGATGGTAGAATTTATATGTAAGGACTGCATAATGTATATTCACAATGCAGGTTTGGTTCTGAAGGAAATGCAAGAGACCGTAAACTTAAAGAGTACAAGGATGAATTCGAAGAGTCTTTAAAAAAGAACGAAACTGAAATTAAAAATCGATTGGAAGCAATTGAGCCAAGGTATACTGACAGGTTGAGGGTAATGGAAACTGCGCAAGTTACTTGTCAAAAAAGTGCTGAGGAAATAAAAAAAATTAGTGTTTTTAGTGAAACATTCAAAAATCAGAGTGAGACCGTTATTAATAGTGTTAATGAGATAAAAAAAGACGTACGTAATGGAATGGAGTCATTTTTAGTAAACAAAACAAAATTGAGTGTAGATAATAAAAATGAGAAAGTATGCAGGGTTGTTAAAAAAATCAGTTGACGTCGCACCAGTTTTAATGAAGCCAAAAAAAAAGTCAAGAAATTGGTAAAACAAAAGCCGACGTCAAAAAAAATGTTGACTCCTCTATACTTTCTGTGAAGATTAAAAATATTTACGAAAAGAAACAAGTTGAGCGATAAATATGAAATTCATTTACCAAAAATGAGAAATCCAACAATTCTAGTAAGTGGGCTTAGTGACAACTTGAATAGTGGTCACATTTTGGAGTCAATCAAAAATCAAAATAATTGGAATCTACAAAAAATGTTAACAGCTATAAGGCTAAAAATAAAGACAAATTTCGATAATATTGACCACGACGTGAAAAGTGTTGAATGTCCAGCATATAAAAGACAATTGGTGGCAGAAAAAAGTAGAATAAGGTATTAACAATTAAATGAAATTCAGTGTTTTTGCTAAATATTCAAGGTCAAGAAAACAATTTTTGTGAATTTGAGATCATAGTAGCCGATAATGACTTTGATTTTATATGTACAACCGAATCCCATGTTACAAATCAATAGAACTCAAAAAATACAATACTAAAAGATGTGATTCTGAAACAGTGCATACGGATCTTTTACATTAGAGATAATTGGTCATATGAAGTGTTACAAAACAAAGCAATCGAAAAGAAAGTCTGGTGGTTGTTAATAAAAGTGTCTCTTGGAAATGTAATATTTGTACTTGGCGGTATTAATAGATCTCCACCATACGGTGAAAATGTGTTCCTTAGTCATTTAGCGGAATGGTTAGAAGGTACTGATCTATTGCATAAAAATGAAGTTTTACTCATGGGTGATGTAAACATTGATTGGATAGATAATTATACTTACAGTAATTAAATAAAAGCATTGATTAAAGATAACCTAATTGATAAAGTTATTTTCAACAATAAATTAAAATTTAAAGCTATATCAAAATCTAAATAAAAGGTTAGCGATCACGAGCTCGAAATTGCTGTCATCTTTACTTGCAGTTACTCTCTTTTTATTAGGAGTATTATTCCACGCTGAAATGTTCAAGGCATCGATAAATTGATTTTGTGGGTGCAGTGGCTTATTGGTTAAGTGCGTTGGACCACTAAGCGAGATGTCGCTGGTTCAAATCCCGGCCTGTACCACGTGAAAGTTTTTATTCGCTGCCCCACCTCTTGCGAACGTCTGACAAACATCCAAGAGTAAGAAATGTCATGGGAAGCTTCTCAAAAGTAAATTGCCGTTGGGTATCGGCATTAGACTGTAGGTCCCTCCATTCGTGTCAAAAATATAACTTTGCAAACACAATGGTTGGAGAAACTAGGCTTTAGTTACTGTATGGGCCGTAAGGCCTAGTATTTATTATACCCTATCTTAAGGATTTATGCATTTTGACAAATAGCTTGTAACACCCCTTAATAGTCGTCGTAGACCCATCAAAGTATATCTATTTATGATCAGGACCAAATTCTAAGACTATTTAGCAATGTCCGTCCGTCCGTCCGAACGCAATTTTTAGGCCTTTGCTAGGAAGCTGAAATTTGGACCACATATTTCTTAGAGCTCCGAAATGATTTAGTGTAAACAGTTTTTGAATACGCCCACTGCCACGGGCACAATTTAGCAAAAACAGTTTTGTTTAAAGTTAAAATTAGAGAGATAGAGTGTTACAACATACACAAGATATGCAAGCACTGCCCCGCTTTATACGTTTTTTATTTAAAGTTTTTTGCCACGATTGCTTTATGTTTGCGTTTTTCACTAAAATGCTGTTTTCTTCGAAAATTTCATAGAAACCGAAAAAAAAATGTTTAACAAGATATTTAGCCAATATTTTTTCCAATGTATCGCCCATACAAAGTTTTTGGCAACGCCAACCTTTTGGGGGCATTTTTTGAAAAAGATATTTATTTTTTAATTTAATAGAATGAAATAAAATGGTATCCAAAATCTTCTTAATGCTTTTTTTCTTTGGGTTGTATAGGGATATGGATAGGGTATCATACTGTTCTCCCCAAGCGGACTGTAGTTTTTCCTTATGTTTATTTTTTTTTTGTATGAATTGATTTGCTTCGTCTTCGAATTCATATGGTGTTCGAAGGATACTTTCATATCGATTTTATTTATGCAGTCTTTTCTAAAGGAGTCCCAATTAGTTCTTTTGCTAGTAAGTTCTGGTGGACCGTAAACCTCCGCTGGTAATTATCAGAATGACCGGTGAATGGTCAGAAGCGAGGTCAAAACTTTCGTAAATTTCAATACGTGGGTTTGCCAAACGACACCAGTCGAAAAGGTCGACCTCAGACTCCATACCGGCTTCGAATAGAATTCGACCTTTTCGTGAGATACATCTGGAGCCCCAGAACGTGTGTCGATTATTTCACCCGGGGAGTGATCAGTTGGTGTATTTTATAAAAAAGGACGCTCCGCCTCTAGCCCGTTCCGATGGGTGATATGCGTGATAACCGCTGTAACCTCAAATTTGTATACCTGATTCTTTCCTCAAATGCGTTTCCGATACCAGGCATATATCAATAGGAATGTTTCTAACTCGTCGATTTTATGCAGAATGCCATTCACTTTGCATGTTACCACTTATGTAAAGCTTTTTATAGTTTAAACGGGAGTTGGTGTGCCTCGAAGTTTATTTTCGAGCTTGTCCAGTTTCGCGAACTTGCGTTTGTTGATTTGGCTTTGCTCTTCAAGTCTCGCAAGAATTGCGGAAAAAAACTTCATGGACTGGATCAGGCCCCGTATTAACAACTCGAATGTTTGGTTATACAGTTGTCTGCGGTGGTTTGGACATTTCCTTAGTCCTTGTTTTTATACCCTATCCCAAGGGTATATTAATTTTGACACATAGTTTGTAACACCCCTTAATATTCGTCGTAGACCCATAAAAGTATATATATTTATGATCAGGACCAAATCCTAAGACTATTTAGCAATGTCCGTCCGTCCGTCCGTCCGTCCGTCCGTCCGTCCGTATCAACTTTTGAGGCCTTTAAAGTTATGCTAGGAGGCTGAAATTTGGAGCATATACTCCCTAGGGTCCCGAAATGGTAAAGTGTTAAAAGTTTTTAAATCCGCCCACTGCCACGCCCACAATTTAGAAAAAACCGTTTTAAGGCTTAAGTTAGAGAGATAAAGTTGTAAAACCTTCACAAGATATGTAGGTACTGCCTACCTTTATAAATTTGTCATATAAAGTTTTTTGCCACGCCTACTTTTTGTGGGCGTTTTTCACTAAAATGCTGTTTTCTTTGAAAATTTTCATAGAAATCGAAAAAAAATGTTTAACAATATATTTAGCCAATATTTTTTCCAATATATTGCCCATACAAAGTTTTTGGCCACGCCCACTTTTTGGGGGCGTTTTTTCAAAAATATATTTTTTTTTCTTTAAATTTCATAGAATGAAATAAAATGCTATCCATCATCTTCCTAATGCTTTTTTTCTTTGGGGTGCATAGGGATAAGGATAGGGTATCATACTGTTCGCCCCAAGTGGACTGTAGCCTTTCCTTATGTTTCTTTCTTTAAAAGGTTTTCCGTCTTCTTTTCGATCGGTAATGGTTTTTTCTTGACTAAATCGCGCCTTTTCTGCAGCTCTTTAGCTACTTCACAGCCGCTATAGTTTACCGAGTGTTTTCCCTTGCAATTAATGCAAGTGGCGAATCTTGTTTTTTAGAGCACATTCTTCCCGCGCATTTAACACAACCCGGTTCCTTTTGGCAGTATGCGTGCGTATGGTTATTGCCTTGGTAGCGTTTACACTGAGGGACATGCCTTCTATTTTTGCACGTAGGATCAATTCTTACATCTACATTATGTATAGATTTAATTTTATATATTTTATCGATGTTTACAGAATTTATTTTTGGAGAGCTTTTGAAGTAAATGAGGAATCATATTACGACTGTAGAGAAGTTATAAAGCATAGGGTACCACAACTCCACATTTCACCCAGAGGCCGAGGAGGCCCATTGTGAGTACCCTATTTAAACATGTAAGGACATGTGGCTAACAAATCCACTTCGATCTGTTGAGAAAAAGTTGTATGTCTGAAAGAGGTACCCTGGCCAAGTCGTCCAGACTTTCGAAGAACCATGCTCCCATGCATGATGATCGGCGTTCTTGTAAAGTGGGCAGTGGCATAGAAGATGTTCCACGGACTCTATTTCCTCCTCGTCTGTCCAGCTTCTGCAGAAGTCATTTGCAAAGAGCCCTAGCCTCTTACCCATGTTTCCTATGATGCAGTGTCCGGTTAATACCCAAGCGAGCATCGGGATTTGACTTCTATTAAGTGACTTTGTGAGGAAAGTGACTTTGATTTTTTGGTGTCAACAACAGGCCACAGACTACGGTGCCGATTGCTTTAAGGGTTGCTTGACTGTCCACGCAGATGGTTGTTTCCATTGCTGGTAGTTCCATCTATAAGATGGTCTGTACTGCTTTCTTAATCGCATAGATCTCAGCTTGGTAGACACTGCAGTGATCGGTCAATCGAAACGACTGGTTGATAGTAAGCCTTTCAGCGAATACGCCACTTCCTGTGCCTTTTTCTGTTCTTGAACCATCCGTATAAACGGATATACCTTTAATGATGGTGCTGGGTGAGTTCCAGTCCTGTCTTTGGGGTATAGTGATTCTGAAATTTTTCTCGAAGTCATACCTGGGTTTCTCGTAATCGGTAAGGGACATGAGTCCCTTCGAATATACATTTCCTATCCTTTCCCTTCCTATCAAAGATGTCAAGTATACTTGAGTGTACGTAATAACCAGGCTTCCAAGTTTTGTTCTCTCTTAATCTTCTTTGGCTGCCATGTTCTTAGTGAATAGCTCAATAGGTTTCAGGTTCAATAGCGTTTCCAGGCCTAGTTGCGGTGTGGATTTAGTTGCACTTGTTATACCCACACAAGCAATTCTCTGGTGTACAATGTTCGGTGTACAATGTTCTCAGTGTACAATGTTCGGTTGTAAGCCCCAGCTCTTCCCAAAGGTTTTTCTACATGCATTAAATGCATTAAGTCCTTTCTTCATTCTTTCTTCAGTGTTCCGTTTCCAGTACAATTTGGAAGTGAATACCACACCCTGGTATTTGGCCTCGGTTGAAAGAATAAATCGGACATCTTTAAGCTTTGGAGGGTCCCATTTGGGTACCTTGTATTGAAGAGCCCATGTTATTCTATTCCTGCTAGTGCAGTCTCTTGTGACAATCAGTTCTTTATCCGGAAATGAGGGGAGCTTAAATCATGAAAGTTATCATAGAAAGAGCACTTCGATGAAACCTTCCAGACATCAAACCTAAATCTGCCTACTGGGGGGACTAAAGTTAGATTAATTACATCTTCCCTAATTTTGTTGTGAAAAGTAGGATGACTACCACTACCAACCAGTTTCAAAATGAATTGTTCCTCCGGCTGAGGTGGGGCTGAGACAGTTATGGCCTCCAATTTTTCCCAGGGCCAAAGTTCTACTAGGCCTCGAATGCAGCGCGTTAAGAAGTCCAGTGACTCTTTGTTGGCACACACGGAGCCAAACTGCTCCATCGAAGTTGCAGGTATTGTTGATATCAGAGGATTCTCCTTCAGATACCATAGCCTCCAAGATCTTTGCCTCTATTTGGAGCCATTTTCTGCCATAAGTTTTCCATTTGGATTGCTACGGTCAATAATGGCTAGGGTGGGATCTTCAGTACTTTTACACTTGCTATTTTTCGTCGAGTTCCCTGTTACCTCGTTGACTCAGCTTATTCTTTTGGGGGCCCACTTAGCTGTTTCCTTTCTATTGGCCTTCGAGTCTGGTCTGGTAGGATTGCTTGACATTGACCATCTTCCTAATAGTGCCCGGCTTTCGTGGTGGTTGGGGAGCGGATAAAGCAGCTTTAGAGGTCGATGGGACGGGGTTTTCCGTAATCCCTGTTACCTCGTTCGCCGTTCGAGTACTCCTGCGAGTTGGCTTAGTGTATCACTTCCAATGGTCTTTGAGTCCTTGGACTTTCCGACTGTTGGTGGGACTGCTTTGCTCTATGCTCCTTTGGAACGGTGCCACCGAACTGTTACTGGCTTGTGAGGAGAATAACTCCCCCAGCGCGGTCATGTCCGGCCAAAAACTCTCCGACGAAGCTTCAACTTCCAGTGAATCGTTCGCGTCCTGCTGAGGTTGGCGTCGTAGCAATCTGCCTCTACACCCTTGACTATCATTGTGGTCCTCCATGAAAGTTGGGTCCGCCAGACTCCGTGAACCTGCCGCCTTCGCGAGTGGATTTTCACTAATGTGCGTTACACCTGGAGTATTTAAATTAGTTCATTGTCCTTTCGTGTTTGGGTTGGGAAGTTGGGTAGTTCTTAGTTAATCGCTCATCAACAGCCTGTCTCCCATGGGTGGCCCTTCTGACGCCTACGTCGTCGACAGCATAGCCCGTTGAGTCATTGCGCTACGAAGCCTGCGCACAAGGCGCCCTTGTAAAGGTGCATACCCCTAGCGGAACGTTCGAAGGGATACTTTCAGATCGATTTTATTTATGCAGTCTTTTCTAAAAGAGTCCCAATTAGTTCTTTTGCCAGTAAAATTTGGTGGAACGTCCTTTTCGCGTAAACCTCCGCTGGTAATTATCAGAATGACAGGCGAATGGTCAGAAGAGATTAGGAAGTTGGGTAGTTCTTAGTTAATCGCTCATCAACAGCCTGTCTCCCATGGGTGGCCCTTCTGACGCCTACGTCGTCGACAGCATAGCCCGTTGAGTCATTGCGCTACGAAGCCTGCGCACAAGGCGCCCTTGTAAAGGTGCATACCCCTAGCGGAACGTTCGAAGGGATACTTTCAGATCGATTTTATTTATGCAGTCTTTTCTAAAAGAGTCCCAATTAGTTCTTTTGCTAGTAAAATTTGGTGGAACGTCCTTTTCGCGTAAACCTCCGCTGGTAATTATCAGAATGACAGGCGAATGGTCAGAAGAGATATCAAAACTTTGTTCAATTTTGACTCCTTTTGCGATAAATAAGTCGATGAAGTCTGGTTTTTTTGCCATATCCGAAGGCTAATACGTCGGTTTGCCAGACGAATAAAAGTCGACCCCAGACTCCATACCGACTTCGAGTAGAATTCGAACTTTTCGCTAGATACATCTTGAACCTCGGAAGGTGTGTTTTGCGTTGAAATCTCCGCCAATTACAAAGTTCTGTCCAAGTAAGTCGAATATGCCTCCAAAATAATTTTTTTGTAACGTCTATGTAATGTTTTTAATGCTTACGCCAACCGACCCAAGTAACAATTTATATTCCATAAGGGCCATAAGCTATTTTCTTATTTCCATAACAAATGAAGTGAGTCGAATATGCCTCCAAAATATTTTTTTTCTAACGTCTATGTAATGTTTTTAATGCTTACGCCAACCGACCCTAGTAACAATTTATATTCCATAAGGGCCATAAGCTATTTTCTTATTTCCATAACAACTGAAAAAGATCTTATGGACACCAATTTGACGCACTTTAGCGAAGTTATTTACTTTCCTTAAGACCTTTGTTCACAGGCTCTATAAAAGTAATAGTTTCTTTTTGATGTTACTTTAAGGGCTTACAGAAGTTAATATATTCCATCATTTGAAAGCTTCAAGTTGCTTGAAAGTTTATCTAAAGAGGAAATAAATAATGAATTATATTGAAAAATTGCTTATCCTTGTCCAGGATTCGAACTCGAGACCATTCGCGTACCAGCCCAAAACGCATCCACTGGGTCAATCTGATTAATTCAGTGTGAAGATTAAAAATTGATAACTTTATACTATTTCATCATCTTAAACATTGTAGATGTACCTAGTTATATAGGATGTTACGACCTTGATGCCGACAACAATTTCGTCTTATGTAAAAAAAGTACCAGTCAGTACATTAAAAAACTGAAGGGATAAAAATTTAAATAAGTAGATATAGGTATTGTTTATAATAACTACCTCTGCAGCTATAAAAAATATTATTTTTCTATTAAAATATTATCATTCACAAGCATTTTGTTATATTTTTGGTTTCTTATTTATAGTCCCTATCTAAGTCTTTGAGAGCCTTCCCTGATCCATGGAATAAATACTATTTTCTTCTACTTTAATAAATATCTATATGATATCAAGACCCATGTTCAAATCTCCACTATATTGATTGTATGTCACGCTTTTATTCACAAGCCTTGTAGAGAATCTTGTTATTGACAGGCCTTTCTGATATGTGATAAGCGTGATAACCGCTGTAACCTCGAATTGTTATACCTGATTCTTTCCTCAAATACGTTTCCAATACTATATCAATATCGTTTTTGTGAAGGAATACTTCTAACTCGTCAATTTTATGCAGAAGGCCATTCACGTTCCATGTTTCTACTTTTTATACCCTATCCTAAGGGTATACTAATTTTGACACATAGTTTGTAACACCCCTTAAAATTCGTCGGAGACGCATAAATGTATATATATTTATGATCAGGACCAAATCCGAGGATTTGAAATTTGTCTCCGAAAAGGGTTCTTTGGATCTATCCGGCCATAACTAGACCACTCCTCTCATACGCATCGGTTGTTTGGTGGAGCGGGCTTTCGGGGAAACGTGTTACTGCTTCTTTTCCCTAACTCCAAAGAACTATTTGTATTGACTGCACAGGCCTTCCATAGCACCCCGGACTCTGCTCTAGATGCTTTGATGAATCTTCCCACCTCGATATCTTGGGGTGTACGCTAAAAACCATTCTTCGTTTAAGGAGAGGTGGCTTTTGGTGACATTCGCACTGGAATTTTAAAGAACTTGCTAAAGAATTGTCTTCTGAGCCCTGTCTTATGGATATACCGTCTGATACAATGACACCAGAAATCCTTCTGCGACGAAACTACCGCATCAATTTGCCTCAGGTAATGGAATGGCTTCGGCCAGACTCTGAACCATAGATTGAATGCCATCGTATTTTCGCAGATGGCCCCAAACCCAGACAGGTGTCTGGTGCTGGAGTCTTTGTGAAACGCGAGAACATAAGGCTTTACTACCCATTGGGCAGCAATTAATACAAGCTGCATTAAAGTCGCTGCGAAACCCTTTTACCCCGTCCAAGTTAGTGCTAGAACTCAACTCATTAGTCATGTCTTCCATTGATGCTTGGTTTTCTCCTGAAAACAAAGTTCGGTGGCGCGACTGCGATGGATGCAGACAGACCAAACGCCTGGACATTTGCAAAAAGACTGCTTCTGTTCTTCTGTCTCCTAGGAGAATTGACTGTTGACTGCTTGTAGGCGTTCGACACAGCAGACGATGACAGACACAGCAGATAACTTTCCCTGTAGTTGTTCGGCCTTTGCTCGCATCAGGTGGCGGATTTTAGGGGCTGCCGTGGTGAGTGCCGAACGTATTACAACTGAAGCTCCTTCTCATCTTTCTTCGAAACAGGAAAACTAAGTACATTCATGTGAGGTAGTAAAGGGTGATCCATTTCGAGGTTCCCTAATTTTATAAAAAGAAAAAAACACAGACAATTTAAATTTAATGGAGAATGTTTATTATCATTTGAAAGAACATTCTTTGGCATTTATTTTTTGAAGATTATGTCTATCAAATGTTGGCCGTTGCTCCGTCGCAGATGGTCCATCCGTTGAGTCCAATTTTCGATCACTGGTTCGAGCATTTCGACTGGTAACTAGCGAATGACACGCGTGATGTTTTCTTCCAAGGCCTGAATCGAAGCGGGTTTGTCGGCATAAGCTTTTGACTTTACATATCCCCACAGGAAAAAGTCTAAGGGTGTGATATCACACGATCTTGGTGGCCAATCGACCGGCCCAAAACGTGAAATTATGTGCTCACCGAAATGTTCTCTCAATAAGTCCATTGATTGATGCGATGTGTGGGAAGTGGCGCCGTCTTGTTGAAACCAAATGTCGCCGAGATCACGAGCTTCAAGCCATTGATGGTTACGTTCGCACCGGCATAATTTTTAAAGAAATATGGACCGATGATTCCACCGGCCCACAAACCTCACCAAACCGTTGTTTTTTCTGGATGAAGTGGCAGTTCTTCAATCTCTTCAGGTTGCTCTTCATCCCAAATGCGGCAATTTTGTTTGTTTACATACTCATTGAGCCAGAAATGGGCCTCATCGCTAAACAAAATTTGCCTCGAAAACGTCGGATCTTCTTGGAACTTTTCAAGAGCCCATAGAGCGAAGCGATGTCGCTTGGGAAGGTCGAGCGGCTTCAGTTGTTGCACAAGCTGTATTTTGTACGCTTTCAATTTAAGATCTTGACGTAAAATGCGCCAAGTCGTTCCATACATCAGTCCGAGTTGCTGCGAACGGCGCCGAATCGACTCTCTACGGTCTTCGTGTACACTCTCAGCTACGGCCGCTATATTTTCTTCACAGCGTGTGGACGTGGTCTATTCGGTCGAATATTATCCAATAATGAATGCTGGGTCTCAAAATGGGTGATGGTGTTGCGAATAGTACGCTCAGTAGGCCGATTATGTTGACCATAAGTTGAGCGAAGTGCACGAAACACATTCCTCACAGAACGTGAATTTTCATAATAAAGTTGAACAATTTGTAAACGTTGTTCACGCGTAAGTTCTACCATTATGAAATGCCAAATAATACTAAACAAAAATAACATGACAGCATGACACGACTCACACGTGATCTGTCAAAAAAAGCTATTGAAAAAAGTATCTCTACTTGGATCACCCGTTACAATAGATCAGTAGTTGTGTCCTTCGGAAAAACATAAATCAATGGATTCATTTTGTTTGCCAAACGGTTTGCACGAGTTAGGTTGATAAATAAATACATTGGTTGAGTGGGGAAAAAAGCTGTAGCAGGTAGGTAGATTTTTATTGTTTTGGTAAAGTGGTGCATGTTCACAAAAGGAATGGACGAGTTTAAAAATGGGAAACATAAATAAAGAATTACTGAAATAAGGAGAAGAGGTGAATAATTTGTATTTTGTTAAGTGGACGCAAAAATTAAAACAATGTGATCTGAAAGTAAGGCGTTCATGAATGAGTTGGAAAATAAGACGTCGCACCACTGCTTGCCAGGGCAATAGTGAATCGGCCGTACCAATAATAAAATTTAGTCTTAGTAGAGTCTATATAAGTTATACGTTTTATTACTTGTTTCATTAATACCACATATCTTTCAAAACTTATTTTATTTGTTTTCAAGTACATGTACTGACAATGAATAATACTTATAGTCGACTAACTAACAAGACTTACAGATTAACTTACTAAACTATAGTTACGATATAAGTTTACGATAAAATTACGATCTCTCTAACATTATCTTCGCAGGGAGATATTGTTGGAAAGAGAGATTAACTAGAGTCTTATTATTTGGCACGCTTGATGTTTGCTCTACAAACGACAAGTGTGGAGAATAATCAACATCAACATTTTTTCAAATATTTAGTGAATTCGGCAAAGAAATATGTTTATCAATAATTTTTTTAGCGTTTTTATTTTCTCTAAATATTTGAAATTTAACTCATGATAAGTGATTTAAAATTTACAATAATTTTATAATAATAATATGTTCTTACCTATAGTTCTAAGTAACAAAATTAGGTTTATGTCATTTCTTTTATTTAATTCTTGTAATTTCTGTTCTAAACAAAAAAAATACCTTCATTTACAAAAAAAAACAGCTTTAAAACATCAATATTTGCTGATTCAAATATCAATTCTTAGTCTTAAAGAAAAAAAAAACGTTCTAATTTTTTTGTACCAATAACTTAAACATTAGTATTTTAGTTTTTACAAATGTTCGTCTTACTTTATGCTCTTTATTGCACCTACATGTTCATTCAACCGAAACACAGCTTTCAAATTATTTAATTGTTTTCAAAACAAACAAAAAATTAAAGAGGAAATAAAGTCGTTATTTTATTGATTCTTACTTGTTGATCTATTTTGGTTCCTGTTCCTGTTCTTTATTCTTATTTCTTTTTCGTTTTGAAATTTTTATAATAATGATTCAATGTCTTCCTTCGTAAGGTTTTTACAAATAAAATCTAGAGGTCTGAACTTGGTCCTCGAATGTATAGTGGAATTGTACCTATATTGCAATAATATTACACAACTTTTCGTCTAACTCGAAACTTTTTTTGCTAACATTCATAATTCTTAGGTGGTCGTTTAAAGTACCATGCAGCCTTTCAACATCAGAATTGCCGGTTTTAATTGCTGCTGTCGTTTAATGAAAAATGATTCCGTTTTTCTTTGGAAGTGGTTCCACAGCTGAGTGCAATATACATGTGTCGCCATCGGAAACAATTTTGTTTGGCTTTCCAAAAAATTGTATTCTTTGTTTTATTACACCAAGAATGGCAATCCAATTTCTGTCATCCAAAGTGTGAATGGTGGCGTATTTTGAAAATATGTCAATGGTAGTTAAATACATTTTTCCACGTTCGGGAAATCAAATATCCATGTGGATAATATCGTTGAAATGCTTAGGTGTTTCTGTTAATTCCATCTGTACTTAAAGTGGTTGTCGACCATGTCTTACGAGATTACAAACTTCACAATTGTTCTTGAACTTTTGAATTTCAATTTGTAAATTTGGATAAAAGTATAACTTTTTTAGTTCCAAGAACATTTCATTTATAACGCGGTGATTTTTACTTATGTGCCCGTTTTTTATTATTGTTATAAGTTCATTTTTGTCTACAAAAGAATTTAAGATTAGTTTTTAACAATTTTAGATTTCTATTCATAGAGAAATATTTCACATAGATATCTTGAAATTTAAGATACAATGGCAAATCATCGCAATGTGTGCATATTAGGCCCTTCTTGATCAACAGACGCGTCATAATATTAAAAAGGTCGCCTACCTTGTGTTACTTCGACAAGATTTTCAAATTAAATCTACCTCCCCTAATTTTTTCTTATTTTTAGCACAATTAAAGAAGAAGTTATTCACTAAAAACCTAACCGCCTATGTAATTTTTTAGCAAACTTAATTTTTCCATAACAACTTAACTCAGATAAATAAATATAACAATTTTATAACGTCCATTTCCTAACTTTTAATAAACACTTCATGTTCGTAAGATATCGCTTATTTGAATTTAAAATAACAGCATAAGACGGCTTAAACACTTTTTTATTGAGTAGAGAAAATAAATCAATTTTTTTAACGAAAAACAAAGACAAATTTGGGTGTTATTCCATATCGAACACTGACATTTAATTTTCCTAACTCGACTTTGGCTGTACCTCCAAAAATTTCGTTTTCTTCTACGCCCAATATAAGTCGATTAAGGTCGATTAAATTCGAAAAATGAAATCTCAACATCTTATCTGGATTTAGGCTGTTATTCCGAAACAGAATCTTTAAAAAGACAGGCACAGTGAACTTACGCTTTTGGACTACAGTCAAAAAAATAAAATATCCTGCATCACAACTTGAGTTTGGTTTTTGTGCACAGTCGCATACTCTTAGTGGTGTTTTTTATTTTGAAGTAAAACAAATGTCTTCTCGTGCCGAAAAAATTCTGGAATTAGCTAAGAGGTTAACGAATCTCTAAGAAGTCAAAGGTGAGTCTATAAAATAGTGATCCATGTAAGATAATTATTTAATCTAACATCGGAAAAAGTGAAAGTGTGACCACATTCTAGTGCACGGTATTCAAATGAAATTTTACCAAATTTTAAGCCGAGTGTACGAAATGAAACGCACAAAAGTCGTTCTAATATCGAATTCCTTAAAAGTAAAGTTAATTTTAATCTCTTACGTATATAAATCAATCTCAAAGAATTATTAAGAAGTTATGATTAGAGAATTTTTTATATTGGGTCTCTGATAACGATCGGAAGTAAAAAATGCGATACGCTGATTAACTGCAATGAACAAAAATGAAAACGAGAAAATACTATGGAGTACACATTAACATTTGGTGATTACCTTGTGGAAGTTCTGAAAAAGAAGATGAAGTTAAGCGGCATACTCCAGAGTTCCCAGCCCATGAAAGACACTACAGTCTCCGCGTTACGACAAAAAAAAATTTACCTGCAAATCTTACTCTAGCCTCTATGCACCGATTGTATAAAGAAAAAATTGAAAATCCTGTAAGCCTTTCGAAGTATTCCCAGATATTTAATACATTGGGCCTGAAATTTAAAGCTTTAAGGGTAGATACCTGTAGTATTTGTGATGGCTTTGTTTCAAAAATTAAAATAACACATTTGGATAAAGCTGAAAGGGCATATACAGCCAAACGAAACGATAAATTGGAGGCCATGAATTCTACAAATATGAGGGTATTTGCATTAGACTTGCAGCAATGCTTACCAACTCCGCTTTTAAGGAATTCTTTTTGTTTCTATAAAAGACAACTGTTGACTTTATATTTAACTGTCCACGACCTTGAAACTAACAGAGATCAGTGTTTTATGTGGCATGAGGTCTTTGCTCGCCGTGGTTTAAATGAGATATTCTCCTGTCTCAACAACATTCTTACCTTAATACTTTCCATAGTGATTCGTGTGCAGAAGAACTCATTTGTTGCTTCTATGTTTCTCGCTAAATTTTTCAAAACAATAATCTGGACTAGCCCATGACAACCCCGATTTTCATGAAAAAACCATAATGTGTGACAAGGATATTTTCATTTGAGCAATGATATGTGAACAAAGAGAATAGTCGGTTCTGGGCAATGGAAAACCCTCAAATTATTCATCAGTCACCTTTGGATCCATTAAAAGTTACAGTCTGGTATGGATTTTGGTCAGGAGGAATCATTGGACCTTACTTCTTTGAAAATGAAAACTGCGTAACGGTAACAGTGAATGGGGAGCGATATCGTGATATGATTGAAAACTTTTCAACGCCACAACTTCATGCTTTGGGCTTGATTAACATGTGGTATCAACAAGACGGTGCCACATCGCATACAGCCAGGATTACAATGGAATTACTGCGAGACCCCAAGATGGAAGAAACGGACGTCTTTATGATAGTGGCAAGACAAAAGTCGCTGGCGGAAGAATTTGAAAGACTGAAAACTAACTTCGGCAAAGACAGTTCCTCTCGCAAGACGCAGAGATATATCGATGAAAGACTATGACGAATCGATGAGATCTGGATCGAATTCGAAGCCAAACCACGAAAAGGTTAGGTCCAAAGTAAAATACGATACACCATACATGCAGAGAAACACCTTTCAGTTGGTGAAAGACCTGTATGAGAGCACTAAGCTCAGTCTTGAAGATCTTGCTATCAGTATTGCTGCAAAGGATTCCCAATAAGGGTGCCAAGCCATTCCCCTTGCAACGGCAGTTCTTGAAGATGATAGCAAATCTCAAAGCTTCGTACCCTCTAGTGGTTCCAAATACAATTCGCATCAAGAACAACGCCTACGAAAAATTTAAATAAAAATAAAGGCAATCAGTAACAATATTGACGAATTTAAAAATACTTTCGACAATTATACCAAGAAGGCGCATGAATTCCAGCAAAAAATATTAATTGGACAATGAGAAGGGTTGACAGAATTGCATGAGCAGTTTATGGCAGATTCATCTGAATTGGAAGAGCAAGGTGATTACATCAGTAACGGAATATATGACGGAATGTAAACAAGAGTAAATCAATGTATCTTTAAGATTGCCTCTAAAGCTTCATCATTAAAAACAGAAAACAACCAGCTTCAAGTGCCTGAGACACGTCTACCTACAATCAAAATCCCTTTATTTAAAGGCAATTACCTACAATGGCGCTCGTTCTATGATCTGTTTTCGACACTCATTCACAACAAGACGTCATTGTGTGAAATAGAAAAAATGGAATACCTGAAAACCCATTTGGAAGGCCCACCCTTAGAACTAATTCAGCACGTTACAATTTCCAGCGAAAAATATCAAACAGCATGGAAAACCTTAAATAGAAAATATGCCAACGAGCGTAAGACCATGTCTATACACATGGAAAAAATGCTGAAAGGAGGTCATCGTGCGAATCATCATCATGGAGCATAAGTAAAGGCAATGCTTGATGCTACCAAATAAGGATTGGCGGCTCTCAACAATATCAGGGTAGATACTTCGTCATGGGGCCCAATGATAGTATATCTAAACTCCAAAATGCTTGACCAAGAAAGCAGAAGCCTGTTTGAACAGGGACTTCAACAGCCAAATTAAATACCTACTTTAGAGACATTTCTTAACTTTTTGGAAAGAAGATACCAATGATTTTAGGTACTATTACCCAGTAAGCAGAAGCATTTCAAGCCGGCAAATGACTCCAGACACACTCTTCGTAACTTTTACTTATTATTAAGGACTAATAATTGGGTTATCTGCAATAGTGACCATAATATCTATTTGTGTAAAAAATTCCTGTCTTTGACACCAAAGGACCGATACGAGCAGGCAAAATTGTATAAGCTATGTATCAATTGCTTGAGACATGACAACGGGAGCCAATGCGCAATTAAAAGGACGTGTAAGCATTGCAACAAGAGGCATCATTCATTGCTGCATGTGGATTGGTTCGAAAGGGTCAAACGGATAAAGCGGCAAGATCAACCAGAACAAAATGATCACCCAAGTAGCAGCACCCCATCGGTTCAATCGAGCCATGGCGACCAGCAACAGAATGTATTACTAGCTACCGCAGTCATAACGGCAAGAAACCAGCAAGGTCATAGCAGATCGTTAAGAGTGCTTATTGACCCTGGTTCACAAGAACGGAAGAAGTAGCACAATCGTTGCAGTTACGAAAACAGAAAGTGTCCGTCAGGTTAGTGAACTATATGTCCGTCAAGGTTAGTGGACCAGGCGTCTCGCATAGTAGAGTGGAGTTTATAATACTTCCAAGGTTTAAGTTTGAATTCATCATCTAAGTAAAAGCCCTAGTACTACCCAAGTTAACAAGACTTTTGCCATCTGAGGAAATTGGAAGATCTTTAGCTAATGAATTTGAAAGCCTGACACTAGCCGATCCAACATTCAACAACCTCGGCTGTATAGACATTATAGTCGGAGCAGAATGAATGGAGTAAAGAGAGGGTCAAGGTGCTCCCGCTGTAGCACAGAGATCTAATCTGGGTTGGCTGATAACAGGCCGAACCTCAACACAAAATAACAATAATGGCAAGTGAATTACAGCAATGGTCTTACAGACATACATTGATAATGATAAAAAATGTGAGTCAATCTATGAAAAAACTCATTACCGATGTGCAGACGGAAGGTACGTCGTCAGCATACCCTTCGATCAGGAGCTATTAACAACTCACAAGCTGGGAAGATCACGCCATAAAGCAGTGGCTAGACTACTGCAACTAGAAAGGCGATTTAGCTCCGATGAACCACTAAGAAAGGAATACACAAGGTTTATGAAGAAATACTTAGATCTTAACCACATGATCCAAGTAAGTCCCAGCAATAAAGACGACGTTTACTATATGCCGCACCACGCTGTAAATAAACCAGATAGTACAACTACTAAACTACAAGTTGTATTTGACGCATCGGCAGCGACATCCACTGGAGTTAGTTTAAATAAATTGATGCTTGTTGGACCAAGGCTTCAAGAAGATTTGACAAATATTATAATGCGGTGGCGTCGACACAAATATATGTTTACGGCAGATATTGAAAAGATGTATCGTTAGATACAAATCTGTAGTATCTAATCATCAGCACTACCTGCGCATTGTATGGCGAGATTCCACGGATGACGAGATCAAGGATTACAGACTAACAACAATCACATATGGAACATCAGGAGCACCATATCTGGCTGTCAAAACATTTCTACTCTTAGCCATCGATGAAGGTAGAACATATCATGTCGCAGCCGATATTGTACAAAACGATTTCTAAGTCGATGATGTGATGTCTGGGGGAGGAAGGCTTAGAGAGTGCAGAGAAGCGCAGGCTCAACTGAAAGCTCTGTTAAAGCAAGGTGGATTCTGTCTCAAGAAATAGTCCAGCAATAGTTTACAATTACTAAACAGCATATCGCCAGAGGGATAACATCAGCACGATATTAAATAAATAAGGAAGACACCATAAAAACATTGGGAATTCACTGGAAGCCATCGGATGAAACGTTTCAGTTTAAAGTAACAATAGTCAAACAGTTCAAAAAGCAGACAACAACTAAACATATAACTTTATCCGAAATTGCAAAAAGAAAGGCTAAACTACTAATACTAATGCAGCAATAAATGAAATCAAACCTCAATTGGGATGAGCCGCTTACAGCTGAGTTAGCAGATACATGGCAGAAATTTAAAAACCTCCTTGCAACCTTAAAAGACATAAGGGTTCCTCGATGAATGGGAACAGACAATACTCAGAAAATGGAATTGCTCGGTTCCTGCGACTCATCAGAGAGCGCCTATGCAGCTGTGGTTTACTCAAGAATCAAATTACCAAATGAAACCTACAAAATTACATTGATAACAGCGAAAACTAAGGTGGCACCCATCAGACAGAAAACAACCCTTCCTAAATTGGAACTGTGCGGAGCTCATTTGCTGTTGGGATATTTGGCTGGACTGACTCTACGATTGCCCTTGCGTGGATTAGCGGATGGCCATCCAAATGGAAAACCTTTGTGGCAAATAGGGTTTCCCAGATTCAGGAAGTTACTGATGCAAGTCATTGGAGAACACATAAGATCAATCGATACCATGCTGACTGCGCATCCAGAGTTATAACACCACATAAATTAAAGGATCACTCATTATGGTGGACTGGTCCTGAATGGCTAAGGAACAACAGCTCTACTTAGCCTGCTATCGAAGTCGAAGAAAATAATGTTCTTAGGTACATGCAATGAGATATTTCAACGGTTTTCGTTATACAAAAAATTAATCAGAACAGTGGCATACTATCAACGATTTTGCTATAACTGCAAACATAGGAACGATAAGATAAGAGGGGCGCTAAAAACATTGGAACCAGGAACCGCTAGCAAGGTCGTAATTCGAGCAGCACAACAAAGACACTTCTCGCATGAAATTTCGTGCTTAATAATGGGCTGTAATTTTCCAAAGACGAGCAAGCTATTATCTTTAGCACCACATTTTGACGAAGATGAGCTCGTAGTCGTCGGAGGGAGCTTAGAGAACTCGAACTTACCACAGAAGCAAAAACATCCATATATATTACTACGAAATGACCACGTCACAAAGTTATTAGTAAAACATATTCACAAGAATACACTACATGAAGGTCTACAGAAAACCGTTACACCGTTTCAACGCCTCCACGAAAAATCAAATAATGGGATCCCATCACCAGTTCGGTCATGATGGTTCTTGGACAGGGAAACTCATTAACATCAAACAAACAAAATGATCCCGTAAATGTTATTCCATTCAAAAAACCGCCCAGGAATTTACTTTGAGAAAAATTTATTTGAGAAAGCTGCTTGCCATTCCACACGTCATACTTAAATCAGACAATGAAGACATAAAAATTGTAAGCAAATGGATAACGGACATCAAAAATGAGGAGCATCTATCAAATTCTTCAACAAAACATCCGATTCATCATGGACTGACTTCCAGCTCAATAATTGTCCTCTTTTTGTTAATGATTTCCTACATCATATGGCGACACTATAAGACCAGGAGAAACATCCAGATAGAGGTCCAGGCTCAAGAACTACCACCAATACCTCCAAATAGGCTTTTACTGACACCGGTTTTAGTGTGGCTTGAAGCTCCACCCCAGCATGTCATGGTGACAATACCAGACAGCTTTTTACATTTATATTTTTAATTTCTTAGAATGTTATATTTCAATTTTGTTCACAGCAAAGTCAGTACAATAAATTGTATTATCATTGCTGACTTTGCAGTAAATACTTTGTAATTTAAGCCTGTATATATTTGTAACGTTAGCAATATTTTAGTATCTAAGAGAAGCAAATAAAATTAATCTATTCATTCGTAAAACGTAATTCGGGGTTATAATTTAGACTTTCCCCACCAGAGGTAAGGGGTCTTTAAGTTAATATCTGAAATTGAAGTCATCTAAGTAGACTACACAAATCTTATTGATGTAGTCTCTAAGCACATGGTTTATTAGTCTCTGGAACGTCGCTGGGGCATTATTTAACCCAAACAGAATGCGCAGAAACTCATAGTGCCCGTTCTTAGTAGAAAATGCAGTTTTCGGTCTGTCCCAAGGATCCACTTCAATTTGGTGAAATCCTTTCACCAGATCGATAGTCGAAAAATAATTGAAAGAGATCGTCAATGTTGGGCATTGGGAACCTATCTTCTAGGGTCTGTGTGTTTAATTTTCTGTAGTCTATTACAATTCGCCATTGTTTTTGTCGGTTTCTATCATCCTTTTTAGGGACAACCCAAATGGGCGAATTGTAACAACTGCTTGGAACAATTATTTTCTGCTGCAACATTTCAGAAATTTGTCTATCTACCTCATTTGAATGCATCTCTGAATAGCGGTAAGGCTTACTTACAATAGAAACGTCGTTATGAGTCTTAAATTGGTGTCTAATTTCGTTTGTAAATGATAGAACATCTCTGTCGGTTTTGAAAATAGATTTAAAAGAATTAAGCAAGTATTTTAATTTTAAGGTATCGTCATGGGTTAAATGATCTGCGAAAAGAGTTTTGGAAATTTGTAATTTAATATTTTCGCTACAGAATACAAGACACGGTCCATACCTATTTGACCTTCGTGATTGACTAATTCTATTATAGGTTTGGTTTACTTATGCTGTGCTAATGGTATTACGTCTATCATTTTTACTTTGATTATAAGAATTGTTGTTTCTGGAATATGGAGTGGTTTTGATTGTAATTGTTGCTATTATTATTTTAATCCTTTTGATTATTATTGTTTCTAGAATAATTATAATTTGGTTATTTCTTCTGCACGGTAAAGCATAATTTTCTTGGCTAGTTTTGAAACCAATTTCTCTATCTAAAATATTGAGGAAACACATTGCGTACATAGGATTGGTGATTAATTTCAAGAATTATTTTATAGGCTTCTGTTGTAAATTACAAGGTCGCAAGTTTATTTTATTTGTTTTAATTTAATTTATTATGAAATTCAACTATTTATGTTTGCTTTAAAATTCTCGTTGTTGCTCAGAGCGAGGTTAGAAAAAGAAGAAAAAATTAAAATGGAAAAACGTCTGCCAAAGTGACAGATTGTAGTTAGCTTAGCGGAATGAAATTAAAACAGGGTAAATTCATTAGGTTTTCCAACTACATAAAATACGTAATGGCATTGATATGAAAGTGAAATACTTATAAAGGAAAGTAATTAGGTGCTAACATCTTATCTTAGATATCCTACCCGGTTGGACCTTCAGGTTCAAAAGACTCCACCAGTCGACATAATTTTTGCACCGCTCGTGTGCATATCCCATGTGCTGTCCTTAACGTAGCGTTGCGGATTAAACCATCACTGCCCGGATGAACTTCCGTAATTCGGCCTAATCGCCAATAAGTCGGTGATAAATTGTCGTGACGTATTAAGACTATGTCACAACTCTGACATTCTCCATCCGTCGCTCCATTTGCTTCTCGTTTGCACAGTAGACAAGTACTCGTCACTCCAACGTTTCCAAAACTGTTGGTGTATCTGTCGAAGCCATTGCCAATGCTTTAGACAATTAGGAGGTAAATCCATAAGACTGGAAATGCGAGGAGTGGGCTCCGATTAGAAAATCTCCCGGGGTCAATGCAAATTTATCATCTGGATCGTCATGCAATGGTGTTAGCTGCCGAGAATTGAAACAGGCCTCTATACGCACCGCCAATGTTTGAAGTTGGCTATACCACAGATTCTGTCCGCCAACTAGCCCAACTAAGTGTCGCTTCGCGGACTTCACCGCCGCCTCCCATAGTCCATCCTGATGCGGAGCGCTGGGTGTGATGAAATGCCACCTAGTTCCGTTATTCGCCAGCGACTGTTGGTGTTGCTCGCTAGGCCAAGCCGCCAAGTTTTCCCGAAGTATGCGGTTGGTACCAACAAATGCCGTGCCGTTATCACTGTAGAAATTCTGGCTCTTGAAAGCATCCAAAAATGCCTGTGATGAGAGATCGTCTACCACCTCAATGTGAACGGCCTTCGTAACCATGCATATAAAAATAGCCAGATAGGTTTTAATAGTAGAACGGGATCTTTTCGTTCGGACTCGAAGAATAAATGGACCTCAGTAGTCAACCCCTAATGCCAAAAACGGTCGAGCTGCATTTACCTGTGCCTTGGGAGCGACGCCCAACTGCTTGTCTCGCGCGGAGAATCCAAAACCGACATCGAAGTGTGTGGAGCATGAGGGTGCCGCCATGGAAGGTCCTACCATGAGCGTCTTTAATGAGGATCCAAGTCAGCGCACTAGACTTCGGTAGGATGATGGGAAAACGGTGGTCATGTGATACCGATGCGTTGGCAATGGGACCACGAACTCGTAAAACGGCATCTTCATCGAGGTAGGGGTTTAATGCGATCAATCGGCTGGAGGTGGACAAATTGGATTTATTTCGTAAGTGATTGATCTCAGCTGAAAATGTATTACGCTGCTCGATGCGCAGAAGGATTTGCAACGCGTCGTCCAATTCATCAGAAGTAATAATGTGTTTACGCAGATGTCGGCGTCCTGGCAGCCAATGTAAAATGACCGCGATTGTGCGAAGAAGGGGCTGAAGTGAACTGAAACGCTCATTAAGAGGAACAATCTTACCATCTCGCCTCCGTGTTGTAAGTCCGAGCGCAACTGTGACCACCAAGGCACGCACCGATATCTTCTCCTCTTCCTGTATAATGACTAGTTCTTCATTGGTAAGCTTGTTGCTATCTTCGGGAGTGAATAATCTCTCTGATAGCCACGACGGTCCATGTAGCCATAGATGATGCTTCAAAACTTCATCTGCTCCGATGCCCCGACTCGCGCAATCAGCAGGATTTTGGGCCGACCGAACATGGTGCCATCGTTCGATTGATGTAAGTTCTTGTATCTGTCGAATACAAGATACAAGACAAGAATACAAAATATTTTAGAATAAAAATGTATGATTTGTTTCAAGTTCAAAAAGAGTAAAAATAAAATTGTTTTAATATACGGATACGTGCAAGGGTATGTGCAATGATAAGTGATAAGTGCATTTGTATGATTTAGATTTTAAAAACATATAAATACTAATATTTTGTATTTCTAATTGCAAATATGCAAGCGATACTCTACGCTATCTGTAGGAAACATGTATGTTGATACTAAAACTGTATCTGCAGGTCGTGGGATACGTGTATTTAAAAATGTTTTTTTGTATAAATAAGTTAATTATTGTGTAAGCATAAGCAGAAACCATAAGCGTTATTTTCAAATACTGGCGGTGACTTAAGCCTCTTGCTCTAAGATTCAAGATGGAAAACGTTTTGAAATACGAAAACATGTGTTTATACGAATACGGTTTGTTTAAAATATTCAAGACACGTTCAATAGAAATCATAAGTCATTGTGATAGCTCAGTATAGTTCGTTAAAACATACATAGGTTAGGCACAACTGACAGAGTGTTGATTTCAAAGAATCGGAATCTCCCGGTCGTCTGAGAAACTGCTTACACCCCTAGATACATACACACAGTTACTAAAATTCATTTAACGCAATAAAAGACGGAGTTTCAAAATGAACTGAAATAATAGAACTGACGTTTTAAACCAGAAAAATTAATACTTCAATAAAGAAACGATTTTGTGTAACCGACAATATTAAGTCATTTCCTTTCCTGTACATTTTTAGTCATGCATATATGTCTAGTTATTGAGCTTCCTACACCCAAGATTTCAACATAAGAAAGGAGTTATAAAAGACCACGATGTAGTGCCGTCCCACCAAACTTTAGAAATACAGGACTTTCCTACAAAGATTGGTGGGTTGTAGGGGTAGGTTGTCCTTGCAGCTAGATGAATGCAGACATGCTTGCACACGCACGAACTAGCTCGACGGAGACGTGGGATCTTTCATCTGCTGCTGGACATCCGCACATTCTATCATGCATGTCAAAAATTTAAATAAAAACGGAGCTACAAACAGACAAGAAATATTTAACCGTTTCTTAGATAATTAAACAAATATTAGAATAATGAATCTAAAATCATGATGACATTGGTATCCCTAGCATAACCCTCCCACAACCTAACACGCTAAAAGCAATGGGGGCCATCCTTGGCTACCGCGTCGCTATTTCTCACGATAACCCCTAAAGAACATATATATAAGAAACTTCTTACAGTACCCTCAGCTTACCTCCATAGCACCTTATCACTAGCATTACACTCCCCTATTGCACCAAAAAAAAATCTTTCAGGAACACATAATGTCGAATTTTGCGCTGTAGAATCATTATGAAAATTTATTAATAAAAGAATATAAACTTTAACTTAACTCTTTGGCCCCAACAAAACAAGGAAAATTATACTTTCATAGGAAGATCAACACAAAAAATTACACTTGGCGCTGGCTTACTTGAATTTATTAACAGTGACGTCACTCCGATGGATGGTGTGCACAGCATTCATTGGCATGGATGTCCTCTAAATATGGCTAAAGAGGAAAAGAATAGCAAAAAAGAGGTTTGACACAGAACTATCTTTACATTTAATTAATTTTGTAATGGAACCAATACTTAGCTTTAAGAATCGACATGGCCTTTATACTGATAACGCAAACAAAAAAAATTAAATGATCATCAGGTGCATGGAATCCACTTGCTGATGTTTACTGCTTTCCGGATCGTTGATTTCTGCTGCTTCTGCTTATCGTTGATTTCTTCTACCTGCTGGTGATCGTTCATGCGTATTTGATGATGATAATTAAGATGCTATATGGAAAGCGTTAGCGGGCAGGGAAGTGCACATACTTGCACATGAACTGGAACTTTTTTTTTTTGTAGCGACTTCTGGTCTTAATTTATTTTATTTATTTGTAAAGACTTTCGGCTTCCTCAATTCGTAAAAAAAAACTTTGTAAAACATGTTTATTCAATAGAACTTCGAATTGAAATACAGCACAAGAAAACCGTTTTAATGTCCATCAATTTGGCTTTGTTGGAAGGATAATTTTATGCCATTAAACCAAATATGATTTCGGGCATGTTGCCGCCGCGGCTGGTTCGAATAAGTACAAGTCTAGAGGTCCAATTTTCAACCACTTTTTCAAGCATATGGGGCCGTATTTCGGCAATAACGCCACGAATGTTGGCTTCCAAGACCCCTAACGTTTCTGGTTTGTTGGCGTAGGCGGGCGACTGCACATATCCCGAAGAAAATAATCCAATGGTGTCAAATCACACGATCTTGGTGGCAAATTGACAGGTCCATTCCGCGAAATTATTATGCGCTATTCAAATGTTTCCTTCAATAAATCGATTGTGGCGTACTCTGTGTGGCATGTAGCGCCGTCTTGTTGGAACCACATCTTATCCACATTCATGCCATCCAATTCGGGAACAATATAGCTCTATACCGGTCTCCATTAACGGTAACTGACTCTCCATCATCATTTCGGAAGAAGTAGGGCCCAATGACTCCACCAGTCCATGGAGCACACCAAACTGTCAGGTTTTGTGGATGTAATGGCATTTCAAGGGTCTCATATGGATTCTCATCACTCCAAATGCGGCAATTTTGCTTGTTGACGTAGCCATTCAACCCAAAATTACCCCCATCACTGAACAAAATTTTGCGAAGAAAATCAGCATCGATATCAATCTCATTTTCGGCCCATACACCAAAATCACGACGCTTTGCATGGTCTCGCGGTTTTAATTCTTGCACAAGCTGGATCTTGTAAGGTCGTAAGAAGAGATCTTTGCGCAAAATCTCCCATAATCTCTCCCATGGACGAAGCTCCAATTGCTGTGCACGGTGGCGAATCGATTCATTCGGTTCCTTTTCAACACTTTGCTCTACATTGGCAATTGTTTCTTCGGTGCGCACTGTTCGACGTCTCTGCGGATGTGTATTATCACATAGAGTAAACGTAGGTCGAAAACGATCCATGGTTAACCGAATTAATTGCTCTGATGGACGATTATGTCGACTATAAAATGAACGGAGCTTGCGGTAAACTTCGCGAACTGTACCATTATTTTCGAAATAAATTTTTACGATTTGCAAACGTAGTTAATTTGTCAACCTGTTCATGATGAAATGGCAAACCAAAACGAATACAAATAACATTAGAGTTGCCAGATTTGACCACAAAATGTCAGTTTTATCTTTATTCGAAAAACCAACCTCTAAAACACCCTTTAAAAAGAAAAAACACCCTTTATGATGAAAAAATAAAATTTCGTCAAGTAGAAATTAATACAGCTGATTGCTATTGAAAATCTTTATGGTTTTAACATAAGCTGCTTTACTATTAAAACAGGGTGTAGATAAAAATAGTTTTTTTGGGATTTTGTTTCTTAATTTTTCGTTTTCAAAGAAGTTCCCTACAAGCCTTCTTTTGTGGCAGGTAGAGGTCCAAATAGATCAACCGCTATTATTTCGAACCTTTGGTTGCTTGACAATGTTTTTTAAAGACCAATCTGTTTTTGGTTGCTAGGTTTATATCTTAAGCATTGTAGACAATTTCCTATATGTTTGATAATGTCGTTAGGCATTCCAGGCCAATAGTATCTGGACGCGACTCTATGGATTGTTCGTTCAATACCATAATGACCTGCAGTGGAAGCATCGTGATAATTTTTGAGGATGGATTCGCGTTCATGAGTTGGTACAACAAGTTGTGCGTATTCAGCATCTAATTAGCATCGTTAAGTAGGTAACCGCGTGTAGTCCATCAGAAGACATCTTCAGTATTGTTTTCAAAGGATGCAATTATTGACTTAAGCTGCGTATCTCGAATTTCTCTGGGTCTCCCAGCAGGAATGTCTACTTCAAATGCGCAGAGATTACATCCGGATACAGCATTTTCTGTATCATCGCATGGAGGTCTTGATAACATATCCGCGACTATATTGGTTCTTCCCGGTGTATATTCAATATGAAAGTTGTAGGGTTGCAATTGCTAGGCCAATATTGCGAGTCTACCGGTAGGCGATTTAAGACTCATTAGCCATTTTAACGGCGGGTAATCTGTTAGAGTAATTTAACCCCCTACGATATAACCACGGAATTTGCTTACCGCCCAGACTATAGCCAAATCTTTACGTTCACGTTCGGTGGTTGAATAATTCCGTTCGGCGCCTGGAAGCATATTCTATTGGGTGTTATTCGGCTTTCTCCCCCTGGACTAGAACAGCTCACTGGCTTGTGGTAAGATCGGAGCAGTTATAAGTAAAGACTTCAGAGTATCGAATGCTATCTGCTCCTCCTTTCCTCGTTTCCACGAGGCATTTTTTCTTGTAAGACTGCTTAGCGGCTTTAATACATCTGAAAAATTGTGAATAAAACGGCGGTACCATGAACAGGTTTGAAGAAACGATATCATCTTTTTAGTGTTTTTTGGTTCTAGTCGTTTTGCGATAGAAGCAGTATTATCAGGATCCACTTATATACCTTGATTTGTGATCAGGTGTCTAAGATATTTAACTTCAGCGCAGCAAAATTTTGATTTTTCCTTTTCACTTTTAATTTGAATATGTTGAGCCGCCCAAGTATTCGTTTCAAATGACAGTTGTGCTCTTTAAAACTGCTGGAGAAAATAATTAAGTCATCTAGGTAGGTTAGGCGAAATGTATCTGCAAGACCATTTCGAAATCGATCGATTAGGCATTCATTTAAAATTAAATATTCCGAATGGTGTAACAAATGCAGTTATGTCCTGATCTTCATCAGCTACCTGTATTTGATAATAACCAGACTGCAAATCAAGAGTGCTCTTGAACAGTGTGCTCTTTGTTGAGTAAAGGAGGTCCTCGATCCTTGGTAGTGGATATCTGTCGGAAATTGTTAAGCTATTTATCTCCTATTAATATCTCTTACGCCTTCATCTTTTTTAGGCACCAGCACGACAGGTGCAGCTCAGGGAGACTCCCATTCTTCGATTTTATCACTTTCCAACATTTTTACGAGTTCTGTTTTAAACTGAGTTCTTCTAGTATGTGTAAATCGATATGGTGTTGTTGCAATTGGATTATGATCGCCTGTGTTAATTCTATGAATAGCGAATGCGGTTGGCTCGGACAGAGCATCAAACACTGTCTCTTCGTTTTTCAAAAGTTCATTCAAGCGATTTCTTTCAAAGGAACTTAGCTCATCTTCACGAAGTTTGACATCCATAGTGAGAATTTCCGTGAATAATGACTCCAATTCTAATTTTTCAATTGTCTTTGAATTAGGGCCGGAAAGAAATTAATTTTGTCTTTCTTCCGTTCAGGTGTCACTTCATCGCTTCTAAGTGAATCACGGAATATGTTCTGTATCGTATGAGGCGAGTATTCATTGTTTACATGTTCTTCCTTTTTTTTTTTTAAACAGTATTGGAGGACCAAGATTTTCAATCGGTCGTGGTGTTTGGGAAGCGGAGAAAATAATGATTTCGTATCGAAACATGTCAGGAAAATGGCATTTTGGCTTCTTGTGGGAGATCCGAGTTCAATGCTTCTTCTTTCCGGAGTCACTTGGAATTTTTTTGGTGCAGCGGAGTTTTTTCAATTGGCGAAATAGGAGAATAAGTCATCAAAATCTTGATTTTTAAGTATCTTCGTATGCCCAGTATCAAAAAAGTCGAAGACTTTGAACTTCTGACCCGCGTAGTACCACATTCTTTGGCCTAGATCTAGAACAATTCCATTTTGTTCGAGGAAATCAATACCAATCAAAGTTCTGTTATCGGTTTCCTGTGGCAACACTAAGAATTTAATTGGTCTCAAACGATTTCCAGTAATTATGTTTGTGTTACCAATGTATTGCCTGTTGAGACTTTGCATCTGCATCAGCAAGTGTGACGTCAGCATTTACTTGATAGAACATTGTTCCATTTTTGAGAAGGTGTATGAATAACACATTTGTTCGAGTCGCTGTAACCAGATATGCTATGCATGTTTCTCTATGGGAAGCAATTGATATCGTTGGTAAGTCGGTGCTCAATATGGTCTTAATTGAATTGAAAGAAACCGTTGCTGGTCCTTTCGGCAGATCTTTGCATGCTGTACAGTTGCAGCGAACAAATCCGGGTGCCTTACAAAAGTGAAGTGAAGTGAACATATTTCCTTGTTGCAGCCTCTCCTTGTATACCTTGCCACCAGGCAACAGCACTATCTTGTAAAAGAAACGGGAACCCTTTTATTACATCTTAATTACATTAGGCATCCGTTCTATGACTTTGTAAATATTTATCGTAGTGATAAAACTTTGCGCCACAACTGGATCTCTTTGCCCATTGAAACGCTCTGTGCAATGGCTGAAGCTGGCTTTGCTTACTGACTGTTCTGTCATCGCCCTGATGAGTTCTCACAGCTATTCTGTTGATAAATGAACCATGTCGTCTGCTGCAACTTCTTCTGTACTACGAGCAGCAATGCGTTCACTCCTTCTTAAATTATCCGTTTTTAACGTTGGGTGGCAATGTAAGAGTCTACGATGATTTTCTTGTCGTGGCAATTGAATCGCAGAACACCATACCGCTCTACCGACCCAAATTGCCACGACGAGAAAATCATCGTAGACTCTTACACAGTACTCAATAGACCAGGACATGCATTCAACTTATTATGAGTTTGATGCACTGTCTGATTCCATCACCAGAATTGTAACCCATTGTCCTCATACTGAAATCGTCATTGCGGGCGATTTTAATACACACAATTTAAGTTGGCTTTGACATTCTGGACAGACAACACCCGAAGGAAGGTATGTCGAGGTCTTTCCTGAGGTTAACAAATTGACCCAGCTTGTAAAAGAGCCAACACGGTTACCGGACATTAGCTGTCAAAACGACAATACTCTGGATTTGTTTCTTACCTCCCACCCTTATAAATACACTTTCAATGTATTATCGCTCCTACGTTCGTTTGACAATTGCATCATATTGGCGGATTTCTTGTACTCCAACCATACAGTTAAAAAAAAGAGCTCCTAAAAGAACCGTATGGCAATACGAGAAATCCAATAGGGAAACTTTAAACGGTTTCTTAAGGAGTTTTGACTGGTCGTTGTGCTTCCTCGACAACAACGTAGACTACGCTGACGATATGATCACAAATATAATTCACTTGGGTATGAAATTTAGGTATCCCAAACAGAGTACAAGAGTATTAAACCTAAGGAAAACGCGTGGTGAGACTTGAGCTCGTGAACACAATATTCGGTGGCGCGATTGCGGTGGATGTAGACAGTCCAAACTACTGCGCTCGGACATTTGCAAAAGGTCTGCATCTTTTCTTTTATCTCTGAGAAGAATCGACTGTAGGCTGCTTGCAGCCATCTGGCCTATGCTCGCATCAGGTGGCGGATTTTAGGAGCTGACGTGATTAGTGCCGAACCGAATATTGTGTTCACGAGAAACCCAAGAATCAATGAAAGACATGACTAAGGGCAGACCCAACACAAGTTCGGGTCCTGAGAAAACTTCCTCCGAACCTTGCCTAACAAGCTCATCCGAGATCTCATTTCCCTGAATGCCAGTGTGACTTGGGACCCAGACAAGATTCACTGTGTTTCAGTATTCCGAAAAAAATTGAGAGAAAGCATGAGTTCTAACACTAACTTTGACGGTTTTCCGGTTTTGGAGCCATCCGTGAAAATAAGATGGCATTCAGTCCATAGTTCAGATTCTGACTGAATGCATTCCGTTACCTGTGGAAGTCGACGTGGTAGTTTTTTCGCAGAAGCATTTCTGGTGTCTTTGCATCAGACGGCATATCCATAAGCACGTGGTCAAAGGATAATTCTGGAGCAATTTCTTCATAATCCCAGTGCGCATGGTACAAAAATCCACCTATCTTTAAGCGACAGATGGTTTTTAGCGTACACCCTATGATATATAAATCGAGGGGGGGAATATTCATCAAAGCATATAGCAGAGCCCGGGGTGCTATCCATCGAAATCCCTTTAGTGCCCTTTACTGATTTTTTTAGCTTAGTTTCTCCAATAACACAGCAGTAAGCTCCAGTATCCTAAAAAGCCAGTACTTCTTCAAATGTTCTAGTGTTAGTCATCAACCTACCTTTGTTACAGCCATAAGATAGCAAGAAATTCCCTACCCTCTCAAACAGGCATTCGAAGACTATCATAAATTGAATAGTATCGCCAGATACTACTACGAATATAGTTTACTAATAATTTATAGTTTACTACATTTACTATATTAGAATTTATGATACTACTGCGAATTTTCACCTCCGCAAGAGAAGAAGTCCGAGAAAAGAGAACTGGCCACGGTTTTAAGAGGTTTTTTCAACTCTGTCAAAGTTCCAGTTTAACTTAGATCAAGCCAGGGTGTGTAGATGTATGCTCAAGATCTAAACAGCATCCCCACCCGCGGCCCTGCATAAAACCGGCACCCTGGTGGAATTCCGAACTGCAATGTCTTCGCAAAGAAACTAAGAAGCTCCTAAATCACTCTTTAGAAACCAACTAAGTATTAGACTGGAATCTTTATCGATCGAAACAAAAACATTTTAAGATATTTATTCGCAAGTCGAAAAATGACTTCAATAAAAAGTTGTGAAGAGGCAAGTAGTAGGCTCTAAGTACAAGTAGTAGGCTTAAGTCCTCCAAAGGAACCGACCCAGCAAACTCGATGCTATCCTTAAACCTGACGGAAGGTACACTCAGATAAATGCGACTAACATCAGTCGGCATAGCCGGCATCTGGAGTGGTGAGTGATGTATCAAATATGCTATCTTTTGGGGATAGTCACCTGGTCCAGATGGCATTTATCCAGCTATGTTGAAACAAAGTTTAAGTCAGATTTTGTCAACGCTAAAATCAATTTTCACCGCGAGCTTGGCCTTGGTCTTCGCCCTGACGTATGGTTAAAGTGGTTTTCATAAAAAAATTGGTAAATTAGACTATCCTCTATACAAAAGCTTAAAACTCATAAGCCTGTCTTCCTTCTTGCTAAAAAGTTTGGAGAGACTGGTTGAGCTGCATGTGCGCAAAGTTGCTCTTGGATCACTTCTTTCTCTGACATGCAACATGCCTATCAGCGGGGAAAATCCTGAGATCCTTTTTTAGTAGGATTGAAAGTGCTTATGACTGGAAGGAATACGCGTTGAGCATTTTCGTCGACAGCTAGCTAGCTAGGGATTTTGAGGGTGCTTTTGATAATGCGACCTTGGAAAGCATGTTTTCCAAGCGAAGGCTTTTGCCATCCCAATGGCTATGAGCTATATTATGAACAAAAGGTGGAATGCTAAAAGCATTTTCATTTGCAATGTGTTACGGCGCAGTGGATTACGTGAAAAAAAAAATTGAATTAGGCACAGCTGATCATGTATTCCATTGACCTACATTTACCCACCGTATATCCATGCGCCATCTCCTTCATCCACACCCACCCCGAGTGCCAAGTTAAAGAAGTGAAAGTGAAGTGAAAAGAAAGAAATAAAAAAAAACAAATGTGAACAAATTTTCGCTGGTGATTGTAACACAGAATCTGTATGTAATACATGAATCCGACGTGCAAAAGCCAGTAAAACAAACGAACGCACTCACCTTGTCCAATTCCTAAATCCTCGTCCTAAAAATAACCAATAAGTAATATTTTTAATTTCATTTTATTAGTACCAAAATACTAACCTGCCACTTCATTCAATTTCCCATTTCGTTTGACAGCTATGTTTATACCCTATCCTAAGGGTATATTAATTCTGACACATAGTTTGTAACAAGCCTTAATATTCGTCACAGACCCATAAGAGTATATTTATATTTATGATCAGGTCCAAAACCTAAGACTTTTTAGCAATGTCCGTCCGCCCATCGGTCCATCTGTACACAATTTTTAGGCCTCTAGAAATAAGCTAGGAAGCTGTAATTGGACCACGTATTCCCTAGGGCTTCGAAATGGGTAAGTGTAGCTTTTTTTGAATACGCCCACTGCCACGCCCACGCGAGGACCTTTTTCCAAAGAATGAATATTTGGCAACACCAAAAGGTAATGCCTCAGAGGTGTTTAACTTTCTGAACACTTCTTTTAAAATTTGTAACATTTGTAACTTTCAAAGAAGTAAGCGATTAGTTGTCAAAGCCAAAGGAACACGTTTTTTAATAAATCCAAGTTTAAATTTAAAATCAAGAAACGTTTACAATCTCAGAAGTGGGATTTCGACATAAAAATAACCAATAAAAAGTGAAAATGTCTATGCTCCGATAAAACCGATTATTGAAGCGTTAACCGCGGCCGAAGTAGAATTCGACGAAAATGTCACCTTGGTCGAACTTCGGTTATTGCATGACGAATTATTGTCAACCCGAGGAACCGCAGCAAACGTGTCCCGAGGCTTCAAAGGGGAGAGGAAACAGCGCACTGAGTGCACTGAATGCACCCGCGGCCTTTCAAAAATATATTTACTTAACGTTGAAACCGTTGATTGACAAAGGCAAAGTTATTGTTTATATTGATGACTTCTCCATTGAAACATCGACATTGCTGATATTGAAATTCTCGACGAAGTGCTGCGCATATTAAAAGAAGCCGGCTTGGAACTTAATATTAAGAAGAGTAAGTTCGCACTTAACGAAATCGATTACCTTGGCTATCGGATTAGTGCGGATGGGATCCACCCTAATGACAATCACTTAGAAGCGATTCTCACTTACCCTATGCCCTGCAATACTCAAGAGGTCCAGAGGTGTAATGGGTTGTTTTCCTATTTCCGTCGCTTCGTCCCCAGGTTCTCCAATTAAGTACCCTTTTTTTAAAAAAGACGTGAAGAATCGAGCTTATTAGTTTTGAATTAGAAAGACTAGCTGTCATACATGCCCTAGAACGGTTCAAGACTTGATCGTTTGCCATTTACCATTGTTACTGACTGTGAAGCCTTGTCGCAATCGCCGAAGAAGAAAGACGTAAGTCAAGTGGGCTTTAGCTTTTGAGAACTACAATTATCAAGTTGAACATCGAAAAGGGAAAAGAATGCCTCATGTTGATGCCCTTAGTCGTTTGCCCGCCATCGGGGCAATAAAGAGTGAAGACTTGGATCTGAATATCCAAATTTTTCAGACACGCGATGAGAACATACATACTATCCGAGAAAAATTAGAAGCCGAAGAAGTACCCGGGTATGTGCTAGAAGATGGGTTAGTTTTTCGTGTCGGTCCGCAGAACAGACGTCAACTTTGTGTCCCCAAGGAACTGGAAGACAACGTCATGGGTGTCACCCACAAGAAATGCGGGCATCTGACAACGCAAGTCAAATCCAGAAGCATTATTGGATCTAGAATGTAAAGATAACATAAGGAAAGGCTACAGTCCCCTTGGGCGAACAGCATGATACCCACCCTATCCTTATCAGTATATACCCCAAAGAAAAAAGCGTTAAGAACATGATGAATAGCATTTTTTCATTCTATAAAATTTATAAAAAAAAACATATTTTATTAAAAAACGCCCCAAAAAGTAGGCGTTGCCAAAAACTTGGTATGGGCGATATATTGGCTAAATATCTTGTTGAACATTTTTTTTGGTTTCTATGAAAATTTTCGAATAAAACAGCATTTTAGCGAAAAACGGCCACAAAATGTGGGCTTGGCAAAAAAAAACGTTTATATGACAAACTTGTTAAGGTGGCCAGTACCTACATATCTTGTTAAGATTACAACACTCTATTTCTCTAACTTTAACTATAAAACTGTTTTTCTAAATTGTGGGTGTGGCAGTGGGTTCTAAATTTCAGCTTTCTAGCTTTAATTTAAAGGCATATAAATTGGTGACGGACGGACGGACATTGCTAAATAGTCTTAGGTTTTGGTCCTGATCATAAATATATATACTTTTGTGGGTCTACGGCGAATATTAAAGGGTGTTACAAACTATGTGTCAAAATTAATATACCCTTAGGATAGGGTATACAAATTAAATCGATTTATCAGGAATTGTCTATATTGTCCATATAGACCACTTTGGTCCGCTGCCCTCCAGAAGGTCAAGGAGTAAACATATTTTAGCTGTCATAGATGGCTTCACGAAATATGTCAAATTATATTCTGTCAACACTCCCGCAGCAAGAGAAACGATATGCGCCCTGAAGCGATATTTTGAATATTACAGTCGTCCACGTAGGATCATTAGTAATCGGGGAACTGGTTTCACGTCGCAGGAATTTGGTGAATTTCTGGATGAAAATAACATTGAGCATATTAAAGTTGCTGTAGCGTCTCCCCAGTCGAATGGCCAGGTTAAAAGGGTAAACATTGGAGGCAAAGTTGGTTGAGTCCTCCGAGTGCGCCGATTGGAAACAGCAGTTGACTGGGGTTGAGTATGCCATAAATAATACTAACCATTCAAGCGCAGGGTCGTCCCCAAAGAAACTGGTGTTAGGAGTAGATCATAGGGGAGGGTCATCAACGAGCTGACTGAGCATTTGGATGAGAAATACAATGATGACATGAAGCCTCCGAAGCAATCGAAAAGTCCCAGCTGTACAACCTGAACTATTTCAATGAGCACCATACCTCGCGAATTTGTAGTAATCAAGAATGCGGACAGTTTTGGGACTAATAAGAAATTAATACCTACGTATCGCGGTCCATCTGTAATAAAGACGAAGCTAGATAATGACCGTTATGTGAAAGAAGATATTGAAGGTTTTCAAGTAACGCAGTTGCCGTATCACGGCATTTTAAATTCAAGTAGACTAAAGAAATGAGTCGATCGTAGTAAAAGTAGTACAGACGGATTCGAAAGGCAACATTTATCTTTGGCCTTAAGTTACACAATCGAAGTCGATTGTCTGGTCAGAATGGCCGAACTAGAATTAAGTTGAATATTTGTCACCACCAAAAGGTAATGCCTCCGAGGTGTATCACTTTTTGAACACACCTCTTAAAATTTGTAACAAGGTTCCATACACTGGTCTTTAGAGAAGTTAGAGATTAGTTGTCAAAGCCAAAGGAATACATTTTTTTAATATATCCAAGTTTAAATTTAAAATAAAGAGACGTTTACATTTTATAAATTTTTTATAAAATAAAATTCTCTCCATCATGTACTTGCCGCTATTTTATTTGGTATATAAAGGGATATAGATAGGGTGTCATACTGTTCACCCCATGCGGACTGTTGCCTTTAATTTTTTTCCCACTATTTTTTTACACTCTCTTTATTTCTTCTATAGTTCTTTTCTCCATTTCCTACATAATTTCCCTTTGTCAACCCAATTCGCACCGAGACTCGAACCACCTTTTTTAAAAAGGTGTTTCTGAAGGAATTGAGACCCATCATTGATAAAGGAAAAAATCAACTAATCATTAAACCAGATATAGCAATCCCCCTAAAAAACAAATCGTCTGACGTCGTGAATAATCTGGCCATACTGAACAAAAACGTTTCCGAATCTGCTAAACTACAGCTTGAATCCTTTGTAATGAGTTTGAAGATTTATTCGGTCCGGTCAATAACGACAAGGTTAAAACCAACGTAAAGGCCGAGATACGAACGACAACGGATGAACCAATTTACACAAAGAGTTATCCGTACCCGGCTTGCATGCGGGAGGAGGTCGAGAGGGAGGTTAATGAGCTTCTAACGGAGAACATCATTCGACCATCACAACAGCCAATACAATTCGCCTATATGGGTTGTACCATTGAAACCTAAGCCTAACGGGGAAAAGCAGTACAGGATGATCATAGATTACAAACGTCTTAACGCGATATAAATAATACTCTTGCAAGCCTTGGTGATGCGAAATTCTTCACTACATTAGATTCGACCTCTGGCTTTCATTAAATAGCCGTGAGGGACAGAGACATCTCTAAAACTGGGTTCTCTACAATGAACGGCAAATTTGAATATGTAGCTGCCTTTTGGGCTCAAGAATGCTCCGGCCATTTTTCAGAGAATGATAGATGACGTCCTGAAGGAGCTAATTGGGAAAATCTGCTATGTCTTCATAGATTATATCATCATCTATAGTAAAACAGAGGATGATCACTTGAGAGACATAGAGATAGTTTTTTTTCAAAAATCCATGAAGCTCGGTTAAAAATCAATCTAGAAAAAACACACTTCTTAAACACGAGTGTAGGGTTCCTTGTATACCTGGTGATTTTAGAAGGTATTCTTCCTAACCCAGAAAATGTAAAAGCCATTGAGGCCATTCTTCCTCCAAACACCTTAAAGGAGTTGAAGAGTTTCCTCGGACTTACATCATATTACTTACATCATATTTTTTAGAGACTATGCTAATATTGCAAAACCTCTGACAAATCTGACTCGTGGCGAGCTATCACAGGTAAGAGCCAACCAATCTAAAAAAGTTCGTATTCAATTAGATGAAGCTGGACTTAAGGCATTCGCAACCCGGAAGCAACTCCTTACTTCGGCAGAAGTATTAGCTTTTTCTAACTTTGAAAGATCCCTTTATTAAACAACAGACGCTTCAAACTATGCGACGAACAAGAAAGAACTTCGTGCCATAGCTTGGGCACTTGACAATTTAAGGAACTATCTATATGGTGCCAAAAAGATCAGAATATTCACTGATAACTTTTGAACTCAGTAATAGAAATTACAATGCGAAACTTAAGCATTAGAAGTCCCGTATAGAAGAGTACAACTACGAGTTGATTTACACACCTGGTAAATCAAACTTTGTGGCCGATGCTCTCTTCGACTCCGAACGGAGGTAAATCACCTTTCAGGTACTCTTCCTCTTCCTCACGACCAGACACAGCAAGCATACCAGCGGAGACAACCACAGACGATGCGAACGAAGGACAAATACAGAGACCGCTGAAAAGGGACGAAGCGTAAAGACAGACGAAGTAGAAACAGGCACTGCCGAGGAAGGACTGCGAGAACTTTCTCTCACTGACAGCGAGTACGATTAATGTATTTCGAAACCAGCTAATTTTGAAGATTGGCATCGACCTTTGCTCTTACAAGGAGCCACACCCCGGCTACCATCGCCACTATATCTCCACAAGACAGTTAGACAGGAGCATACTCACTGAAGCTTTGAAAGTAAACCTTAATCCCAATGTGGTAAATGGTTTGAAATTCCCCGAACAAATTCCTTGGAATGCTTCTTGAAAGTTTCTGAAAATATAAAATTAGGGTGACACAAAGGTTAGTGGAAGATGTCGCCAGCGCAGAGCGCAAATTCGCTTTCATAGAAAAACAGCACAGACGGGCTCACCGCGCTCCTAGGGAAAACAATCCAATCCTCGAACCATTCTACTTCAAACAAATGATGTCTAGTAAAGGGTGATCCACTTCGAGGTTCCCTACTTTTTTAAAGAAAAAAACACAGAAAATTCAAATTTAATGGAGAATGTTTATTATCATTTGAAAGAACATTCTTTGGCATTTATTTTTTGAAGATTATGTCTATCAAATGTTGGCCGTTGCTACGTCGCAGATGGTCCATCCGTTGAGTCCAATTTTCGATCACTCGTTCGAGCATTTCGACTGGTAACTGGCGAATGACACGCGTGATGTTTTCCTCCAAGGCCTGAATCGAAGCGGGTTTGTCGGCATAAGCTTTTGACTTTACATATCCCCACAGGAAAAAGTCTAACGGTGTGATATCACACGATCTTGGTGGCCAATCGACCGGCCCAAAACGAGAAATTATGTGCTCACCGAAATGTTCTCTCAATAAGTCCATTGATTGATGCGATGTGTATGAAGTGGCTCCGTCTTGCTGAAACCAAATGTCGCCGAGATCACGAGCTTCAATTTCAGGCATCAAATAGTCGGTTATCATGGGACGATAACGGTCGCCATTGACGGTTACGTTCGCACCGCTATAATTTTTAAAGAAATATGGACTGATGATTCCACCGGCCCACAAACCACACCAAACCACCGTTGTTTTTTCTGGATGAAGTGGCAGTTCTTCAATCTCTTCAGGTTGCTCTTCGTCCCAAATGCGGCAATTTTGTTTGTTTACACACCCATTGAGCCAGAAATGGGCCTCATCGCTAAACAAAATTTGCCTCGAAAACGTCGGATCTTCTTGGAACTTTTCAAGAGCCCATAGAGCGAAGCGATGTCGCTTGGGAAGGTCGAGCGGCTTCAGTTGTTGCACAAGCTGTATTTTGTACGCTTTCAATTTAAGATCTTGACGTTAAATGCGCCAAGGAGTTCCATACGTCAGTCCGAGTTGCTGCGAACGGCGCCGAATCGACTCTCTACGGTCTTCGTGTACACTCTCAGCTACGGCCGCTATATTTTCTTCACAGCGTGCTGGACGTGGTCTATTCGGTCTACGCTCAGTAGGCCGATTATGTTGACCATAAGTTGAGCGAAGTGCACGAAACACATTCCTCACAGAACGTGAATTTTCATAATAAAGTTGAACAATTTGTAAACGTTGTTCACGCGTAAGTCTTTCCATTATGAAATGTCAAATAATACTAAACAAAAATAACATGACAGCATGACACGACTCACACTTGATCTGTCAAAAAAGGCTATTGAAAAAAGTATCTCTACTTGGATCACCCGTTATAAGGAAATATGTTGCTTCTTGTGAAGTTTGTAACCTTAACAAATATCACCGACATCCCATAAATCCTGAATTGCAAGCTACACATATTCCCAAAACACCGTATGTTCTGTGACCAACAGAAAACCCTCCGACGTATTTTTTATTAGGTTACAGGGAGTTAATTATAAAAATCTTTTAAATATTCGCTCAAGGAACCTAGGAACGCAAGACAAAATCGAAAAAGAGTGTACTCGAGAAGATACTATCCACGCGATGTAGTATATAAATATTGCTATTGAAGGCATACAAATCAAGAACAAACCTTTATATAGAAGGGAAATCGTTGCCAAAAATGATCGGGTAACTATATTAACAGCGAGCGGTAAAAAATTCACAGACTCACTTAAGAAACATAAAGTAACTTATAGCATGCCCATATTAAAATAAACTATATACAAAAAAAAATTGTTTTTCACTTCTCTTTCAACAATAAAAAATATTTCACACCGCATCGAAATCTGAGGTTTCGCCAAAACTCATGAAACCTCCATCAAAATCAGGAGGTTTCCCATACATTTTCAAGATTTCCAAACCTCGATATTGTATGAGGTTTCGATGAAACCTCCTCAGAATCTGGTTTCGATGGTAAGGTTGTCAACGCAAACGCACCTTTTAATACATTCCACAAGTTACACAAAGCAGTTGACAAGTGGTTGACAGATTTTCAACTGAGTTATAAGTCAACTGCAAGTCACCTAAGAGTCAGCTTTCCGATTTCTTGAACGACAACCACGCGAATTATAGTAAGTCGTTATAGTAAGCGTTGTTAGCTTATAGTGGACTTGTAGTGCACTTGCAATTTGAACGCAATAATTGTTTATTCGCTTTTATTTTTCGATGGCTGACTGAAACGTCAAACGTGTTGGCGTGAATGCTTTGCCGCGATTTCGAAATCTGTTTATGGAAATCTCGAATTTTAGTGCGGTGTGAATAGGGCATTACTGAAACCAAATAGAGAGATAATCACCCTTATTCTACTTGTTGTTTATATTAAACGACAGCTGGCGTTTTTTTGAGTCGATTCATTTAATTGTTGTTTTAGTGTAATTTATTTTACGTTCAATATGAGTTCCACATCAATAACTAATAAATAAATAAAGGTTTCTCAGTTTGGAATTTCATATCTACCTACATTTATTTTAAATTGTTCTAGTTCTTAAAAACAAAACAATTCATTATATCAGGGGCAACGAAAACGGCAGTAAAATTGCAAAATATGAGCTGGAGTGTATAAGAAAAATCAAGTTCAAAGTGGGCAGTTGCTTTTAAGTGCGAGTTAATTTAAACATAGTTTTCATCTTAAGATATTTTACGGTTCAGAGTTGTAAAAGAATGCAATCTTTTGACATTGCATTCTTAAAGGTCTCACTCAATGAATATAAATGATTTAATTCATTGAATTCACTTAAATAGTTTAGATTAAAAAATGCAATAACCATTCATCTTGAAGATAATGTATATGAGTGCATTTACGATGACATTTTTTACGTTGTCCTTTTTCAAGGATTCAAATACCTTTTCAAATGCTCCAAGGACCATCCAATGAAAGTTGTTTGCAACAGCAAATTGTCAGGAGATTTAATGGATATTTTCGAAAAATGTACTTTTTCCGGGATTCAATTACCTTTTTCAGTGTTCCAAGGACCTCCCGGTGAAAATATATTACAACAGAAATTTTCCAGGTGATTTAATGGATATTTTCAAAAAATGTTCCTTTTAATGTCTTAAAGGGCTTTTTTTAAGGTTTCAGGTACATATTTGGGAAATGCTATCTTCATCGTTAAAAAATGTCTTTCGATTACCCCACGTTTCGTAACATATTCTACGCTACTATCGTTTCATAAACATATCAAGGCTTTATGGCGGATTATTCAAGTAATCAATTTAAATAATTTTTTTTCGCGGGCTCTTCTTGTTATTTTCAGCCATGGATATATGTATGTACAAGCTATTTAAATTATAAAATCATTAAATAATTGCATAAATTTAACAAAACTGGCGAATGACACGCGTGATGTTTTCCTCCAAGGCCTGAATCGAAGCGGGTTTGTCGGCATAAGCTTTTGACTTTACATATCCCCACAGGAAAAAGTCTAACGGTGTGATATCACACGATCTTGGTGGCCAATCGACCGGCCCAAAACGTGAAATTATGTGCTCACCGAAATGTTCTCTCAATAAGTCCATTGATTGATGCGATGTGTGGAAAGTGGCGCCGTCTTGCTGAAACCAAATGTCGCCGAGATCACGAGCTTCAAGCCATTGACGGTTACGTTTGCACCGGCATAATTTTTAAAGAAATATGGACCGATGATTCCACCGGCCCACAAACCACACCAAACCATTGTTTTTTCTGGATGAAGTGGCAGTTCTTCAATCTCTTCAGGTTGCTCTTCGTCCCAAATGCGGCAATTTTGTTTGTTTACATACCCATTGAGCCAGAAATGGGCCTCATCGCTAAACCAAATTTGCCTCGAAAACGTCGGATCTTCCTGAAACTTTTCAAGAGCCCATAGAGCGAAGCGATGTCGCTTGGAAAGGTCGAGCGGCTTCAGTTGTTGCACAAGCTGTATTTTGTACGCTTTCAATTTAAGATCTTGACGTAAAATGCGCCAAGTCGTTCCATACGTCAGTCCGAGTTGCTGCGAACGGCGGCGAATCGACTCTCTACGGTCTTCGTGTACACTCTCAGCTACGGCCGCTATATTTTCTTCACAGCGTGCTGGACGTGGTCTATTCAGTCGAATATTATCCAATAATGAATGCTGGGTCTCAAAATGGGTCATGGTGTTGCGAAAGTACGCTCAGTAGGCCGATTATGTTGACCATAAGTTGAGCGAAGTGCACGAAACACATTCCTCACAGAACGTGAATTTTCATAATAAAGTTGAACAATTTGTAAACTTTGTTCACGCGTAAGTCTTTCCATTATGAAATGCCAAACAATACTAAACAAAAATTACATGACAGCATGACACGACTCACACGTGATCTGTCAAAAAAGGCTATTGAAAAAAGTATCTCTACTTGGATCACCCGTTATTGCAGATTAGTAGTTCTTTTCACTCCCATGCAGACTCTGCTTATCTTCGCCTAACAATCCCCAATTGCAACAATTAAAGAGGGCAACGCATGGGTGACTAACGGTTTTTTTTAAATTAATACATATTATTGATTTGACAATACGACGTACTTATAAAAGACACTGAACGACTTATGCTACATAATATTAAGGACGAAGAAGAATTTTGGGGTATCATTTAGATCAAATCAAGGATCGCCTTAACGAACACAGGGACACAAGGTTAAGGAAAGTTAGGTCAACAAATTGGATAGTAGCAGCTTGGAAATGGGTAGGTGGATCTCCTGACGCAACTGACTGGGACTGACTTTTAGAGAAACAAACGGACATCATACAGAATAACAACGGCAATTAACGAAAAATTATTTGACACGACTCGTGAGATTACAGAAAAAATTAACAAAATAATTGAAGGCTATAGTAATGCTATACAAAAAGGGCTGATGAACCAACTTAGACATATCTTAGTGGACAAAGTAATTACTCTAAAGGAAGTGGTTAATGCATGCCAAATGGCATTTTTACAGCTTTAATTAAATTGTAATGTGAATAATTTTCATTTATTTGAGTTTGTCTTAATTCGGCACTCATAGAGAATAAATGTTAATTTGAATTGAATTAACTTGCGTTGTGATATCAAGAATCAGTGGGAGGTTCTAATTTATTTTTTTTGTATATCAAGGATAAGAAATCCTTTCCTATTAGAATAATTATTATTGTTGTTAGTTATTTATTAGTTTTATTTTTTTATTATGGTTATGTATTATTATACTTTGACGACTAGAAGAAGGGATCAGTAGTCGCTGAATGTAGAGGGAAATTAGAAATGGATGAGAGAAAGATTAAAGGAAATAGGAATAGGTGAAATGAGTAGAAAAAAAAACAAAGGAGGGTGTAATATTGACAAAGGTAATAAAGTCCCGACAGATGAATTCGGGACCGAATTCCCGAATCTGTCACCAAATAAATATTTTTTTTTATTAGCTTAGAGAATTTTTAATAAAGAGTACGCCACAAGAATGTATAGCCAGTCAAACAAGTTTTTGGCTCCATTTTTAAGTGGAAATAAGGTTTCATGAGTTATGTTATCTTATTTCCATGACTAATGCGAAATAAGGCCCGCCGGGCTGATATTTATTTGTTTATTTAAATAGATAAAAAAATATATTGATTTGTGATGTCGAGTGCTGATGTTGATTTGTAAGTGTTCCTTTTTTTACCTTGTTATAGTTTAGTTAGGTTAGTTTCGTGATGTCTTTCCTTCCTCTTTTTTGGGTATTGGCCTTAGTGCGTGGACATTTTCGTCTTTAACCCTTTTACTTGCTCTCTCTTTCACTTTCCTATCTTTTTAGTCCGTCCGAGGTCTAGGTAAAGTCAATTTCCCCTCTATTGTTTTTTTTTCCTTTTACCATTTGGCATGAATAGAACTTTGTTGAGCAGGTGGTATATAGTGAGGGAACAATAATCACCCCCGTCCCACGAGGTGAGCCGAGCAACCACAAGCATGCCGCGTTCCCCTAATCTATACCAAAGTTGCCTCTGTGGCTCGACCCTGATTCACAACAAGTGACAGCCAAGCTGCATTAAAAGCGCTGCTAAACTCTCTTCCAAGTTGGTGCTCGAACTCCAGCTTTCTCAGAATTTGGTCGGAAGGATGACTGAGTTCAGGGTCTCAGATCACACTGGTATCCAGGAAAAGGAGATCTCCACTGACCTTGCTAGGCAAGGTTCGAAAGAATTTTTTTCCAACCTGTGTTGGGTCTGCGTGCACCTGTAGTCATGTTTTCTATTGATAGTTGGGTTTCTCATGCGCACAAGTTTCTTTAGCGTGACTGCAATGGATGCAGACAGACCAAACTTTTGCGCCGGGACATTTTTTAAAAGCCTGCCTCTTTTTATAGGAGAATCGACTACAGCCTACTTGTTGGCGTCCTTTCGGGCCACCAGGGTTTTACTTAACACACAAATGTGTTAGACGTGAGCCCAGCCAAACGAAGTTTCTTTCCACGCCCACGATTTGGGGCGTGTTCTTAACTTAAGCCTTAAAACATTTTTTTCTATATTGTGGGGGTATAAAAGAAAATGTTACACTTTACCGTTTCATGACCCTAAGGGCTATATATTCCGGTTGTCTGAAGGTCGCTATATTATTAAATAAAGTACAATCCTCTTCTTCTTTCCATTTCAAAAATGTGGGATGGTAAGTTTTCCATTTTTAATGCATCCCAACTTTACTCCGATTCGACATCAAAGAAGTTTCGGAAGGTCCCTCAGTCTCGATAAGAAGTGTTTTTAAGACCTTTCTATTAAGACACTGATGCTGCTGATTGCAGTCTTGCAATAAAATATAATGAAATATATATGTAAATAAAATGCAATAAACTATGCAATAAACTATGCAGTGGCTAAGGAGTTAAGTGCATGTGAACACTAATTGAGGAGTCACTGATTCTCTTTCCACCACGTACCTACCACCTTAAAGTTCTCATATCTTCGCACCCACAATGTTTGAAGACGCAGAACAGAGGAAATGTACATGCCCCTTTCTCATGCTTTTAAACGCTTTTCCTTAGGGCGTTATTAACCCTAGAAAGATAACCATATTTTAGCAGTAACGTAAATCAAATGGGCAGTACACGTCTAATAGACGTAGGTTATCTCTCTAGGGTTAACATCAAATATTATTATATCCCTTTAATTTAAATTGTGCTAATGCTAGCCATTCGATTTATGTTACCTGTTGATATTTCTTTTCAGATGAATTTTCTTTTGCTTTTGAAGACAATTGTTCGAGTCAAAGTTATGCGGCCAAAAAATACACAGCATTCCCAGAAGTAATTGTGGAGACAAATTAATTCAAGTCAAATATATTTGTAAATGACTGTAACGAAAAATACGCATTTTATATAAAGATAAGAATTAAAAATTAATTTTGTTTCAAAAAATAAAATAAGGATCTGCATCAATTATGTGAAATCTTTAATTAACTCCCGAAACTTTTATCATGAAGAAAGCTGATCTTCGAGAACCTCTCTACCATTAGGTCCCTGAGTGGCCCTTCCAAATACCATAAACCCCCTCATGACCCAAGGTTACAGGACGCTTGGACCAGTCCGGGCAGACTAAAAGAAGGGGTGTCCAGGTCACCTGTGGTTAAGGCATGAACGCTTCTCCACCCCTTAGCTCAACGGTGGGTTTGAATGTTACCAAAATCGAACCTGAACTGGGGTTATATTATATAATTACATACCTGAAATGTTCAAAATGAGTTACGAATAGGATTAAACATCAGCTGTAACTGAGTAGTCTTAATAATTAAAGTATTGAAGCTCAGTTTTTAATTCAAGGCTTTCTTCCGAGTTGGGTGAGACGTCTAGAGGTAATGAAGTAAATTCTCTCCAAAGGCAGACTCGCCCTCAGTAAAACGAAATTTAGCATCCGTGACGACGGTAGGCTTGATTAACGACGATCCCTAAAGTATCTAATTTCAAATGAAGTTTGTTATCCTCCAATTATCCTGGTTAGATCCCTTCGTGTCATTTCCGATAGAGTCATTTCACATCCTCGCTTTATTTTAATATCTTCGCATATTTTCGAATCATATCGGGTACATTACTGAAGGCAAAGGAAAATCACTAAAGTGACCACAATTCTGAAACCAATATATCCGACAAATAAAACTAGTGCACAGAGCAGGTATTTTTAATATGTCAAATAATTCCAAAAAGTCCATGTATTGAACAAACCCAAACTGAAATCAATTAATTAAGTATATTTATTATATATTAATTAGAATATTTTATTTCTTTATTTTGATTTTGTTATCCTTTTGTAAGGAGTATTAAACCAGGCAGAGCTTTGTATGACTCCGATTAATTTATCTACTTCGTCTTCATGTTCATATGGTGTTTGAAGGGCAGTCTTTTCTAAAAGAGTTTTTAGTTAGTTTTTAAAATAGTTAGTTTGCGTGGACTAGGCAACCGCTAATGGTCAGAATGAATGGCGAGTGGTCAAAGGAGAGATCGAAGCTTTCCTCAACTTTAACAGAGGTGTCAGATACACCTTTCGTGATATAATAATCTGTAATGTCTGGAGTTGTCGACGAATGCGACTGCCAATACGTTGGTTTACCTGTCGAGAAAAAGTCTAACCCGAATTCCATACCGGCTACGTATAGGAATCTACCTTTTGATGTACACATCTAGAACCCCAGAACGTGTGTTTTGCATTAAATCCGCCACCAATAATAAAATTTTTACAAAATAAGTCAAAGATACTTCTAAAATCAATTTTCACTAGCTTTTCCTTTGGAGGGATATAAATAGACGCAATATCATAGGTTTTGCGCTTCTTTATCACGCGAACCGCAATAATTTGCATATTATCTAACTCTTTTTTGTACTAAGTGAATGTTCTATGGTGTCTTTTATTAGCAAAAAAGCTCCGCCTCTTGCCCTTGCAACGCATCCTCGGCATATGTTAGTGGTCGAGTATTTGACGACTTTTCAATACTAATCGTAAATTTTTAAGCCTTCAAGATCTTCTAAAATGTTTTCTTTGCAGTGTTCTATTTTCTCGGCAATAAGCTTTTGAGAAATTGCGCTATAGCTTTCGTGATCGGTAACATTAATTTTCTACGCATTATTGGATATTACTTTGAGTTCGGATTTAAAAATTTCTTTGAGAAAGCTATATAATTTGTTATAATCCGCGATTCCGACAACGTTTATGGCAGGCGGATGGTATACCCTATCACGAGGCTTTTTCTCGTTCAATTCATTTTCTTAGCTTTTTGTTGTTTTATTTCGTGTATACATTCGTATTGCATTTCCTCAGCATTAAGCTTTTGAGAAAGTGCGCGTTAGCATTCGGGATCGGTAACGTTAATTTACCAGGCATTATTGGATATTACTTTGAATTCGGATTTTAAAATGTCTTTGAGAAATCTATATAATTTTTTTATAATCGGCGACTTCGACAACGTTTATTGCAGGCGGATGGTATACCCTATCACGAGGCTTTTTCTTGTTCAATTCATTTTCTTAGATATATGTGTTTTATTTCGACTTTTTTTTTTGTCGCCTCTTCATCTACGTTCGGTAAAGCAATCGCGACGAACTGGGCTGATTGTTTTTAACTTCAGCTTCTGTTTTGAGCTGAGTTTCCCTAAGCCATTTGTTCTCGACTTTGAGTTGATTCCGCTTTTCTTGGTAGAGTTTTTCGATTTTACTAAGCTTAATGCGTAAGTAAGAAGAAACTTACTAGTAGAACTGAAAGTGCTAGCGATTTTAGCAGCATTAAAAAAAGTTGCATCTCTTAAGCGCAACATTTCAACTCTTCCAAGGCAGTGCTGCATATAAGTGTTTAGAGACGATGTTGATCTGCGAATTACGGAATAGCTACTGTGACCTGTTCAGAATGGGTCTGAGAGTGGCAGTTTAAGCCATTTTGACGTACAGTAAAATATATATGTACATTCCTTTATCAGCCGTTCTGTACGAATGTGGATTGTTATTCCGCGCTCCAGTTTGCAGAAATTCAAGACCAATGTGCATCGGGATCTTATCCATTCCTCTAATCCCTGAATTTTCTTAATACTGTGTTTATTTTTAATGGATATTCATAATAGGTCCCAAAATACTTTGACGCCCATTTCTTTACTCGAAGTGATACATAACTTGAGAATTTTTATTGTCAGCTTGAGAAATTGGTTTTATTCACTCGGAGTTAACTCTCATAACTTTCGGTTTCAGAAGTTGGGGAAGCTGCCAGTTACATAACTCTTGATCTTCTCACCACCCCCGAAATAGTGGAAGTTTGCCGATCAAATTTGGGTTTTTTTTCAATTGCTTTTTTTTACTCTAGTTGTTGATGTTAGGTTGACGTCAGATGTAGAAAATAAATTTAAATTAATAAATTTATGTATAAATGTAAATGTAATTAATTAATTAATAAATAAATGTAAACACCTTTGTTGCGCGATTACACCGAATAGAGGTTCGGGTCATAAATTGTTCACTTTGAGTAATTGTACGTGAACGTGTTTGAATATATTATTTATTGTCCAGAATAGAAGTGAATACGCAATGTATTTACTCTCTCCCAAGTCAATTTAAAAGTCGTATGAACCTTTGTCGACACTATTGACTCTGTGTTGTGCTGTTTTGCCTTAATTCGTCAGTTGGACTTTTAGGCTGCATTTGGATATTTACCAAGCAGCCAAACTTTTTGAACACGGCTAATAGAAAAATTTCCTTTGCCCATCCTTATTATTTCTGAGGATATTTTCCATAAAAATTAGATCCATCTGAATAGCAAATGAAGCTATTTCCTGGCTTGACTATTGAAAAGTCGCTACTGCCGGGGTATTGCAGCAAGGCCAATGGTTGGATTAGTTTGCTCAACTCAAGTTCTTTTTTGGACGGCTTTAAATATTCCTTTCAAACCTCTTTTTAATTAAGATATACCGTCGGTAAAAAAACACAGAACAACAATTTATGACCTTAAACCCGTTTCCATTTTTTTAGCAAAGCGCTAATTACTCTAACATATCCTTTTGTCTAGAAATGTGTACCCTAATTAGTGATTAGCCTATCCAAATTGCAATTCTTGGAATTCATTTAGGAGATATGTATTAATTAAGGTGCTGGTCGAAATTACAAGCGGCGATACCAATTACTGATTTGAGACAGAAACTTCTTCAATATTGACTAACACTTGAAAACTATGCATACGAATTTAAAATACATGCTCTACATTTTTTTAGTTTTTAATAAAGATCAGTCGAATAAAGATCACAGGTGAGGAATTAACCAGATAGTCAACTCTGCATTCCCTTATCACTTTCAACCCGCAAACAATATTTTTAATGACCGCAAAATCCTCTCTCAATTTTCCTATCTGTGAATATGTGAGCCAGACACATGAAGTTAGACCTAATTTGCTTAATTAACTGCCAAAAATAAGTGTGGGGAGTTTTGCAACATTTTCAAATTGCAAGAAAATAAAGTGCCCCATTTGCGTCATACGAAACTTTCTCGGTACATGAGATGCATTTTTGAATCGAAAATGAATGGTGACAAATTTATTTAAATCACGTTTTAGGTTTTGAAAAATTATTTTCTCAAATAGGGCACTTAGGATTTTGATGTAAAATTCCACATGGGACACTTGTTCAAAATACAAAAAAATTATTAAAATCGTTAAAGCCGTTTTTGAGAAAACGAATTTAATTTAAATTTCAGAAAATATGAACAAAATTTAAAAAGAATTATTTTAACAATCGAAGTATGCAAATTTGTTCGACTTAATAGTAAAAAGACGTAAGGAAAGGCTTTGAAAATATCCCACACGGGACACTTTTAACACATTTGTTCAAAATAAAAAAAATTATTAAAATCGTTAAGGCCGTTTTTGAAAACATATTATTTTAAAAATTGAATTATGCAAATTTGTTCGACTTAATAGTAAAAAAAAACATAAGGAACTTTAGCTTTAAACAGATTTTTTCTATAAATGTGTACACTTAACCATTTCAGAGCTCTAGGGAGTACGTGGTTCAAATTACAGCTTCCTAGCTTAATTTTAAATGCCCTTAAATTGAGTATGGATGGGCATTGCTAAATATTCTTAGGATTGGTCCTGATCATAAATACATATACTTTTATGGGTCTACCGCGAATATTAAGGGGTGTTACAAACTATGTGACAAAATTAATATACCCTTTGGATAGAGTATAAGCATTGACATTTTTTGGAGTTCGCTCTGTTAGTTTTTGAGATATTGGCGGTTTTATAAATTACCGTTAATCGGTTTTTTTTCCAAAATCTGAGTATTCAGTATTTTTGGCCACATCCTATGTATCTTTAGTATAAAAAAAGACCAAAATCCTTGAAACCATTTTCGAGAAAATTAGTGACAACTGATTTTCAAAATAAAAATTGTATGGCAGGTACTGCTTAAACGATAAAGCAAAAAATAAAAAGATGCACGAAGTTGTAACCCCGAAAACCTTATATACGAACTTTGAAGGGAATCCGTCGACATACGGCGCCCGGACAGACAGACCGATGGATGGCATTGGCGGACCCACTTTTTTGTTGTCAGTTTGAGTTCAGAGTTTCCGCACGATCACAATAACTTTCTCTTTAGTATACTAATGTATACGAGAAAGTTTAAAATAGTTGGTCACAGCGGATGTGTTGCGAAATAGGGAAAGCTGTGAAGTGTTGAGTTTACGTAATTCAACTTTTATGGCTATTAATGTAAATGTATGTGATGAAACAAAACATTACTTACCCAATAAATACGAAGTTGTAACAATTTAATTCGAATATTTCTGCGGTTATAAGAAATAGTTCTCTATATTTTTATCTGCCTTCAAATAAACATACTGGGTTGTTATATTTTTTTCATTTTGGTTAATAAAATGAGATAAAATGTATATTGTAGATTGCATAAATATTACTAAATTAGTAATGTGTGGGTGTAAAATATTTATAGTAAATAGTTTTGGAGTGGAATTTCATATATATATATGAATTTTTTTGATCGTCTCATTTTTATTGATCGTTTTTAAATTATTTTATGTTAGGAACTTTGTACGCTCAATCATGTAATTTTCTTAGCTGTTGGTTTTCGTAGGCGGCTTGGGCTTTATTTATGAGAGCCGCATTAATATATTGTGGGTAAATTTTCCTATCGAAAAAAAACTCATAAACAAGCATTCACATTATGTTACATTGTAGTTATATATTGAATTAATTAGCCACTCTTCCCAACAGACGACTTTATTTGTCGAGTTAAAATGTTTTGTAATTTTTTTTTATGAAAATAAACAAAACAATTTACTACTACTACTACTAGTAAGTGATTGCAAATGTTTTTAAAAAAGTGTTTTCATGTACCAAAATAGTATTTGTAAGAATTTGGATCACGTTATATTAAAAAGCGTTTTAAAACAGTGCCCAGTTGTGTAATAGTACTTAACTGCTTCAATATAACCATCCATAACGAAATCCGTGTTTGTAAAGTTATACTTAAATGTATTGTCTATCGAAAATGTGTGCTCAACTTATTTGTTTTATATTAGTCACGTTAATCATTTTAAAATTAGAATATATTGGTTAAAACATAGCTTTATGCCCAATATTATAATATTTTATTATGTTATTAGTTGGGTGGTAAGTATGTTTTTATAAATCCATAATGATCCTCATATTTTGCATGTTTATTTAGAACGGTATGATACCTCTCCATATCTCTATATGCCCCTAAAAAAAGGAAGTAAAGGAACTCAGTGTCAACATATTTTGTTATAGTTCTAACCCTTTATCTCAACTGCTGTTTTAAAACGTTTTTTTCTCAATTGTGGGCGTGGCAGTTGGCGTATTTAATTTGTTTTTGACAGACATTCGGAGGGTGCATCACTAGGCAAACAAATGCAGGAAAATTGTCATTACATTAATACATTAACCAGCTGGCTTGTTCTTACTGCTTAAATCTGAAGGCAATTTTAGAAACATTAAAACATGTCTTACAATATGCTTTTATAAATTTTTTTAAATATTATTATGTTCAGTGGATCCAACGCACTTCAAGCCTATTAAATACAAAAATAATACAACGTTTAGTACTTGGTAGAGTGCCCATTAGCTTGTAGTACTGCCTGAAGGCATTTGGACATTGATTGGACATCGCAGACCTGGTGTTCGATAGATTCCATAGTTGCAATTAAGCCTCTTTAAGCTGATTAGGCGTACATAAACTTCTAATAGAATACTCTTCTTGCAAGTTCTTTCCACAACTACTCAATCACGTTTAAGTTCGGTATCTGAGGAGGTGTCTGTAATAGTTTCGGGAAACCAAAGTTTTGCTACTCCAAATTAATTGCAAATTATTTACATTCTTACAATTTTAAATTTACATTTCTTCACTTTGTTCAAAATATGTTTTTATGAAACAGTTTAAATTCCTTACTATACATAAAAAGGTACAGTTGAACGACTTTTTCCGTCCACTTCTCCATCCATTTTAAAAATCAATTGCTTGACTTTGAAAGTGGCTTGTTTCCTGTTTGGGACCATGACTGATAATCTCGTCGAATTAGGTAAAGTTGTTAGTACAGACTTAGTGTGGAATGAATTTAGAAAATGCTTCAACAAAATCCGGTTATTCGTTGAATGCAAGAAGTTAAAGTTTCTGGTTTGTAATATGTTCGCAGATATATATGAGATTTCGTACATATTTTTATTAATTTTTTTAATTTGCGCGTGCAAACGGGATTGCTAGCACCCTTTATTACAATGAGGAATAAGAAATTGATGATTCAAATATTATTGAAATAAGATTACATGTATTAATAAACGAAATATCTATGAGTAAAGATATTTAAAAAAATAAACAACCATCGCCATAAAACGTATTGAAATGATTAACTATTATTAATTGATACTTATTGGTCTTTCTATTTGTAAGTGGGAAGATAACGCGATAACGTGTCGCAAAAGGCGGTTCATTTTCTGTAGTTTCGAGCGGGAGGAGCATGCAAAATTTTGCTAGCGACCGCGAAATGATTCCGTTTTGAGTTTGTAAGTCGGCTACTCTTACTCGATGATCAGGACCGGGATATACTCTCAAGACGCGACCTAATCTCCACTCGTTAGGAGGCAAGTTTTCGTTTCTTATTATTACCAGATCATTAAGCTGAAGATCTCGTTGTGGAATTTTTTCACTAATATCGCCGGTGGAGTTCTTTGAGATATTCCTCTTTTCAGCGCAAGGCAAATTGACAATGGAGTATCTTCAACTTCTTCCAACGGTTTATAATGCTACATGACTGGTCAAAGAAGGGAGGTTCAGGAGGACCTTGAAACAAAATTGACTGTTAAAAAATGACTGGGGGTGAGCGGTTCAACATCAGAAATGTTCTCTGACATGGGGGAAATTGGACGACAATTTAAATTTCCAGCCAAATCAAGCAATTTGGCAGACTTCACGAAATTCCGCCCATTATCGGAAAAGACTTGAGAAGGTATGCCACTACGAGAGACGAAACGTGTGAATGCGGCTAAGAAGGCTCGAGCAGATAGATCGCTGAAATTTTATGAAAAATATTTCCCTTATGTGAGGCGAATAAGTTTTACCTTGGAATCATTGATCTCTTGCTGAGAGAGCGTCAGAGATGAGTCTGAAGCCCTCTGCGGCAGTCCACTAGCTGAAAAAACTAAATATGTAGGCTAGGGCGCAAATGGCCTTATGCCAAGACGAAAACCGCCAGGTAGTTTTTCGAAATCAGGAGAATCGGGAAGTTTGCAGTTCCATGCGAGTAAGACCACGGGTTGCCAGATCAGCGGGGTTATCTGATAAAACAACGTGAGACCATGGTATATTTAAAGTGTTACTCAGGATTTCCGACGTCCTATTGGCCACAAACGTCTTCCAAGAACTGGGGTGTTTATTGAGCCAAGCCAACACACAAATGCAATTCGTAATAGTTTGAAAGTGATGAACTCTCTGACAGTAATTTTGTCATTTTAATAGAAGGACTGCTCCTTGTAATTCCAACCTTGGTAGAGAAATTGGATTGACCGGCGCGACCTTAGATTTGGCAAACAGCATATGTGACGTAAAAACACTTGGACTATGCTGTAATATATATAGTCCACCCATCTAGGAATGCAAACACATTGAACCTCAGGGAGAATGGATACGAAGGTTTTCCACCTGGTTTCAGTGGGAACCGTAAGATTTTCATCCCAATCTGTGGTTTTTCCATATTTGTTGCATCAGGATTTTTGCAGCTACAACAATGGGAGCTAGACTGCCCAAGGGATCGTAGAGTTAAGCAATAAGCGAAAGCACGGTACGCTTCGTAAATGTTTCAGAGCTAAAAATGCTACAACTCATAGCATTTTGAATTAGGAATTGTCAGAAGTCGCATTCAAGCGAACTCCAAGGGTTTTCCAAGCTGGTATCCTCAAACTTTAGAAAACCTTCGTTGAAAATGTAATCTTTGGGAATGTTTTTCAATAAGTGCAGCTTATTAGATGTGCACTTCCTCAAAGTGGAACCAGCGGAACCTAATACGCTAATAAGTTCCTGTTGGGAATTGTTTGCCCTTGTTAAATCATGTGCTCCTGAACGAACATCATCGACACAAAATTGTTGTTTTAGAATTCGCGAAGCGAGGGGATGAGTCAGGTGGAAGTTTTCAGCCAATTGGTGAAGCGTTTTAATTGCAAGATATGGCGCACTCGCCATTCTACATAGTTACCATGAAAATCTTCTGTATCACATGGCGGAAGTCTTATGTTTTTGGCAAATAATTCATCGCACAAATGGTTTTCAGTGATCGAATCTTCCTCACTGGACGTCTTTGCAGACGATTGAATATTTTTTTTCGTTCCAAGAGCTCCCCCAAACATTGTAGATATGTTTTCGAAGAATTTTGGTATTTTGCCTTTACGACATCAATAGATGCTTTAAGAGTAGCATCTTCAAAGGATTTGCTTACGAAAATGATGAAGTGGCTTCTTCTCGAAATGCGGCATGAAATTCAACCAACGTATCGCTGGCCAAAATTACAACCTCCAATACACTCATGATAAAATCAGAACCGAGAGAAGAAAAAACACAAAGAAAAAACACAAACACACAAAGCGATTAAATCAAGGACGCGGGTAAAAATCGAAATGCAGGCGCGATCTTAACACCGATAAAAGGAAAAGCCGAGAAATATCCGTAATCATGCACTACTACACTATATGGCGAAATAATGGTTGGATATGTACACGGAAATTTTGAAGTATTTATTGGCGGTATGGGTGTCGGCACGCTGATTATAGCGGCGACCAGGTGAACCAACTTCACTGGTTTCGGCGATGATGATCGCGTTTTGAAAGCGCTTGATGAAGATGGTGGGTGTTTGCTTGTCGGCGAGCTTATTAAGTTAGCTGCGATGAATCCAAAATATAGGCTTAATGCACGGCGATATGAATGATCGCCCTGTGAAGACCTGGCGCTGCTGATGAAGATGAAGACGTGGTTGTCGGCGCTCTAGCTGTTAGCGGCGACACAGATCCAAACTTCACCCGTTTTGCACGGCTACATGGATGATCGCGCTGCGAAACGCTACTGCTAAAGATGATGATGACTTGGTTGTCGGCACGCTAATTATGTTGGCGGCGACGATGAGCTGCATTCCAGTCGTTTAGCACGGCGATATAGTGCTCTCGCTGTGAAAAGGCTGGGTTGCCACGTGGATATCAGTTCGTTGACAGGATTTGCGGGTTGGCGCAAAAAGAAAAAAAAAATAATTTGTTACGATATGTGATGTATCCTGGATTTATCCGGCTCGTCTGGATCAAAATGTTGAGGTGAACGTTGGGAATCCCTCAATCCCGAATAAATCAAACCGCTTTATAATTAATTTTATTGACACTAAAAAGCGAGCGATGATGTGCAATATGCTTTTTAATAACTCCGTCTAGAGGTCATTAGAGGAAAAAACCTTGGGGTGCAAACACACTTAAAAAGGTGGAATGCAGCTGGCTGTTTCACTCAAGCACTTATGGTGGGAATAACGGTAAAACAGCGATAGGCAAGAGGCATTTCGAAGAGTAGAGTTTTGCCATGTCTCGATCGCCAATAAGTTTTACTGCATGTTTTTGAATCCGGTAAATAGGTCCAAATATGCAATTGGTGCACTAGACCAGATATTAGCGTTAAACTCGAGTTTGGGGCGAATAAACGCCTTATGGATTGTAGCCACATCAGAAGGGGTAAAATATTTCTAGCACCGCTTAAGAAATATGTGGTCATTCCAACGAAGGTTTTCATTAACACATTAGTTTAGAAAATCAAGAGTTATGCAACTATCGGTGTCGTCAACTTCTGAAATCAAAGGGTATGAGAGTCAACTTCGAGTAAATAAGACCAATTTCTCAAGTTGACAATAAAAATACCCAAGTTATGTACAACTTCGAGTGAATAAAACGGCCCTAAGGGTTATTAGATTCTCAATTTTTTACATGATTTATACATAAAATAAGTTAAAGTCTATTGATTTTTCTGAAAATGTCACGACTTTACATTTTTATACCCTATCCTAAGGGTATATTCATTTTGCCAAATAGTTTGTAACACCCTTTAATATTCGTCATAGACCCCTTAAAGTATATATATTTACGATTTTTTTATATGTATGTATGCTAGGAAGCCGAAATTTGGAATATGTACACCCAGGGTTCCAAAATGGTAAAGTGTTAAAAAAAACTTGCCACGACATCATTAAAAAAAAAACTGTTTTAAAGATGCATTTAAAGAGATAAACGGTTATAACCTCAATAAAATATGTAAAAGCTGAATTCCTTCACAAGTCTGTCGTATAAAGTTTTTGACGCGCCTACTTTTGGTGGGCATATTCTTAACAAAATAAGGAGTTCTTCAAAAATTTGTATAGAAAACGAGGAAAAAAAAATTATTACAAACTATATAGGCAAAATTTTTTCTTATATATCACCAATACAACGTTTTAGCCATGTCTACTTTTTGGCGGAGTTTTTTAAAAAAATTATATTGGTATCATGCTGTTTGCCTAAGCGGACGGTATCCTTTTTTTATGTTTGTGATAATATTTTTTCAGGGCAGGTGTCAACACGAAAGCCACAATCTTCAACAGATCAGTCCAACTGCCTGGGTATGCGGAAGATATAGATATCATCGGTCGATCCCAGCGTGCCGTGATAGAGGCTTTCACTGCTATTGAAGAACAGGCGCAACTAGTTGGCCTTGAAGTGAATGAGGACAAGACTAAAAATATGCTATTAATAAACAAACAATCATCTGTCCACCGACTAGGACAAAATGTCACTGTTGATAGCAGCAACTTCGAGGTAGATAAGGAGTTCATCTACCTCGGGGTAAACATCAACTCCACAAATGACATCTTAGCGGAGATCCGTCAAAGAATTACCCAAGGAAACCGCTGCTACTTCGGCTTGGCAAAACAAATGGGTTCAAAACTCCTAACGCGAAGGACAAAGTGCATGCTCTACAGAACCTTTATCCTGCCAGTTCTGTTATACGGCGCCGACTGCTGGATGATAAGCAGGAAAGGAGAGCTAATACTGGGATCCTTTGAAAGAAAAATCCTTCGACGGATATTTGGTCCTGTGTGCGAGGAGGGAGAATGGAATAGAAGATACAACCGCGAACTCTATGAGCTGTACCAAAATGTGGATGTAGAACGAAAAGACCAAGTCATCGCGGATGCCAGAGCGATTGGTCAAGACAACTGGAAGCAGCGTGCTCGGGATCGCAGAGGGTGGAAGGCTGCCATATCTCAGGCAGGAACTCTTCACGGGTCGGGAGCCCGTTAAGTAAAAAAGTAAGTAAGTAGTAATAATATTTTTGCTCCAGAGGCAGATGACCGTTCTAATATTTAATTCAAGGTTCTTCTATCCGATGAGATTCAGACATATTTGTTATCAGATCGTTATTTGATTGGATACAAGATATTGAAAGTGGGTTGGGATTACCAGTAAATCGTTGGATATTTTGCCAAATTTTTGTGCTAGGGGATTTGGGATTTATTTTTAAAGTAAATTCTGCGAAACTTTTAGATTAACTATCTTTGAGTTCGCGACTAAATTTTGCAATTGCCTTCTTGTAAGAAATTAAATTGGATTGGGTGGGTAATTTTTGGAAATCAAGCTATGCTTTCATTTTGTCTCTGCGTAGTTAGAGGATCCAAACATTCGCCGCGGTTCTTACTGCTTTTTTAATAAAAGCACCATTTACCTAAATTCGATGAGTGCACAAGGGAGTTTACTGCAGCAGGTGATAAGTTACGCTTATTGAATGAGGAGATGCGACAACAGGTTAACAAAGAGGCAATCGATAACGATGTTGATGAGGAAACAGCTTTTTCTGCACGTTTTTCAGAAAAATCTTTTTTAGTGTTAGAAGGAGCCACAGCAGTTTTAATTGTCCCCAAAGAGTTACGAAGTCAAATTCTAAAATGAAAAGTTCGTTCTCTAGAAACCCTAGGGATAGCAGTGCGGTTGAGTTCATGGTGGCCAATGGGAATGCTGAACGAAATATTTGGTTGTTAGAATCAGAGAGCACGTGGCATGCAACAAATGATCTGAAAGCGTTAACTGATGTTGAGGAGCTTGCAAATCGCATAGTAATTAGTACCGCTGAAGAGCGTGTTGCATTGAAGGTAAAGAACAGGGGTGTGTTGAATTGCTACACTTATGTTAATAAGACGAAAACGAATGTGAATAAGATTGAGGTTAAGATGAGGGACGTGAATCATAAAACGAATTTCTGTAGCTAAGGGTACTGTAACCAGCAAAGGACTATTTATCATGGTGAGAGGTGAGGAACAACACGCCTTAATATTCATCGTAGACCCATAAAAGTATATATATATTTATGATCAGGACCAAAACCTAAGGCTATTTAGCAATGTCCGTCCGACCGTACGCAATTTTAGGCCTTTAAAATTAAGCTAGGAAGCTGTCATTTGGACTACATATTCCCTAGGGCTCCGAAATGGTTAATTGTACAAAATTTTTGAATACGCAATTTTTAGGCCTTTAGAATTGAGGTAGGAAGCTGAAATTTGGACCACATATTCCATAGCGCTCCGAAATAGTTAAGTGTAATTTTTTTTTTAATACGCCCACTGCCACCCCCACAATTTAAAAAAAAAATTAAATCTAAAGTTAGAGAGATAGAGTGTTACAACCAAAAGATATGGAGGCACTGCCTCCTTTATCAACTTCTCGTATAAAGTTTTTTTGCCACGGCTACTTTTTGTAGGCGTTTTTCACTAAAATGCTGTTTTCTTCGAAAATTGTTATAGAAACCGAAAAAAAAATGTTTAACAAGATATTAGCCAATATTTTAAATCTATCATAAGCTCATATATTCCTAAATCAACTTTGATCAACTCTTTGATGTCCCACCCATATATTGTCGTATTCCACATTTCTTCTACTTGTGATTGACGTTTTGTGGTTCGCTTATTCTAGCCCGGCGAATACTAAGCACTCTTTGATGCGAATATTTGCTTAACTTGTGGTTGACTCTATCTCCTTTATTTCTTCTGCCACCGTAACGACGGCGATGTCGTAGTCGGGATAGAGGGTAGAGCTACCTTTGACGTAGGCGTGATAGAGAACGGCAATTTGTTGGCCGTTGTTAGATGAATCCATGCATGAAGGCGCTGGTATATTAATATATGTACAGACTACTTACTTACTTTACTTAACGGGCTCCCGACCCATGAAGAGTCCCTGCCTGAGATACGGCTGCCTTCCACCCTCTGCGATCCCGAGCACGCTGCTCCAGTTGTCCAGACCAAGCGCTCTGGCATCCGCGATGGCTTGGTCTTTAAAATGGAGGTTCGGTCTTCCTTGTCGTCTCGAACCTTGGGGTTGGGATTGGAAGATCCTCTTGGCTGGAGCGTTCTTGTCCATTCGCTCGATGTGGCCGAGCCACTGTAGTCGACGAGTTTTAGCTTTTCGGACTACATCCACATCCTGGTACAGCTCATAGGGTTCGCCCTCCTCGCACACAGGACCAAATATTCAGCACTCGGCGCCGTATAGCAGAACTGGCAGGATAAGGGTTCTGTAGAGCATGCACTTTGTCCTTCGAGTTTTTGAAACCATTTGTTTTGCCAAACCGAAGTAGCAGCGGTTTCCTAGGGTTATTCTTCGACGGATCTCCACTAAGATGGCATTTGTGGACCTGATGCTTACCCCGAGGTAGATGAACTCCTTAACTACCTCGAAGTTGCGGCTATCAACAGTGAAATATTGTCCAAGTCGGTGGACAGATGATTGTTTGTTTGTTAATAGCATATTTTTAGTCCTGTCCTTATACACTTCAAGGCCAACTAGTTTCGCCTGTTCTTCAATAGCCGTGAAAGCCTCTATCACGGCACGCTGGGATCGACCGAAGATATCTATATCGTCCGCATACCCCAGCAGTTGAACTGCTCACTTGAAGATAGTGCCTTCCGTGTTGACACCTGACCTTCGCACTATCTGCTCAAGAACAAGATTGAAGAAATCACACGACAGCGCATCTCCTTGCCGAAATCCGGTGCATGTTTGAAAGAGTTCAGATGAGCTGCTGCCAAACTGCACATTGCATCGCGTGTTATCTAGTGTCATGCGACACATCTGGATCAGTTTTGACGTGATCCCGAATTCGGCCACCGCCACAAAAAGCTCCTAACGATGAATGCTATCATATGCGGCTTTAAAGTCGATGAGGAGATGGCGTGTCTCGACTTGAAACTCGTTGGTCTTTTCCAGGATTTGCCTTAGTGTGAAGATTTGGTATACAGTTGATCTTCCGGGTCGAAAGCCACACTGGTACCTGCCGATTAGTGTGTTGCAGAAAGGTTAGAGACGTTCATACAGTACGTTGGATACGATCTTATATGCGACATTAAGCAGGGATATGCCTCGATAGTTCTTGCAAGACATAGGATTGCCTTTCTTGTAGATGGGACATATGGAGCTGATGGTCCAGCCATCGGGCATGCTTTCCTCCACCCAAACTTTGTTGATGATTTAGTGCATGCGCCCTACCATAACATCACCTCCGTATTTGAAAAGCTTTGCAGGTACTATAATGGGCGGAGGGACCGGTTCTTCATTGACTGGATGCGGGTTCTCTTTTTGCCCCATCACTCTCTCTACATTTTGTCCGTTAAGAAGCTGCTGGAAATGCTGCTTAAATACATCTACTATTCCCTGCGCGCCGGTGAATAGTCCTTCTACGCAGGATCTTCTTCTCCTCTCGTCTCCTGGCTCGGTACTCATCCCTTGCTGCCCTTGTTTTCCTCTGCAGCGTTCTAATGTGTGCATGTTCTGTCACCTTTTTCCGGTATACGCATACATCATCATACCACGGGCTAGGGTGGTTTCGGCTACCTCCTTGATGATGTCGAGATACTGAGACCACTGGTTGTTGGCGTCTGTGGTAGGTGAATGCACGGTGGGGAGTTTCTCACTCAGGCGATCTTTGTAGGCTCTGCCGACTCCAGATGTGCTAAGGTCCAACGTCGAATTTCTTATTTTGGGCAGTTCGCAGCTTCTTCTCGTTGGACAGTCGAGCTCTGAATCTAGCTGCAACGAGAAAATGGTCAGAGTCGACGTTTGCCCCTCGGTAAGTGTGCACGTTCAAGATGTTGGATGCGTGCCTCGCATCGATTAGCACATGGTCCATTTGGTTGGCGGATCGACCGTCTGGAGAGCGCCAGGTTGATGTGTGGATCCTAAGTCGCGGAAACCTAGTGCTACTTATCACCGTATTACAAGCTGCTGCAAAGTCAATTAGTCGGTAGCCGTTATCTGCTGTAGTTTCGCGGAGGCTGTGTTTTCCTTGCCGACTTTAGCATTGAAGTCCCCGAGTACAATTTTGACATCGTACTCCGGACAGGCTCCGTAGGCTCCGTCCAAAGGTCATAGAATTCCTCCTTGATAGGGTCCTTAGCCTCGTCGGTAGGGGCGTGTGCACATATTAGGCTAATATTTTGGAATGTAGCTCTGATGCGGATCACAGCCAGGCGATCACTTATCGGCTTGAAATCCATTACTTTGGATCTAAGCTTATTTCCCACGACGAATCCGCATCCTAACATGTGCAATCTTTTGTTACAACTGTAATATATGTCGCAATTTTATCTTTTCAGACTATACACACTACAATGACTACTAAAAGTAATACCGAAGTAGTGACGCTTGTGGAGATTTTTAATTTTCAACATAGGTCAGTAAAACTTTTTATGTTATGCAGGCTTACGCTGTGAACGAATCCGATATCGATCATACGATCCTCGCCAGTGATATTGCTCAACACCGTTGGCAGTGCTTGTAGGGATGTGGAGCTGCGGCTGGAGAAGATCACATCTTTTATATGTACCGTTTCGTTGCTTATGTGGATTACGTAAGTACCCACTTATGGTTTTGAAGTGCTTCCGGATATCAATTTATATTTAAAATTTCTAAGTTAAATTGTATCTTCCTTGATCAATTCTATGACTTTCTCTGTGTTCGTTTGGAAGAAGCAAGATGTTGGACCTCCCTTTATAAGCATTTTAATGCAATCGTTATCGGCAAGTTTATTTAGTGCGGAAACGGCACAAACTGTTGAATTATTTATGGTAAGGCATTTTTGTTTGTGTATACGGTTGAAGAGCCGTACCTGATTGCTTCGATCCCATTAGCATTAGGTAGGGTTTCCACCTCGTTCACGATCCTTTTATTTCCCCGATGTCTAGGAGATTCGTGCTCACATCGCCATTTTTTTGCAGGCTCTAACAATCTCGTTGATTTCTACCTTTATAACTAATACTTCATTCAGGATGTACTGTTCCAGACTGCTTGAGATCGTATCTGTGGGAAAAAGCGTAACTAAAAATCCGATGGAATGTAAGCGAAAAAAAGGACCAAGACATGGTTAAATATACAAATGTTTATTAAGTAAGAACTTCTTTCAACCGAAGATAAATTGTGACTGAATCGAGATCATAAGGTAAGTTACTCTACGTTCAATTGCAATTAGGTGATAGAAAGTAAGAGAAATTCTGAAGAGAGTATTAAGTACTATATACTTTTTAACATCCTCCGACCGGCGGAGAAAAAGTAAGCTCCAGTGGGCATAACAATTAGACTGAAATTCGGGTTCGAGTTTCATCCGAACAGTATTTCGCAAGATCGGACTTTGCCATCACGACCAGCGAATGTGTTTTCTATGACAGCCAACCTCCAGTTAATTCGTGGCTTACCAGCATCGAAAACGAGGACGATATCATTCCTTTTTAGTTGTAGTGAGAAACTGCATTTGTTGTGATGAAACGATCGTGCTCATGTATGTGAGAGGGCGAGCATTCACCACACCTCCAGCTTCAACGATTACGGTTCGTAGTTGCTCGAAAGAAAGCTTTGCCTTGCCGATGACCATCTTGAGGACGTTTTTGATTGTGCGTATGATTCACAGCACCTAACTCCAAAGCTGCCCGGCGAAAGGTTCGAGCATTATCGGAATATATGACCGATGGAGTACCCCGCTAAATTCCACCACCGAAGTCGACGCCAACGTTGGCAAAAGGCCTTTATAGCGTTACCCTTTCGATTGGAAGCGGTCCAAGTGGTTGTGAAGCCGGCTTTCCCCGAACGGAGTTGAGTTTCCCAAAACTGTTTTGATACCATCAGAGTTGTATTTTTCATCATCGTTGAGCCAGGCTGGCCCACTACACCATAACAAAGAAATTTGAAGATTCTCGGCAGTTACACCTCGTGTAAGGATATCTGCAGGATTCTCCTTCCCGGAACAGTTCCTCCAGTCCTGAGCTGAAGTGTGAAGACGTATTTCGGTAACTCAGCTCTGCACACAAGGTTTCCGTCGATCGACCTTTCCTTGTATCCAATTAAGATTGATCTTTGAAATTGTCCACATAAAAAATTTCGGAATAGAAATTATCAAAGATCGGCTCAAGCAAGAACGTAATCGCGCTGCTATCAATGCGGCAGTTAACTCCGGCTTTGGTAGTGTAAGCTCCTTCGGTCCATCCTCCTTCAGTGGAGCTACTTGGCTTTTCGCGCATAGGAATGAAACGCTGTTTTCGCCTATTGCATTAATGCTCTTGATGTAAGCTACGGCACCATGAGCTTCCATGCTAGCATCAGCGAATATGTGGATATCCATCATAGCTTTTGAACCAAAAGCCAACACCGATCGCGAAATGTGTGCAATCTTTAAACAGCAGCTGACTTCTCGCACAATCTTCCCATTCAGTCAATAAGTCCGATGGTAAAACTTCGTCCCGTAATAGTTTTCTTTTCCATATCGATTGAATCAGAATCTTGATCTTTATGACAGCTGGGCTAAGCATTCTGAATGGATCGCAAATTCTAGCGATTCTAGTTCTTTTTGCAGAATTTGTTTACAGTCAGCTGCATCTGGGCTCCCAGCTAACCACATTCAAGCTGAACCTATCCAATCAATTGATTTTATCTGTCTGAGTGGCTTGCCCTTCAATAGTCCGATTCGATCGCTAATTTGTTGTATATGGAAGTCTGGAATTCGTGTTCTATCTTGTTCTCTGATATTTTTTACGATGGCCCTCGTCATTTCATCCAAAAGTTGGTCAAATCGGTTATGGTCGATGACATGTACCAGCTTGAAATAACCATCGATGAACCATCCTTTTCTTTCCTTGATCGTTACCAGGGGTGATTTCTACTCGTAGATCTGAAAGTATAGGTATTGGATACTTAGACGTTTATAGTCTATTACCATTCTGTATTGTTTTTCTCCCAAAGGTTTGGTTTTTTTTGGGTACAACCCAAATGAGAGAATTGTAGTGGCTTTTGGATGGACGAATTATACCCCCAAAAGCAGTTCGCTGATTTTCTTTTTCACCTCTTCTAGCTCTTCGTATAGATAGGCTCGATAGTGCTTATTCTAATTTCAACTTTGACTGCAGTTTGTATCATTTCATTGGAGCTTATGGGCCCAGAGAGAGCTTGGTTTCTGCGGATTAATTCAGAAAGTTTTTGTTTGATGTCTTCAGTACGGCCCTCGTCTAGTAAGGGATTGACCGGTATGGACATTTTATTTTGCATTGGAATTTTGATATTAGCGCTGAGGAACATTATATTTTTGTTCCGATCGATGACGGCTTCCAACTTCTTAGCGTGTCATCGCCAATAATGCCGTCAAACGATTTAAGTCCAGGAAGTACGTAAAATATTATTAAAGAATGATTTCCGATTTTTTGGAAGAATTTGCCAGTGATTTTATGGGTGGCCTTAATTTCACCGGCTGCTGAGTGTACTAAGAAGCGGTTGTCGAGGGGAGACGGTCCATATGCTACAAGTGGGCTGTTGAAATTTGTATTCGCCAGTGTCGACGGCATACTCTTCACATGTTTCGTTTTCGTCCGAGCCTTCCCCATATAACACTTCTGTGTTATAGAGTTATTGCTTCCCATATCTTGATCTAATTTTTGGTTGAATTTTTCAAACCTTCTCTATGGCAAGAATGGCTTTACGTCCTGCCTGAGAGTCTTATTTGGCGGAGCGGTTATTGTATTTGGGGTATTGGGAGCATGAATGGTATGGCTACGATAATTCAAATACTGAATTTCTATATATCGCCGTTCAGGCCGTATCGTAAAGATCCACAGGCCAAAAGGACACAGTTTTTGATGCTCCCTGCTCGGGCGCCAGTACACTCCCACTGTTCAAATTACATGTGTATTACTATATATTAATTCGCGGTGCTATGTGTATTAAAACGTCCGTAGATATCGGTGTTCCAATCAGAACTAACTGTTAATTCATTTGGTTTGTGCTAGGAACCCGCTGGTCGCACGATGCTCATCCGAGATCTCATTTCCCTGGATGCCAGTGTGACCTGGTACCCAAACAAGTTTCACTGTGTTCAGCCTTCAGACCAAATGCAGAGAAAGCTTGAGTTCTAGCACTAACTGGGGCCAGGTAAGAGGGCTTAGCAGCGCTTTTAATGCAGCTTGGCTATTACTGCAAATGCAAATGCGTCTAGCCCTCCACCTATAGTTCATAATATACCGCATTGCCATTAGGGTGGCAAAAATCTCCGCTTGGAAAACAGATGCATGTCAAGGGATAGTAAAGTCGTATATCATCGCGTTCCAAAAAGAGTCCAGCACCAGACCCCTGTCCGGTCTTGGAGCTATCCGTAAAAATGCGATGGCATTCAATCCATGGTTTAGAGTCTGACCGAAGCCATTCCATTCGTTACATGTGGAAAGTTGACGTGGTAGTTTTTTTCGCAAACGGATTTCTGGTGTTATGGCATCAGACGTCATATTCATAAGACAGGGGTCAAAGGATAATTCCCGAGGACGTTCTTCAAAATTCTAGTGAACATGGTCCCAAAATCCACCCCTCCTTAAGCGAAAGTTCTTAGCGTGCACCCCATGATATATAAATCGAGGGGGAGAAGATTTATCAAAGCATCTAGAGCACAGCCTGGGGTGCCAGGGAAGGCCGAGGAAGCCAAGACATGCCGTTCCTTGGAGTTTAGCAAAAGAAGCAGTAACACGTTTCCGGGAAAGCCTGTTCCACCAAACAACCGATGCGTATTAGAGTAGCGGCCTAATCATGGCCGTATAGATCCAAAGAACCCGTTTCGGAGAGAAGGCCCATGTCTTACCAAAAACGCCTTTACACTGCCAGAAAGTCGACAGTGCTTTATCAGTTTTGGATTCGACACATTTGGACCAAAGAAGTCTTTTTTATCGAGGATTACATCCAGATATTTGACTTCATCGGATATAGGGATGGTGACACCTTCAAGCTAGAGATGGGACAAACCAGTGCCGATTCTCCTTCTCAAAAAGAGAATAACCGTGGTTAAAAGAGCCAATGAAGCCCATTACTAGTGCATCAGACTTCGATCAAATCCAGGGATCTCTGCGCTTGAGAGCAGACAGCCCCAAATTCGAACCGACAGAAAGAACGGCGACATCATTCGCATAAGCTTGAGGGTAGTTTCCAGGAAAATTGAGAGTAGTGAGAAAAGAGTCTACCACCATACACCATAAGAGGGGAGACAGAACACCACCTTTAGTGCAGCCCCTATTTACCCCTGTTATGACGCACTTGCCACAACCTGCATCGGCTATCAACGTCCGGTACCTACATTAGCATTGCTTTAATCCACAACACCAAAGTTTCATCTACACCATGCTGTCTGGCAGAGTTACACAAGCTGTCAAAGGTCGCATTATCAAAAGCACCCTCAATATCGACGAAAATGCCTCCTTTCGGTCAAGGGCACTATCAATCCTACCAACAAGATTTTGAAGCGCAGTCTCGCAGTATTTTCCGCGCTGATGGGCATGTTGCATCTTAGAGAAAAAATGTGATCGAAGAGCAACTTTGCGCACATGCAGCTCAACCAGTCTCTCCAAACTTTCCAGCAAGAAGGAAGACAGACTTATGGGTCTAAAGCTTTTGGCTTGAGTGTAGTCAGACTTACCAATTTTTGGTATGAAAACCACTTTAACTATATGCCAGGGGGAAGGAATAAAGGCCAAGGCCAAGCTCGCGGTGAACATTCTTTTAACGTTGGCAGAACCTGACTTAAAGCTTGTTTCAGCAAAACTGGATAGACTCCATCTGGACCAGGTGACTTGAAACTCTCAAAAGATGCAATTGCATATTTAATAGCATCATCAGTCACCACTTCCGATGCAATATACCAGCTGTGCCGCGTGGTATTAGCCGGTTCAAATGTCGGCACCGTCGCTTAAAGGGTTGAAGAACACATAGTAACCTGATTTCCCAGGAAGTGAGTCCCAAAGAGAAGACTGAAAGTCTACGCCTTTGTCAAAGTGTACGTGCCATCAAGTTTAAGGATTGCATCCAGTTTACTTGGCCAGTTCCTTTTGAGGACCTTTGAGGTCGAATCTCTAGTTGCACTTAGAGATTCGACCTCTTCACAAAACTTTTGATAAAACCTTTTTGTTTCGAACGAAAAAGATTCCAGTCTTCTACCAGGTTGGTTTTTAAAAAACCGATTTAGCAGTTTCCTAGTTTCTTTACGAAGATACTGCAGTTCAGGGTTCCACCAGGGTACCGATTTTCTGAGGAGGGGGGTTTAGAAATAGTGCACGAAAGTTCAAAGCAGCGGGTGAGGATTTCTCCTCTCCTGCAAAGGTGAAAGTTCGCAGTAGATTTGAAATACGATGTATCTTTGTTCTGATAAGGTGCTATCTGGCGATACCTTCCAATTTATGATAGGCCTCAAATGCCTGTTAGACGGGATAACGTCGATTTCTTGCTTGCTGCCTTCTGGCTGTAACAAAGGTAAGTTGATGACTTACATAGTTGATGGTAATATCAGACCACCAACTGCTGCCGCAAACAGTATTCTGAGCATTAGCTTCGCAGCACAAGACAAGACCGAACCTTTTGGATTCACAATACTCTACGAGCTCTACAACAGGCTTTGGTAGAGTCATAGGGGAAATAAACCGATGCAGCGACAAAGGTTTCCCAATTATCATTTCCAGGGTAAGTTATATTAACAGCTACCAAATCTTGGCTACAAAAGCTTTTGATCATAGAAGCTGTAAAAGATTTCGATACAATAAGACAAGCCATAGGTCTTTTGGATTGCTCACCATAAATCACTCAAGCAACCAAGACCACAGATGCGATTTTTTCACACCCATGGTTCCTGGATGGATATTATTTGTGATTTTGTTCTACTGCTTAAATCCGTGCACTCATGTATCGAATTATATGGGTTTTCATGGGGGCGGCCATTGAAATGATATGAAATGCCATTTTTTATAAAAGGAAGTTGGGAATAGTTGACGAATTTGAGCAGATTACACCTCAAAATTTGGTCGTGTAAAATTAATATGCAAAATATGCGGGGAATATGGATTTATAAAAACAAACTTACCACACAACTAATAACATAATAAAATATTATAATATTGAGAACAAAACTATGATTTAACCAATTTATTCTAATTTTTAATGAAATATAATCAAAATAATACGTGACACGGTTGACATTAAATTTAAGGATAACTATACAAACACTGATTTCGTAGGGTTTGGATAGTTATATTGAAGTAGTTAAGTACTTCTACACAATTGAACACTGGTTTAAAACGCTTTTTAATATAAAGTAATCCAAATTCTTACAAATATTGTTTTTGGTACATGAAAACACTATTTTAACAACATTTGCAATCACTTACTATCTAGTAGTAGTAGAAGTACTAAATTACTTTGTTTATTTTCATAAAAAAAACAGATAAGAAAATTTATTGACTACACGTACAAAGTTTGTAACACAAAATAATTTAAAAAATGATTAAAAATACTTCTTTTCCACTTTTTTTAATCGATTATCATGTTGAATAAAAACAATCAAATAATAAATAAATAATAAAATAATCAAAGAATTTAATATATTTATAAACAACCAAAAACATTACTTATTTAGTGCAATAACACAAAAAAACAAATTTTTTTTCTCATATTATTAACCAAAATGGAAAAAATAAAACAATTCAAGTATGTTTATTATAAGGCAGATATTAAATAGAGAACTATTTCCGATAACCTCAAAATATATTCGAATTAAATTGTAACAACTTCCTATTTATTGTGTAACTAATTTTTTGTTTCTTCATAAACATTTACATTAGCTATAAAAGTGGACCTTCGCAGGACCTCCTATTTCCCAACACTTCTCCCGAGACCAGCTGTTTTTTGTTGTTATTTTGAAATTTCGCTAAACTCCCCACACTAATTTGTGGCGGGTAATTAAGCAAATAAGATCAAACTTAATGTGTCTGGCTCACACGTATTCGCAGATAGGAAAATGGGAGAGGATTTTGCAGCCATTATAAAATATTTTTTGCGGGTTGAAAGTGATAGGGGATTGCAGAGTTCACTATTTGGTTAATTCTCATCTGTGCATTGCACGCACATCCGGTTGAAATGGCATATGCGTAACACGATCTCAATGCAACGGGACTGTGTGAACATGTCTAGGCATGAAAACTGCTGTCACAGAAAATTCCATATGGTTGGCTGCAGTATTCTATGCTCTTGACATTGAACGATGGATTCAACCTGGAATTCTATTTTGTTTTCAATCATTGTATAGGTAGATACAGTGACCGCCAAAAGAAAGAAAGAACCAAATATAACAAATCAAATTTGTAACAATAACAAGAAACACAAAAAAACATAAGGAAAGGCTACAGTCCGCTTGGGGCGAACAGTATGATACCCTATACTTATCCCTTATGTACCCCAAGGAAAAAAAGCATTAGGAAGATGATGGATAGCATTTTATTTCATTCTATGAAACTTATAGAAAAAAATTATTTGTTTTAAAAAAAAGTGGGCGTGGCTAAAAACTTTGTATGAGCGATATATTGAGAAAAATATTGGCTTAATATATTGTTAAACATTTTTTTTTCGATTTCTATGAAAATTTTCGAAGAAAACATAATTTTTTTTAAAAAACGCCCTCAAAAAGTAGGCGTGGCAAAAAAATTAATGTGACAAATTAATAAAGGCGGGCAGTACCTTCATATCTTGCGAAGGTTGTACAACTTTATCTCTCTAACTTAAGCCTTAAAACTGTTTTTTTCTAAATTGTGGGCGTGGCAGTGGGCGTATTTTTAAAATTTTAACACCTTATCATTTCGGAACCCTAGGGAGTATATGTTCCAAATTTCAGCTTCCTAACATAATTCTAAAGGCCTCAAAAGTCGATACGGACGGACGGACGGACCTTGCTAAATAGTCTTAGATTTTGGTCCTGATCATAAATATATATACTTTTAGGGGTCTGCGACGAATATTAAGGGGTGTTACAAACTATGTGTCAAAATTAATATACCCTTAGGATAGGGTATAACTACCGGTCGATCTGTAGGTAGGGAAAATTATATACAAGCAAGCAGAGCTGTAAAGTACTGCAGTACATTTGTACTCAGACAAAAAATTGCCTTTTTTAAGGATTCAAGGACCTCTTTCGATGTTTCAAGGACCTCCGAGTGAAAATTCATAGCAAAAGCAATTCGTCAGGAGATTTTAGAGATATTTTCGAAAAATGTCCTTTTTTAAGGATTCAAGGATTACAGCTCTGCTTGCAATCGAAGCAAACTTAGCGACACTCACCTATTCTTCCGTCACCCGTATACCGAAATTTATAAAAAAAACGTTTGGTTCAGAACTACATATGTAAATGTTTAAATTAAGGAAAAATAGTGTGAATCATTAAACAGTCTTTGTGAATATTGTTTATAGTAAATACTTTATAATTTGCTGAGAATATAAAAAAAAGTGCTGTTCCACACCCAACAGTTTCAATTAAGAAAAATATATGTACGTATAATGAGAAAAAAAATTAGAAGCGATGCAAAAGATCGTGGTGTTTATTCGAACGATAAAAACAAAACCAAAGTGAAATAAAAGCGAAAAACCGTTGGTTTTCAAACCTTTGTCACCGCTGGACCTATCGTTCAATCAATTTAACCATCGCTTTAATTCAACATTTCTATCACCGCTGGAACACCTATAATTCAACACAGTACAACATCTCTGGACCAACAATGCTGATAGTAATAACTATGCTTGGGTGCATGTAAGTCGTGTCTGTGTATCAAATAAATAAATAATAATATCAAACAGCGATCCCTAATGCAGGGCATACCAGTAATAGTAATTAATTATTAGCTAATCAATAAATACAGGGTGTTTTTTTAGAGGTATAGAACTTCGAATTGAAATAAAACACAATAAAATCATTTTATTGTCCATCAGTTTGGCTTTATTGAAAGGATAATTTCATGCCAATAATGTTTAAATATGATTTCGGGTATGTGGCCGGACAAATGTGAATTTTTTCATAAGCAAATTGGTTTCTTGTAACATATCATAACTTCTGAGGGGATTAAACTAAATCCCGCAAAAATCCATGCTATTAGGAACTTCCCTATTCCAAAATCTCGCACAGAAATTAAAGTCTTTTTAGGATTGATGGGATACTATAGAAAATTTATAAAAGACTTAACTAAACTCACGAAACCACTAACAAACTGCCTAAAGAAAGGAACAGTAATCAAAATAGATGAACCCTATATGGAAGCCTTCAAAACCTGTAAACATTTATGGATTAACAACACAATTTTACGACACCCGGATTTCGCCAAACCATTCGTTCTTACAACCGATGCGAGCAATTCCGCATTGGGAGCTGTCTTATCACAGGGCAATATAGGAAGCGACAAACTAGTTTCCTTCGCTAGCCGAACCCTTTCCACTAGCGAATGCAACTATTCCACAATAGTAAAAGAACTCCTTGCCATTGTCTGGGCCACACGATACTTTCGGCCATATCTATTTGGAAGAAAATTTCGAATAGTTACAGAACATAGACCGCTCACATGGCTTATGAGCCTAAAAGAGCCAAGAAAGGAAAAGCGAACATTAATGCGGATGCCCTAAGCCGCATTAAGATCACTAACCCAGACGATCATGTAGAGGAAATCTTTAATAATGACGAAGACCTTAGCACAGTACACAGTGTCCAAGAAGACTCTAATGACGGAATGGGTATCCGGAACACCTCTAAACAACTTTAGCATCAAGTCGTACTAGAAATCAATGACAAAGGCTGTCCAATGACAATAGAAACCATATTCACAAACAAACAAAGACGGATAATACGAAGAACAACCTTGGACGAGAACTCAATGATCAATATCCTAAAAAATTTCCTCCCACCTTATAAACTGATGACATTTTCGCAATTGTTCAATCCACATTTTCCAAATTCTTCTCCAAAAGCAAAATATTTGGCTTACTATTTAAACTACTTAAATACGATCGAAATCCTCCCAAGCCACAATACTCCAAACCTGAAACTGCACTAAAACCTCTAGAAATCTTACATATCGATTTATTTAGTATAAATCATAATCAGATCTTAACCATAATAGATAAATTTTCTCGCTTCGCCTGCGAATAAACTCTTACGTGTAGAAGTAGCATAACCGTTTTAAAATATCTAAAGATTTATATCAGCCTGTACGGTATACATACCCAAAAAGATTGTGTGCGACCAAGGATCAGAGTTCATTGCAAATATTTTTAAAGATTCTTGCAAGCAACATAACATAACCCTCCATTTTACATCCTTTCAGCAAACTAGTAACTCCTCAGTTGAGAGACTGCACTCCACATTAACAGAAATCTACAGGCTCATCCTTTCCAAAATAAAAGAGCAAAAATTCACCACAGATCATAAAGAAAATCTATCTGAATCTTTCATCGCCTACAACAATGCTATCCATTCAGCCACGAAACACACCCATTACGAACTTTTCTTTGGCAGGTCATACAAATTTATTATTCCAAATTTCTAAAACGAATACGAGTACCTCTCAAAACTAAACAAGTTCCTTAACGAACTTTACCCCAAAATCCAAGAAAGAGTCGATAATAAAACTACCGAAAGAATTGAAAAGTTAAATGCATCTAGAGAAGTATCAGAGGAAATCTAAGAAATCTTCCTTTAGGAAGGAGGCTAGGCAAAAAAAACTTACACCCAGATTTTCAAAACATATAGCGAATAAAAATAACAAACTTACAATTTTGACAAAAGAAAACAGAAAAATCCATAAAAGCAAATTAAAAAAAAAGCCAATTATATAATTAACTAAAACCATATAATGCATTCACGGTATATGAATGTAGACAAGGTAGTAAAATCACGGAATATGATTATGAGGCTACTTATTTACAAAAACTATATATATGTATGTTTATCTTCTATAATTAACTAAAACTATATAATACATTCACGGCATATGAATGTCAACATGGTAGTAAGATCAAGGCATGATAATGAGGCTACCCACCTTAATAAAATAATATATTAATTTTGTAATACTAATAAAACAATACCTACTAATAGGAATATGAAATTAAATTAAAATTATAATATATATATATATATATTTACATATCAACATATTAATATCTATATATACATTCACGGCATATGAAGGTAAACATGGTAGTTTAATCACGGCATATTATTATGAGGCTACCTTAGTACTAAGAAAATCAATATAATAATTAATATAAAAATACACAGGGTTTTATACTTCTATGTATTAATAATTCACAAATTTTATTTATTTAAATATTTAGATTTTCAAATTCAATAGACTAATTATACCTTTTTTTTCCTCACCCTATATTTTATCTTAAAGCAAAACAATTATTTTTCTGGAAGGAATCCTCACCCCAAAAGCGTCGCAACGTTGCCACTCCTTTGTTCACACTTTTGTCCTATTACCCAATTTCAAATAACTTACTACTACGTAGAATCTTTCCCCCGAAAAATACCAGGTAATGGAAGAAAGTGAATATAATACAATTAGATTACAATCCAAAATACATATACATAGTTATATGTATAATACAATTCTAAAATAATAATGTATAAAAATAAAATAAAATTTTATGAATTCAAATCAAGAACAAATAAAACAAAACAGAAACCGGCATGTGTAGTCAAAAGATAAGAATAGTGCCCACCCCCCCAACACCGTTAGCAGCACCCAGCAGCAGCACCCTCAGTGGGGCATATGCGCTGTGTGCGCCACTAAGGGCCGACTGACACCGAAATGCGTCGGTCGACTCTCAGGAACACCAATCCTTGCAGCCAACATGCCCAGCACAAGCAAACCCTACTTACAACTTAAAACTACTTAAAACTAAGAGGAGTTACCTTAAGGTAACGCACCGACCTGGAAATGTATGTCTACCTCTTCCCTCTGCAAGCTACCAGTATTCGGTGAATTGCGTGTCCGTATCAATTTCGTCCCTCCCCCCTATCGCGGTACTAAAACGAAGGAGCTCGGGAGAATTAGCGACGTCCCCGTCATAGGTGAGCCAAGCCAGATCGGAGCGTTCTCTTCATGTGTGCTTCATTGGGGTAGTATGCCCCGAAGGTCAGGCTAATATCGTTGGTCATCGCCCTCGCAACGTGCCTTCGAGTCACCTAAATGTGGAAATTGTCAATCCTATTCAAGTGAGTCCCATCATATTATGCCTTGTTGGGATAATATTTTATGTACTCAGATTCAGGTGTTTGAAATAACCCGAGACATGTCCTAAGATATGTTCTCGAAAACCCGAATCCTTTCCATATACGACGTGCTATATTGAACCACAATGGACAGCCATATGCGCTGATGGGCCTTATTAGGGCCACGTAAATATGACCTTAACTCTAGAAGCAAGTTGACTGTTATGAAACAGTCTTCTTGTCCGAGCAAAAGCCTTTTTAGCTCCAGCCAGACAAGAATCTATATATTTATTAAAATACAGATAATGGTCGAGCCAGATTCCAAGATACCTGACCACATATTTTACCGCCAATGCCTGTACATTCTGTCCAAAAATGGCAATTTTTTTCAGTTTTTTCTGATATCCCTAGTGGCATTAGCCAATGGTGTCCTGAAAAGGATTATTTCCGTCTTCTGGAAGTTGATTTTCAACAATGTCCTTAATTTGCTCGAAGTCACGATGCAGAGGGATGTTGATGACCTCGATCTTAGGACCTGATCTGTATGCGACCAAATCGTCGGCATACGCTATAGTGTATCTGAGCGAACATACCAGATCGCTTGTGTAAATATTAACCAGGGTTGGCAACGAACTTATTTTCCATAAGAATGTTATAAATTATATATAGCAAGGGTTTGTGCACTCCCAGTCTGATCAACTTATAGAAAAGTCCCTCTAACCATACGGGGTCAAAGGCCTTTTCAAAGTCAACCAGACAAGCACCCGTGCATTAGTTCTTGCATTTATTCCATTGAATGTCGGAAACCAGTTTTGACGCGGCATGATGAATATTCGGAAGCAAACTAATTGACCGAAGATTAGCAGGGTTAGTATTATCCTTTCCCTTTTTCGGGATTGGAGCCGGGATAATATGCATAATTCAGCGCATTGTTAAACAGCGTTGTTAAAATCTCCACAGCCTCTAGGGCCAGGTGTCTCAATAAGACATTTGGGATACTATCAACTCCCGCCGATTTTTTGTTCTTCAGAGAATCAAAGATTTCCAAGAGATCATCTGTCGACACGAACAAATGAGGTGTTTTTGGCATATTGGCAACAACAGCATTCGCATGGTTTTCATTACTGAAAACAGTAAAACTGTTATTCTCAGATCGCCAATTCTCGAGCTCAGTACGCAGATAAAAGTGACTCACCGGGGCCCTATTCTAAATGTCATGATTACGGCGAACAGGATTGTTCACCGTATAACGGCCTCGAAGCAAGCACCCAGCATGTCAACTTTCTCCTGGGGATCTTCAACCACAAAAAAACCATCGATCGACGCAACATTTTCCGAACTTATGGCTGCAGTCAGTAGTGTCTGTCTGTTTTCAGTTGTCTGGGAGATTCGGACAGTTGAAACATCATTGTGAACTTTCTTCCTAAACAGCCTATTTATCTGTGGAAACATATGCGAACTAATGGGTTTTATAACCCGAATTCTGTTACCCGAATACAGACTTACAGAATTTCTGTAATTTTGTTTAATCAACAGTTTCAGGTTTTGCATCTCTGAGTTCAGTGTCCTAACCTCCGGTTCGCCAATTAAGCCTAGAGAGAAGTCCACTTTTTTGTCTGTAAAGTGCGTCAATTGTAGCGTTCCTGTGCCTTGCTGTCTGATCGCCGTCGGACCGTACTATCTGAGGGATAGTCCGGTCTGTTGTTCGTTTAATGACATCGTTCATCTATACTAGATGACGATCGATGTCAATGTTCGTCATTTTTTCGTTAGTTGGTGGATCAATCCTACTCAAACGAATTTGTCGTTTTAACAATGCGGCCAGCGTGTCCTTCCATAATCGAAAGAGCACACTGAATTGTACTCCTCCAGCATCGTTTGCTTGTTCGGGATCCGAAATGCGGCAGCGAGTCCGTAGTAGTCACTATCGTACTCGAATGTACGCAAACAGTTCCGGGTGAGTCAATCCACTTTTGCCAGTTCAAGTCTTGCATCCGGTCCGTTAAGGCCAAGTCCAAGAAAGCACCGCTTCTCGGGAAAGAAGCGATATCCGTCGCATACAAATGAAGTTGGTACTCAATCATATTGAGGCGCCACCAGTCATAAAAATGGTTGCCCCTAGTGTTGGGAGTCACATTTCCCCGTGCCGCATGTTTGCCGCTTAAATCTCCAGCCAAGAAGAATTAATTCTCCTCCGATTGAAGCTGGAGGCTTCGAAAAAGTGTCTCGAGCTCTGCTAAAAATAGATTTGATGGAGGTGCTTCAGGCTCGTAAAGCGACACCACATACAATATCCTCCGACTATGGAGGGGAATGAATATAATGCATGCTTCCAGCAACTGGAACTTACGCACGTCCCCGCTATATTTACCCTTATCCCACCCGCATAATTATATGCAGAGTTGGGTCGATCTCTCCTTACTACATGATTGTTATTTCATCCCAATGTGTGCCTCTGATTAAGCTTATTTCGCTAACCAAAAGCACATCTGGATATTCGGTTTTCAACAGGTTTGGACAGTGACATTCTTTTATCGATCCTGACTAGTGAGTTAACATTCACCGCAAGGATCTTTAATATTCCCTCATCTAGCGTAGCCATTGAAATTATCGCACGCCAGACCTACCAAACAGCTCCGAATAGATAACGTCCATCCGACCCGCTTGTTCAGAAGTTCGCGGCGTGCCCGAACCTCTGAACCCGTATACATTGAAGTATGCGGTCAGATAGTTTTAATGCCCCCCATTTGAAAGAATGGTGGTACAGGTATTTAATCTTCCTCAAACCATCAATTCTGCTCTCGGAACTGAGCTGCACCAAGAAGAATGGTAAATTACGTTTACCACTCCTTGCCACAGCCGACGAAAACGGCTTGACCCCCACGAACTTAAGGTCATCGCTTTTACACTTTTTGAGCTCCTCCGTCTCTATTTACGGATCAATGCCCTTTAAAACGAAACGTGAAGTACTCTACTTGGGTATTTTCCAAAGCGGTGCGTACCTTTTCGTACTCCTCTTGGATTTCGAACATAATTATGTGCTTATTTGCTTAATACTAAAACTTTGGGTAATCAATTTACACAATTTAATACAATCTTTGACTTCGAAGTCACTTACGTTTATGGTAGGGATTTTTTCCCTCCTCGTTTGCTTTGCTGCCTGCCTCCTCCCTTTTGAGGAGGAGCTCCTGAATCAGCTTGTTCAGAGCTGCCTCCTCATCGACTTCCTCTTCCTCGAGGTCGTCATCACCCTCCTGCAAAAGCTCCTTGAAATGGTTGCCATCTCCTACGTATTGGGGTTTGCCTCTGCGAAAGCTATTGCGGTCCCTCCCCACTTGTCTGTCGCCATCGCTCCTCTCTTGACAGACAGGTTCGGCTGCGGGTTCAGCTTCCGTTTTTTTTTTTACTTTTTATTACGATCCCCATGGACCTCTACCATGCGTAATCTTCAACCCGCTCTTCCAGAAACTCATCCGCAGGGACAGACGCATTTTTTCCACTTAAGCACTTATCTTGACCATACAAACAAAAATACGTACTCGTTTTTAAAACTTCGTGAGTAGAAGTACGAATAGCACAAGCCACCTTTGGTAAGAGCACATCCCACCGATGGTGATTATCAGAAACATATGCTCTGAGCTTTGTTCTTAGAGTCTGATTGATTCCTTCCGTCGGGTTGGCTTGTGGTTGGTAAAAAGCCATAATATTAAGAGTGACTCCATAGGTTGTAGCCATTGCCGAAAACTCGCGACTTCGGAATTGCACCTCATTGTCACATACGATCCATTTGGGTACACCAAAAAGAAGAAAAACTTGTTCCTCCATAATCGTCACCACTGCATTGGCAGTAGCCAAGCGCAATGGGAAAAACAAGGGGAACTTTGAAAAATAGTCGACCATGGTAAGAATATGACAATATCCCCTAGTCGATCGAGGAAGAGGCCCTATAAAATCAATACAAAACATCTCCCAGGGTTTTTTCACATTCCTTCTCGAGGGCATTAGACCAGCTGGTCTATTTAAATCGGGTTTGACAGTCTGAATCACCAGACACTGTCGTACATACGACGCCATGTCCTTTTTCATTTGTGGCCAGAAATTATGGGCGGACAGTTTGTCAACTGTTTTCCTTACTCCAGCCAGGAAAGTCATCCGGTCGCTCAGTTACCAATTTCTGCATACGGTGGTATCATTGATCCTGCACGGCCAGTAGGTCAACAGCGCCATCTGGCACTGCCCTAGACAACGCATCCGGCACTAAATGCTCTTTCCCCTTTCGATGTATGATTTGGAAATTATACTGTTGTAGCTTAACAGCCCACCTAGCCAACCTACCTTGCGGATCCTTTAAATTGTTCAGCCACACCAGAGAATGGTGATCGGTGATCACCGTAAAACACTACCTTCTAAGTAGGGTCTGAGTTTTTCAACCGCCCAAAGGACAGCTAGGAACTCCCGCGTAATTGTTGAAAAATTACACTCCATTTTGGATAAAGTCCTACTTAAGTAGCACATAACACTTTGTTCGCCACTGTCGCCCTTCGGAATCATCACTGCTCCTATCCCGTAGCCAGAAGCATCGGTATGGACTGGGGCAAGCCAGAATAGGTGCTCTGACCAACTTCTCTTTAAAAATGCGACACGAACGTACTGTTGTCACCCAAGGAACGAGGAAATTCGACCATTGATCGTACTTTATCAAGGTTCACCAACAGTCCCTTATCATTGACTATGTACCCTAAATGCTTAAGCTCGGGCTCATTTATCCTTACTCAAAATCAGCACTTGAGGTATGACAGTGATCCCCAATATCACAACCATCATTCGAAAAGTGCCATACACCGTTTTTTTCGGCTCTAATCCACACTGTAGCCTTGCCTTCGAACAAATCGAAAGCCGAAGCAAACAGTTATAATTCAGAACAGTTTCTTGCTTCTCTTAACTCCTCCACTTTCTCCAAAAAACCCACCACCGACTGACTGGGTTCCCCATTGAATTTTATTCCCCACTTCATTACCGGCACACACTTTGTCGGGAAGCTGAAAGGGGAAGAAGCAGCTTGTGGTTTCAGCTTGATACTGGACAACTCTAACTGAGAGTTATCCGATAACTGAGGTAGGTTTTTGCTTTCTTGCGTCTTTTTTCCTACTTCCCAATTCATAGTATTCGCTTTAAGGTCAGCTTGGGCCAATACGTCCACTACCTTATTCCTACAGCTGTCTTGGTACTTAGTGAAACACAGGTCAGCATTGATTCCGATTTAACGGAGTTTAGTCTGCCTGGGTACAACTTGGTGCCATTATTATTTTCCCGGTGTAGCCTTTTATATACGTAGTGATATAGCCTACCAACTTCTACCTCAATATGGCCAATGTCCCAATCCGGAATTTAATTATATTTGGCTAAAATTCCACGTCCGTACGCAATTAATTTACTACTGTTTCATTTACAGAAGCCCTAATCAGGACAGGCATTCAACTTATAATGAGTTTGAAGCACTGTCTGATTCCGTCACCAGAATTGTAACCCTTTATCCTCGTACTGAAATCGTCATTGCGGGTGAACTTAATATACACAATTCAAGTTGGCTTCGACATTCTGGACAGACAACACCCAAAGGAAGGTATGTTGCGCAAAAGTACTTCAAGATCCCAACATTCACAAACCCGCTGGGCCAGATGGTATTTCCCCTATCGTTCTGAAAAGGTTTTCGTCCACGCTGGCAAAACCACTGCGTAAGCCTTTTCTATCTGTCCTATTCTTCATGGCTCTTTCTGAGAAGATGAAAAACAGCATTTGTAAAGCTTATCCCAAAAAAAAGGCGAATCTTCCTCCCCTCTTCCTACCGACCAATTGCACTTACGTCTCTTCTTTCCAAGGTCATGAAAACGCTGATAAATCGTCAGCTTATGAAATATCTTGAATCACGAAAACTTCTTAATGACCGGCAGTACGGGTTTCGTAGCAACAGATCCACTGGTGATTTGATGACATATCTAACCGAAAAGTGGAACCAATCTATTCACCGTGGTGGTAAAAGTAAGGTCGTTGCGCTTTATATTTCAAAGGAATTTGACAGAGTTTGGCATCAAGCTCTCTTGTCGAAAATGCGTGCATTTGGGATCGATGTTATCCTTCTTCAATGGATTAGAAATTACCTTTCGGAACGTTCAATACAAGTTGTTTTGGACGGTTTCAAGTTTGCAACTTACCAAATAAATGCTGGTGGTCCCCACGGCTCCGTTTTGTCTCCGACTCTCTTCTTCATTTTTATAAATGATCTACTCTCTGTTACATCTTATCCTATTCATTCCTTCGCCGATGACGAATGAGGGGCGTTGCCCAGGAAACTAATATATAAAGCTGAGGGTACTGTCTTCAGGCGTTGAACTGGAACGGCAATGATGTTAAGCTCGTTAAATTCCGATCTCGACAGCATACTTAAATGGCGTAAAACCATAAGAGTGGAATTTAATGCTTCCAAAATGCAATGTCTGTCTGCTGTCATTGAAGCGAACTCCTAATTCTCTGCCATTATCCATGAATGGCACTTGCAACGCCGAAACTCAACGATTTTCCACGCTATAGGCTTTCTGAAACGATGTCTAGGCTTCCTTAAGCGATGTGAGTCATCACGAATTCACTTGACTCTCTTAGTCATCGTCGTAATGTCTCCTGCCTGTCATTGTTTTATCGGTATTTCCACCACAAATGCTCAAATTAAATAGCCAGTTGCATTCCACCCTTACATTAATTCAAAGGCAATACTCGCCATGCTAGGAGCGCACATCAGTTTACCCTTAAGCCTGTATTCGGTCGTACAGTGAAATACAAAGATTCGTTTCTAAACCGTACAACGCGAATGTGGAATGCTTTACCAAGCTCTGTTTTTCCTGCACATTATAGTTTACAGACATTTAAATCCAACGTGCATCGGTTTCTTCTTTTTCCTAATCCTTCACTTCCCTAATTCCCGCACTGTGTAACTTCATTATAAGGGTATCCAAAATCCCAATATTTTGTTTAATATATCGCTCATACAAAGTTTTTGGCCACCCCCATTTTTTGGGAGCGTTTCTTTCAAAAAATATTTATTTTTTTCCAAATTTCATAGAAAGAAATAAAATGCTATCCATCATATAGGGATATGGATAGGGTATCATACTGTTCGCCCCGAGCGTGGTGTAGGTTTTCCTGATGATTATTATTTTTTTTTTTTCTTTTTATACTAATAACAACTTTGCAAGAGCTCTGCAATTGAAAATAACAGGTACATATATCGATTTCGCGCCTATTTTAAGAAATGATTTAATTCTATGGATAAATTTCTGAAAATTGAAAGAAAAATTTAAATATTTCATACAATCATTCTGTTAGCACGCCATGCCTAATAAATTTCGCAATTAAATCAATAAATCTGAAATGCAATTGAAAGGCTGCCTATGAAAAATTAAAGAAAACAATTGCATGCCGGGTCTAGATTGTTTTGCGTCTAATACTGATTTGATGGGATAAAGTTTTAAAAATTTGCATATATTCGGTCCTACTAAGATAAAATAATTTTGATTAATTACTTTCAGGACAGCAATAAAGCAATAACCTTAGAGATGGTACACTGTTCCAAATGAATTAGATATTGCACCTATACCAAGCTGAGTTGTTGCTGTTCGAATTATTCAAGCTATATCAAAAATATACGTATTGGGTAAAACAGTTTATTAATTATTATTAAGCATCGCTTGCATAAAACTTAATTCTTGATAGTATACATATAGTTAGACTTAGCATTAACATTAATGCAAATTTATTCTGATTAGGCATCTTGTTGGATTTGTTGGGATTCACGATTCCTGGCAATATATTTCCAATGCGTGCTTTTTAATATTGAAATATTATATCATACCAGAAGTTACAACCTGTACTTATTGTTCTCTAGCTACCAACTTTGTTTGATGCTTTGAGAGTTTATGTTTTGACATAACTTTTTGCCGTAGGACCACTCAATCAAAAACCATTTCAAGTATCGTGTTGCCCAATTAAAAAGTTCATAACGTCCATTACAGTGTTGTGAAATTTAACAATACACTCTTCTTCAGGACGCAAAGTTTGGTTTATATATTCTTCCCGTATTCCATCAGTTGATTTTCTTGAACTTGAAATTCAAAATGATTTTTTAGGTATATTTGAGAGAAGTGAAATGTACGTTTAATTTCACATACATGAAGAAAGCATCAAAAGTTAAAATATACCACGTCTTTGACGTTCTGAAAGTAACATAATCGCCCCTACATAGAAATGTAGAGATTCAAACAAAACTGTTTGTATGAAGTATATAATTAATTACTTAAAGGGCTCTCCACGTCTCTTAAAAGGAACTTCGGTCCTCCTTTTCGTCTCGGACTTGGGGGATGGTATTCAAAGATTCTTTTGGCTGCGAACTCTTGTCCATTCGACCGATCTGTCCTAGCCAATGTAACGTACATGTTTATACCCTATCCTAAGGGTATATTAATTTTGACACATAGTTTGTAACACTACGGTTTTAGAAAAAACCGTTTTAAAGCGAAAGTTAAAGAGTTGCAACCTTTACAGGATATGTAGGCACTGCCCTCCTTAATAAGTTTATCAAATAAGTTTGTCACGCCTACTTTTGGTGGGCGTTGTTCACAATATTGCTGTTTTCCTGGAAAATTTTCATAGAAACCGAAAAAGAATTCATATTTAGCCAATATTTTTTCTTAGATGTCAGGCATACAAAGGTTTTGGCCAGGCCCACTTTTTGGGGGCGCTTTTTAAAACATTGCTTTTTTTCTATAAATTTCTTCTAAAATTTAATAAAATGTTTTTAACACCATTTTATTGGAGGCATTTAGGATGCCCCATGCAGGGACGGGAAGTAAGAATATCCCTGCAGCGCCCGCTACGTTCAAAGAAGCACTACCCCCGCCAAGCACTTCTAATGCTAAGCATGCTTGTGATTCTGAGACGAAGACAAATGCACGGGTCAGAGCTACTCGGTTTCCGGGGGATAGCAAATTAATGCAAAGACGAAACCTAAAGGCCCCAACTTATAGAATCCGTTGCTGCGTGCGTCCGTTTTTTGCCTGACAGCTACATAGAATACACGTAAACTTATGGAAGGTGACCTATAAACAACGCATTGACGGTGACGCAGAAAATTATAGCCCAACATTCTATTTTTTCATACTTTGACATCATACTTTGACAGTCTGGCGAAAAGAATTCTGATTGGTTGAAAAGCACGAATATAAGCATTTATAATTGCAGTCAGCATTGCCATATTGGCATATTAATCGTAGCTAATTCTATAGTAAATTACCTTTGTTTCAAATTAAAATTCGTTTTTCAACTAAAACGGAACTATATTAGTATTTTTTATTATTTGGGTATATTATGGGTATATGTTTTTGCTTATACTATACATATATATTTAAACGATTTATCCTAATTTAACCTAAAATTATAAAACTTAACGTATTAAATAAAAAAAAAACAGAATATTTTTTAGATATGGCAGTATTGACAGAGACGACAACCGACATCTGCAATCGCCGATGACAAAAAAAAATATCCCAAAGTATGAGCTTTGGTTTGTTGGCGGAGATTTGAATGGACATAGCGGGAAGTCTAAGAAAGACTATAAAGACTGTCATGGAGGACTGGCACATGAACTGACTTAAACATGCTTAGGATGTCTTCACCAGAAGACGCGGTCACACGATTTGATCGTTTTAAATACAATGTTCATCAAACAGAGACCCAGAGAAACCCAGATAAGTGGCAAGTTTCATAAAGCCTAGAGTTAAAGATTGCAAAGTGATCATGGGATAGGCAATCGCCCGGCAACACCGTCTCCTCCTGACAGAAATATTCATGGAAAAGAAGAGCAGAAATAAACAAACAAAGGTTTCTGCGAAAATCAATTGGTACAACTTGGACAAAGAAAACGTCGCCGTCGACGTCGCCAAGAACGCTGCGAAATGTCTAGGCTTTCTTAAGCTATGCAAGAAATATTTCACCCCTTCTGATCTGGCTAGAATCTACAAGGCGTTCATTCGCCCAAAACTTGAGTACAACGCTCATATCTGGTCTGGTGTCCCAATGATATATTTGCAGCTACTTGACAGGATTCAAACACGTGCGGTAAAATTTATTATCGATCGAGACATCACGAAATTATTTGACTCTCTTAGTCATCGTCGTGATGTCTCCTGTCTGTCATTGTTTTATCGGTACTTCCACCACAAGTGCTCAAATGCAATAGCCAGTTGCATTCCACCCCTACAGCAATTCAACCGCAATACTCCCCTAGGAATGCACATCAGTTTACCCTCAAGCCTGTATTCGGACGTACAGTGAAATTTAAGGATTCGTTTCTTAACCGTAAAATACGAATGTGGAATGCTCTACCCCGATCTGTTTTTCCTACGCATTATAGTTTACAGACATTTAAAACCAACGTGCATCGGTATATCCTGTTTTCTAATCCTTCACTTCCCTAATGCCCGCACTGTGTTACGGGTGTTAAGGGTACCAAAATTCCTTTAGTGCGCGTACATTATAAGAAAAAAAAAGTGCGTGTTTGTCACGGCTAAATCAACCAGATATGCAATCCGAAGTATAAGGATCATCATGATTCCTTGAAGGATCTGCATATAATTCTGGTTGATTTTAAAAAAGCATTCGATAGAAAACCAAGAGATCTGATGTGGGTAGCGCTTAGATAACGAGGAGTTCCTGAAACCTACATACAGATGATCATGGACATGTACTAGGCAGCGAAGACAAAATTCAGATGTCCTGCAGGAGGCACCGATGAATTCTCAACAAAAGTGTCAGGGAAGTGTTCGTACGTTTGTTCTAGATTATCTGCTTGAGGGAAAAGTGACGGACCCTAAAGTGCATCAGTTATTCTTTGCAAACGGTGAAGCCATCATAAGTGATTATTAGATGCCTTAGAGGGGAATGGGTATCGTATTAGCCAAAAAAAGACAGAGTATCTGTACTGCCAATTCTTTGACCCAAGCCAACCCATTAGGGTAAATGCAGTGGCAGGAAAACTGTGCCATCTTCTGTGACCGAAAAATGTCCCCTAAGTTGAGAGGAAGGCTATACACCGCAGTTGTATATTCATTTGAGATTTTCTTTGGAAGAGTGTTGACCAAATACAGGTATCTGAGAGCACAAAAATATTCGACTTCCGTAGAAAAATTTTGTTTTGTATAATACTCACCGTTATATATAACGTGATCATTATATCGAGGCAACAGTGCTTTGTGTTCTGTTCTGTATACATGATATAATTGTTAAATGTACGCTGAATTGAAACAGTGTTGCAAAATGTGAAACGTAAGAGATTATCCTATAACAGTATAGAGCAGCATAATATATATAATATTATCTTTGGTTCACTTTTGTAACCACCCTAGAATATATAACTGATGTATTATTTTGATCATTTCTCAACCACCCAAGAAGAATGTCACGCATTCTAAACAGCAGATTAATTGTAGTGTTGATTTCGCCGCTGTCAAAAGAAACACCGTCTTTAGTAATACATAAGGAAATAGTATAAAACTAAAACATTTATTAATCATCAATTTAACAATGTTTATTACCTAAAAATTAAGGTATTTCTTTTTGCTGCTTCCTTTTCCGACGCCGCCAACTGAAATAAGAAAGATACGTTATTTACGCAGATATTTGAATCTGACATAACGAGCTGCGAGCAAAATTGGATGGGAAATCGACGATGTACAATAAACTCAGTGGATGGGCGCAATCAGTTCAGCGTGTTAGCAACATTTCACCCCCTCGGTCGGGCAGCTGCCTCCGTAGCTGCTTCACCTTCATTTGACTTCCTGACGTCCAGCAATGGCAGTTTTGCCACTGGTTGATCATAAACTCCATTCGCAGTCATTACAGTAGCTCTTCTTACTTGACCGTCTTTGCACGTTATCGTGCTGACTACAATGCCTTTCGGCCAGGAACCTCTTGGTAGATTATCGTCGACAACGATCACTAAGTCACCTTCCGTAATTTTGTTCACCTGCTTAAACAATTTAGCCCTTCGCGTTAGAGTAGATAAATATTCACGAATCCAACGCCGCCTAAACATATGTGATAACCGCTGAGTGATTCTCCAGTTCTTTCGAAGAAGAAGATCCTGATCGGTGAACTCTCCTGGAATCTTGCTGCCACTCGACGATCCACGCAGAAAGTGGTTTGAAGTTAATGCTTCCTTATCGTCAGCTTCCACTGACACATGCGTAAGAGGCCGCACATTGACAATTTCCTCCCAGTGTTGTCTAGATTTGGCGATAATTTACACAGCTGACTGGTCTGTGGCAATAAGTTTCCGTTCTTAAGTAATGATAATTCATTACCATATCTATCCTTCTGTGCCAACTGAATAATCATCACCTCCGAGTGCTGTAGCTCCTCCGCAGTCAATAAATCCTAGTTGTCCCAAAATTCACTTCTTTGGTGTGTCCAGACTTTGTAATCTCGAACTACCCAGGCCATCGAACGATGCAATCGCTTCCATTTCGAAAATCGATGAACGTCTATGAGTGGGCCATCCGTAGTGATATCTGTGAGGAGTACATACTGCGCTCTCAACTAATCCGTCTGAATTTCTTTATTCACCGCTGTGTTCGGCCACGCATCTTCATCTTCGTATAAGAAGTTTGGACCCTTGAACCATCGGTCATCTTTAGCAAAGGTTGGTAATTTTGCCCACTTGGTAGCTTCATCAGCAACGTTCATTTTAGTTGGCACCCATCTCCATTCTTCTTTGTTGGTATTGTCCACAATCTCAACGATGCGGAACATGAGGAATGGCTTAAACTTCTTGGCGTCTGCCTTCAGCCGTTTCTATAATCTGTCCACAGGAATATTTTCCCGATCTTGATCTTATGACTTTTTTGAATGCTATTTGCTACCCGGGATCCTATTAGAGCTACTTGTAGCTCCATCTTGGGTATAGAAAGTGGTTTTAAAGGGGCCACCTTACTCTTTGCGCAAACCAAGGTGATATCCACTGAGCTTTCATACTGTTAGCGAAGATAAGCCACCGCCGCCATCGCGTTCTCACTAGAGTTCACAAAAATGTGGAGCTGAATTAACCAAATTCCTGAGGAAGGTAGCATCTCTGGATCTCGACATCCTCCACTTTCGGCAAAAAGCGGCGCCGATCTTTCCATTTGCATTGCAAATACGGCTGAATCAACTCATCCCATTCAATCGCTAACCTTCAAACCTCCTGCATCAACACCTTGAGTCTTACTAGGAAGAAGGACAAAAAACCAAGAGGGTCATATATTGACATCAGCACCCTCAAAAGCTCACGTGTCGTTGGCACTCGCTGTCCATTCAAAACATCCTCATGGGCCTTGTTAAAACGGAGCGAGAAGGTATATGTGTCGTTTTCGGTATTTCACAATAACTCCAATATCTTCGTGACTCTTTTCATCTAGTTTGAACTATACTGAATCCTACTACACATATTTCCTACACATTTAGGTTGTCCAAGTGCCTGCAGGAACTTCTTCGAGTTTGAAACCCAGTTTTGTATCTTAAATCCTCCTTTGGAGTGAACAAACTTCACCTCTTTCGCTAGCTGAATAGCTTTGTCGTCGTCGTCGAAAGTCTCTAACCAGTCGTCTACAAAATAATTGTTGACCATCGCTTCTGCTGCCTACGGAAATACCTCAGCTAACCCCATCGCATTGACATTTTTCACTTCTTCCACAATGCCAGGTGCGCATGTTTCTCTAAGTGGCAGCACTAACACCAAAAAGATGATAGGCTCTGAATTTGTTTCACCAAAACGATCAATAAACCTTTGCGCATACTGATCCTCTTCTTTTATTTTAACCTGCAGAAAAATTTCTTCTATATCAGCAATTATAGCTACTGGCTTTGTCCGGAAATTGTGAAGAAGATCCACCAAAACTCAAAGCGCATCTGGACCCTTCAATCGCATGCTGTTTAATGACATAGCCTGTGCGCTTGCTGCTGCATCCCAAACCAGCCGTACCTTTCCGGGCTGTTGAGGTTTTTCACGGTTAAAATAGGTAGATACCAAGTCTTCGGATGATGTTCCTTCAATTCACTTGAAGCAAGCCTTCTGATGCCCTTTGTCAAAAGATTGTTGATTTGCCCATTGACAGCTTCTAGCAAGGAGCGGTCACCAGCCATCCTTTTCTCCGAACACTTCAACCGTTTGAGTGCCATTGGATAACAATCCGGTAATACGAATTTGTCATACGGCCACAACAACCCGGCACAGAATGAGTCGCCTTTCCTTTTCACAGATGCCTTCAGAATTCTTTTAGCTCGTAGGTCCTCAGCGATCTCAATGCGCTTCTTATCGATTCCGTGATCTTCTAAAACGAAATGCTGCCGAACTATTTCATGCAAATTCTTCTCACATGCACACGGTTCGTAAACATGATACATTCCGTTCACATTTGTCTCTTCGACATTTCCTCCGCTGACACCATCCCAGTCTGGTCAATATCGCCACTGGGTAATTCCAATTTCCTTCTCTGACCTTTTGTTCTAGCAACAGCTTTTGATTACTAAAACCAATAAAAATACTTCACTTCGCATCTTTTTAAGATTGGAGAGGTACTCGGCCCAAGTGGTGATACTTCTTTTGCAACTGGTTCATATCTACTGACTGCAATGGCAAAGCTAGGATTTTAATTGTCCGCACTTCTGTGAGCCAAAACTTCCTCCTTTTAATACTGTCGCTGGTTGCTGAAATTTCCATGGGAACGACCTTAGACTTTTTCTCCAAACGAATTGTGTCCGAAGTCCACTTGAAACACAGTGGCTTAGTGACCCCATTGAGACCGAAACTGACGGCTGCACTCTCATCTACCAACGTCAGAGAGGAGCCATTATCCAGAAAGGCAAATGTTTCCAGCGATGTGCCATTACCATACAGTGTGGCTAGAAGTATGCCGAAGAACGTTTGCTTATCTTTGGTATGTTGATGAGTCAAATTTTCAGCTGTTTGTACTAGCACTGTTGCCGCAGCTGGCTGCTGCAGGTATTGTGGCCAACTATGAAGAAGTGTGTGATGTTTTCCTACACATCCACTCACGCTGCAAACCTGTCCGCTCCTGCATTTAAACTTCTTGGAATGTCCCAAACAAATTTCGCACGGCTTTCCATCAATTCCCAACGCTTTTCAAGAGAGAGCTGCTTAAATTGTTCACAATCTACCAATTTGTGATCCTTGGCGCAGGAATAGCAACTGCCTCTTTTTTTATTTGATGGAATCACGTTCGTTTTCATCGTGTCTTCAGAATGGGTGGCATGTAAATGCGATGGCCGCTTATCGTTTCATCTATCTGCACCTATTTTAGGCTTCTTTGCTGGTACAAATGTTGTTACTGAACTTGCTCTTTTAGCTATTTTATACAGCCAATCACTAAAGTGCGTTAAATTAGACTCGAAAGGGCTTTCTACAAGTTCCGCCAGCAGTGTCGCGTCATTTAGATGGTTTGACGCCACAATCGTACTGTGTAGACTACGCACCGAGAGAGCATACTTAATAGTTGTATCCAATCTTTCCATTTTCGGTATTTATTAATCAATTTAACAATGCGTATGAAATATAATACCTAAAACTTAAGATATTTTTTTTTTGCTTCCTTTTCCGACGCCGCCAACTGAAATAACAAAGATACGTTATTTAAGCAGATATTTGAATCTGACATAACGAGCTGCGAGCAAAATTGGATGGGAAATGAGCGATGTACGATAAACTCAGTGGATGGGTGCAACTCAGTGTCAGGTGAAAATGAATATTTAGTGTTTCAAATTATCAGTCATTTCATTATTTAAAAAGTTAAAATCAGTTCAAGTTTTTTTGTATCAAACCCCTCCTTTTTTGAATAAAGACAAAAAGCAAAGTTAAAAGGTTTTTTTTTTAATTATTAGAGAAGATTTTGCAGCACAGTAGGCGAACCGCCTACTTAACAGTCTCGCTAGCCTTCTCGCCAGTCAGACCGATGAACTGACACGCTGGGTAGACTAACGTCGCGCTGACTGACTCGCTAAGCATTATGCTAGGTAGTCTAATGTCCAACCAGCGTCCCGCTAGGCAGAAAGTGACTACCTTCTTCTGGTACGATACACTAATGAGGACACTACGCTAAGCGACCCGCCAGGCCTACCCTCACCCCGCACGCCCTTACAATATATTATATTGATTGTTAATCGACGTTCACACGGAGATATTTTTCTCGTATATCGTATACGTGATTTAATCGAATACTGCAGTGTAGCATTGTAGAAAATTCCGAATTCGTGAAAATTTTGCTCCGGTATTCACACCAAACTTGTATAGGAACAACAATTATATTGAAAATGTGACGTAGAAGCGCTTATGTTTATTGTTAAGAAACACATCGAGTGCAACGAACACCGCACCCAGTGACCTACTCACAAGTCATACATACAAACCACCGTCAGCACACCGTAAGCAACAATGGGTCGTTGCGCTGACGCACCATATAGCATTAAGAAAATTAGGTTATTATAGCATTAAGAACTAAGTTGTTTAGGTTAGCACTTATGTAACTAATTTTAAGTATAAAAGAACATTTGGCCCAACAATAAAGCAATCGATATTCATCCATTGATTCAACCTCGTCTTTATATTCAACGACGTTTCGTTCGTAGTACAGTGAACAAGTTCAAGTGCTTGGCTCACAAAATTCTGCAAAATAACAAGTGCAATCGCTTGGTATTAGAATTCAATGGAGCAATTGACTAAGAGTCAAACAACGCTGGGAGACGAGATCCAGGAAATCATAAGGAACTTCACGAAGGATTCCCCAACGCGGAAAACTACTGAAGAATATTTCACCTCACGGTTGAATAGACTGGATGCCTTATGGGAGGATTTCGAATCTAAGGACAATAAAATTCGCTAGGATTCCCCAACGCGGAAAACTACTGAAGAATATTTCACCTCACGGTTGAATAGACTGGATGCCTTATAGGAGGATTTCGAATCTAAGGACAATAAAATTCGCTCTCTAACGGCAGTTCCCTTAGAAGACGATAATTTTGCATCGGACTACTATACCAAGATCAAACAACTATACGACAAGTATAGTCTAATCCTGAGCGAATCGTTAGCACAGCTAAAGCTTAGCAACGACGAAAAGGCGGCAATCGGGAAAAAACCGACAGCAAGGCCAGATGAACCACATTCATCCCCGCACTTCTCACCACCAATCTCAACCAAACATCCGCCACAAGAGGACCAACAGGGCCGGGAGACACTCCAAAGAAGACAGAACGCCACGATGAATTCTGTAGCCCGCATCATACAAGGATCGGCCCAAGAAGATGCCCCAACGCAGTGCCTACAGGCAATGAACAAACTGTGGAGCCAAATCGAGGACATTCATTATTCGATTTGGGAAAACATGTGATGATCCGGTAGCCGACGGGTATGACATGGACGCTTACATCAAACTAGAGGCAGAGGCTCTAAGGAATCAAGATCTGTTGGGAAAGGCAACAACAACCACTCAAAAGAACAACACGGCATTGCAGATCATCCGGCAATTCAATTGCCTAAAAATGACGATACCAAAATTTGACGGAGATCATCTGAAATGGCCGACATTTTCAGACATCTTCCAAAAAATGATTCATGATCAGCCATTACCACCAATCCAAAAAATGTGGTATCTAAAGACAAATGTATCAGGCGATGCAGACAAATGTATCAGGCGATTGCGCACCTTGAGCAAACCGAAGATAATTACCCTATAGATTGGAGAACGCTACAGGATCGATTCAGCAACAAAAGGGCCATCACATCAGCACTGATTCAACTACTTACTGGGTTACCTAGCATCACCTCAGAGATGAAGTCAATCAGAGAGTTTCATGACGCCATTCATGAAAGCCTAGCAGCACTCAAAACGCTGGGCATCGAGACAGACTCCTGGGACCCACTCCTCATCCACCTATTAATTAAGAAATTAGATCGGCCAAGCCATCTTCTATAGGAGCAATCATTACGAAACCCACGAGAATTGCAAACTATAGATGAGTTCTTAAAATTTCTGAAATGGCGATTCAAGGCCTTAGAAGCTGTTGGTGGAAAGGACAAGACGAGAGTAGTGACAAGCATGGCCACATCCAATATCGAAGGCTGCAAAGTGTGTGTCATAAGAGGTCATCCATTTTATAATTGTGAAAAATTCCTCGCATTGTCAACAACGGAACTGCTCAAATGGATCCAAAGCAAAGGGCTTTGTGTAAATTGCTTTAAAACTGACCACACTTCTAAAACATGCTCTGCACGATGTTGCACCAAATGCTCAGGGAAGCACAACACCTTGTTGCATCTGGAACGTGGAACCACAACGACACAATCGAGCGAAAGGGCGGCTCCGACAACTGTAGCCACAATCCAGCAAGTAAACAACAAGCAAGGTTAGTCCTTCTAGCCACCGCAAGAGTGACCATCATCGCAAACAATGGACAAAGATGTGAGGTGCGAGCCATGCTAGATTCCGGTTCGCAAATAAACTTAATAACCGAGAGACTCATCAAACGTCTCTCTCTATCACCAATACCATCCTCACTCTGCATCGAAGGCATTGGCAGGAGAACACGAACGTGTGGGATATTCTGCGAAGAAGACTCCACGAATGAACTCATCGAAAAATTCTGGAGGATTGACGAGAAACCACACCTGGGTTGTCGCTCAATGACATTCTACACACTGGACCCACAATACAAGGTGAACTATTCTCCATACTCCTTCGATTCCGACTACACAAGTACGTCTTTACAGCCGACATCGAGAAGATGTACAGGCAGATACTCATTCAGGAAGATGATCAAATGTATCAACTCATCATTTGGAGAAGGCGATCAACTGATGAGATCAAGTATTACAAGCTTAAGACCGTAACATACGGAACCTCATCAGCACCTTATCTGGCCACCAAATGCTTACAATATTTGGCATTCCAAAATAAGATAACACATCCAGCTGGAGCCCGAACACTTCAAGATGATTTCTATGTCGACGACTGCATCAGCGGAGCAGGTATTATCCCATTGGCATTACTTTAGGATCTCCCAGTGGAGGACCACGAAATCAACCTTGAATTCAGCGAATCAACTCACTGCACAATAAAAACTTTGGGGGTAATTTGGCAACCAAAATCGGACCGATTGTGCGGAAGAGCTCAGTTATCCGACATCTCCACACTCACGAAGCGATCAGTTAGCTCCGACATTGCACGCATCTTTGATCCATTAGGACTCTTTGGCCCAGTGGTTGTTTAAGCAAAAATGTTTATGCAGCAACTATGGCACTTAAAACTATCGTGGGACGACGAGTTACCCGAACACCTAAGACAAGAATGGATAGCGTTTAGAAACTGTTACGGCAGTGGATTGCCTGAAAGAAAAAAAAACAAAACAGATTATTACAGCTGATCACAATGCATGACCTACATTTTACATACCGTCCCACTTGTTTCCTCCCTCCTGCCTACCCTTTTTTTTTTATGTGTATATAAAAACATTTTATAGGTAATTTTTTTGTTTGTTAAATTTTTCTATGACAGCAGGCAGATTATTTATTATTGTGACGACTGAAAGGATGAAGATTCTCTTCGCCCTTCCAGAATTTGCTGAATAAAAGGGAATTTAGAAAAGGACAGAGGTAGGCATAAGAATAAGAATGGGCAGAACAATAAGAATAAAATAGGTCAGACAATCAAGGGCAAACACCCTCAGCTGTGTTTGGTTTTCACTAGGTGGTCGATGCCCTGTGGTAATTAAATTACCATTTCGCCGTTAATAGTTTTCTTTTGAAACTAAGTACATAGATATACTCATAAGGTGACAATTTTGGTAAGTTAGAATAAACTTGGGTATTTTTTATATTGATTAGAAATAGTTTTTATCACTTAGGAATTGGATACGCCTTGGAAACAAACGAAATTAAACACAGAGGTAGGTGGGAATTTGAATTAAGTTAATATAAATACATAGAGAGAGAGGTCTAGTGCAGGTTCGGGCCGCAGTTAGAGCTACCACTTTGAGGCTGGGGTTCCCAAAACCTCAACCTTACACCTTTTTGTTTGGGAGCAGTATCTGGGGAAGATACCACCCGTTGGAGATTGCGCAATCCGCTAAATCGGTCAGGGTTCTGTTGTACGGCCAGGAGCCGCAACACCCAACAATAACAACAAAGACAATCAAGAACAGTGAACAACAAAAGTGTACATATCGACAAGTGAAAAAAAGTGATTTGCGTATGATTAATATACATACATAGATATACATATATATACAGTGGTCAGTTTATATGACAAAATATATCTCCCCTATACAAAACAGTGCTGCCATTCTGCAGCATTTTCTTATGAAATAAACATTTTTTTTTGAGTTTAAATCAATGGATTATATTTAGAATTAGTGCTTACTTTTAGTTTTTTTGGAGTTTTGAATTTTGTTTTATTTTTAAGATTAAACATTTTTAATTTCCGATTCACTTAATTCGCGAATGTAAAGTTCCGCTCTTAGTTTATTTTGTGTTGTCTGCGCGTTAAGGCCAAATTGGTCCATCAACATTCGTCGCTTCTTGTGCTGGCGCCAGAACAACGGGGGACGTAAAACCGTAAGTAGTTTAAGTTTAGATAATAGTTTTTTTTTTAATTTTTTTTATTGTTTTAAGAGCAGAATTTTTTTTATGAATTTTCCTTTTTTTAGTTTTCAATAGTTTTCAGTTTTCTTTTGTTTTTTTAATAAAAATGTGGATGCCCTTCTAGCGAGATAATTCCCTTTTAACAGTGTGTGGACGAAAGTGAAGGCCGCCCTTCTATAGATCAACATGACATGACGCAACGATACTAACGATGACGACACGACGTGACGACATACTGTTCTCTACGTACGGAATTAAGTGATTGTGACCGGGAGGGTTCATCGATGGGGCCATCACTCGCATTATTGGCCAGAGTGATAGCTAAGGATGTGTCGAAAGACATAAGGGTGGGCTGGCTTACACTGGCCAATAACATTTGGCAGGTCATCGATTCATAACGACCCAGTATCCATGGGAGACTCAGGAAAGTTAAGTTGCGGTTAGTTTTAGGGTAGTTATAAGTCAGTTTAGGTTTAGCTAGGGCTTCTCCTTTTTTTTACGTAGGCTAGTTCAGGTTAAGCTTAGGTTAGTTAGGTTAGTCTCGCGTAGCTTTCCCTTCTCTCTCATGGGTATTGGTAAAAAGCATTGGACATTTTCACTTTCATTTTTTTTTTCAATTCTCTCCTTTCTCTTTCCTATCTTTTCTGTCCGTCTAAGGTTTACGTAAAGTAAACTTTCTTCTTTTATATTTTTTTAGTTTTGGCATGGATAAAAGATTTGTTGAGCAGGTGTTATAAAGTGAGAGACAAGAACTTCCCCGTCCGACGAGCTGAGCCGAGCAACAACAAGCATGCCGCGTTCCCCTCACCTATACCGAAGTTGCCCCTGTGGCTCGACCCTGATCTACAACAATGGCACCCAACGTTTAACGGCTAGGCCTAAGCACGATTATGGTTTAACCCTTATACTCATGGCCTTCGGGAATTAGTTTATTCTTAACTTTTTTGATTTTACTATTCTATTTTTTTACAACATGTCCATGGACTGCGTATGCTCCTGGTTTGAATGCGAATGAAAGACAGCTATTCCAATCCTGCGGCGTTAAGCTAAACGATATCGTGAGGTAGTCTGAAGTTTGTGGAAGAACCAGGAGCGGGTCAAAGTCTACAGGTCAAAGCCTGCTGCTGCTGACGATCAAGGCTTTTCACCAGCGGGGGCCTGTTTACTTTGACCGTGTTGAAGTGTGCCTTTGGAATCCGGCTAGCCTCGTATTTGGTTGAGCCAGATACCGAGTTGTGGCAGGGGAAAGAGGACGCATTTCGGCACTCGTTATGAATCGGTGACACCGGTCATCGTCCTAGTCTTTGTACTAGCGACTCTACAAACATTTTACATAACGAACTTATGATCTATAAAACGGTTTGCGGAAACCCGGATCAGCAGTCCACACACCACCACGATACTGCACATTTAAGCATAAAGGCAATTTTATTAAATTAAAATAATTTTTTAAATTTGAACTACATATCCTCAATTGAAATCACAAAAAAAAAAATGAATAGACCCAATAATAGGAAAAATATCCTTAACACCAGCTCTGTTTGGGATATGCAGGGACAAGCACCACCTCTGGGGAACAGTACCTCCCTTAAACACAGGGATGGTTCTAGACGACTTGCGACTATGGGGACGTTGGGGTTATATGTTACAGACTTAATGACATACTCATACGACTTCCTCCAATTTAGCCCAGAAGACCATACGAACCACCAACGTACAAGGAATTATTCGATGGGAAATCCGCCCATACCAACGATTCATGAAGAATCAAGGGGAGGGCAAATATCCCCTCCAATACAACGGAACGACGACGAAGTACGAACTAACAACACAGAACGTACCCCTACCTTTACGCGGGCTCCTTTGGAGAGACAGGACGCCCTACACTCACAGAACACACCATCACACACAACATACAGGCCCCGTTCTAGAACGAAACGCAACTGGACAGACACATAGGTACGATCAAGACCATAATGTACACGGACAAATACAAACGGAAGACATACAAAGTACACGACGAATACACGAGATGGTCTCCCATGCTGCAAGAGAGAGCCCGAGCGAAACGATGGCCGTTTTCGCTGACGCCATGAAAGGCATGATGGTCACCTTTCAGGACAGCTTAAAAGCCATTAACAAAAGGATCAGTGACCTCGAACTCTCTGCGGTAGCAAAACCTTCACAGCATGACCGACGACCATTAAATTATACTTACAGTCAACAACAGTCAGCGGAAACACGATAGTCAATCCCGGCACGGCGACAGCAGGTAGAACAGAAGTGGTTTTGGCAATATTTGGAGGAGAACAGGGATGATGGGGGCCTCAATTATCATGACCTAAAAGTCGAGTTAAGTAGGCAATTTGGGGAAAATCGTAAAGACCATAAGATCCTACGTTCAATAATGGACAGAAGGCAGCTACCTCATACCTTCATACGACAAAACATTAAAGATCGAATCGCGACTCTAATTTTTAGATGCGACATCCAGGATTTAAGGGACGAATGCCGACGGGCAGAAAAGCATTTGACTTACAGGGACCTTAAATTCAAACGACACGTGACCGAAATTTACGAACACTCGCTTGACACAACGTACGACGAGCAGCACGAGAACAACGACCTGGAGATAGCTGCTTTCCAAAACAACAGAACACTAAGACAGACGAACAATGACCGGACACGTCCATACAAACCCGACCAGAACGCAATGAAACAAACTGACGCGACGATAAGCGCAGGAACATCACAACAGACATGTTCTTCCCATTTCCACACATTGACTTGCTTCAGCTCTGGTCAGGGAAGCATGAGCTTCCAATGTGCAAAGTGCCAGGGAAACCTGAGGGCCAGCGGGGCATCCCGGAGCAACCCGCCGACAAAAACAACCCTCCCGGAAAATTAAAACCGCAAGAGCCATTAAAAGAGCCTGAAGAGCTTAGTATACCTCACCAGGTACACATTCTGAAAAGAGAACCAAAGCAACAAGATACGTCCATAAATAAGGTTTCTCCACGAAAAAGTCTTCATCAAAGGCTGCAAGAATACGCGGAAGCGAGAAAAAGAATTTTTGGAGAGAAAGTGACTATATCTGACAAAAAAAATAGGAACTATAGAAAAATCCGTAGGATTAGGGAAATTTGTGCAATAAATAGACGCCGTAAGAGGAATATTTTAGAAGCGGTGATATCAGTTAATGACGACAATAGACCCTTCGCTAAAGTAAAGGTTGATGGGGAAGAGCTCCTGGGTCTATTGGATAGTGGAGCATCTGCTGCTTAGGTAAGAGAGCTATGGAATTTCTGGACAGACATCACATATCAATGACGAAAATGGCCACCAACGGATACAGGGACGATTTAATACTACTTTCTCATGGGGTGGCAAGTCACAAATACTAGAACTTTTCGTTGTACCAAACCTGCAACAGCAGTTATATTTAGGGGTAGATTTTTGGAAGGCGTTCAAGGTCGCTCCGAATGAGTTCAACGAACTTGACGTTCCAGTACCAACAGAAGTGCAGACGCCAGTCCAAGTACTCTCATCAGCCCAATTACAAGAGCTGGAGCAAACCAAGCAGTTGTTTCTAGTTGAAGTAGCAGTTGACTAACCTTGAACAGCATGTTATCGAGGTGGAAGACGAAAAGATTCCCATTAAACAAATACACTATCCAATCTCACCAGCGATTCAGAAGCCCTTATATGACGAGCTAGATCGGATGATTTCTTTGGGAGTCATCGAGGAAAGCAATAGCGCTTGGAGTTCGCCGGTGGTGGTGGTGAGAAAGCCGGGGAAAACAGATTGTGCCTGGACTCAAGAAAAGTTAATGCCGTCACAAAAAAAGACGCCTACCCGCTTCCCAATATCGAAGGTCTATTGAGTAGGTTACAGGATACCAGATACATATCGGGGATCGACCTAAAAGACGCATTCTGGCAGATTCCCCTGGAGCCCAAATCAAGGGAGAAGACAGCTTTTACAGGCCTTGGACGACCATTGTATCAGTTCGCGGTTATGCCGTTCGGTCTGTGCAATGCCGCCCAGAGAATATGCCGGCTAATGTCTTTGTCTCTCCAGAGAGATCTAGCTCGTCATATAAGGGCTTCTGAATCGCTGGTGAGATTGGATAGTGTATTTGTCAGGGAAGCGGGACTCACCATAAATGTGGAGAAAAGCAAATTTTGTTACCGCGAGATTAAATATCTAGGTTACATTATAGGGGATGGCTGCCTACGGACAGATACAAACAAAGTGTCGGCGGTCGATGATTTTCCGGTCCCCAAGACTCCCAAACAACTCCGTCGATTTCTAGGAATGACAGGGTGGTATCGGAAATTCATTCCGAATTTTGCGACGCTGTCTGCACCTATGACTGACTGTCTGAAAAAAGGAAAACATTTTTGCATGACAGACGAGGTGCTTAACGCGTTTAAAAATCTTAAGGCGACTTTGGTGTCAGCGCCAATTCTTACAAATCCCGATTTTACGAAACGGTTCTTTATCCAATGTGACGCATCGGCAACTGGAGTAGGGAGTGTGATCTTCCAAAGAGACTCGGATGACAATGACCGACCCATAGCATTCATGTCCCAGAAGCTTAACTCCGCCCAGCAAAACTACAGCGTGACGGAACTTGAGTGCTACGCGGCCGTTCTCTCAGTAAAGAAGTTCAAGGCCTATGTTGAAGGACTGCCGTTTACGATCATTACAGATCACGCCAGTCTTAAGTGGTTAATGACCCAAAAGGATTTGTCTGGCCGTTTGGCAAGATGGAGTCTAAAACTTTAAGGGTTTAACTTTGAGATTGAGCATCGAAAAGGTGTCCAAAACGTAGTCCCTGATGTACTCTCTCGTGGCCATGTGGAGGAGATCACTATCGAAAAAGATTTATACCGAGTAGATCTTGACTCACCATTCTTTTCACCAGAAGAGTATGTTGAGCTGATAAATATCGTGACTGACAAACAGGACCAACTACCCGACATTTGCGTTTCAGACAGCTTCGTCTACAAACGAACAGACATCCAAACTGGTGATGCAATACAAGACGCCTCGTGGCCTCGTGGAATCGGCTCATAACCCCCCATCGGCAGGTCATGGGGGTATTCACAAGACCTTAGCTAGGCTAAGGCAATTTTACTTCTGGCCAGGGATGTCACTGACGTACAGCATTGGGTCAAAGGCTGTGAAATATGCAAGTGCAATAAACCCCTAAACATAATATCCGGACCACCTATTAGGCAACAAACAAATCAGCAAATACGTATTTTTAAAACCAATAAGGAAAGCAACGACAGCGGAGGTAGTAAATTGCTTAGAAGAGAGCGTATTTCATGTCTTCGGTGTCCCAGAGTTTATCCACTCCGACAACGGGAAGCAGTTTGTTTCAGAACTGTTTTCTAGCTTCCTTCAGAAGTACGGGGTCAAACACGTTCGTACTGCGTTCTACTCTCCTCAAGGAAATGCGTCAGAATGAGTGAACAGGTCGGTCCTAGCCAAAATAAGATCGTATCTAAAAGACGACCAAAGGAACTGGACCAACATGTGAGCGAAGCAGCGTTTTCCTGGAGGAGTGTTTTACATGATGCCACCGTGTTTGAGCCCTACTATGCTGTGTTCGGCACCCACATGATTCAACATGCAGGTGCCTATCAAATTCTCAAACAACTGGATAATATCAAAAACGTAGACACAGAAGTAGTTAGTAAAAGCGACAAACTAGAGCTAATAAGAAAAAAAAATATTCGACAATCTAGCAATAGCGCATAAAAAAACATCGAAAACATATAACACACGAAGTAGGGATGTGCAATATAAGATAGGACAAGTTGTGTATAGACGTAAGTTTAAACAAAGCAACGCTATTGACCATTACAATGCAAAACTTGTCAAAAATTTATAAAAGGAATCATATTCAAATCGATAGGGAATTCCCTATATGAAGTGGGGAATATAAGTGGCGATAAAGCCGGGATTTACCTCGCCAAAGGCCTCCATTCCTGAGTATGTGAATTGACGCACTCTTTCCTGTCGGTCCTTATATAGTTATCTGTGATATTTACCTTATAATATATTGCATAGCTTATTTACGTAGTTTTAAGATAGTATTTATTTTGTTATTTATTATTATTATTTATTTCGTTATTTATTATTATTATTTATTTAGTTATTTACATTGACTATTTACCAAACTACCTGTGATATTTACTTCGTTATGTCTTTTATGTTATTTATTTATATTTATTTTTACTTAACTTTATTTATTAGTGATAGCTATTTACCATTCCCAACAATTCCCCTCACAAATCAAAAGCAATAATACCCTTCTGTGATATTCCAATCTGAGGGGGATCATTTTTATTGTCTCTACAACACAATCAAACTTTTATCAGACACACGAATTTACGATGATGGCCGGGCTTATTGAAACTACCTATTTAGGGAGTGGGCTCTTGCCACACTTTCATGGGACATCAGGGTCGAACAAAATAATCCACAAGCCTCCTTTTTACGAGGTCGTTTACCTCGCGACCACTCAGCAAACGCATTCGAGCCTGTTACGGCAGTGGATTGCTTGAAAAAAAAAACAAAACCGATTATTAGAGCTGATCACAATGCATGACTTACATTTTACATACCGTCCCACTTGTTTCTTCCCTCCTGCCTTCCCCCGTGTAACAGTAAAGAAAAAAAAAACAAAATTAAATAAAGGCAAAGCACAAATGTAAACAAATAATTCCACTGGGGATTGCATGACACATAAACTCTAGCGGAATAACGATCGCCTTACTTGTTTCACTTCCTGGATCCATTATCCTGCAACTAATATTAAATTTTTAGAACTTTATTCAATAAACTAACAAAATTACTTCCCAATTTAACCAATCCACTCCTTTCCTTGGCGATCGTTTGACAGATTCCAAATTCTTCCTATCCTCTCCCGTTATCCAATGAACTTCCAAAGACACTCTTAACCACACTCTTGTATTAAATTTTCTTATTGGTGACTGTGCACAGGTGTTTAATAAGTTATGTATTTTTTTATTTGTATATAAAAACATTTTATAGTTAATTTTTTTGTTTGTTTAATTTTTCTATGACAAGAGGCAGATTATTTATCATTGTGACGACTGGAAGGATAAAGATTCTCTTCGCCCTTCCAGAATTTGCTGAATAGAAGGGAATTTAGAAAAGGACAGAGGTTAGGCATAAGAATAAGAATGGGTGGAACAATAAGAATAAAATAGGTCAGACAATCAAGGGCAAACACCCACAGCTGTGTTTGGTTTTCTACTAGGCGGTCGATGCCCTCAAGCAATTAAATAACAATTTCGCCGTTAATAGTTTTCTTTTGAAACAGTGGTCAGTTTATATGACAAAATATGTCTCCCCTATACAAAACAGTGCTGCCATCCTGCAACCTTTTCTTATGAAATAAACATTTTTTTTTTGAGTTTAAATCAATGGATTATATTTAGAATTAGTGCTTACTTTTAGTTTTTTTGGAGTTTTGAATTTTGTTTTATTTTTAAGATTAAACATTTTTAATTTCCGATTCACTTAATTCGCGAATGTAAAGTTCCGCTCTTAGTTTATTTTGTGTTGTCTGCGCGTTAAGGCCAAATTGGTCCATCAACATTCGTCGCTTCTTGTGCTGGCGCCAGAACAACGGGGGACGTAAAACCGTAAGTAGTTTAAGTTTAGATAATAGTTTTTTTTTTAATTTTTTTTATTGTTTTAAGAGCAGAATTTTTTTTATGAATTTTCCTTTTTTTAGTTTTCAATAGTTTTCAGTTTTCTTTTGTTTTTTTAATAAAAATGTGGATGCCCTTCTAGCGAGATAATTCCCTTTTAACAGTGTGTGGACGAAAGTGAAGGCCGCCCTTCTATAGATCAACATGACATGACGCAACGATACTAACGATGACGACACGACGTGACGACATACTGTTCTCTACGTACGGACTTAAGTGATTGTGACCGGGAGGGTTCATCGATGGGGCCATCACTCGCATTATTGGCCAGAGTGATAGCTAAGGATGTGTCGAAAGACATAAGGGTGGGCTGGCTTACACCGGCCAATAACATCTGGCAGGTCATCGATTCATAACGACCCAGTATCCATGGGAGACTCAGGAAAGTTAAGTTGCGGTTAGGATAAGATAGTTTTAGGGTAGTTATAAGTCAGTTAAGGTTTAGCTAGGGCTTCTCCTTTTTTTTACGTAGGCTAGTTCAGGTTAAGCTTAGGTTAGTTAGGTTAGTCTCGAGTAGCTTTCCCTTCTCTCTCATGGGTATTGGTAAAAGGCATTGGACATTTTCACTTTAATTTTTTTCCAATTCTCTCCTTTCTCTTTCCTATCATTTCTGTCCCTCCGGGGTCTACGTACAGTAAACTTTCTTCTTCTTTAATTTTTTTTTTTAGTTTTGGCATGGATAAAAGATTTATTGAGCAGGTGGTATAAAGTGAGGGGACAAGAACTTCACCGTCCGACGAGTTGAGCCGAGCAACCACTAGCATGTCGCGTTCCCCTCACCTATACCGAAGTTGCCCCTGTGGCTCGGCCCTGATCTACAACAAAACAACCTGTCAACACTCAATCAGGCCAAGATTTCAAGACATGTATTTAATCAAAGGACTTCAACATCCGTAAAAATGCATACATTTGTGGATGCATCAGAGCAAGCCTATGGATCAGCAGTTTATTTGCGGTCAATCTATAAGGATCGAACAATTCGACCTGGAAAGAAAGAGAAAGCATGCAGTGGCTTTAGCAGTAACACAAAACAGGACAAAATAGATGATTTACCACATCAATCATCGAAATTCCTTTAATTTCCTTCAGCACACTATTGGTTACATTCTTCGGTTCATCAAGAGAGCCAGACAAACAGACACCAACAAAGCAAACCATACAGCACTATCGCCTAAGGAACTTAACGAACCTGTTCGCGCTATTGACGAAAGAAGAAAAGATAAAGTGCCAAAAGAAAAAGACTACGATCAGTTTTAAATAACAAAAAACGATTTATTGGAAAGAGTCGAAAAAAAAAGTTCCGCTGTCGATGACGGTTGCGTGTAGACTAAAGAGTTAAAGACCAAAAGACATTGGTATACATATATTGGCTGCAACATTCCGCCCACATTGAAACGAATTGCAAAATTTGTTTAAAATTGCGAAAAGTTTTCAATCGCTAAGGACTGTCTTCGTGAACAGAAAGTAGTGGCGATATCTTGACGATGGGTCGAGTTAAAATTCCATCAGCAGTTTTCAGCGTGACGACACGTACCTTACTATCTGACCCTGAGTCCATTTCGAGCGCTGTTGCAGTTGCACAATGTACTCCGAGCTCCACCTTCTCCAAAGATGTTGTTTTGAAATGCCATCTCTTTACCAAACTACCTTTAAAGTCTTCGATGTTAGGTTCTGGTAGTGCTTTCAATGGCCAATGCCAAACAGTCCCATCTTCTGCGAGGTATTTGGCCAATTTTTCGTCCTTTATGGCTTGCGATAGTAAGAAATTCAGTTCCTTTTCGGCCCCAACAAAGTTGGTGCCATTGTCGCTGTATAATTCCCGACATTGTCCGCGCCGGGAGGTAAACCGTTTGAAGGCTGCGATGAATGTTGTGGATGATAAATCACTAGCGAGCTCCAAATGCATAGCGCCAGTTGCCCTTCAAAGATTTGGTGCCACGTCCTTTATTGAAACGAAGTGAAACTGGACTCGCATCCACACCGCTGCGTAAAAAAGGAAGACACGCTACTACACGTGGTCTAGGCAAATCCCCCATCAATTGCTGCTGGAGTGTGTGGGAATGCCTTCGGCATTTTACACACAGTCTGAAGATCTTGCTAATATTTTGCGGGCACTGATGACCCAAAAGCAATTTTGAAGCATCGCCTGCATAGCCTGCGGACCAGCATGAAGTGTTATGCGGTGTATGTCCTCACAAATGAGCGTAGTGAGCCTTGAAGATCCTGGCAGTAGAAACGGATATTTTTTATCAGGTAGTAACGATGCATTGCATAAACGACCGCCCATCCTATTCAGTCCTCTTTCGTCTAAAAACGGATGTAATCTTTTTAGTTTGCTTTGGCGACTTACCAGTAAGTTGGAAGATAGGCGTTTTATGTCGTCAGCAAAGAAGAAGGATTGAGTGAGCTTGATCCATAGTAACAGGGCTTCGTCCAATTCACACAGTTGCAAGCGTCTACCACTTCGATATTTGGTCGAATCTAAAGCGGCGTTTTTACGTTTCTGGACAGCTGTTCGGAGATTATGCACGAATCGCAAAATATAAGCAGTGACACGCTTCAGCATCCTCTGACTCGAGTATCGATCGATGAGATCCCAAATTGGAGGCAGCGCATGTAATGTACTGGCTGTATTGATTGCTTCGGAGCGCTGATCTAGATTGGTAGTAGAAATCTGTTGTGAAGGCCATGACGAGTGATGACATTTCAGCGAAGGTGGGCCATTCCATCAAAGTTCGTGATTGGCTAAGCTTTGCGGTGGTACACCCCGTGTGGCGCAGTCGGCTGGATTGTGCGCAGATTGCACGTGAAACCATTGTTCAGAGGGTATGATCTCCTGTATCTGCGATACACGGTTTGCGACGAAGGTACACCATCTTCCAGGGTGTTGTTGAATCCAAGCTAGGACCACAGTCGAATCGGTCCAACAAATGATGTGTCGTATGTAGGGTTCCAAAATCGGTCTGATGTGTTTGATTAATTGGACTAACAAGACAGCGGCGCATAATTCCAAACGTGGAATAGACAAAATTGTTTGTTTAAGTGGGGCGACTCTTGTTTTCGCCGTGGGTAGATGAACGGTAACACTACTGTCGGGAGAAATCGTGCGGACGTATACAGCAGCGGCGTAAGCGGTTTGCGAAGCGTCTGCAAAGCCATGTACGTCTACAAAAGCGTTAGGAATTCCAGTACCGACCCACCTCGGCACCTTGATTGCTGCGAGGCTCGTGATATGGTCCCTATAATCAAACCACTGACGTTTAACATCGTCTGGCACAACTTCATCCCAGTCTACTTTAGGTTTCCATAGGCGTTAAAATATCATCTTGGGAATGATCGTCCATGGAGACAGCAAACCCAGCGGGTCAAAAAGCTTAGATGCGTCTGAAAGAAGTAATCTTTTAGTAAATTTTGAAAAATCTACTTTATAAACCTGGACGGCGAATGACAAATTGCCTGATGACGGTTCCCATTGTAGTCCCAGCGTACGGACGCTAGACACTTCAGATTGAAGTTTTAGCAAATCTTCTTCTTCAAAGCAGCCAGTCAGCAGGTCGTCCATGTAGAAGTGGTGCTGTATGACTTCTGTTGCCGTAGGGTAGTTTTGACCCTCATCTAGAGCGCATTGTTGAATAGCTTTTACTGCTAGATGAGGAGACGATGCGACGCCGTACGTGACAGTTAATGTTCTGTAATCTTCGATGTCATCTTCAGGTGAGTCACGCCAGACAATGCGTTGGTAATCCACGTGTTCGATATCTACTCGTACCTGGCGATACATTTTCGTCACGTCAGCACTCATCGCAAAACGATATGTTCGTACTCGAACCAACGCAACGAAAAGATCAGCATGGAGTTGTGGTCCGATCATATGAGTGTCGTTTAAAGAAAATCCGGTGGTGGTGCGACAAGAAGCGTTGAACACAACTCTTAACTTCGTTGTTGTGCTCGTTTCTTTAACGACAGCTCTGTGTGGCATATAATAGTGCTTTCCAAGCACTGGGGGATGACTCGCCTTTTCCATATGACCTAGCTGAATGAATTCGTGAATGAAATCCTTGTATTGAGTTCTGAGGTGTTCATCCTTGGCAAAAAGTGACTCCATTCGAAATAGTGCGCGAACAGCAGCGTGGCGAGAAGTTCCGAGTGGGCAGTCAGGTAATGAGTGCGTTCAAAGGATTTTTCGCGCAACTGTTCCTCGAGGGTTAGATGTTTAATCTCCGGCAGCGATTCGACCTGCCAGAATTTGGAGACAGCCTTTGTGAGTGCGTTATCTGTATGCAAGCAAACGGCAAGAGAAGTGCTGCCTCGCGGTGGTGATTCCATGATTTTCCCAAAGAGAACCCACCCAAGTGTAAAATGCTGCGCTAAGGGGGTACCGATGGGTCCCATAACCAAACCAGTGCGTAAAAACTGTCCTAATTCGTCTGAGCCCAAAAGGATATCAACTGGAGCCGGAGTGTAGAAATGCGGGTCTGCAAGATTTAGGCGCTTAATATGTGGCCAGTTTGGCGGAGTTGGACCGGCGGTGAGATGCTTGTTATTTTTGAAAGAATGTGAGCACGTATTGTCGTCATGAAGCGTTGATCGTATGAAGATAAAGTGAGCTGAACTTCACCCCTAGAACTTCCAGCTGCAGTTCCACCTATTCCTTCAATCGCTACTGAAGTCGCAGATCTTTTCAGCTTAAGTCGTTGTAAAAAGCCCTCTGTTATAAATGAAAGGTGCCGTTGAGCCGTTGTCAAATAGAAGTCTGCCTGGTTGATAGCGTCCAGATAGGTCAACAACTTTTACAAAAGCCGTACCAAGAAGAACTTGGTGTTCAGTGTGTGCAAAATTGGATTGCGTGAACTGGCTGCTTGTGCTGGGTTCTACCAATGGACTTGTTGTTGGGGTCTCTTTGTGCAAAAGAGGTGGCGTACTTGACACACACGACATGCGTTAGGGCTGCGACATTCATGATGGTCGTGGCTAACAACAAGGCAGTTGGAACACAAGTTGTTCTCTTGAACTACCGAGGTTCTTCTGGCAATGTCAAGAGATCGAAATTTGTCGCAATTATATATTCTGTGTTTTGCTAGGCAGTACGCGCACGTGTCATTGTGAAATTGTGATGTTGCTCGTTTATTTGGCTGATTATCCGGTGGTGCGGTATGTAGTGAGCTTGAGGTGGACTTTGTTTTGCCTCTAGATTGCTGGTACGGTTTAGAACAGGTAGGTGCAATTTGATGAGAGTCTATCGCATCTAAGGAACGACATCTAATTTCCAGAAAATTGACAAGAGTGTTAAACGTTGCAACTTCATCCTTTGTCTGCGACAACTCCCACTGCCTATGGGTTTCGGCATCAAATTGATTAACTATTAAAGGGACCAGCCAATCGTACCAGTTCTCTACAGCCCTTCCAAGTGCTTTCAGACTCTGATAATGCTACTGGGTAGTGTCTAAAAGTGCATTTAAAGCAGTGGATGATTCGCCATTGACTTTTTTCAACGCAAAAATTGCTCGAAAATGAGAGTCAATTATAACACGTAGAACATTAAAGCATTTCTTTAATAGAGCCCAGTCTTCTTCGTAGTTTTCGTCGGTTGATTGAAAACTCCTAATTACCTGAAGAGCTGGTCCCTCCAAGCTGTTGCGCAAGTAGTACAACTTCTGCGACCCACTGAGTGACGATTCCTTGTGAATTATAGATTCGAATGCGTCATGAAATGGTCGCCACTCTTTGGGATCTCCCGAGAAATGTGGAAGCGGTATGCGGGGGAGTTTAATATCAGCACGAGTTTGCGAAATGGTGCTCGGTAATAACTGCGTTGTGTTGTCAGATGTTGGCTGTGATTTTAAATTACTTGCAGCTTTGAATTTGTTTGCGGCATGAGTTAAATTTGCGATGTTAGTTCCACATGTTTCCACATGTTAGTTCCACCTTATCTTGGGCTTGGCAGAAAGTTCCCCATTGATCTGCAAGAAAGTGAAAATACGACTCCAAATCAGCTGCGTCAAATGTTTCTGCTTTTTTACTTGCATTAAGGGTTCTTTTTAATGCATTTCGGCTGCTATCTCGTTTTGCTTCGGAAGTCATTGTGGAGAAAACTGTACCGACAAATCACACGAATTCACAGACCGTTTGTCAGCGATAAAAAAAAATGTCCGTTAACTTTTGCCAACGTAACAGCTCGAGTGGTGTAGTGTTCAACGCGATTGAATTTCTTTGGCTATTTTCGCGATGAGGCAAATGATGATATTTTCAAAATACGATTTATTGGAAAGAGTCGAAAAAAAGAGTTCCGCTGTCGATGACGGTTGCGTGTAGACTAAAGAGTTAAAGACCAAAAGACATTGGTATACATATATTGGCTGCATAAGGCATGATTAGGGTCATCATAAGGCAAGTACAAGGATCTGAATTTGGGAAGGAAATCCAAGACCTCAATTAATGACTCAAGTAAAGGGAAACATCCCAGCAGATCACGTCTCACCAAACACACCATTCATGATCTCCGGTGTTGACTTTTGCGGACCCCTATGGGTGCACTACAAGGTCAGAGGAAAAAAGCCGCAGAAGGTGTACCTAGCAGTCTTCTGCTGCTTTTCAACCAAGGCCGTGCACTTAGAGATTGTGATTGACCTAACAACGGAAGCATTTATAGAAGCCCTTCGAAGGTTTATCAGCCGACGCGGTGGCATATCAAGGTTGGCGACATGGTCATAATCGAGAAGGATAACACGTCCACACTTCAATGGCCAATCGGAAGAGTAACTGAAATCTTCAAAGGTGATGACGACAGGGTTCGAGTAGTCAACGTCAAAACCAGATCAGGAACATGGAAGCGACCAATCCATCGGTTAGCCCCCTTATTCAAGGAACCTGATGATAGCGACACGAATGCATCTGAAACTGCAATGACCTCTTCCGAACTCGCAACAGATGATACGATAGATACACCTACAAAACGAAGAAAGACATCATATGTCTCACTAGCGACCACGATAATGCTATCATTATTACTACTACCAATAATATGCGCGTAGCCAGTGAATGTAACGAAGTTCAACAATCAGCCAGGGATATACTTCGAAGATCTCGGATCCACAAACATAGTGGCAATCGAATGGAAAATTATCGTGTACTAAACTGTACTTAACACCCATACAAACAGAGATAGGAGCATTCGATAATGGCACGACGGCACTTCACCACCTCTGCAACCAATTACAACAAAAGGCAACATGTACTGCATTAGTAACACATTACATTGCCATCAGGAGCAGACTGCAAACTCTGACTACGCTGACGAGCTATCCCGAACCAATTTACGCGCAATGAAGCACACCTATAGACGATGCTAAAAAAACAGACCTCAATCATAGATTCCACGATTAACATCATGAAACGGGATCAACTCGAAGCAAGAGAACACATGAACATCCTTCAGAACCAATCCAAACAGATCCTTGCTCGAATTGGAGAGGCCTCTGAGCAATCCAAAATTTTTCAAATCTTTACATCCTTGACAATTCAGTTAATGATTGTGGCATCCAACCGGCAGCGAATTGAAACTGCAATTCTCGACACATTACCGGACGCACATTATGGGAACATCAGCCCCTTGCTACTCTCTCCAGCACAATTAAGGACAAAAATCACGAACATCAGAAATCATCTGCCGCAGTCACAAAAACTGTCATTCGAACAAGAAGATTTGGTACACTTCCACAAGATCCTAACAGCAAAAGTAGTAGCTACTGACAATCATCATCTGTTCGTTATCAAGATTCCACTCGTCGAACAAGAGCCCTTCAACCTATTTCGACTGATACCATTCCCGGCAACGGTAAACAACACTCTTCTAATTATAAATCCGTCAATGGAAATTCTCGCCATAAATCGTCACAGAGATCAGTATTTCGCAATGACGGCAACCGAACTGAAAGTTTGCGACAAAGGCAAGGACCTACAATATTTCTGTTCCAACAAAAGGGCAAAATACCACGCCGGATCACAGGCATATAATTGGGAGTTCAACCTGTTCAACAACAACACAGTGCCATCATGCAATCTTATAAACCCAACCAATAACATGATGTGGACTCAGGTAAGCAGCAGTAACCAGTGTATATTCGGCACACTCCCAGACATTCAACTTACGGCCGTATGTAAAACAAAAACCATTCAAATTGAACTTACTGGATCTGGACTTCTCTCGCTTGACGATGGCTGCGTAATAAGAAACCATCTAATCATCATCAAGGCACATCAAACGACGACCAGCACATTGCATACCTCTTACATCAGTTTTGGGAACATTTCATTAGTCATCAACCACCAAAAAACACACGCCATTCTTGATTTAATTCCTGCAATCACCAATACATCCATTAAATCCTGGACGACTCTCCAAACTCAACTTGCAGGCTTGCAACCTCAAGGCTTCCCAGAATTACAGGATACGGTATTCATTAATAGCATTCATCATCATTTAATTAGTTAGCTGGCGCTTCTGGTATCACTTTCCGTCGGATTTATCTACAAACTGCGCAGCCGAATGACGACATCTACAAGGTCCACACTGAGTCCGCAACCTCGACCGCAATACTATTTCAGCGAAACATAAGAACATAATTGAATGCATCGCAGTTCAACGCGGGGAGAATGTTAAGAAACACATCGAGTGCAACGAACACCGCACCCAGTGACCTACTCACAAGTCATACATACAAACCACCGTCAGCACACCGTAAGCAACAATGGGTCGTTGCGCTGACGCACCATATAGCATTAAGAAAATAAGGTTATTATAGCATTAAGAACTATGTTGTTTAGGTTAGCACTTATGTAACTAATTTTAAGTATAAAAGAACATTTGGCCCAGCAATAAAGCAATCGATATTCATCCATTGATTCAACCTCGTCTTTATATTCAACGACGTTTCGTTCTTAGTACAGTGAACAAGTTCAAGTGCTTGGCTCACAAAATTCTGCAAAATAGAAAGTGCAATCGCTTGGTATTAGAATTCAAATCAACATTTATACTGCACTATCCACACGAATAAAGTTTTTCTCAATATCTTTTATTATTCGACACTTTGGCGGTTTTCCACAGATCTTGTTGAGTCCAGAAGGAGCATGAATTCCAAATACCACAGGTGTTATCAAGTTGCGCTCTCCACTTGCTCGGGTAATTATACGCAAGATTTATTGTACCTGGTGAAAGCTCGTATACGTGAAAAAATGGCATTGTAGGAACTCCTGTCTCGAATTCGATAAAACCGTACAGATGAAAAACGCGAATGGAAGTCGTGTAAGCGAGGGCTTAATGTCTCCCTATAAGTCAAGCGAAAAGAAGTACCCAAAACAGAAAAATAAACCAAAATCGTTTGATCCGTGTTTGAGACGGGCGAATAGCGTTGCGAACCAATATAAATGATTATTAAAAATACTCGTGCCTTAAATTTGAAGTAAGGGAGCTGAAGTTTAATACACATAGAGAGATCAAATTTTTAGAGCGATTCAGATCCAGGTTAGGCCATATCTGTTTTGTCGCTAGACAGATGATACCACATACAGATGCACGTTGGTTTTAAATGTAAGCTATATTAAAATTCGTATAAATAAAATTCGCTGCCCCACCTCCTGCTAACTCTGACAAACAACCAAAGTTTAAGAACTGTCATGAGAAGCTTCCAAAAAATTATTTGCCGTTCGGAATCGGTATTAAACTATAGGTCCCATCCATTCGTGTCAAAAAATATATATCTTCGCACACACAGTGCTTGGAGAAGCTAGGCTTTGGGTCCTGTATGGGCCGTTTACGCATAATATTTATTTAATTTTTTAAGCTATAATGTGTAGGAAACGCGGAGTGTGGCAGACCATTCTACATTCGCTTTGTACGGTTAAGAAACGAATCTTTGCATTTGCCTGTGCGCCCGAACACAGGCTTAATGATGTGCATTGCTGTAGGGGTGGAATGCAACTGTCTATTCCGTTTGAGCACTTGTGATGAAAATAGCCATAAAGCAGGCAAGGTAAGAGACATTACAACAATGACTAAGAGAGTCACCTGATTTGGAGATGTCTCGATCTCCAATAAGTTTTACCGTCTAAGTAGCTCCAAATATGTTTTTGGTGAACCAGACCAGATAAAAGCCACTTAAGTTTTGGGCGAATAAACGCCTTGTAGATTTTACCTAGATTAGAAGGAGTGAAATATTTCTTGCATCGCTTAAGGAAGCTGTTGTGTAGGTTTGTTTGCTTCGGGTCAGTGCTGGCATGCTTGTCCCCATCCTAAGCTCGTCGGTGGGCGTGGACCTTGACCCTTCTCCATACACTACAAAAAAAAAATCATGTCAAAATTGACACTGCGAGTTTGATTCATAACCCACCCTACCTTGGCTGTCTCACTCGCAATCACGACAGCCCCTTAAGCCGCCACCTTTCACTTCCTACTTTTGTTGGCCTCTGCCATCCTTCCCTTTCCAACCGCCCTCATCCCATGTTGCCCTTGGTTTAAATTAAACTCCCGTTTTATCCATCATACATAATTACTTTTTCAAATTTATTCAAAAAAAATTATTAAATTAAAACTAAATGATTCTAATATATATAATAAAAAATTGGCACGGCACTAAACAAACGGAATTTAACATTTAACGCGAAATTACAAAAAAAAAATATTATAAAAGGAAATAGTAATTGATATATATATATATATATCTCGCTTTAACAAACTCTGTGATTACTGTATATCCACGGGCATATAACAGGTATTAGGGACTTCTTTTGTTCACTATGTACTTTCTTATATATTTATAAATAATTTAAAAAAAGTCTCTTTTCGACTTACCGGATTTTCTCTACCTGGTACCTTTGGGGGTGCTCTGCAGTGGCCACTATCGTCTGTTGCTGGAACCCTGTACCTTATCAAACGCGCAAAAATTTTCAAATTAGTGGTTTTCGTTTTTGGAAAACCCGGCTTTCTGGAAATCGACTGTGTAAACTCTACACCAGGCATAAAATACACCAGGCATAACATAAACGTTTCAAAGAAGTCCGTTTATCAAAACAAACGAGTTGTTATGTAACATATGGGCTTTGCTTCTTTGTTGACATTCTGTCAAAACAAAAGTGCAAATTGAACCCACGAGTTCGTTAAAGTGCAAAAAAAGATTAAAGAAAATTAAATAAATTTTGCAAGTGAATAATAAAAAAAATTTACAAATAAAAAGTGAAAAACAAAACAAAGTGAATGTGCCAAGAAAACCTACTTAAAAGCCGGGCAATAACATCAGATAAGTGAATTTTGAAATTTTAGTTTTTCGAAGTGATTCTTTGTGTTTTTTTTTTCATCATTTCAGATTGATGCTATTGGCGGATATCTTTGGCGTGGAATGTGCCAATAACCTTACCAGATAAATTTTCAAGTTCATACATGCAGTTTCCTACAACACGACGAACACGGGATTTCAGAAATTTCGGGAGAAACTTCGAGTTTTGCCCGTGAGCGAAGTTACTCTGCGCAAAATTCCTACCGAAAACTTCCTGTCCCACCTTAATGGATGTTGGTGTCGAACGTGTGTTGTAAGTGCTCTTTGATCTTTCGTATGCTTTTAGCAAGTTTCTGGACAGCTTTTGTCGTGCCTGCTTCACGCGGTAAAACCGACATTTCGGGATCCCGCAGCACATTTAAATTTCGAAGTATTTTATACGATGAGCCGTGTGTGATCATATTCTGATCGAATAGGGCGTAGTACGGTTGACATCCTAACGAGTCATGTGTATCACTGCGTAAAGCGCATGCTATACTCGATAGGTGTACATCCCAGTGATCCTGCTCATCAATAATAAATACTCTTAATTTATTGAGTATGTTGCGGTTAACTCTCTCCGAAATATTAGCTTGCGGTGAGTACAGTGCTGTACGAACGTGTTTAACTCCATAGCTGTCCAAAAACTTGCGAAATTCCGATGACACGAACTGTTTTCCGTTGTCCGAGTGTATAAATTCGGGTGTACCGAACCCATGAAATACCTCAGACTCCAGAAACCGAATTATATTTGTCGAAGTCGCTTTAGATAAGGCTCTCGAAAACGTATATTTAGTGAAGTGGTCTACCGCAATGAATATATACCCTTTACCTCGTTTAGTGCGCGGGTATGGACCTAGCAGGTCAACACAAAGTCGTTGCATTGGCCGGAGACAATCTGCTGTACAATTGGAGGACGAAGAATCTTGTTTGGCGCTTTAGTGGTTTTGCACACCTCGCACCGACTCACAAACGCTTGAACGCCACTATGAAGGCACAGCTTGGTGTTATGCGCCATCTCGATAATGTTTTGAGTCAAAGTGCTTGATATCCACAAACGCCACAAAGAATCTTCGTTCGCAAGCACATCGCTTCTAAATCTAACTCTTTTGTATATAAAGTTGTCTGATACAACTAGGTCTGGAAGCGAGGCTTGGTTTTTGATGATTTCCTCTCTTAAATTTTTGTATTCCGCAGATTCGAACTCCGCTGAGGTAAGGTCTACTTCCTCACCCAAATCTGTGACGCTAAGCTTCTCCATATCTCCCTGCGAAAGAGCATGGTACTACATTCAATGAACCTTTCCGGTGTTCGATGGAAAAATACCTGAATATGGGTATCGAAATCCGCTGAACATACTAACAAGTCGTCTAGATAAATGAAGACATATTCCCGGAGTCGTGCTGGGATTATACGATCCATTAGGCGACACATCCTTTGTGCGAATTGCATAACCCGAAATTGATAACTTAACCCAAGACAAAGGGTAGTGCCTTAACTTAACCGAGTCACCAACATCGATTTGATGGGTTTCGAGATGCGTTCGACCGAGGCCAAAATCCGAGAAGTTCGGATATTGCCTTTTAACGCTATCCAAACGGACTTTCTCTGCTGGGATGAGTAAAATGTATTTTGGCTCGTCGATTATATTTGCATCTTCTTTCTTTGGTATATTGTTTACACCGATCTGGCTGACGTGGGGAAGTAAGCAGAACTCCTTCCAGAAATGCATGCCGAGATAAACTTTCTGTGTCAAGTTTGGAATTACATAGAAAGTAATGGTCTTCATCATGCCGTTAAAAGAAGTTGGGATCTGACAATACCCAACAATGTCGTGGGATGTCCCATCGGCCGTTTTTACGAAGTTTGCGTACTTCCGCATTTGAATTCCATTTCTCTCTATGAATTCAAAACAACAATCTCCTAGCACAGATATGGATGCTACGCTGTCTAATAATCCAAGAACTTGTTCATCCTTCAAAAGAACACTTGCATACATCCTGCCATCTGCGTTCGAAGCTAAGATTGTCTCGACTTTAATTTTCTGAAAGAGTTTCCGCTTACGAAACCTTTTAATATTTTTACAGTCATAGTATCAGAAGATGGTGGTCCGACTATTTCTGCTGGTCGGGAAAGTTCCTTTGGGAACGACTTTCCCCGACTCTCCTGACGTTCCTCAAGTGGTTTCCTTGGTGCTTAGTGCACTCAGGTGTGCTGACACCTTGTTCACCGCACATAAAACAGAATAGCCGGCGGCTATGTGACGGACACTGGTAGAATGTATGACCTTGCTGATCACAATTCCAACATACCAGAGTAGCACTCAGTGCAACACGTTTGAATGCTGACTGAAAGCAGCTACTTCGTCGACTGGTTCACCCACTTCTTCTTCCAAATGAACTTCATGAATATTTCTTTGAAATGGTATTCACCTGGATAGAAAGCGTTCGGCTTCTATGCCTTTAGCTCTAAGCAAATCTAGGCTAGTGACATTTTCAGCCATTAAAACTTCACCCAGCTTTTCCTTGGCATTATTTCGAATGATTTCTATGAGCTTTTTTGAGTCAAAGGGCTCATTCAAGCGGTCGTTAAGACTAATAACCGCATCATAGAAATCGTCGAATGATTACTTGAATCCCTGTCTCCGAGTGAGCAAACGCATATAAATGTCGACATAATTTTTCGCTCTTCATGGCGGCTTTAATATCTCCAAACTTTGCATCAAGGTTTTTGCAAAGAAATGACCAAAACCAAGTATTTGCCTTGCCAATCAACAGCGTGTGAAAGTTGGCGTATCTGTAACGGAAATTTGATTAGAGCGATGGTTGGAAGGCGGATGTATATTTGTGGGCAATTCTTCTACGCTGCTCACTGTGTGGAGATTGGGAGTGCCTATTCTGTGCTGAGGAGGCTGGAGATTACCAATTTCGCCCATCTGCGCCAAGACACTGTTCATAAATATTTTTATTTGGCCGAAGAAGCGATGTTGATTGATTGCCAGCGAGCGATCAATCTTATCAGCAAGGTCTTCCATCCTGCCTAGAGTACAAACACCTGACGGACCCGGATATTCACCACCATCGATACCAGAATTCCCATTGTTTCCACCTAGTTGCCTCTCAGGTGTGGCAGTAGGGTTTGGTTGGTTATTTCCAATTGGTGGAGAATTTTCTCTGCCACTTAAATTCATGGAATTATCTAAGCTTAAGCGGTTAATTGACAGGTGAAAATTATCAAAATTTGCTTCTGTCCGTATTATATTCTCTCTGGCGACCTTGTAAATGGACGAGGTGGAGTGTTGTTCATACTGAACGAAACGGACAACTTTGCCACTAATGAGAGAGAAATTAATAATTGCAGACAAACAGAGAAAGGAAGTTTGGCAGAACAGAGGAACGCGATAAAAACAAAATAGGGAAAGCAATTATATAAAAAGAGAAAAAAAAACCAACTGATGATTAAATACGGTAAACAACCGATATTTAAAAACGAAATCAATATATAAAATAAATTTAAAAAAACTAATACTAATAAATATGAATAAATAATGCAAAAAAAAAAATAAATACAAAAAAATTTTAATAAATAATTTAAATAAATGTGAAATAAGAACAAAAAAATGAATAAAACCGATAAAAGCGGATTTAAAAAAAAATTTCATTGCAATGGGCTAAGGATGAGGCATTTCCGCGGAGGAAGGACGACATCTTCAGAAATGAAAGATGGCAAAGTACTGAGCCGAATAAAAAACAAAGCTAAAACAGACTAATATTTAGAAGCAGGTAAAATTTTATCAAAAAAAAATAATATTATTCTAATTGAACTTAATTATTGATTTTATTCTATGCAAACAAAGAACTTGATTGCATTGGACTCTAGAACATACGTACATTGATTAATGGAAGGATCCGTACGAAGACTCATTTGTCAAAATCTTCACAGTCTCTTCTCATTTAAATTTTTAAATTATTTATGGAATTTTTATATCCGGATATCAAAGCTGCCGTTAATAGTAGCTAACAACACGGCTCGAACATTAAAACACCATAAAGTACATCGCAACGCGGTACCAGGACAATGCCATACAAAAAAAAACCAAAGTAAAGTCAAAAAAAACAAAATCAAAAAAAAAAATTTACGTTAAACGAAAAGTCTTTTGTTCACTCTGTATTTTCTTATATATTTATAAATAATTTAAAATAAGTCTCTTTTTCGACTTACCGGATTTTGCCTACCTGGTACCTTTAGGGGGTGCTCTGCAGCTGATGATCCAATGGCCACTGTATCGTCTGTTGCTGGAATCCTGTACCTTATCAAACGCGCAAAAATGTTCAAATTAGTTATAAATATATATGAAAATATAAAAGTGATCCCTTACCTTTGAAATTAATATACACACACATATATATACCTCTTACCTGTCGTTGCCAATTTGAAATTAAAAGAAAAATTTACTCAACAAAAAAAATAAAAAAAAAATGTCTTCTTTTTGCTTTGGTTGAGGTGAAGTTTGAACCCTCTTCTTTTTTATTTTCTGTCAGCGAAATCGCCTTTGGCTAACCCAGACTTATGAATTGTTCTGTGGAATTTATAAGTTGTGGTTCGGCGCAATGGCGGATTGTCTTTTAAATAACTTAAATTTAAATTCTTATAAATTTCCACAGAACTTTTCCTCCTCCGGGTAATTTTTGAAGGCAGCACTTATAAAATGCTACCTATTTAAATACGTATCTATTCTGGCGCCTTGCCTATACAAAAATGGTGTCATATATTTAAACTTTTTTTTATTATTTTTTCAATCAAATAATCAAATTTATATATAATTTTGCAAATTACATATGAAAAAAAAAATTTTATTTTATTTTTCGAATTTTTACACTTATCTCGAATTTCTACAGGCCGTTAAATTTCCCATAGTGGTTTCCGTTTTTGGAAAACCCGGCTTTCTGGAAATCGACTGTGTAAACTCTACACCAGGCATAACATAAACGTTTCATCTGCACACACCATTCGAGACTTGTTTATTTATCAAAACAAACGAGTTGTTATATAACGAAGCCGAAACATTTTATTTACGGAGCCTTGCAGACTTGAAACCGTCCAAAACAACTAGAATTGAAGGAAGGTATCATCGATTCCAAATGCACACATTTTCGACAAAAGAGCTTGATGCCAAACTCTGTCAAATGCCTTTGAAATATCAAGCGCAATGTCTTTACTTTCACCGCCACGTTGAATAGATTGATTCCACTTTTCGGTTAGATATGTCATCAAATGACCAGTGGATCTGTTGCTGAGAAAACCGCACTACCGGTCATTAAGAAGTTTGCTGAGATCTTGAAGTACTCTTCCCACTGCACGAGTGGGGAAGTGCATTTGTCCCATTGAATGTTCTACGCGCTCTAGTAGTAGGGGGAGTCAAAGCACAATCTGGGAGCGTTGCGGGAGTTATGTTCGTTTTAAAATAAATTCACGATTTATAAAATTCATATTTATTTTTTTCACTTCGTTATAATATTTAGTTTTATTTGTTCCTTTTAATATAGTTTTACATTTTTTCTCACACGAGCTTAAATTCTTATTAAATACTAATTACGTTTTATAATATAATATGTGGATATAAACCATTTGCTCCACGGTCAACACCAGACTGACTCTACTCCAGTAGAACACTCCATCTTCGTATTACCCACGCCAAGCCATGCATGTATACCTGACATTATGTATTCATACTCCAAGGCCAATCGATGAGTTTGATAAGAGCGACTTGGCGGATAACAATATGCTGCATTTGTTTACGCGTCGAATCTCGGTGGATGGTATTCGGCTGGTTTCGATGTTGTTGCAGTGTGCTGTTGTCAAGCAGATTTTGTGCGCTTATTTACAAGCCGACTCTTTACAGGAGGCTTAGCGGTTGTGGTTACATCGTTGTGGTTGCATGTAACTCTTCCCCCCTAAGAGCGAACTTAAGGCTTCAGTGTGACTAAAGTTCGTGACAACTGATGTAACGTTGTGCAAAGAATTCCTATTCTACACCATTAAGTCTTCGTCATGTGTTATAAGCTTGTCGAAAGTTGCACTATGCATCTATCCATCGGTTTTTTTTTTTTTTTTTTTTTTGGGAGTTGGGGATTATAGGGATTTGCCAAAAACTCAAGAAATTAAAATAAAATATTGGGAGTATATCTCTTCATTTTTTTTTTTAATTTTGTATAATTACCTAAATCAATTATTCGGCAACCATTTCACAATTTTTAACTTTTCAGGCATCATACGGTTTATTAAATATATTTGTACTAAACCACTTTTTGGGTTGATTATGAACTCATCTAGACCAAAGCGAGAAAAAGAAATGCCATAATTCACTATACATACGTCCGTAAGTATAGCAGATACTCTTTTCGTGTTTAAATGGTTTTTAAATATACGAATCATAACTGATTCATTATTTAGTTTATCGTGTTCGATTATAATTCTTTTCTTTCTTTTAAATAAAATAGTTAATGTTGGACTAAGTTTTCGTTTGCTTGTAGTTGCTCTTAGAATAATCTGATTAGAGAATTCGTTCAGTGGCTGTTCGGAGATCGGTATGCCATCATCCATGTTTTCAATTCCTGAGTGTATAGTAGATAAATTGTCTTCTTCATCAATGTTGTTTTGTGTGGAAATCAAGTCTAAATCTTCTATAGCTATCGTATCGTTAGTAAATAATTCGATTCTGGATAATGCATCAGCATTTTAATTTTGTTTTCCCTTTTTGTAAGTAACAAAGAAGTTAAATTCTTCTAACTTAAGTTTCCAACGAATTAGCTTAGAATTAGGTTCTTTCAGGGAAAAGAGCCAAAGGAGGGGCTTATGGTCTGTAATTATTTGAAATCTACGGCCGAAGAGATAAGGACGGAAGTATTTGGTGGCCCAAACGATTGCCAGGAGTTCTTTCGCGATCGTGCTGTAGTTTTCTTCAGTTTTAGATAATGTGCGGCTTGCATATGAAATTGGCTTATCGGAGCCTATAGGTCCTTGGGACAATACTGCGCCTAATGCAACGTTACTAGCATCAGTAGTAAGGTTGAAAGGTTTTTCGAAGTCTGGGTATTGAAGGATGGGATCATTACATAGAAGTGCTTTGCAAGTTCCAAAGCACTTTATGTATCTTTCATCTAGAGTAATGCTGTTATTTTTGCGTAGGCATTCGGTCATTGGTTTGGTTAGATTTGCAAAATCACGGATGAATTTTCGGTAGTATCCGAGAAGTCCAAGAAACGATTTTATTTGCTTATTGGTCCTTGGTATCGGAAAATTTTTGACTGCGCTTATCTTTTCTGGGTTAGGTTTCACACCATCTGGTGTCACTATGTGACCTAAAAATGACACTTGTTTCTGAAGAAAGACGGATTTCTGCAATTGAACTTTCAGATTAGCAACCTTCAACCTGCTGAATACTGCATCTAGGCTTTGGATGTGCTCTTGTAGAGAAGTGGAGTAGATGATTATGTCATCCATATATACTAGGCACACTTTGCCCTGCAGATCTCGCAGGACATTATCCATTACTCTCTGAAAGGTAGATGGAGCATTTTTCAGACCAAAGGGCATTCGGACAAACTCATAATGCCCGTTGTCGACTGAAAATGCAGTTTTTGGAATGTCTTCGTCTCTTATCTCAATTTGGTGGAACCCAGATGCGAGATCCAATGTTGTAAAAAACCTACCTAGCTTATCCAAAATTTCATTTATGTTTGGTAGTGGATATCTATCGTCCACTGTTTTGTCGTTTAGTTTACGGTAGTCGATCACTAAACGCCATTTTTGCAATCCATTAATATCCTTTTTCTTAGGGACTATCCATATTGGAAAGGACCAAGGGGAAAAGCTAGGTCGAATAATGCCATGATTGAGCATTTCGGTGATCTGCTTTTGAATTTCCTCCTTATGTATGAATGGATAGCGATAGGACTTTGAGTAGATAGGGATATTGTCTGTAGTTTTAATTGCATGTTTAATCTGATTTGAGAACGTTAAGTCCTGTCCTTCTTTAAAGAAAATATTTTTATATTTCTTACATAATTTATAAATAGCGATTTGTTCCTCGTCATTTAGAAAGCTGGTTGCTATTAAGTCGTAGATACTAGCATTTTCCATAGTTCCATTATTATTGATAGAGAGGCTATTAATTTCTATAAATTCGTCTGGTACAAAGGGTTGAACTCTAATTGGTTGCTCTATAAAAAATGTCTGAGGGCAATCTGAAGTATTTATGACTTCAACGGATGAGTACCAGTTATTTGCTTTATATATACCCTCAGGTATACTTAAGTTTTTTTTAATTATTTTAGGTAGTATGTAGATGCTCCCATATTCTACGTCAACAGGAAGAGAGCTTACTATTTTACTTTGTGCTGGTACTGTATAAATCTTAGATGCGACATTTGGCTTAAACTTTAACGGGATTTGAACATTTTCCGTTTCTAATAGTGAATTTCTTATGTCTATCTTCATTGAAAGCAGTTTCATAATGTCAGTTCCAATTAACCCGTCAAAATAACTATGGAATTTAAACAGTATAAATGGTAGTGTTTTATTAGTTTTAAATTCCGATAGGCCTTTAAAATTTATCTGTTTGTTAACTATTCGTGTATCGAACATTGTTTTTATTTCTAGAGGTTCTATAGAAACAGTTTGTTCTTTTTTAACAATATCCGGGTTAATAAATGATTTATTACTGCCCGTGTCTATAAGGAATTTTAAATTTGTACTATTTATACTAAGAATGTTAATGTATGGTAGAGGAAACGAATTATGGTTGTTTATTTCTAAGTACCCAATTGGTTGTCCGAGGCGCGAATGGGAAAATTTCTGTCATCTACAACACTTGCATTCACTTGGTTTGATGTACTTGGTGCACATTCGCTTTGATAACAGTTTCCAGACCTATTGCCCTCAACGTTATATAGTTGCTCCTGCCTATTGTTAGAAGAAGATATATTCGTATTTCCACTATACGTGTCCATTGGTTCTGGAGGTGTATACCTATCTTCAGGGTATCGGTTTTGACCGTAGCTATTATTTTGTCTAGGATTAATATTTTGCCTTGCATTGTTGTTATTATTTTGTCTATGATTGTTATTTTGCCTTATATTGTTGTTCTGCCTGTAGTTCCTAGTTTGGTAAGAATTTCCGTCGTGAATAAAATCGGTATTTTGTCTGTTGTCATTTTGTCTGTTATTGTTTTGTCTATAGTTGTTACTTCCTCTAGAGTTATTATTAAAACCCGAATTATAAAATTCTCTAGAGGATTGTTGTTGAGGTTGCGGTATATTGTAGCTTGGATCAGTATCATATTGATATTGATAGGACCGTCTATTATTGTTGTTTCCTCTATTTTGGGTATTTTGCTGTCTATTTTGGTTGTTCTGTAAATAGTTGTAATTTTGTTCTTGTTGGCAAAAAATAAATGCGTCTGTTAGTTTGGTTGGTCGCATTGCCCTAATTGTAGATCCTAATGGCTCCCTTAGACCGGACAAAAAGGTATTTAGGCACATTTCCTGATACAAAGACGTCTTCGCTGCAACAACAGTTGGATTTCCTTCATGCACTTTCACGTGGTTAATCATTGCAGAAAGAAGTTCAACTATTTTGGAATAAAAAGTTGCGACCGAGGATTGATTTTGCCTGAGTTGGTGCAAGTCTCATTCCTCTTATCGGCGTAGTGAACTATTAAACCGCTCTTAATCTCATCCCAGTCTATAGGAGTTCCGTACATATTAAGAGCCTCGTTAGCTTGCCCTACAATCTTATTTCGAATAGCTCTTATTATGACCTTTTTGTAATTAGGATTTTGATTAATTTGAGGTATGAGGCTTAAAATTTCCTCTACATTATTAATGAAATCAAAAAGTAGTCTTGGATTGCCATCAAACGTTGGAATGTCTTTAATTGCATCCGGGATTCGGAGGGAATTAAAAATGTCCATAGCAGCTGCTGCGCTTGGAAACATAATTTCTGGCAATGATTGAGTAATATAAGCCGCGATAGTTTTCGAATAATTGATTGGTTGATCTACTTTCTGTATACGATTAATTTTTTCCTTCCTCCAACTTGGAGTAAAAATACAAAGTTTTAATTTATTTTCTTGAGCCCTTGATTTTTGGATAGGAGGCATAGGAGACCGATGGAAGATACAAATGAAACTTGGACTTACCCCACCACAATGACTAGCTTTTCAGGTTGTTCTTGATTGAGGGAAATCCTTCGCACCGATGAACGGTTGGAGTGTACGGGTTCTTATATCCAGGTTCTCGTTGTAGCTACTAATAATTCACTAATTGATGACTGGTATTATTTTCCGTCGACTGCGCCAGTTATGTTCGTTTTAAAATAAATTCACGATTTATAAAATTCATATTTATTTTTTTCACTTCGTTATAATATTTAGTTTTATTTGTTCCTTTTAATATAGTTTTACATTTTTTCTCACACGAGCTTAAATTCTTATTAAATACTAATTACGTTTTATAATATAATATGTGGATATAAACCATTTGCTCCACGGTCAACACCAGACTGACTCTACTCCAGTAGAACACTCCATCTTCGTTAAACCCACGCCAAGCCATGCATGTATACCTGACATTATGTATTCATACTCCAAGGCCAATCGATGAGTTTGATAAGAGCGACTTGGCGGATAACAATATGCTGCATTTGTTTACGCGTCGAATCTCAGTGGATGGTATTCGGCTGGTTTCGATGTTGTTGCAGTGTGCTGTTGTCAAGCAGATTTTGTGCGCTTATTTACAAGCCGACTCTTTACAGGAGGCTTAGCGGTTGTGGTTACATCGTTGTGGTTGCATGTAACTCGGGCAGCTCCGATTTGTCTGAAGAGCTGCCAACTGGAATTTCATTGTAAATGAGTGTTGGAGTTATTGATGTTTTTCACAAAAGACCAAAAGTTTTTACTACCGGTGGGACTTTGTAGTATTTTTTGATTAAGCTTTTGGTCGTAGGAGAATCTGACACGATTAATGTGGGCATTACAGTCATTTCCGGCTCGTTTGAACTTCTTTCGTTTTTCCTCAGTTGGATTGGCTTTAAATGACCGCAAAATTACTTCTTTAGTCTTGATATATTCTTTACAGTTCAAGTCACACCACGCGTTTTCCTTAGGTTTGATGCTCTTTATCATGGATGTGATAAAGTGTTTCATATCCAAGTGAATTATGTTTGCAATCATATCGGCAGCGGCATCCACGTAGTTGTCGAGGAAGCACAACGACCAGTTAAAACTCCTAAAGAAACCGTTTAAAGCTTCCCAATTGGCTTTCTCGTATTGCCATACGGTTCTTTTAGGAGCTTGTTCTTTAGGTTTGTGGTTGGAGTACGAGAACTTCGCCGATATCATAAAATGGTCTGACGAACGTAGAGGCGATAATAAATTTAAAATGTAGTTCTCAGGGTGGGAGGTAAGAAACAAGTCCAGAGTGTTGGGGTTTGGACCGCTAACATGCGGTATTCGTGTCGGCTCATTTACTAGCTGGGTCAAATTATTAACCAAAAATAAATGAGAAAATATTGACCCTTAACCCCCGAATATTGCTCACGTTAATTCTACAATTACAAAAAACTCAATTCGGACGCTGACTAAGCAAGGCCGTACCGTATAGGTTTTGACGTTGGCTTTCCAAACAAATAAATGTAGTTATTATGCCCAAAAGATGAAGTGCTTTGGCCTACCAACAAAATCTACACACCGCGACCCGCTATTTGGCAGATGATGCCTTACCCAACCATAGCAAGTGCACGCATAAATATACGACTCGCTATAGCCAAGCAAAGCAGCAACAAACGATAGGGATTGAGACCAGAAGGAATGCCCCAACACAATACACTTATTTATTTTGATTTTTTAATACACAATCACAGCACTTTACACTTTTGTTTGCTTTTTGCACAGCGCGCGACTTAAGGATTGAGACAGGAATCCGTTTTTAAAAAACAACTTTATTCTTTCACAATCAAAATCACAACACAATAATTTTCATGTGGTTGCAATATTTAAAGCCTCTGTCCAAAGAAAGACTGTGGGAAAAGAATTTAAAATGCATGAAATGAAATGTAAGCAAAAATAAAAGTTTAGGCTTACAATACATTATGGGGCAAGTTTATGGAAAACAAATGCTTAGAGTTACAATTTCTAGATGCAAATATATCATGATGCAAATTCGTGAAAACAGGTTTAAAGTTACATTTTACGTGTTAAGGAATATTAGAAAAGTGAATCTATGGTATACATATATTTATTGTATATACAATATACATGTTATGTTACATAACTCCTCCCGTCCTGGTGTGAAGCGATGGCCAAGAGAGTCTGACGCTGGAGGACTCTTTATGTGCTGGAGCTTCAGGATCCGCCTTGTAGCTTATTTGGGGACCGGCGATGATTTCTGGTTAACATCGACGACGTTTTATGAAGCGAGTTAAGTAAAGTACAGATGCTATGATGGTCATGAAGATGCAGGTGAACACAGGGAAGTTTTGCTGACTGCCAGAACCTTTGCTTAGTTCAACGATGTTTCTGTTGGCTATGTTGAATGGCTCTAATTCATTTGTTTTGAAATTTCCTATGACATGAGAAGAATTAATAGTTGTGAATATTGAAGGAATTATCTGAATTTTATCCCAAAATATTTTTGATCTGCTTTCATATACTACGTTGTTAATAGTGACTACGCATTCCTCATAATGCAGCAACACTGTTCCCGAAATAGTTTTGGTGTCAATTCCGCAGGTTGTGGAAATGTTAGTGTCAGGTAGGTTTGTCATCAATATGTATTTTTCTTCTGGTTGAGTAATAAACTGCTGGTTCGGGTCCATAACTAGCGTGCAGATAGCTGCTCTATTTTTAATAATGTTAGGGATGCAACTGACCAATGTGATATTATCCAATTTCCCTTTTCTGCAGTAGTAAACATGCTCAATTACCAAGCATGGTTCGTCAATCAATTGGATATAGTAATCGTTAATAATAGCATAGGATTTAGGTTATTGTATGGTTAGTGTTTGATTCAAAGGTAATTTTATTTAATGATATAGGTTAAAGCGTTCCGGGGATAGGGTAGGCAGCTTTATGTTGAATATAAAGTTTGACTGATTATAATAGGCCTGAAAACTTAGAAATTCATACAATTGTTCGTCTGAAGTGAATTTTATGCCTTGTTTAGCGAAAAGATGTTGTACAAATTCTAACTCATTCGGATTTAGAATTTGTCAGATTCATCGATTCAGTGATTTCTTGTAAGTGGTTTGATAATATTTCAATATTGTAATTAGTCTGATATATATATTGCATGTATTGAAAGTTTTCCTTTTCAGTGCGTATTTTTTGTGAAAATGCCAACTGATATTTTCTCAGGTAATCCTCTAGATCTTTCTGTTGTGAATTGATATGGTTAGTTATGTTACCAAGTCTTTCTATCATTTTATCGTTTATTTGTACTTGTCTTGTTAGTTCTTTGTTCATGTCATGTTGATTAAATTGTAAGGTTCTTATTTCGTTATTTATCTGTATAGCATCGTTGTCGTCCATGTTACCTGTGATACCCTTTATTAAGGATCCTTTTCCATTAACTAACCCTCTTTTGTTTCGATAGCGGGGTAAAAGGGTTTTGAACTTATTTTCCAATTCTCTAAACTTTAAGTTTGTAACTTTTCTCATGGGACCGAGATTTTTATTGCTATCTATAAGTTTTACTGAAGTCCTTATATTGTCAACATTTTCTTCGTAAGCAGTTAGGTTTACAATATGTAAGAATTTTAAGTATGATTCAATGACTCGTGCTTGACTTAATTTCATTGTTAGCAGACCTTGACTCTTCGAATGATCCTGAATGTCTATTCGTTGGCTCATAATTGGAGTTAACCTGAAATTTACGTTTTTTAATTAGTTTGTTTTTATGGGCTTTCATATTAAAACTAGTCAAAACTGTTACTTTATTGTTTGTTACTATCTGTAATTTCCTGGCTCTTAAAGTTATTTTGTTTCTTCTATTGCTATATTCGTAATAATATAATATAATATATAATATAATATAATATAATATAAAACTTAGGTGATACATATACCAATGTCATCGTAAGCAAAACAGTGGGCCTGGACATGCTAAGAAATATTTACCTCAAGCACCTGCCCAAAGAAGCTATTCATTGTGTGGCATTCATTTTAAACGCAAGTCTCAAAATGCAATACTTTTCGGATGCATGCAAACTTGCAAAAGTCGTCCCCATATTAAAAGCTGGTAAGGCTCCTGACAGGCCGGAAAATTAAAGACCCATAAGCTTACTAACCTCAGTAAAATTTATGAAAAGTTACTAAAGGAGCAAATTTTAAAGTTCATAGAAGATAATCATATCTACCCCAGTGAACAGTTTGGATTAAGGCGTCACCACAGTACATCTCATCAAGCACTGCAACTGCAACTGCGTTAAAAGAAGGTCTCAAGGAAAATCTACTGGGATGGCCCTTATAGACATCGAAAGTTTAAACTTTCCTTTATATATCTGTAAGATAGTCCAAATTTTCTTGTGCAGTCGTTGTTTTAAAGTATGACTTAATATCTTTTCATTGACTCCCATCTTATATAACATCTATGCTTATGATGTTCCTAAACTTCTACACTGTTATATTCTATTCTGCCAGATGACACTGCAATATTTTCTTCCTATAAACTTGCTCTTAATTTTGAGAGGAATTTACAATATGGTTTGGAAATATGTATAAGTAAAATAATACCAGAAATGGAAGATAAAAATAAATGAGGAGAAAACGCATGCTTTTTTTTCACTCGGAAAAGAAAATATTGCGCTCTTTCTTGTAATCAGCTTCAACTTAATGCAAGTGATATAAATTGGGAAACTTGTGTTAGATACCTCGGCATATATCTAGATACCAGGCTAACATGCAAATATCATATTAATGAGACAATCAGAAAAATTTCGCCTTGTTACGCTAGTAGCATGCCGCTTTAGTGTGCTCTAACCTACAGGAGTAGTAGTCAAAACTCAAAATATGAATGAAGAACCTTGAAGATGTTAATACTCCAAATGGTACTGGCAATAGCCAAAATCCATCCGTGGTTTTCTCGACTGCGGCTGGGGCTCGGTTTCTGGAGGCCCCTACATTCATTTAACCTACAAGCGACTCTTGTGGCTCTATGTCCGACTCTTTGGGCAAACTGAGCATGGGTAAGGTTGCTATACACTGCTCGGCCGCTGACAGCTTGACCCAAGATATCTCGACGGTTGAACGGGCTCCTGAAGTGGCTAGCTTTGAGATGCACCTCACTAAGGGGCAGTATAAGAGAAAAAGGATCCAGCTGAGCGATCAGCGGCGTAAAGAAGCTTCACAGGCTGAAGGCGCCAGCACTCCGGTTGGCTCTTCGGTTGCGTCTATGAAACGGGATAGGTCAGTCGAAGTCTCACAAACGGAAGCTGACCTGACCCCTTCATCAGTCAATGCCTCCTCTTCGTCACACATAAGTTCTCTTGTTGTGAGTATAGACATGGCTTCTGCCGAGATCATCAAATCTAGGTATGCATCTTGGCAGGATTCATTTCCATTTCAATGTCAAACAGTGCGAAAAGTGGACGTTACCCGGAGTATTCATACATCCTGTTTACTCAAATTACCCTACAGCACTGCAAGGCTGCTACCGCCCTTTTAAGTAGCAGACTTGTGGCTTGTAGAACAAAATCACACATAATATCCATCCAGGAATTATGGGTGTGGAAAAATAGCATTTGTGGTCTTGGTTGATTGAGTGATTTATACCACGTTCATTATGATGAGCACTCCAAAATACGCATCAGTTATTTGGTGGAACAGGCTTTCGCGAAAACGTGTTACTGCTTCTTTTTTCAAACTCCTCTGCTCTAGATGCTTTGATGAATCTCCCCCCTCGATTTATATGTCATGGGGTGTACGCTAAAAACCATCTTTCGCTTAAAAAGAGGTGGATTTTGTTACCATGCGCACTGGTATTATGAAAAACTTGCTCGAGAATTATCCTCTGGCCCCCGTCTGATGCAATGATCCCAGACATCTTTCTGCGAAAATAGTCATGTCTTTCATTGATTCTTGGATTTCTCGTGAACACAAGATTCGGTTACACGATTGCGGTGGATGTAGACAGACCAAACTACTACGCCCGAACATTTGCAAAAGGTCAGCATCTTTTCTTCTATCTCTGAGGAGAATCGACTATAGGCTACTTGTAGGCGCCCTCTCGGGCCACCAAGCATTTGCTAAGCACTTAAATGTGTTGGGCTTAAGCGACACCACTACCTGTCCTGTTTGCGGTGAGGAGCATGACACAGCAGAACACTTTCCATACAGTTGTCCGGCCTATGCTCGCATAAGGTGGTGGATTTTCGGGGCTTACGCGGTAAGTGCCGAACATATAAGCTCTTCATCACTGAAACTACTTCTTGTTTTTCTTCATGAGACGGGAAAACTAAGTACATTAATATAAGATGTCTGAATGGTAGTACAATGGACATGTGGACATCATTCTTATCGAAATCGGGTGGTGTTTCGCGGTTCCTATTTAATTTATCAATTATTGATTTGTAATGACTCTCTATCTTAACTTTAATTTCGTCATATAGCTCGTCCTGATAATGCTTTAATTTATTTAGGTAATCGTGTTCTGAGTTATGCTGTATAGACCTCTTAAACTTGTATGTCCTTCCCGTTATAAGTTCAAAGGGCGTTAGGCTTATAGCTGACTGTATCGAGTTGTTATAAGTTATAAGTGCTTCATTCAATATGTCCGAAGGTCTTTGACAATTATTCTTATCATAGATAGATTTCTATAGATTTCGGTCAAAGTTGAATGAAATCTTTCAACTGGGGAATTACCCGTAGAATTTAGTGCGGTTGTTAGATGCAAATGTATTTCGTTCTGTTCGCAAAATCCTTTGAATAAGTTTGATGTTAGCTCCGGAGCACAATCGGCTACGATTTTCTTTGGAATGCCGTGTTGGGAAAAGAACTGCCTTAAGGAGCTGATAATATTTATGCTATTGCGTCCGGTTAAAACGAAAGCTGAAGCAAATTTGAAGAATTCATCAATTAGAGTTAGTATCTGTATACTGTGAATGCTGTAAACATCCAAATGTAATATATCGAGAGGTTTACAAGGAGTTTCGGTATGTCCGTATTTAATTTTGGGAGGATGTCTAACATACTTGAGCAGTTTGCATTTTTCGCAATTATTTATTGTTTTTATTATTTTATCTTTCATTTCCGGGAAATAGTATGTTCTATGGAGGTGATTATAGGTTTCGTTGATACCGCGATGATTATTGTCCAGGTGGTACTTATTTATGAGAGCATCTTGATGATCAGTATAAGTTACGTCATTTAGTTTTTCCATACAACGTATAAGTTTAAATATTTTGCTATTAGAGAAATATTTCGAAAAAACTTTTCGAACTGTCCTAAAGGTCTCATCGTCTGTGTAAATGGCTGTTAGCTTACGGGGGTTGAGATATTCCTTAAATATTGATACAATTACTCTTTCATCTAAGAGATCCGGTCGCCTGAATATGCGTCTGCGTTTTATCTCAAATAGCACATTATAGATCATGGGAGGTTTGACTAAACAACTTGTCCTGTTTAGAACTAATTGTTCGGAAAACTCATTAAGAGGCCTTTGAGATATGTATATACCGTCGTCAAGGTTTTCCCGAGCAGAGTGAATCGTGGATATATTAGAATCTTATTCTTAATCACCAGCGTTATTTTGAAGGGACAGATTTGAAATTAAAGGAAGAGAGCTTGCAGCGGCTGTCTCATTGACATTGATCTCAATACGACTAAGTGCATCGGCATTTGTGTTAGCCTTGCCCTTTTTGTACACGACTTCATAGTCGAACTCCTCTAATTTTAAACGCCATCGAACAAGCTTGGAATTAGGTTCTTTTAGAGAGAATAACCAGTTAAGCGGCTTGTGGTCGGTTACGATTTTAAACTTCCGACCAAACGGGTAGAGTCTAAAATATTTGGTCGACTACACAATTGCCAATAGTTCTTTTTCAATCGTACTATAATTCTGTTCCGTTTGGGACAAGGTTCTTGAAGCGTAGCAGACTGGTTTATCTGAACCTATCGGACCTTGGCTAAGTACTGCTCCAATAGCAACATTACTAGCATCTGTGGTCAAATTGAAATCTTTTGTAAAATCGGGGTAATGCAATAAGGGATCGTTACTTAATATGTCCTTGCAGTGCTCGAAACATTTGGTATATCATTCATTTAAGTTTATTCTGGCGCCTTTCTTCAAACACTCTGTTAGAGGTTTGGTAATATTGGCAAAATCTTTGATAAACCTCCTAAAATACCCGAGTAATCCAAGAAACGAATTTATTTCCTTTTGTGTAGTAGGTATGGGATATTTCTTTATAGCATCAATTTTATTCGGATTGGGTCGCACTCCATTCGAGGTTACGATGTGTCCAAGGAATTCTACTTCCTTTCGAAGAAACTCTGATTTGTCCAGTTGTATTTTCAGATTTGCCTGGCGTAATCTTGAAAATACTTTGCCCAGATTCTCTAGGTTTTCCTGGAGGGAAGTGGAAAACACGATAATGTCATCCATGTATACCAGGCAGATTTTGCCTTGTAGGTCACGCAAAACATTATACATAATCCTTTGGAAGGTCGAGGGGGCGTTTTTAAGCCCGAACGGCATTCGGATGTACTCATAGTGACCATGGTCAACAGTGAATGCCGTTTTTTCTATGTCTCTGGGGTCAACTTCTATCTGGTGAAAACCGATGGCCATATCTAAAGTAGTAAAATACAGACATTTTCCTAACTTATCGAGAATCTCCGTAATATTCGGCAATGGAAAGTCTCCATTTCTGTATACCTGCCGCATCACGTTTTTTGGGTACTATCCAAATCGGGCTGCTCCATGGGGGGTAGCTAGGTCTAATTATGTCTTGATCCAATAATTTCTGAATTTGTGTTTGGACTTCCTCCTTATAAACTTGTGGATATCTATATGACTTTGTATAAAAAGGATGTCGGGATGTCGTCTTTTATTTTGATTTTGTGTTTAACAATATTAGAGAATGACAACTTCTGACTTTCCATAAAGAAAATATCGAAATTCCTGCATAATTTTAGAATTGATTACTTCTCTTGATCATTAAGATGGTCTACTCGAATTAATTTGGTAATGTCAGTTTTGGACATGAGTTTAATTTGCTCATGGCTTTGGCAAATACTGATATTATTTATTTCCACAAAATTTTCGAACTTTTCTGATCTAATTGGTTGTTCTACAAAAAGTTTTTGATCAACCTGGGAATTATTTATAACTTCTATTTGTCCATACCAATCATGGGACTGACATATGCCTTCTGGTATTTCCAGAAAACTATTTATTTTTGTTGGTTTTATGTAAATCTCTCCATTTTTTATATCGACCGGTAATCTTGCTATTATTTTGGAGTTCCCTGGGATCATATAGACTTTCGACATTAAATTTGGCTTAAAGGACAATGGAATAGTTGTGTTTTTGGTTTTTAGTAACTTGTTAGGTAAATCGATAGTTGCAGATAATTTTTCTAGGGTTTCAAGACCTAATAACCCATCAAAATAATTGTGGAATTTAAGCAGCAGATTTGATGGGCTCATTAACTTTAAATTCGGGAAATGAGAAAAAGGTAATTTGCTTATTCAGTTTATGCGTATTAAAAACGGTAATGATTGAAACAGGATCAATGTCTTCGTGATATTGGGGATTAGTTAAATCAGGATTAATAAAATTAGCGGACGCTCCGGTGTCTATAAGAAATTTCAATGGACCAAAAAGGGAGGATATATTGATGTAAGGCAAGAGGTTACTACTGTGATTGTTAATTTCTAAGAGTCCGTACTGTTTTCCAAGGCTTGTGAAGGAAAATTTGTGTCATCTATTTCGTTTACTTGTAACTCACCAGAGGTGACATTGTTTTCGTTACTTTGGTGAATGTCCGATACATAGGAATCTAGGTTTGGTTGGAAATTATAATATTCATCAGATTGGGGGAATTGAAATTGATTGTGCTGTAATTTAGGTGGCTGATAAGATGCTAACTGAGGGGGTTTTGTTTGCTTGTTGAGTGGGTACATTCTTAAAGTTGGTATATTTTGGTTCTCACTAAATATTGAGCTTGTAGTCTGTGGGATAGAAAGCTTTGGTAAGATACTATTCTTCTTGTAAAAGGCATTCTGTTCTTTAATACAGTAATTCAATGCTTCCATTATACTTGAGGGCCTCATTGCTCTAGTAGTTGAACCTAATGGTTCTTTTAGACCAATGAGAAACGTATTCAGACACATGTCAGAATACAATTGTTGTTTTGCTTTTACTACGGATGGTTCTTTTTCATGAATTTGTTTATGATTTGTCATAGTGGACAGGAGTTCGATGATTTTAGAGTTAAATCCTTCTACACTGTCATTGTTCTGTCTAAAATTATGCAAATTACGAACCAAAGATGTTTCATTTCGTTTATCCGAGTAATGCGAAATTAAATTATTTTTGATTTGCTCCCAATCCGTAGGAGTACCATACATATTTAGCACTTCATTGGCCTGACCAATGATTTTGTTCCGTAGGCTCTCAATATAATGGCAGCATACGAAGTACAATCTAATTGCGGGATTAATCTTAATATTTCTTCAACATTACTAATAAAATCATATAAAGATCTAGGGTTTCCCTCAAAATGGGGCAAATCTTTAATTGCGACTGGAATCCGCAAGCTATTAAAAATATTATTAATGTCTAAGGAATTACCATTTGTATTTACAATAGGCTAGGTGCCGTTAACTAATTGATCAGAAGTACTTATTTCTGTACAAATTGAACTATTACTTAAGGAAACATTATCTAATTGAACTGAATCGATAGTTCCGTAAGCCGCGGGGTTATCTGATTCAAGGCGAACTGTAGGGATTTTGAGTCTTATTCCTAATCAGTTTATCCTTAGGCATTTGATTTTAAATGGAAAGTAAAGGAAATCAAAGATTAAAAACCAAATGAAAGACTTACATGCAGATAATGAGCAAGAATCTCATAGTTTCGGTTGTCGTAGGTTGTCTCTGGAACTGGAAAGTCACCCGGAGTTGGATTCACCTTTCACTTAAATTTTACTGCGTTGGTTAAGCGATGCACCGATAAGTCGTCGATGTCCGATGCACCGATAATACAGTTTTATTAACGATAAGTCGTCGTTACACTTTTAAGTTTCGATAAATCACTGTTTCACTTATTATTTTTTTTTTTCACTGTCTTTGTTCTCTAACGATAAAACGTCCTTAGTTTTTTCTTTTTTTCTTTTATACGTGATACTTATTACTCCCGTGTTCTTAAAAGGATACTCTTTGTATCCTACCGACTTTAAAAACCACATGAAAGACTTACATGCAGATGATGAGCAAGAATCTCATAGTTTCGGTTGTCGTAGGTTGTCTCTGGAACTGAAGACTTGAAAGTCACCGGGAGTTGGATTCACCTTTCACTTAAATTTTACTGCGTTGGTTAAGCGATGCACCGATAAGTCGTCGATGTCCGATGAACCTATAATACAGTTTTATTAACGATAAGTGATCGTTACATTTTTAAGTTTCGATAAATCACTGTTTCACTTATTATTTTTTTTTCTCACTGTCTTTGTTCTCTAACGATAAAACGTCCTTAGTTTTTTCTTTTACACGTGATACTTATTACTCCCGTGTTCTTAAAAGGATACTCTTTGTATCCTACCGACTGCGTCACTTAAGGATTGAGACAGGCATCCGTTTTTAAAAAAAACAACTTTATTCTTTCACAATCAAAATTACAATACAATAATTTTCATGTGGTTGCAATATTTAAAGCCTCTGTCCAAAGAAAGACTGTGGGAAAAGAATTTAAAATGCATGAAATGAAATGTAAGCAAAGATGAATGTCCGCACATTCGAGCAAATAAAAGTTTAGGGTTACAATACATTATGAGGCAAGTTTATGGAAAACAAATGTTTAGAGTTACAATTTCTAGATGCAAATATATCATGAGGCAAATTCGTGAAAACAGGTTTAAAGTTACATTTTACATGTTAAGGAATATTAGAAAAATGAATCTATGGTATACATATATTTATTGTATATTTGTTTTTTGTCGGAGGTTGCTGCTATCCGATGGAGCACTCAGACACAACTACAGGTCCATTGTACTACCATTCAGACACCTTACATTATTGTACTTAGTTTTCCCGTCTTTCGAAGAAAAACGAGAAGGAGCTTCAGTGATAAAGAGCTTAGATGTTCAGCACTCACCACGTCAGCCCCGAAGATCCGCCACCTGATGCGAGCATAGGCCGGACAACTGCAGAGAAAGTGTTCTGCTGTGTCATCCTCCTCACCGCAAGCAGGACAGGTAGTGGTGTCGCTTAAGCCCAACACATTTAAGTATTTAGCAAAAGTTTGGTGGCCCGAAAGAACGCCTACAAGCCTACAGTCGATTCTCCTCAGAGATAGAAGATGTCCGGACGCAGTAGTTTGGTCTGTCTACATCCACCGCAATCGCCCCACCGAATCCTGTGTTCACGAGAAACCCAAGAATCGATAGACGACATGACTAAAGATGCAGGCCACACAGGTTCGGGTCCTGAGAAAACTTCTTCTGAACCTTGCCTAGCAAGCTCATCCGAGATCTCATTTTCCTGGATGCCAGTGTGACCTGGTACCCAGACAAGATTCACTGTGTTCAGTCTTCCGAACAAATTCAGAGAAAGCTTGAGTTCTAGCACTAACTTATACAAGGTAAGAGGGTTTAGAAGTGCTTTTAATGCAACTTGGCTATCACTGCAGATGCAAATGCCTCTAGCCCTCCACCTGATGTTCACAATATAGCGCATAGCCATTAGGATGGCAAAAATCTCCGCTTGGAAAACAGATGCATGTTTACCCAAGGGGTAGTAAAGTCGTATATTATCGCATTCCACAAAGACACCAGCACCAGGCCCCTGCCCGGTTTCGGAGCCATCCACTGCCAGAAGGTCGACAGCGCTTTATCGGTTTTCGATCCGACATGTTTGGACCATAGAAGTTTTTTATCAAGGATTGCACCCAGATATTTGACTTCATCGGATATAGGGATGGTGACACCTTTAAGCACGAGATGGGACAGACCAGTGATGATTCTCCATCTCGTAAAGAGAACAACCGTGGTTTTAAGAGTATTCACTGAAAGCCCATTACTAGTGCACCAGACATCGATCAAATCCAGGGATCTCTGCGCATGAGAGCAGACAGCCCCTAGATTTGAACCGACAGAAGGAACAGCGACATCATTCGCATAAGCTGGAGTGTAGTTTCCAGGAAAGTTGAGAGCCGTAAGCAGAGAGTCCACCAGCATACATCATAGAAGGGGAGACAGAACACCACCTTGAGGGCAGCCCCTATTTACCCCTGTTATGACGCACTTGCCTGCATCCGCTACCAACGTCCTGTACATTAGCATTGCTTTAATCCAAAACACCAAAGTTTCATCTACACCATGCTGTCTGGCTGAGTTACACATACTGTCAAAGGTCGCATTATCAAAAGCACCCTCAATATCGACGAAAATGCCCAACGGAGTACGCGTTCCGGTCAAGAGCACTATCAATCCTACCAACAAGGTTTTGAAGCGCAGTCTCGCGGGATTTTCCGCGCTGATAGGCATGCTGCACCTCAGAGAGAGGGTGTGATCGAAGAGCAACTTTGCGCACATGCAGCAACCAGTCTTTCCAAACTTTTCAGTAAGAAGAAAGACAGACTTATGGGTTTAAAGCTTTTGGCTAGAGTGTAGTCAGACTTACCAATTTTTAGTATGAAAACCACTTTAACCATTCGCCATGGGGAAGGTATATAGTCCAAGGCAAGCTCGCGGTGAAAATTCTTTTCAACATTGGCAAAACCATCCGGACCAGGTGACATGAAACTCTTAAAAGATGCAATGGCATATTTGATAGCATCATCAGTCACCACTCCCGATGCAAAATACCAGCTGTGCCGCGTGGTATCAGTCGGTTGAAATGTAGCCACAGTCGTTTGAAGGGCTGAAGAACACTTAGTAACCTGATATCCCGGAAAGTGAGTCTCAAGTAAAAGACTGAAAGTCTCCGCCTTTGTCGCAGTGTACGTGCCATCAGGTTTAAGAATTGCATCCAGTTTACTTGATCTGTTCCATTGGAGGACTTTAACAAGCCCACTAGTTGCACTTAGAGATTTGACCTCTTCACAAAACTTTTTATAGGAGTCATTTTTCGACTTGCGAATAAGTCTCTTAAAAACTTGTTGCTTCGATCGATAAAGATTCCAATCTTCCACTAAGTTGGTTTTTAAAGACCGATTTAGCAGCTTCCTAGTTTCTTCACGAAGACACTGCAGTTTGGAGTTCCACCAGGGTACCAATTTAGAAACAGGGCACGAAAGTTCAAAGCAGCGGGTGAGGACGTTGTTCAGATCCTTAGCAGACCTCCCCACTCCCTGTCTTGATCTAAGTTTGAGTGGAACTTTGACGGAGTTGGCAAGCTCCTCTCTAAACCGTGGCCAGTTAATTTTTCTCGGATTTCTCCTCTCTTGCGAAGGTGAAAGTTCGCAGTAGATTTGAAATTCGATGTATCTGTGATCTGATAAGGTGCTATCTGGCGATACCTTCCAATTTATGATAGACTTCAAATGCCTTTTTGACAGGGTAACATCAATTACTTGCTGTCTTCTGGCTGTAACAAAGGTAGGTTGATGACCTACATTGTTAATGGTAATATCAGACGATAAAATGAAGTCCGAGAGTCGATCTCCTCTTATGTTGCATTTGCTGCTGCCCCAAACAGTGTTCTGAGCATTAGCATCACAGCACAAGACAAGACCTAACCTTTTGGATTCACAAAACAAATATAAATATAAATAAGCTGATGCAGCGACAAAGGTTTCGCAATTATCATTTGCATGGTAAAGATTTCGATACAATAAGACAAGTCCTAGGTCTTTTGGATTGCTCATCATAAAGAACGTGGTATAAATCATTCAAGCAACCAAGACCACAGATGCGACTTTTCCACACCCATGGTTCCTGGATGGATATTATGTGTTTTTGTATATACAATATACATGTTATGTTACATAACTCGATTAGGAATTTTTTTTGTTCTTTTGCACACTTTTTGTTGTTTTTAAAAAGTGCACGCGCCGGGTGGCAAAACTTGTCCACCTAAAGTTTGTTTTCTCCACAGCAGCCAGCCTTAGCGATATATAAATCCTGGACAGTGAGTGCTGTGAGGTTAAAGGCCCCATCTGTTCCCAATGGCTGCTTTACAAGAGAAAAGTGCTAATGTAGCATTTTTTTTATTCTTTCCTGGATATTAGGCTTCTAACTCAACTTTTTATTTGTAATCAGACCCAGATATTTCGCTTTTTTAGAGGAAGTACAGCTTACCCCGTTTATAGAGGGAGTGTACTGATTGAGTTTTGCAAGGGTTGATACCCAGGCCACATCGAACTGCCCAACCCACTAGCTTGTTAAGAGCGTTTTGAAGGAGATCTTTAATAGTACTGAAATGTTTTCCTGAGACGGAAATAACTATGTCATCCACATAAGCCATCACTTTGCAACCCTTCGCTTCCAGGCATATTAGTAGTTCATTCACCAACAAGTTCCAAAGAACGGGGGATAGAAAACCACCCTGTGAGGTTTCTCTACTGACAGCTCTTCGAGCAGATGATCTAGCCAGTTTTCAGTTGATCACCGATTACTTCATCTACTTTTAGGGCCGACAGTGCATTTGCAGTGCAGTTGTATCGACATTGTTAAAAGCTCCTTCTATGTCCAGAAAGGCAACCATAGTGTACTCTTTATTATACATGGAGTATTCTTCGATGGAGCGTACTAGAGTACAAAAAGCCGTTTCTACCGATTTACCCTTTCAGTATGCATGCTGCGCGGTGGACAAAAATATTGTATGATTTTTTCCTTAAGAGCACCGGCAAAGACTTTTGAGATATGGCAGTGGACCGGTGGGTTACAGTGGTTACACTCGCGACTTTTATATTTTGTACCGGTGATGTGGAAAAAAACACAAAAATAAAATTTCTAGATAATTCGACTTTATTCACTGTATGATGGTTGGTATACTACACACAATCCGTGTAGTGCACCTTTATTTATAATTACTATTTTGTTACATTTAATCGGCAGACATAGGTTCAGCGATTTTACAATAATCAATTCGTGTGAATAGACAAAATGATTTATTCGTTTGGTCAGCTATTTAAGTTTATTGACCGGATGAACGCCTCAAATTTGTCATCCGGTGCTGGTGTATGTACATGTGTAACTTCTCCCTCCTTTTGAGTAAAATTCTCCTGAATTTGCTTATTTACTTTACTTTTAATTTTTTTTTTTTTTAATATAAAACATTATGATTGCAAATATCATTAAAACAAAAAGGGATAAAAATACATAATTCACATAGTTAAATTTATCTTTTAATATTTTTATTTCTTCAATTTCTTTAATATTCTCAAAATCATTTAAAACTATTTTCGTAAAATTTATAGGTTGAGGTACATTATGAGTATGATTAACATTATTATTTGGGTAATAATTTGCTTTAACAGTTTCTTTTCATTCGAAAATGTTTGATGAGGCATATGTATTGTACAATTATTAAAATTAATTAGATAATTATCTTTAAGATTAATTTTTCTATCATCACATGTTTGTACAAGTGTTGTATTGATTTTTTTAACAAATATGGTTTCATCATCTAAAGATATAATTTCCGCATTCTTATTTGTTATTAGTTTACAATTTTTAGTTACAATACAATGCTTACTTTCAATTAATTCATTAATTGTTTTATTTTTTTCATATGTATATGTTTTATTAAAATACTCTATAACAAATTCTTTGTCTGCATTAATTTCAAGATTATCGTTATTTTGTACCGAAATCAGTAATTTTAATGGCAATTTAATAGTGTTTCTTGGTATTTTTATTGCAAAAACTAACATATTATCCTGAAATTTAACCACTCCTAATCTTATTTGTGCTAATTTGTAAAAGTCTACTTTATAGATTTCAATTTCTTGATTTGTTAAAATGTTAGGATGAAGCAAATTATTTCTAGCTGATATTATATTATCCTGGATATGTTCTATCTTTGCTTCTAAAAACTTGAGTTTAAATAATTGATCAAAGCAAAACTGTTTTAATACTAGTTATTTGTCTATTTGATTGTTGTACGATATTAATTTCTTTTGTAATTAGTTCACGGTCATCGTCAATAGTTTAAGCATTGAAAATGTCTTGTTAAAATAGTCGTTAATTTTTATTTGTTTATTTAAATTGTCAATTGAGTTATGGTTGTTTTTGGATATAGTATCCAAATGTTCTAGTATAGTTTGTCGGTCTTGGTCGTCCATTATACCGAATAAGAATTTTTCTGCGCTTCCTATTAAATTAATCAATCCTCTTCTCAATCTGTTTTGTATGGGTACTAATGTTTGGATTTTATGCATTATATTAGAAATTTCCTCATTTAATATATCTCTGTTCAGAATTAAGTGATTTGAGATTAAACGAAATGTTTTTTTAATATTTGAATAATTTCTAAAGGATTTATAATATGTAGTATAATGCCTGTTTCGATCGTAATGTCTGCAAGTTGAAGTTTAACGTAACCAGTTTGTTCTGTAATCGTTTGTACGTCTAAAAACTGTTGTCCATTAAAATAAAAATTCACGGGAGACAAAGTAGGCCGATGATGTTTTGTGTCACAATCGCCTACTTCGACACTTTTTTTCTAGGCAATTACGCATGTTATATTTGATATGCTCGGTTATTGCATCAGTTTATTTTTGTATTTATATCTGTGCAAATCTTAGTGTATCTACCATGCCTCTCGAAAAAAAAGTGTATCTTCGTGGATAGCTGAATATCGTGAAACATTGACGTATGACGGAAAAATTTTATATCGTCGAGTCTGCGATAAAAATATTTCGTGTACAAAAAAGTTTCAAATAGTTTCATATTGCAGGATTGCGAAAGAAAGCCCCAAGACAAAAACTTCTAACAGCGGCAAGCAGCAGTAACTCCTCTTCAAAAGACAAACAAAAAAACCACTTTAGCATGGACTTATGTGAAGCATTGCTCGCAAGCAATATTTCGATTTACAAACTTACAAATCCTACTTTCAAAGCTTTTCGGCAAAAATATTGCTTGAATCAAAATATACCAAACGAATCAACATTGCGCAAAAACTACATACCAACAATTTACCAACATATTCTGGAAGAAATACGCAATGAACTCAAGGATAGCATTATTTGGATTTCAGCTGACGAAACTACTGACTGTTGTGGCCGTTATATTGCAAATTTAATTGTCGGTGCATTAAAACTAGAGCCCTCTATTTCTTATTTGGTGGCCTGCAAAGAACTGGAAAAGACAAATCATTCTACGATCGCCAGATTTGTGAATGAGAGTATCAAAAAATTGTTTCCTGAATCTTCTGCAGATGAAAGAGTGTTTATATTCCTCTCAGATGCTGTTCCCTATATGATCAAGGCAGGCAAAGCTCTCCAAATATTCTATCCTAATTTGATCCATTTAACGTGCTTTCCTCACGGAATACATCGACTCGCTGAAGAAGTACGATTCACGTTTGGAAATGTGAATAAGCTGATTTCGTCAACTAAGAAAGTGTTTCTTAAGGCACCTGCCCGCATTTAAGCCTATAAAGAAAAGCTACCTCCTGAACCAGTGGTAACTCGATGGGGAACGTGGATTGAAGCTGTTTTGTTTTACAATGAACATTTCGAGGCCATCAAAAGTGTAGTAAATAGCTTCGATAGTACGGAGGCTGTGGCAGTTTGTCAGTCAAAGGAAGCATTTAATGACTCTAACATTAAAAAAAACATAGCTGTGATATGCACTCATTTTTCTCTGATACCAGCAAGTATTAAGAAGCTCGAAACTCAGGGCTTAGCGTTGACTGAATTTATTCAATTAATAAATAAAATCCGCCAAATGAACTCCAAATGAAGCTTAAAAAAAAGTTTGAGAATATTTTAAACAGCAACCCAGGCTTTGAAGCGTTGTGTCAAATTAATAGTTTTATTAATGGGACGGGCGAACTTTTGCCAGCAACAATAAGTGCTAACATAGCACCCAAATTCAAATACTGCCCAGTTACCTCAGTGGATGTGGAACGGTCCTTTTCCACATATAAAAATATTTTAAGTGATCGGAGACATATCTTACCACCCAACATTTGGAACAGTACATGATTGTTCACATTTTCAAGATTAACAAAATGTTATTCAACTATATTTTATATTGCATTTGAAATAAAAAACTGTTGCTATTATTTTATCATATACTTAATGCATATTTGCATGCATATTTCAAGCTTTTAATGTTGCATATAATCCGGTCTCTAGTTATGAGCTTCATTTGTAAAGTTATTTTGCTTCGGTTTTTTCGGTGCAGAAAACGTTTTTGGTCTAACCACTTACCTAAATTCTGGCCTAATGCAAGAATCTTCAAACCTCCTTTTTCGCATCATTGATATGATCTTATTTAAAGTATTTTCTTCATAAATTCTGTCTAGCAATGTACCCTGTGCCATTTCTTTAGCTGTATTCACTAGTATAGCTTCGACATTACTTAAATCTATGCAATTTTCTTATCTATAATATACAATTAATTCATCAGACTTATATTTAATGTCTTGTAATTCTACTGCTAACTCGCTTACCGTATTAACATTCATGCTGGTGATCCTCTTGTATATTTCATGGGGTTCCGTATCTGGCTTATATCTCAGTTTCAAAGTTTCCCTGATTGTCATCCAGTTGTCTGTTTGGAGTATGTTGATCACTGCATTCTTTGCGTCACCTTGGATCTTTTCGTAGAAGATAGCTCGCACCAAAATCTTCTTAGGTTCTTTATCTTCCACTTGACTTAGATAGTATTCCACGCAACTTAGAAAGAAATTTATTGTTACATCACCTTGACCGGTGAATACTGACATATATCGAATTTCTGTCATAATTCGTTCCCTTTCCTCGCGACTTTCACGTTGTTGTAAATAGTTGAACGTACGCTGCTCGAACTTGCTCTAGTTGTTGTATTCTGAGCTCAAGTTCAGCAATAAGTTGGTTTTGGTTTTCCATCGTTCGGTTTTGTCGTGTATCTTGTGTCTTTTCATATATTAATGCCACTTCACTTGTAATTCTTTTTTTTTTGTTTAACACATTAATCTTTATCGTTTGTTTTGTATGTACTGCAATTTTTATTTCATAAACACTAATCTTTGTCGATTTTGCTTTGTGCTTTGCAGTTTTTTATTTGAAATTTTTTTTTTTCACTGATGGGTTCCGTGCTTATTAATGCAAATGTTTAATAAACATTTATGTTTCACTAATTTGAAACGACGTATTTTCGTTTCACAGGATTCTTATATATATATTTTTTTTGAAAGAATCCTACCGACTGCGCCACTTTTATATTTTGTACCGGTGATGTGGAAAAAAAATTACAAAAATAAAATTTCTAGATAATACGACTTTATTTACTGTGTGATGGTTGGTATACTACACACAATCCGTGTAGTGCACCTTTATTTATAATAACTATATTTTGTTACATTTAATCGGCATATATTGTGTCAGAGATTTTAAAATAATCAATTCGTGTGAATTGACAAAATGATTTATTCGTTTGGTCAGCTATTTAAGTTTATTGACCGGATGAACGCCTCAAATTTGTCATCCGGTGCTGGTGTATGTACATATGTAACTCGCGCGCTCCGAAACTGTAAGGGGTTCTTCCATAGATCTCTGTCGCTTTGACGTAGAGTCCTTGCCGGTCTTTTGCCTGCTCATAACTAGGGTCCGACCGAACATTCGGCCTCGTCTTCGGCCAAATTTTCCACCTTCGGCAACACATTCGGCTTCGGCAACACATTCGGCTTCGGCCGGAAGCTGAATATTGAATTTTTCGCTTTTCAGAGAAATTTGAATGTTAGTTTGCATTTGAAGTTATTCACAGGAAATCAAACGGATTCATTTACTGTTTTTTTTGTTTTTTTTTTTTTGTATATTACCTTTTTTTATAATTATGCGTTATTTTATCTAATAAATTGTACACATGTAAAATTAATTGAACGGATAATTTATTTTCGGTTCCTTGGTATTTCAGGTTTCACTACATTTGGCTTTGGCTTCGACCAAAAAATTGACCTTCGGTCGGACTCTACTGATAATGTCCTTGGCCCATTTATTTCGCGCATTCAGCTCTGGCGTCCTGTCGATCTCCAGTATGTGCGTAGCACTCCTGCGTACATTATAGTTGACCGAAGAGGGACTGTTGCGATAAGGACTTACATTGTGAGACCTGTCTGAAGGGACATTCATACTAGGGGGTTTCTTCCCTAGGGTTTTGGCAGCAGCGGGATGAGCATTATGGGCCACAGTCTTTCTCTGCTGGAAGTGGAGATTTTCATCCTAAGCTCAGTGCTGGTACATGCAATGGGCAAGTATTTTATCGGTCCTGTCACTGGTTGGTTTTGACTGGGTCGTACCGGTTTGGATACCGTACTCCCGCCCGGTTTTGAAGAGGCACCGGTCTCAATTTATTTGTTTTTGTAATCGAATTCATATTAAATCCCACTAGTAGCTGAGAAATCAGGTTAGTCTGCACAGATATCCGCAGTATGCAGAAAAGGCTAGCTAATCTGGAAGTCAACAGGTATGCGGATACTCCGTTCCTGTCTGACCTGTTTTTGATCTGGACCCCCAACCAACTGATTTTCGGTACGGGTTGTGTGACACCTTAATCCAGCCCAGGATATAGAGGAAGGGAGGGATAGAGAAAGTGAAAAATAGGAGGACCCTCAAGACTATTTTACCTTACTCAGCCCCTCACTTAACAACAAAAATGGCTACGCCCATTGTACCAAGAATTTAAAGCTTAGAGAAATGGCTGCCCTATCTAATTTAAAAGTGAGCATAACAGAAAAGATATTAGACATTTAGAAATGATTTTTTGTGTCATACAAACTATAAGTTTGACCTTTTTTTTGGTCTTTCTCATATCAGTAGCACTTTACAAAAGGAAATAGTTTTAATAAATAAAAGTATAGTTTTTTATGTTTTTCCTGAATTTTGAGGATAACTTTTACACACGTCCGAACGCTTCGCCAATATGCTCAAAACTAACTTGCTTGTATGTATTTTTCCCTACCTACTGATCGACCGGTAGTCTCTTTTTGTGTTTTTGTTACAAGTTTGGTTTGCTCTATTTCTTTCATTCTTTCTTTTGGCGGTAACAGAACCTACCCATACATTCATTGGAAACAAAATATAATTCCATTATTATGTTTTATTATAAAAACTGTTCATATGATTGTGATAAAAAATGTTTACCTAGATAGACTCAAGCTTAGAAAATATTGTTGCACTTACTTAGTTTTCCCACGAAAACTCTAAAAAAAAAATTTACACATTTTTTTCTTAATAATTTTAAAATGTTTTTTCTTTTCTCAAAAAGCCCCCAAACAATTATATAGCATTTTATAATAAGGAATAAAAAAATAAGAGAAGAAAAACCTAGGTTCAATACTACACACGTTCATAAATTTGTTTTTAAAAGCTTTGAAAAAGAAACAACACCCGAAATGCTGCATAGTGCTGTCACTCAAACAACGTTTATAACATTCCTTAGTCTAATATCGAAATATTCTGCATTCCTTGAGCCAGTTCGAAATATTTTACAAAGTTAGACCTACTTGCATGTACGAAGCATGTGCACAAAATCATCAAACTAGCAAGAGACCATCGCGCACAAGTTGATTTAAAAAATAGATGAACTTATGGTAGATTCAATATTATTTGCAGAAAAATTTTAAGTAGAACTTCAAATGCCTAGGACGGTAAGCCGCCAAAAACGTCGGTCTAATAATCCTTCATCAAATTCTTTTGAATTCTGGACGCTATCACTCTTGATTACGTAGTTAGATTCATTAATTATGGCACTTGCACGTAGTTTTCCGGAGGAAAACACACCAGCATATTAGAGAGTATAAGAAGAGAATATATGAAGGGTAACAACTTGGCTTCGTTCAAACATGGTTAAAAATCGTTTGAATAGTAATTGAATAATCTAAAAATTTGTAAAGATAGGTAGGTGAGGGAATGTTTCAATTTACAGGTTTATGCATGTTGAGTGTCCAAATCTGGTAAAGAAAATGAAGAAGAAATTATAAAAGAAGTGTTGGGAAGATACGCTCAGACCCACGCCAATGCGTGTGGCTTTAATTTAAATGGAGATAAACGAACATAAGCACTATTGCATACCTTTATTTATTTTTAAACTGTGTGCAAATATTTTGTGATGCACTTTCCCAATGAATAAAATACGCGAACAAAAAAAAAAACTGTAATGAACATTAAATAAATTTTCAAATTAACTAAACCTGTTTCAAACTAAACTTAAGGTAAGATTTTTATTATCACGTAAATTTGGCTGAATTCCTAAACGTCAAAAACAGCGCATCATAGTTAACTGATGCTGTTTTTATGCTATGCAACACTGCTTTTTTACTGCAAAGCATACGTGAGGCATTGAAATTTTTAACGTTTTGAAACGACATTTTCTCAGCTGTTAAATTGTTAACTATATATTTTTCGTCAAAATGACTCAAACAATACCTTTAAACATATTTATAAATAATAATTTAAATAATTTTAAGCACATAAATAATAAATCATACAACCCAAATGTCATCGCAACGGATCTGTTCAGGTTTCTGCATTTGTGTAATCCAAGTGTTTCTAGGCCTGCCTCTCTTGCGCGATTGAACGTTGATTGCCATTGCCTTTTTGACGGGGTTCGTAGGATCCCTCGTTTGTACATTACAATACCAACTGCGTCGGTCGTGCTCCAATTTTTTCGAAATGGGTTCTTTGACATGAAGGCTTCCTCGGATTCTGGATCTTCTTATTAGTCAACTGTCAACTTGCCCTCATACTTTTTATACATTATCCAGCATTGTGAACCGTATGTGAGCGCCGGGTACACAACTGCCGTGTAGAGCCTTCCCTTCAGCTTAGCGGACATTTTTCGGTCACAGAAGATGGCAGAATTTTTCTGCCAATGCATCCACCCTACGCTTACACGATGATTGATTTCGTTATCAACGATTGCTTCGCTGTTGATCATTGAATCCAGATATTTGAACTTTTTACACTTGGGAACCACCACCCCATTCAACTAAATGTCTGTAATGGCTCAGAGAATGGGCAATACATATACTCTGTCTTTTTTTGGCCAATACGCTACCCATTCCCTTCTATAACATCTAATCAAACATCAAGTGCTCGTTGCAGGGAAGTCTGATCATCACTTATGATGCCTCCATCGTCAGCAAAGAATAACTGATGCACTTTAGGGTCCGTGTCTTTTCCCTTAGCAGATAATCTAGGACCGTAACTCAAGACACTTCCCTGGTGAACATCGACTTTTATTGGAAATTCATCGGTGACTCCTGCGGCCATCTAAGATCTTTATGGTGTGTGACATCAGCTTAATTGAACGGTAATTATCACGGTTTCGAGTATCTCCTTTTCCTTTGTGCAAAGGAAGAACATAACTTTCCCCCCACTGATTGGGCAATGGACCAACTCTAATGAGTTTGGAGATAAGAATCATGAGCCATCTGAGCCCGTTGTCGCCCATCTTTTTCCAGAACTCACTGGGTATCTCATCCGGCCCAACCGCTTTTCTCTTCTTGGAGTTCTTCACTGCTTTCCCAACTTCTTCGACTGTTATGTCAGCCACTTCTTCATTTTTAGAGGCGGCTCCTGGAAAATATAGCCGGGGAAACTTTTCGTTAAAAAGTTTTGCGAGCAACTTGTGTAAAATGCGTAGCACTAGAGGTGCCTGGCGGGGTAGTGTTTCTTTGAACATAGATTTCCATAATGCTAGGTCAAGCGAGTTTGTTTGTTCAACAAGTGCATGCTCCCGATATAAGTTCTTCATTGATCTTACTTTTATGACACCGGTGATTTCCAGTCGTTTCAACCCACGGATTTGCATGCACACTTGTGGGGCAGTTTAAAGGTGTTAAATATGTTGCTGCACCTTAGTCGCCTTTTACGACAAGCACTGGCGGGCGCCGCAGGGATATTCTTACTACGCGTCCCTGCACGGGACAAACGTTATGCATTGTAGCAAAACACTTAAATTAACTCCCACCCTCCCCCCCTTTCTGATCAAAGTCCTGCATACGCCCTGTGGTTGTGCAATCAAAAGTGGTGCGTCCTTCTTCTTCTTCTTCCACTTGTGCATGAAATGAAAATATTTGTTGACATTTTATTTAATATCGCATTCACAATATTGTTAAGAGAATTTCCTGTTTTAACCATACAGGGTAGGTACATAATAAATTATTTCGATAGCCCATTAAGCCATGCAGGCTGCTGTTTTTGTATTATGCAAAGCATTCTATAAGAGTATCGATAATGCATGGATACAAATTATTTACACATAATCAAACTCTTAGCAATCAAGAGAGAGGGAGACATTTTTACCAGGAAGCGCAGTGTAATGCAAATTTAACAAATTTGGCATCGCATAGTAACACATGGAAGCAAATTTACTGCAGCCGGTGTAATGAGTCGCCATTGCCAATAAAGATAATATTTGGATGAATAAACCAACTCAGATAAATTTGTTTTAATAAAAATAATTGCAAAGAACGATGACCATTTAATAACTTACTTATATAAAATTAAAATGAATTAAACTCATCGTACAACCGTAACAGTCAACACTGAAGCACTTGCAAACATTAAAACTCTAGAAATATTTTACCAACAAGTATAATGTGTTCGAAGTGAGGCTTAATCTCATAGATAATAAAATGTTTTATATTGATATTATCGAAATTCCAAATGTTATTAATGCTAATGTCAAAGAGAAAGTGAAGACATTATTAACAGCTGCAAACGGAGAGGAAATTAATGTGGACGATATCAATTTTAAGAATATTAAAACAAATATTCCTTTTTTTTGCTTTTTTTTCCGAGGGTAGGTGGAAAATCTTACATAAGACGGTATGAGGAACGACCGCACGTGTGCAATTCTTACTCACTAAAAACACCTCCCTACAAATTACTTTATACTACAACTAAATTATTTCCTATCTAGTAGTTTAGTTTTAATAATTTATATTCTGTTGAACCTCCCATCGGATGCACCTGTTTTTTTTTTGATATTATACGCGCTCTTGGAAACCCTTATAATGAAGTAACACAGTGCAGGCTTTAAGGAAGTTTTTTTTCCGAGGGTAGGTGGAAAATCTTGCATAAGACGCTATGAGGAACGACCGCACGTGTGAGATTCTTACTCACTAAAAACACCTCCCTTCAAATTACTTTATACGACAACTATGTTAATTCCTATCTAGTAGTTTAGATTTAATAATTCATATTCTCGTTTACCAGGCAGCTTCCCATCGGAGGCACCTGCTTGTACCGCCAAAAACACGCGGTTAAGTGTTATTGCGCTAATTCAAATGGTTTTATCCGTTGAAGCCGGCGCACTAAATTATCGTTCAAAATATATTTCATTTCGTTATTGCAATGACCGCGAAGGCGAGTCTGTTGCTTACGGGCTTATGTTTGTTGCTAATTTTAGCTTACGTTTTAATCCCGTATGCCATACTTTATCAAAAGCCTGGGAGACATCGAGAAAAACGCTAGAGCAATTTTTTTTCTCCTCAAGGGCTTTTTTAATTACATTGGTTATTCGATAAACCTGGTCGATTGTAGTGTTTAGTTCTGAACCCGAATTATTGATCAGGAATTAATCGGCGCTCTTCGATAATCAGGTGTAACCGTTTTAGTAAAAAATGTTCAAATACTTTTGACATAATTGGTAAAAGAGATATTGGTCTATACGATTTCTTGTCATATGGGGATTTTCCCGGCTTTGGGACCATTACGACCTCAGCTACTTTCCATTTTCGTCGAAAGTATAACGAAGCATTTATAAGATAAACAAACATAGTAAGTGCTTTCCTAGGCAACTCTTTTAGGACCTGTCCCGTAATTAAATCGAATCCAGCTGCTTTATTTAGTTTCAATTTTTGTATTTTATAGCACAGTTCAGTCAGTGATACGCTCTTATTTTTAAAATTTTCAGGTATCCCCTCTAAGGCCATATCTTCGAGTAACTCTTGACAGTCAAAGGGCTTAAACGTTTCTTTTAAGTGATCGGCAAATATTTCGGCTTTTTATTTGTCTCCTTTCGCCCATTCGCCATTATCTTTTCTGAGAGGAGGCGCTTACATTTTTGGCTTTTTAATGCCTTTCGAAGCTTTTCAGAGCGAATAGTACGAACTCTTATCCACAGTTAGACCTTTTTTAAAGTCCTGTATATTTTTTTTAAGAGTGCACCGTTATGCTGCGGAGCGCAAGATTGTTGCCATTTTTTACGCGCCTTTGTTTTCTCAAATACTTCTAACATCGTGCGAGTTCATGGCATGGTAATAAATGCAAATATGTATGGGTCTGGAATTAGTCGATGCAAGTTACTAAAATTTCTCAAATGAATTTGATAACTTGAACTTGACTTTTGTAAACTTGAAAACTGATTACTTTACTTTTAATATACTTAATTTATGCCCAATATTCACTTACATAATAATAATTTTCTTTTACATCCTCATAATATTTATAGTAATGATATTAGGTTTTTCCCTCATAACTTCAAATGCTTGTGTATTGGTCATACAAACAATGTATCCGTAGTATGAGAGCAAACTTTGATACTTTTCTCACTCATGTTTCTTATCTAATCATTCTATCAGAAATTAGGGTTTTTGAGGATAAGATTTCCAATTATCATATGTCCCTACCTAATTTCCCTTTCCATGCAAATTGAAATGCCAACTATTTGGATAGTGCTGTCGTTATATTTTATAGAAATAATTTGGCAGGTTGTGTAGTTAAGAAATGGAAATTGGAAAGTGCTTGTATTTATATTGACTGTTTCTTGTGAAATTTTTGGCGTTCGATAATGTTGTATTTGTATATCCAGATTGCATAAGTATGCAATTAGGGCTTTTATGGGTGAATTTTTGAGGTTTTTGGAGCTCCAATCTTTACACGATACATCATACTTTTAGGAGATTTAAATATCAATATCTTGCTGGATTTATCCGATGTGGATATTTTACTATCAGTTTATTCCTCGTTTGGTTTCTACTCCCTATTAAATCAATCTACCCGGTCAGAGTCTTTATAATACTACTCCACGCTTTGACCATCTTGACTGTCGACTACATAGAGAAAAAGAATATGTAATAGTGAATTTAAATAAAATTGACTTCAATGCACTTAAATGTGTTTGCCTAAAATTAATTTCGGTAGGACGTTTAAATTGCAAAGAATCAATCTATTGCATTTGATTTATTTCTCGATAAGCTAAAACTTCATATACACAATTTGAGATTTATTTATTGTGGAAAATATGCCAACCAGTGGCGACGCTTTCTATTGTTCAACTCATGCATGAACGCCTTACTTTCAGATGGTATTATTTGCACCAAGCACAACTCCTTATTTCAGTCATTCTTTATACCTATTTCCAATTATTCAACTCGTACATCCCTTTTATGCACCACTTTACCAATAGAAAAATAATTTACCTGGCAGCCTTTTTCTCACTCAACGAATGTACGTACATATATACACCTACCTACCTAACTCGTGCAAACCATTCTGCAACGAAATCTATCTATTAAAAGCATAGAGAAAACAAAAACATAAAGAAAGGCCCAACGTCAGCACTCACATCCCCGACTGGCACCGCAAATACCAGGCTAGAGCCAAAAATAGGGCCTGGTTCTCCAGGTTGGGGGTTGTGCTGTCGGAATAACTTCCCGACCACGTAAAAACACATATTTATGGGTGAGCAGCCTCGGATATAAACCAACCTCAAAGGCAAAATAGACCCGGAACGTTAACGGACATGCGAGTGTGTACCTGGAATGTGCGGAAACTCTACACCCCATGTGCTACTCAAAAACTTGAGTCTGTCCTCTCGCGGTACAAGGCCAATATAACCGCGATCCCGGAGATACGATGGATTGGATCAGGAATAATGGAAAGACAGAATTGCGATGTATATTACAGCTGAAACAAAAGGCTGCATGGGTTAGGATGTGGATTCGTCGTGAAGTGATCGTCTGGCTGTAATCCGCATCAGAGCTATATTCTAAAACATTATCCTATTATGTGCACACGCCCCTACCGATGAGGCTGAGAACACTATCAAGAAGGTATTCTATGACTTCTTGGACAGAGCCTGCGGAGCCTGTTCGTAGTACGATATCAAAATTGTACTCGGTACTTCAATACTAAAGTCGGAAAAGATAACATCATCGGCAGAATAGTTGGTAAGCGCAGTTTCCACGAACCATGTCCATGTGCTAATCGATGTGACGCATGCATCCAATATCATGAACGTTCACACTTACCGAGTGGCAAACGCCGACTCTGACCATTTACTTGTTGCAGCTATATTCAGAGCTCGACTCTCCAACGAGAAGATGCTGCGAACTGCCCAGAAAACGAAATTTGATGTTGGACGCCTTAGCACATCTGGAGTTGCCAGAGCCTAAAAAGAGCGCCTGAGTGAAAAACTCTCCACTGTTCCTTCACCTACCACAGACGCCAACAACCAGTGGTCTCAGTATCACGACATCATCAAGGAGATAGCCGAAAAAACCCTAGGATACCCCAGTGAAAAAGCCTGGTATGATGATGTATGCGTTTATGCAACTGAACCAACACCTGCGCCAGTGACATAGTTATTGAAACATCACTGCAGCGACAGCACAAAAGCGATACACTTATAGTGACGCAGTGGGCCAAGTGCTAATAAGAATATGCAAACGCTGAGGTCATGCTTAGCAATGCATTTCCTCAAGCGAAGTTCCAGGTTGAGGTTGGTTTCGTCGAATTTCATACACCAGACGAAGCGGTCATAGGTTTTTAAGTAACAAATATTAACATTAGTGATTGTGACTAGTGTACACAGAATATATATATAAAAAAACATAAGGAAAGGCTACAGTCCGCTTGGGGCGAACAGTATGATACCCTAGCCTTATCCCTATGTACCCCAAAGAAAAAAAGCATTAGGAAGACATTTCATTCATTCTATGAAATTTATAGAAAAAAAATTATTTTTTTTAAAAAACGACCCCAAAAAGTGGGCGTGGCCAAAAACTTTGTATGGGCGATGTATTGAGAAAAATATTGGCTTAATATATTGTTAAACATTTTTTTTCGATTTCTATGAAAATTTTCGAAGAAAACAGCATTTTAGTGAAAAACGCCCACAAAAAGTAGGCGTGGAAAAAAACTTTATATGAAAAATTAATAAAGGTGGGCAGTACCTACATATCTTGTGAAGGTTGTACAACTTTATCTCTCTAACTTAAGCTTAAAAACGTTTTTTTCTAAATTGTGGGCGTGGCAGTGGGCGTATTTTGAAAATGTTAACACATTACCATTTTGGAATCCTAGCGAGTAGTTCGAAATTTCAGCTTCCTATCATAATTTTAAAGGCCTCAAAAGTTGATACGGACGGACGGACGGACATTGCTAAATAGTCTTAGGATTTGGTCCTGATCATAAATATATATACTTTTATGGGTCTGCGACGAATATTAAGGGGTGTTACAAACTATGTGTCAAAATTAATATACCCTTAGGATAGAGTATAAAAACACAGAGAAAAAAAAACATAAGTTGTTCCACAATGGAGAGTAGTATTCAACGCTTAAATATGTTACAATTTACCAACGGAGGACCTAAGATATATCTAAACGGGTGCAAGAATCATTCGTCGCCACTTCTTCGTATTTTCCTTAGTTCAAAAGGTCTATACACAGCACTGTCGCTATATGGAGAAGTATGCAAATCGCTGGATAGTCCTCACTGGCAGCAGACATTGATCCCCCTGGCAAGAATCGTCAGTCAACTCATGACAATTCATTTTGGCCATATCGCTGTTGGACAACGGTGAGACTCACAAAGCCTATGATTTATTTCTACAATGCGCAAAGGGCGTTCTCACAGAAAAATTTATGACCGAGAAGATATTAAAGGGCGAAGAGGAGCTTAGCCACAACCAAGCTATTGCTCAATATTACCTCAAAGTAATTCAGCTCTTTGAGCAGCACAACGCGTTGGATCACATAATTTCAATGGCCCAGGTTGCTATAGGTATTCTCGAGAAAAACGATCCGCAGTTGCCAATGTTCCAATCCATTGTATTCAATAATCACCTAATGCTGGACCACTACGAAGAGGCCTATCACTCGTTAATTTATAATGCAGAGTTGTCGCGGCGAAAAGACTGTTTGCGACAATTGGTGGTGACGCTCTTCAATAAAAAGCGTTTGGATCTACTAATGCACTTCCCGTACGTGGGCCTACACGATGAGTTTGAAAATATTGTTGAATCCAGAGATAGATCGCTTGCCATCGATGACAACGAGATCTATGACTTTTTATACGCATTCCATGTGAACAATGGTAACATGCGTAAGGCTTCGTCTGTAATGTACGAACAGGCAATGCGTTTACATCTTGAAAGTGTTTCCGTGGAGGCGATGAAGAAGCGCTGCTCCTCCCTTTTGGTGTGTATAAACTCGTTGCATCTGATTGATGCGAAATATCGGTGGATCGCCAAGCCGGTGATCGGAGATGATTACGCTAGTAGCAGCTCTATGAACAATGAAAATATGGAAGTCGACGATGTTATCGGCAAGGAATATGTGGTTGTTCTCGAAATCAAAGACATTCGCAAAGAACTCTTACAAACTGAATCACTGATTGTGCTGTCCGATCATCAAAAAGATTTTGCTTCATTCTTGCATGCAGGTTCGCAGAAATTACTTGTCATTTAGCCGTGTACGAAGTAGTACGAATAAAATTATAACGTTGAACCGAATTTCGTCTTCCTTTTCATCATATTTTTTCTTCTTAATTTAACTCAATTAAGAACATAAGTGATAAGTGAAAAAAAAAGAAAAAAGGAACACAAAAAAAGCCTGCGTAAACGTGAAAAAGGAGCAGTATAAACATTAAAATTTGGCAGTTTATGAAACAGTTAAGTATTTAAAGTCTAAAAACAATTCCATTTTTTTTTTGTTTATTTTAATTTTTGTTGTTTTGATTGTGTTGTTGTGGTTAGTTTTTTTTTTATTTTCTGTTTGATTTTCGAATACAAAGTGGTCAATGGTTTAATTGTCTTAGTTTTGAGTTTATGGAACGTAGAGAGTCCACGAAAGCCCAGTTGATCCAAGAAATCCTTCAACTCAAAAAGGAATTGAAAGATCAAGGGCATGAAATAAGAGAGTTTAACGAAACTCTTTTGACAGAACTCAAAACCATAACAAGCAGGAAAGTTTACGCGCTTATTTATTCACGAATTAGTGCAGAGTGGGACAATTTACAAGGCTTGAAACAACCGATGATATACTCACTGAGTATTTAGAAGCAATAAAAAGGCTCAGGGCTAGTAACCAAGGTGAAGTCCAAACACTTAAATCTGAGCTAAATAATACCAAAAGGGTACGATTTAGCTTAGATCGCAGCCAGGTTGAAGCTGAAGAAGTAAATACGGAACACGAGGAAACAATTTAAAAATTAAATTTAGAAATTGTGGCCCTCCAGTCCAAACTTTCTAAAGTGAAAAGCGCACTTAAAACATCCCTGACCATGCAAACCCAAGGTGAAAAGGAAAGAATCCGTGGGTTAGAACTGCAATATACCGAGAATATAAATTCGCTTAAAGAAGAGAACAGGAATCAAAGGGAACAAATAATAGCCCTACAATCCGAAAACTCTTGCTTTACATTCGACGTTTTGCCTTGCAAGGAGCCATCCAAAACACCCACCAAAATGAGCTACGATAGCATAATTGCCCAAATTATCCCATAATTTTCTGGAGTGAAGCAATTTATGTGGCAATGCTTTCAACTAGGCTTATTGGTGATGCCTTTGAGTTGGTAACATGTAACAAACCAAATACATTGAAAGAGTTAAAGACTCTGATCAGGGGCATATATCTCACTGTTCGGACTGAAATAAAGCACGACGACTGAAATAAAGCAGTCTCACCATCTGACAACAGAAAATATACATGCCTTTGCCAGACGTCTTACAGGACTCCAAGCAAAAGCAACTGACATAATTGACGCCAGCTACACAATCTCAGATTCGGTGGCACTTAAAAAGGAACTAAAGAACTCAGTAATCTGTAGTTTCAAAGTAGGCCTTTTAGAGCCAACGTTGCGTCAATTTATGTTGACAGTCAGTGGGGATGACCTACAGACGTTAGCAGACTTGGCGTTGCAGGACTGCTAATCTCCTGCGTCCGCAATTCCTACATAATCCCCCACAGCCAAACTTTTCTATTCCCCATAACTTGCATTCCCACAATAATGGTTATAAAAATGTCCCACAATCAATGACCCAAGACTGGCAGACGACATAACATATCAACATCCTTAGATCCCAGTAAATATAGGTCAAACTAACTCCAACTGGCACACGCAAGACAATTTAAATATGACAAGTAGACAGCACCTCCGTAACAATCCATCAGAGAAGTTGTCGTGTAGTTTCTATGGTAAGGCAAATTACACTTACGCAGAATGCAGAATATGTCGTAAAAACTCCGTATTTCGATATCCTGCAACACATTCGGCCATGGTCCGTAGACTTGTCCGAAAGCACAAGTTTATATGACATAACAGCGGCAAAACATAACAAGCCGAAGCATAAATGTGACTGGTGCTTAAGGTTGAGTCATTCTGAAGACGAATGTTATAGCAAAAGGAACTACTTATCCTAAAGCAGACAAATACATTTTGCAACATCAAACGCACTAGGCTCTGTTTAATAGAAAAATTAAGTAAAAACGATTTTTTTGTTGAACTTCCTATGCCCGAGGCAAAAGGAGGTAAAGTAACTGTTTTAGTGGATACAGGTTCAGATACAAGTCTTCTAAAAGAAGGTTCATTAAAGCAATACACATATATACAGGAAGGAAATAAGACAATTAGGTGGATCATTCGGTGGAAATAGTGTTACCTTAACAAAATGTTAAGGAATGAAACCAGGCAAAGTGGCATGTAGTAAACGGTCTGAACGATATACCCGCAGATGGTTTAATTGGTCGAGATATCCTATGGAACCGAACAATAATTGACATTGTGGGTAAAACGTTACAGTTCGTTGGCAAAAACAAGAACTTGGTTTCGGAGTGTCATCTTAAACGCCCATCCGAACCAAGCAATGTAATAAAAGTATCAAACCGGGAAATAAAGGCCAGGACTCAAAAAATCGTCGAGCTTAAAGTTAACACAGGTATTCGTGAAGTCCTTGTCCATAGTGAAGAACTAAAACCTGGACTTTATTTAGAAAACACATTATCTAGAGTTAAGGACGGTCATATTCCTGTTTCAATACTAAATTCCACTAACACTAACGATCCATTCAATATTAAGTGTAAGTAAACAAGAATCAAGCGAAAGATTAACAAAATTACTTGCATCATTAAACATAGACGCCAATTTAAACAAGAAGGAAAAATGTTCAATAGAAAACATTTGCATCCAATTCAACGACATTTTTCACCTGGAAGGAGACCCGTTAATTCATACCGACATATTGGCGCATAAAATTCAAATCAAAGCTGATCAAGGCACCATAAATCAGAAACAGTATCGTCTCCTACAAGTCGCTAGGGGTGAGATTCACAATCAGGTGAAGCAAATGCTAAACCATAATCTGAGATCACCTAGTAAATCACCATGGAACTCCCCGCTTTTGGTCGTCCCGAAAAAACCAGTTGTAGTGCACTTTCGAAAACTTAATGACGTGACGATTAAAGATGCGTTTCCTCTGCCAAGAATAGAAGATATTCTCGACCAGCTAAGAAACTACCGCTACTTCACAACCCCTGATCTAGCTAGTGGTTACCATCAAGTGCTCATTGATAAGCGGATATTGAACTATATAATGAACGGGTCTGCAAGGACTAGACTGTTTTGTCTACCTGGATGATATCGTTATATAAAGTAAAAATTTGAAGGACCATTGCGACAAATTGGTACGTAAATTTTCGAAATTGATAAACTACAAACTCAAACTAAATACCGAAAAATGCAAATTTTTGTCGAAAGAAGTGGTTTATTTGGGTCACAAGTGTTCAGAAAACGGCGCAATTCCTGATCCTTCAAAAACAATTTGCGTCACGAACTTCCCAGTCCCGAAAAAATGTCATGGACGTACAATCCTTTCTAGGTTTTGCTAGCTACTACATGAAGTTTATTCCTAATTTTGCGAGGATATCCGCCCCAATTAACTTATTGCTAAGAAAAGAAACGGAATTCAAATTGATGCCAGAGCACCAAAGCTCCTTTGAAAACTTGAAAAGAGCAATAACAACACCTCCAGTCCTGATCTATCCAGATTTTTCAAAACCATTCATCTTGAGTACAGGTTTTAGCAATGAAGCATTGGGAGCAGTTCTGTCACAGGGTGAGGTTGGCAAGGATAAACCTATAGCTTACGCAAGTCGGTCCTTAAATCCAGATGAAAAAGGGTATTCTACAATAGAAAAGGAACTCTTGGCTATTGTATGGGCTACCAACAACTTCCGTACTTATCTTTTAGGGCGTTCTTTTACAGTGTACACAGACCATCAGCCACTTAAGTTAGTATTTCATTTTAAAGATCCTATCTCCCGTCTATTCAGGTTTCATCATAAACCTTCGGAATACGACTATAAAATCCAATACAAAGCCGGAAAGGTGACAAAAAATACCACAAAAAAATTCAGTAAAGCAATGACTGGCTGTCACCCGGGCACAAACCTCTTTAAGGCATAAGGACGATGCTGTTCCTGAAGCAACATCCCCAACTTTCAGAGGTAAAGACAAGATAGGTGATTCTTCGACAGTGGCAAGGTTATTTTATGACCAGATGGTGACGAGGTATAGGATTCCGAAGATTCTTGTCATGGACAATGGCGCCAACTTTACGTCGAAAGTATGTTCAGAGACTTGCAAGTTACTTGGGGTGAAAAAGCTTCATACGACAGCATACCATCCCCAATCAAACGGTTCGGTAGAGAGAAGTCATCGGCCCTTAGCCGAATATCTCAGATCCTTTATGGCAAACGATGAAAAGTGGCTCCGGCAAGCCATGCATGTTCACAACAACTCCATTCATACCGCCACACATCTTACCCCTTTGAATGCGTTATTTGGGTTTAAATTTGAAATGCCAACTAATTTAAAAAGAAAACCCACCCCATTATATAACACGGAAGCCTACCCTTCCCAACTCAAGTACAAACTTGAAAACAGAAACAAAAAAAAAACACACTCATTTCTGCTACTCTGTTTACAACATAAAGAAAATCGTACCATGAAATCAAATCAGCAAATTCCTAACTGATTCCACATTGGAAAAATATTTTTATTTTGACTTTAATTTTTGGTAAATTAATTTTTCAGTGAAACAAGGCTCAGAACTCTTTTTATACCCTAAAAACCCAATATATAAGTTAACTAAGAACAAATATTTTACCATATATCTGTATTATTTGTATTAACTATTAATTAAGATACATTTAAAACATCGGAAAACGTTAAATCAAACATCTCCAGCACATGTATGCACACAAACGCAGCAGAAGGGCCCTTAACGTAGTAGGAAGTTTTACAAAATGGGCTTTCGGCACTATGGACAGCGAAGATTTGGAAAAGGTGTACAACAAATTGCAAATTCTGCATAAAAATAGTGAGGATACATTCACACTAATGACCAAGCAACTGACAGTGATGAAATCAAACTACGATGGCACAGGTAGACCCCTAACCAAGGTTATTGCAGATGTCAACGCAATAACTGCACACCTCAACGACCTCGGTTCAACATACCAAAAGTTCGCAGACGAAACAAACACCCCCATAGCAACACTCCAGCTGAAGATCTCGATAAACGAGCTCGCGGCTATACTCACAGCTAAGCTTTTCGAAGTACAAAATCGACAAGCGGCTGAAATGGCAATCCTGGATGATTTATACCAAGGCAAGCTACATCCATTTATCTTAAGCCTCGGGAATATATCCGAAAGTGTAAGGGAACTGGCACTAACAGCGGAAAATGCAAACCTACCTCCAGAACGAATTGACGTTTCACCAGGCAGCAAAGGTAACTGTTTTCCCCAATGAAAATTCTCTGATTATTAAAGTCATCATCCCCCTTCCGGAGGCAACTAAGTTTGACGTCCGAAAGGTATACCCGATCGTGTCAAAACTGAACTAGAAGTATGACACGATGATCGAAATAAGGGCAGATTATATAGCCGAATCATAGGAACAAGGACTATTCGTTTTTCTAACAAAGGAAGATTTGGCGAAATGCAACAAAGTTACAACAATACAGCGAGTAACCATTGCAATCTGTAAGCACCAAGGACCGATGTTCACAAGCAGCAGTCACAAATGCCTTATTGAGCTCCTGCAGCATACACCGACAGCCCAAGAACACTGTAGACATATTGCCCTTCCAGCATCAGAAGGCACGTTTGTAAAAATGGCTGCCAGTAATTCATGGTTGTATAACCTCCGAAATGACATGGCACTGAATATCAAGTGTACTGGTTTACAGTACAATCTTTCACTCAATAGAACTGCAGTCATACGAATACTTAGACCATGTGACGTCGGAACGCGAGAAATAAAAATACCATACGAGCAAGAAGTCAGCAGATGTGTCATGTTCAAGAGGCCAAAAGTTGACTTCGCTGAAACGTTGGAGAAAATTCGAGCACAGTTCGAAGAACCGAAAAGATCGGACAACTCTTCAACAAATAGGAAGAACCTATCAAATTTAAATGTAAAATTATACCTAATAAGCTAGATATTAATACATATATTGTTCCAATAAAATAAAATAAACCAGTTTTCAAGACCTGGCTGGAACTTCCAAATATTAATACAGTTGCGTCATGGTCAACTGAACCAACACCTGCGCCAGTGACATAGTTATTGAAACATCACTGCAGCGACAGCACAAAAGCGATACACTTATAGTGACGCAATATTTCAGTGGGCCAAGTGCTAATAAGAATATGCAAACGCTGAGGTCATGCTCAGCAATGCCTTTCCTCAAGCGAAGTTCCATTTTGAGGTTGGTCTCGTCGAATTCGGGGATTCGAATTTCATACACCAGACGACGCGGTCATACTTTTTTAAGTAACATATATTAACATTAACACACACATTAAAACGCTGCAGAGTAAAACAAGGGCAGCAAGGGATGAGTACCGAGCCAGAAGAAGTAAAGAGAAGTACATTCTGCGGAGGAATAAAGGAAGGCACACAGCCTCCCAGCTTAAGGAGATCGAAGAGTATCGCGACCGAAAAAACATCTTAGTGAAGATCCGTCGAAGAATTTTTTTATAAATTGTGGGTGTGGCAGTGAGCGTATTTCAAAAATTTTAATACTTTACAATTTCAGCTTCCAGCATAAAATTAAAGGCCTCAAGAGTTGATACGGCGGGGTAGACGGACAGACATAGCTAAATAGTCTTAGGGTTTGGTCCTGAACATAAATGTATATACTTTTAGGGGTCTACGATGAATATCAAAACTATGTGTCAATATTAATATCCCCTTAGAATAGTGTATAACAAAAGGTCACACATCATAGGCAGTGTCCGGCCGAATATTCGGCTTTGGCTTCGGCTACATTCGGCCAAATTTTCCACATTCGCCAAAACATTCTGCTTTAGCGAAAACAAACCGAAGCCGAATGCTGAATTGATCAACCTTTTTTCCTAGAATTTTTCGTATGAGCGATTTCGGGCAAGACATTACTTGTGTATTTCGTTTCGATAGTGGAAGTTGCATCTAAATGAATGCTAGTTTGCATTTTTTTTGTTTTTATAACCTATCCCAATGGTATATTAATTTTGACACATTGTTTGTAACATCCCTAAATATTCGTCGTAGACCCCTTAAAACTATATATATTAAAATGAATGTTCGTCTGTATGTCCATTATAGGGTTGGCAAAAATTCTCAACCTTTAGTCCTTCACGTTGGCGCCCGCCTGAAAATGTCTAATCAAGTCGTATGATTAGTTTCAGCCAAGGATCTTCACTTGTGCATTAACCGTAAGCTACGATTCGATGCAAAAGCAAGATACATTAAGATAGAGGTGGGAATAAACACCAAATCACAATCCAAGGTGGAACAGCAAACGCTGAGGGATGAGAGGCTATGCGTAGTCGTTAGTTTGCGAACTTCAGATACCAGGCAACCTCTGATTTCAATCTAGCCACCACCAGACGAGACCGGAAAAAAACATCAACGTTGCTTCTACAGATTCATTTCCCTGATAAGGTTAAATGGGCGCTAAATACGTTCAAACCATACAAGGCACTAGGTACAGATGGAATTTTTGCGGCCCTTATTCAAAAAGGCCTGGATCTCCTTCTGCCTACCATTGTTGCCTTATTTATGTTCAGTTTTGGGGTTATATATACCACAAGCCTGGAGGGAGGTAAACGTGGTATTTATCCCCAAACCAGGTAAGCCCAGCGAACTACCTAAATCATACCGTCCAATTAGCTTGACGCCGGTTTTCCTAAAAACGATGGAAAGAATAATAGACGTTTATATCAAAGAATGCTTAAAAATAGCATACCTCTGCACCCTTTCCAATATGCATACCAGAAAGGCAAGTCCACAGATGGAACACTGTTGAATTTAACAGAACAAATCCAAAGTGCCTTTAGCTGCAAAGAGGGTGCTTTCGATAACACCGGATATAATTCAGTACCAAATGCCTTGGTTCATTGACGTATAGACGAACCAACGATGGATCAAAGCGATGCTAGAGAGTCGGAAAATAACTGCAAAATCAGCACTCGCACTCATTATCAGTAATAGCCGCTATGGCTGCTTTCAGGGAGGAGTTTTCTCACCACTAATATGGTCACTGCTTATTGATAACGTAAGGTTCCACGTAATTGGATACGCCGATGACCTGGTCATCATTATTAGGGGCATTAAAGCAAACGATATCACTACAGGTATACAAAGTGCTCTTATGATAGTCTTGGATTGGTGTTACACAGAAGGACTCTAAATCAATCCGAATAAGGCTGTCATAGTCCCTTCCACAAAGAGAAGAAATTTGAATCTTAACCAAATTTCCATAAATGATAATCTCATAGAGTATTCCGACGAGGTCAAGTATCTGGGAGTTATCTTGGATGAAAAACTGACTTGGAACTCGCACCTGAATAACAAAACTAAAAAAGCATCGAACGCTTTCTGGGCCTGCCGCCGCATGTATGGAAAAACCTGGGGTATCTGCCCAAATATCACCCACTGGATCTATACAGCAATGACTAGGCCCTGTCCCACGATGGCCATAGAAGATATAATTGGACTAACACCCCTATACATTTTTATAAGAAAGTGACAATATGCAGCGCTGCAAGTTTAAAACAAACTAAGGAGCAAACCATTGGTAAAAACGTTGAACTAATGCAACTGCTTTCGGAAATTCCCGAACTAGACATGATCTGCGTGGTAACAGATCGAACAACGAAAACACAATGTTTAAATAAAGGTTTCTCTACTGAAATCAAAAACAGAGAAGCATTGGTTGAAAACAACCCACCTAATTGCCAAAATGGCTTAATGTAGTAAACGGATGGTTCAAAAATAAACTCTGGGGTCCAAAACAAAAATGTCTCAATACCCATGGGAAAAAGTCCCAGTTTATTTCAGGCAGAGCTACATGCCATTAAAGAATACGCAAACCTAATTAACACCTCAGGTATAAAAGGCACCAACATCCATATATTCACGGACAATCAAGCAGCTATAAAAGCCCATAGCTCGCCAATAATTGACTCCAAATCAGTATTACACGGCTTCACACCCTTCAGTCACTAAGTATCAAGAACAAGACCAAAAGCTGGCGAATTGGCTAGAAAGGGCTTGGAGACCCCCTTTGTTGGACCCAAGCCTTTTTGTCCAATAAATAAATGAGCTTTAAATCTAAAATTAAAAGCTGGGAACACAACATGTGAATCTCCTATTGGGAAAGCATCTTAGACAGACCAAAAGGTTATACAGCCATTCAGAAACGATGCCTACAAGATACTTAATCTATCTAGGCATAATATAAGAATTCTTATTGGATTCCTAACCGGCCACCCCAGACTAAGATATCACCTTTGCAAACTAAAAATAGTGGACTTATCGGAGTGCCGACTATGTCTTGAAGTACACGAAACCGCAGAGCACATCATATGTGACTGCCCTTCCCCACACGGAATAAGAAGGACAGCTTTTCTTAGAGAAGTAATTAGTACTGATGGTATTAAGAATCTTTCTGCTGATCGTATTATCAGCTACATTAAGAAAGTAGAGCTGCTACTTTCCTAAGCAATATTTCTGACTTTCAGCTCAAAACATCTTTCAGGTCGAAGTTCTATCGCTATCAAATCGGTGAGTCAGAAGCTTTAAAGAAAAAAAAATTCGTTTATAAAATCGAAAATTATGCATTTGATCATGTGATGAACTTTAGCAAAGTTGTTGTGTATGAGCCCATGAACGTTTGCGAATTGTTACGACCAATTTTCGACAGATGGCACAATTTTTATTCCAATTAATGTCATTTATTGCCATGACATAACGAAATGAATTTATGTCAATTGTGAAATTCATGTCCGGCTCAAATAAAACGGCGAAATAAGGCCCCAAGAAATAAAGCCCCAACATAAAAATTAAATAAGGCCCCAAAAACATAAGCTCGAAACAACAACAACATTTTTTTTTTAAATTGGGGAATTATTTCGTTTTTTTTTTACTTATTTCCATCTTTTTGGGTCTTGCTTCATATTTTTATTTGAATATTTTTTTATTTGAGTTCTTTTCTATGTAATACTGTCACAACGTATCCGTCGGTTTAATGACAACTGCGAAATAAAGGCCACCGGGCATTAGATTTGTGGTGCGCGCAAACTTTTGCAAACTTTGTTAAAAACGAAATAACCAATAAATGTTTGCATATACCCAACATAGCACGTACTCCATATCTAATAGTGAAACCAAGCAGGGGGGTTGCAGGGGGCAGGATGCCCCGCCCCCCTTTATTCCATTTGACGATTCTTAATAATTGAAATAATATAAATAACTTTATGTCATAATAAAATAAAGCCCAACTTTTGGGCTTTCATTTTTATTTTGGGGTTTTTCTTTTTTCTTTTTATTTTCGTTTTTCGAATAGTTTTGTGGATTTCATTGTGAGTTAAATTAATTAAGATAAATAATTCAATCGAATTGAAGTTTCGTGTATGTGACGGATCTGACTGCTAAATGACGTTCCGAACATATGTGCTGTGCAGTTTATTTTCGGATATCATCGTGAGTGGGTATTAAAATCGATTAAAATAAATTTCAATAAATTCACCACGACTTTGCAACGGAACCAGACTCTGACTCAGAAAAATGATGAACAATGTTATCGAGGGAACAATTTTGACTGGAAAATTCAAAGGTGAAGACGTTATGTTGCATCGTATCCTATTGATCCCGAAAGATATGCCATTTGAATTCAAACCTTTGCAGTTCCCGGTGCGAGTCGCTTTCGCAATGACTATCAACATAGCACAAGGACATTCGTTGAAAGCGTGTGGATTAAATTTGAAGAATCCATGCTTCTATCATGGGCAGCTCTATGTGGCCTACTCACGCGTCGGAAAACCTTCTGATTTATTCGTTAACGAACCAGATGGAAAAACAAGAAATTTTGTGTATCCCAAAGCACTTCAATAAATATCGAATGGAAGCGAAACGCTGCAAATAATAATAGTTATAATATTAATAATAATATTTTCGAAATGAAGAATATCAATAAAATGAATCAAAATGAATTGACTATTTGTGTAATGTCTTTCCTTCAAAATTATTTTAGTTTGTGGCGTTGCAACGCGCGCAGGCTACAGCTAGTTATAATACGCCCACTACCGTTTTAAAGCTTTAGCTGAAGAGATAACCTTACGATGTTAAAAAAAATATATAGACACTGAACACAAGTTTGCCATATAAAGTTTTTTGTTACGCCAACTTTTTGTGGTCGTTTTTTTTTAGCAAAATGCGGTTTTGTTCAAAAAGTTGTATAGAAAACGAAAAAAAATGTATAACAAAATATATAGCCAACATTTTTTCCAGTCTATCGCCCATTCAAATTTTTCACCACGCTCACTTTTTGCGGATTTTTTTAAATGTTTAATGTATATAAAATTAAATAAAATACTATTCATCATGTTCTTAATGGATTTTTCTTTGGGGGATATAGGGATATGGATAGGGTGTCATACTGTTCGCCGAAGCAGACTGTACGCTTTCGTTATGATTGTTTCAGTTTTTTGCTGTTGTTTCTTTATAAAATACATTTTGTTGTAATTATTTATCGAGGATCGAGGATCGTTTTACTACCTGTAACAACCTGTTTTCCCACTCAACTCCTTCAAACGAAATGTTAAGAAATCATACAGAAAACAAAAAAAGGCCACACGTTATAGTGACCAAGTCGTTCAAATTTGTAATGAACAAAGATCGCTTTTATTACGGAAATCAATGAAGGAAATGGCAAATGTGTATCAGCGTTGACAAAAAGTACCCGAAAGAGCCATTTGGACCATTTGTTTTGTGTTTTGGCCCTTGGCTCTGGACCAAATGGAAATGGCCATCAAATCTAAATTGTCTTGATTCGTAAACAGATTATACTGAATATGCATTTACATTGCCTCATAAATATCAGCCTTATTTTGACGATAAATTAATGTTTGTTATACCCTATCCTAAGGTTATATTAATTTTGACACATAGTTTGTAACACTGCTTAATATTCGTCGTAGACCCATAAAAGTATATATATTTATGATCAGAACCAAATCCTAAGACTATTTAGCAATGTCCGTCTGTCCGTTTTGCCACGCCCACAATTTAGAAAAAAAAACTATTTTAAAGCTAAAGTTAGAGAGATAGGGTGTTACAACCTTCACAAGATATGTAGGCACTGCCCTCCTTTATAAGTTTGTAATATAAAGATTTTTGCAGTGCCTTCTTGTGGGCGGTTTCTATTTGATGTCTTCTTTGAAAATTTTTATAGAAACCGAAAAAAAATGTTTAACAAGATATTTAGCCAATCCCTCCAATCAAGTCATTGACCCACTCCTCCTCGACTTAAATACCAAATTCAATGATGTCAATAACGATGCCGGATCAATTTCTATTTCTGTGCGATATTACAAACGACGTTAGACTGACCTCAAATTAAATGGACTGCATACCCGAACTAATTCACCCACACCCCAGCACTATCTACAATACATCGATACTAACTGAAATGCTCGATTCTGCTGAACAGCCAATTACATATAGCCCACAACCTATATCAATAACGACTATCACACTAACAACAACGTTTTTAACAACGACAGCATTATTCCTGAATCCTATATAGTGACCTCAGCTATCAAAACACCAGCAATTGATTTGTCAATTGAATCTCAAGTCATCAAACATTTCGGAACTAAATGGACACTTTCAGAACGGGAAAAAAAAAATTGTCAAGATAAGTACAGCCAACCACTTACCCACTTCCTTTTTCCTTAAAAACGCTCCCCAGCACGCTGACGTCTCTTGGATCTCGCGGCTCTTTCAAACGAGATTTGGAATCAGCATCAGTAATTGCAAAATGTTTTTGCCAACCCACTACAAACCTAGCCGAAATTTCAAACTCTATATCCCAACCAAGTATGAATGGTTATTTCTAAGTTCAAAAGGAAAAAAACTTTAAACTTGGTAATATGCGAATTACTAAATGGACGGATAAACCCACCAAAAATGCTATTAAATGTAAATCTAAGTTAACAAAATCTAGTATACCTACAGTAGTTTCCAACTCTCGTCCGGCATCACAATCTGACATAAATTGCACATTATAAAATAGTTTATTCCCCAATTTTGCTCCCTTCTTGCTTATCATCATGATAAGCCGGTGCGCTATGGCTTTCTACAAAGGGTTATCAAATATTCTTCCCTGCTCCTATGTATATGCCGACGATACTAAATTGTTCAAAGTTATTTCTTCACAGGAAGACTCAAGGCTTCTTCAAGTAGATCTAGACAGTCTTCATATTTATTTTCAGAAAAATTGTTTAGTACTTAACAAAGCCAAGTACGAAACTAAAACCCTATCGCGTAAGAGCATCCAATCCACTCCTAGAATATGGTCAACCTATATCCATCATTCAATCTCTTCGCGGTCTTGGTATTTTGTATGACAGGGAGTTAAATTTTCGCTCTCATATTGACCAGATAATTCTTAAAGCCAATTCATCACTGGGATTAATAAAAGGCCATTCTAAAGAATTCTCCCACCCTTACATATTCAGAGCGCTTTACAACCGCCCCTACTTGAGTATGCCAGTCAAGCCTGGTGTCCTTTCCAGGGTGTTCACGTTTCCAGAATTGAAAGTATTCAACGTCTATTTTTTCGATTCGCCCTTCGAGGTCTACCTTGGCGCGACCCATTTATATTGCCTCCTTATATTAATCACCTAAACCTCAATAACTTAAATACCCTAGAAGATCGTAGAGATGTGACTGTCATCCTATTCATTCTTCGACTACTATCTGGTTCTGTTGACTGTGCGTCTCTGTACAACTCGATTTCCTTCAACACTAACCCTCGTAATTTGCCTTGTCCTCGTCTCTTTTATCTGTCATCACAACGAACTTCTTACAGTTCTAACGAACCAATGTCACCAATCTTTAGGTCTTTAAATTTAAACTAGGAAGCTGAAATTTAGAACCTATACTCCCTATCGTCCCGAAATGGTAGAGTGTGAAGAAGAACTTCAAAAAATATTTAGACACTGACCTCTATAACAAATTTGCCTTGCAAAGTCCCCCAAAAAGTGGACGTGGCTAAAAAATTGTGTGGGCAACATATTGCAAAAAATATTGGGTAAATATTTTGTTAAAATTTGTTTTCTGTTCCTATACATATTTGTAAATGCTGTAACACTTTATCCCTCTAAATTTAGTTATTAATCAGTTTTTTCTTAATTGTAGGCAAGGTAGTGGGCGTATCGAAAAAATTGTGGTGGTAATAATTCAAAGTGTACTTCAAGTGTGAATTTTAATATACTCTGCAAATAACCGAGAAGAAAAGTGCGTATGGATTAGATGTGTATGTGACAACTAATGATGCCAACCACCACATCTGCGTAAACCGCCTTTGAAACTTAAAAAAGATAAAAATTAAAAAACGTTCCCACAAAGTGGGCGTGGCCATAAATTTTCTTTGGGTGATATATTGAAAAAAATATTGACTAAATACTTGTTATACAATTATACAATTTTTTTCGTTTTAATAGAAATTTTTGACGAAAACATTGTTAAAAAACGCTCTCAACAAGGAGCCGTTGTAAAAAACGTTGTATGAGCGATAGAAAGCAGCATTTTAGTGAAAAACGCCCACAAAATCTATGTGTGGCAAAAGACCTTCTATTACAAATTGATGAAGGAGGGCAGTGTCTACATATCTTATTTAAGTTGTAACATTCTATCTTTCTAAATTTAGCTTTAAAATAGTTTTTTTCTAAATTGTGGGCATGGCAGTGGGCGTAACAAACAAAATTTTACACTCTACCATTTCGTAGAGTACTTACATATATACCTAACTCTAATTTGTAATGTACTAAAATGTGGATAAATAAATAACCTGAACCTATATTGCACATTTAATCAATTTTGATTTAGGATCTTACACATAAGCCGTCCCATTGAACCCGTCGGAACTTTAACAGTTGTGTTTTTTTTTGTCAAATATGTGACAAACTACGATGGCGGATTGCCATATCCAAAAACTAATCTGATTTTTGTTTTCTTTAAGCGTTGAGTTTTAAAATGTTTTGTTTGCAGTTATGTAAGTCGGTAACCCTGTTAATAGGAATGTACACGTGGTCACGTAAGTTAGAAAAGATTTACTCAAAAATTGTAAAAAAATATATTAAGAGCAGATTGCTCTCACCTTTGTTTCCAAAGAATCAATTACGACTAACTTATAACATTTTCTTCATTATTAAAGCTTGCATTTAAATTCCAAATTTCTTACAATATTATTTTGCTTGCATTTCCGTTTGTCAGGTGAATTTCACTGGAAATTCGTTTTATTGACCCAGACGCTTGGTCAGCATGTGCAATCGGTTTGACGGTGTTAAGTCTTCCCCTCTTAATTGCGATTGTCCTCAATCGTTAGAAATATGGTATGTCGTTAAATCTTTTCTATGGCATCTTAAGATGTACGTTGGATGATGCGATTGTTCCTAGGTTAGGATGTTCTTCATCTTTCATCATTTCTAGAGATAGGATTTCTCTGTATTTTTTCTCTTTTGAACTGTCTGGGAGTATTTCCGGTAATGCTTTAACCACTGATACTTCTTGGGAAATAAATTATTGTCCATTGATATTTTATTAGGAATGTTCCATTGAGGCTGTGGGTAGTGTCTTCTACTTGTACGGTTCCGGTAAATTGATTTAGCAATGTATTGGCTGTTGATACCTCGTCTATGGTGGGAATATGCTGACTATTGAAGGTGTAGATGGGAGACTGTTGAGCAAGCTGGGAATACATGTACGATACATCTAATGTTGACAATTTCTTTTGAATTACAAATTGATAAAGAGTTATAACTTTTACTTTTTTTTACTGTTCCATACATCTCTTCATTATTCCTAAGAGTTACTTAAGAGTTACTAAGAGTTATTTTTTTTTACTGGTTTGATTACAAGGCTTTCATATGTTTCATTTGTAGTTAGCGGAATATTTATAATATAGAGCATTGTTGAGCTATTGCTTATGATTTTTATTTCTGAGAAGTCTAAAGCTTCTTCTATTGTATTATACGGTAACTGTTGTTTATTTAGAATATTTGTAGCAAGTTCTATTTCTTTTTTTGATAAAATAAATAAATTAATCATTCCTAATCTAGCCCAATGAATAACATAGTTAATATTTTCTATTTCTTCTTTTACAAGTTTGATTTTGTATTGTACATTTGCTATTGCCTCGAAGCTTAATTTATTGTCTTCTTTTAATAGTTTTTGTATTTCGTTTTGGCCTTTAGTGATATTAATTATTCTCTCATTGTATAACTGATTTATGACAACCTGCTTGTTGTTATTTTTTAGTACTTCTGGAAGTACTTGCCAGCAATCCCTTTCCATGTGCTACCGATAAAATTTAGAGAACGTTTTGATATTCGCGGTTTCAAGTTATGCAAAAGATTTTTAATTTGTTGCAGCTCGTGTGATAGCAAGGGAATATGGTATGTTTTTGGGTTGACTCAAGTTTAAGGATAGGGGTTATTACAGATATGAACTGGTCGTATTGGTCTAAGTCGATAACATGTATTAGTTTAAAATTTACTTCTTGTATCTTAGTCTGTCCGACGTGAAAGGTTATTATTTGTTCGTTTGAAAAGTCCAATATTTGCATGGTTGACTGGTAAGTGCAAAACGCACATCTGGAAAAATAAAGTTTAAGTTCTGATGTTACTTTTGTGTACTACTTTCCCGGATTCGGTTATGACAGTAGAGTTCTTATTTTCCTTAACTATTTCTTCTGAGTATCTGCCTGATAGTTTCGAACCTAGCCGTTTATTATTTTTAACATAAATAGTTTGTCCTATTTGATAATCTTTGATCGATTTCCTTTTTTTGTTATGGTATTTAGTGTCCTTCTCTTGCTTAATTCTAAGTTTTTCAATATTAGTCAACCGTGTCTGTTCAAATTGTTCGGGATTTAGCCAGGGTATTCGTCCATAAAATAGTTCTATTGGTTTCTTACCTGTCGTTGAATGGATGGTGAAGTTGTATTCGTCCACGACTCGTTCCAAGAGTTCTTCAAAAGACCGTGCAGGTCCGTCAGATTTTAGACACCTCATGATTTCTGCCAATGTGGAATGAAAGCGTTCAACTTGCACGTTCACTTCACTTTTATATGCAGGTGTTTCAAAAATCTTTACTTGAAGGTCCAGCATTGGGGTTATTGAGGCTGAATTTAGCACCTTCTCATTATTTATCACGACAGCTTCAGGGACGCAAAAGAAGAATATAATATCTCGTAATGGTCGTTTGATATCTTCAATTGAGCGTGATGGGATAATTCTAGTTTGAGCGAATTTTGTGAATTTATCGACGACGGCTGTTAAGACAAGTTGTTTTTCGGTGGAAAAGATATCGATATGAATGGTGTGTCCCGGATAATTAGGGATGGGTGTAGGTTTCAGATGTGGCTTATTCGGATGTCTGTCGTATTTATTTTCTTTACAGGTTATGCAACGGTTTACTAGGCCTTACATTTTTGATGACATTTTAGGGAAATAGAAGTTTTCTAGCTACTAAACTCGGGTTTCTTTGACGTTGCGATGGGCTCTACGATGTATCTTTAGAATTTTTTCTTCTTGCTCTACTTCGTTGGGTACATCTTCAACAATTTTCTGGGTGAATCGAATACGATAGTCTCTAAAGTGTAAAGGATAAATTTCTCTTACTCGTCCCATCTTCATTTCGTCTGTTAGAAGTCCGTTAATAGTATTTGGATTAAGGTATCTCTTGAAAATGTCAATGATGTCGTTTCATGAGTAGTCTTGCCGTATCAGTATATGTCTTGTGTAATTATCAAAGGGGTTCTGGATTTGATAACTATTTTCATCTCCTAACTTGAGTACAAGTTGATTTCGAAAAACATTTATAGGGATCTTTACAGATGGGATTAGGTTTGGTTTTAGTGGATTTTAGTTTTTGGGGGTCTCAAAAGAGAATCAGCAACCATATTTTCCTTGCCTGGTTTGTATTTTAGTTCATAATTATACTTTTCCAATATGGCTTTCCATTGTTTCATTTTGAAGTTTGTATTTCTATTACTTAAGGCATAGGTAAGAGGTTGGTGGTCTGTGAAAATGTTAACTTTTCGGGATCCGTAAAGGAAGTTTCTAAAAGAATTGAGGGACCAAATAATCGCCAGCATTTCTTTTTCATTCCTGGCGTAAGGTTCTGTTTTGCTTAAGGTTCTGGAAAGAAATGTGATTGGCTTATTGTCCTGTAAGAGGACTGCGCCAATGGCGTAGTCAGAAGCGTCAGTTGTTAGCTGAAAGCTTTTGTCGAAGTCTGGATATTGAAGAAAAACTTCTTCAGAGACAAGAGAGTTTTTTTAACTTGTGGAATGCTTTGATGGCATCTTGATTCAACCGAATAAGATTTTTCTTTGACATATTTGCGGACACATGTCCATCTTCCGCTCTTAGAAGGGATGTCAGTGGCTTAGCCAACTTTGAGTAATCTCTTATAAAGCGGCGGTAATACCCTGACATTCCGAGAAAGGATCGAAGTTCGTTTAGGTTTTCAGGAATAGGTCGATCAACTATAACTTGTACCTTTTTTGGATTGGTTTTTATTCCGAATCTTCCTATGATAAACCTCATAAAATTCTACTTCCTTCTGGAAAAATTCAGATTTATCCAGTTGAATTTTCATATTTGCCTTTTCTTAGGTGTGAAATACTTTTTCCACATTTAAAAAGTGTTCGGTTTCGTCCTTCCCAAAGATGACAATGTCATCAATGTAAAGGTAGCAATATTTTCCAATGAGATCTCTTAAAATGTCATCTAGCGTTCTCTGGAAAATGGAGGGGGCGTTCTTTATCCCAAATGGAAGAGGAGTAAACTCAAACTTGCCATTATTAACAGAAAAGGCAGTTTTTTTTATGTCAGACTCCTTAGGTGGAATCAAATGAAAGCCACTTTTTACGTTCACTATGGAAAACCATTGATTTTTACTAAGGTTTGCAAGGCTTTGGTATATTTCAGGAATTGCATACTTGTCGGCAATAGTTATAGCGTTCAGCTTGCGGTAATCAATTACCATTCGGATGTTTTTTTCTCCGGAAGCATCCATTTTTTTGGGGACAACCCAAACAGGAGAATTATAAGGAGATCTTGATGGTTTTATGATTCCATTTTCTAATGATTTTCGTATTTCTTTTCGTAATTCCTATTTGAACATTTGTCGATTAAAAATTTTAAGGTCTCTCCACTTCTAGAAGTATGTTCTAAGTAGGACGCTAGTCTAAATGTCTAATGGTAGTTCACATTTTGGGATCTGACGGCATGGTCAACGTCCATTGCCTTCGGAGGAAGTGGGCGTTGAGTTGCTGGTGGTCTGTGCTATAGATACTGAGGTTCTCTATAAAACTGTGGTGGTTGAGCATTGCGTGGGTTATGGAGTAACTGTGGATGTAATTCGCGTCTGGGTGCGGCAATTTGTGCTGATCCTGAATGTACAAAATTGTAAAACCTGAAGCCAGACACAAATTCGCTAAGAAAAACTCTAGTCTTAGTAATAGGCCAATAATAGCAATTTTCTCAATTCTAGGCTATCGAACAATGTCAAATCGGAGAGCCGAATTGACTGTATGCGGTGTGGTAGAATGCATGATTTTCCTGTCCAGCTTATAGAAAGAGATGTACTACTTGTAACGGGCTTAATCACTTTGCAATTGTATGTAAAACCACACCGTAACGCGAAATTAATGTTGACAGCAACGAGGTAAATGAAGAGTTTTATATCGATACCTTTGCAAAGAATAGATGGGGTCCGGCTCTTGGATCGAAATGATCAATATCGAGAATATTGATATACATTTTAAACTAGACACGAGAGCCATGGTGAATGTTTTACCAGCTAAATATATAAAAGCTCTTAATGTATCCGATGTGTTTCCGAATAACTCGAAACTTTCGGCTTACAATGGAACAGAGATCAAAACGCTAGGTACAGTAAAATTAAATTGCATGGTTGGTAAGAAAATAGTTTCTATAGAGTTTTTTATGGTGGATGATGATAGAATTCCGCTGCTAAGACTAGAAAGCTGTGTCGAACTAGGACTGATCGAAAGGGTTAGTGAAATAAAAAAAATTTGAAGAAATAATAGCGATAAATGAAAAAAATAATAATTAGTGAAAAAGTTCGAAAAAGTATTAACCGGGCTCTGTTGTTGTTTCAAAAATTTTCATATTGATCTCAAGGAAAATGCTATACCTATTAAGGTAAGCCATCAAGACGCGTCCCTTTGTCTTTAAAGAATCGGTTAGAAAATGAACTGAAAAAGTTGTGTGAAATGGGTATAATTGAACATTGTGACAGCAGTAGTGAGTGGGTCTCTAATATAGTAATTGTGGAAAAGCCAAACAAAATACGAGTATGTCCCGATCCAAAGGATGTGAACACTGCTATTAAAGAGTTTTTTTTCGGGAAATTCCTACTTTCGATCAAATTAAAACAGCATTTGCAAACAAAAAGATCTTCATCGTTTTTTATGTTAAAGATGGTTTTTTTCATATCGAACTTGACGAGGAATCGAGAAAATTGTGCACATTTAGCACACCGTTTGGTACTTTCAGATACATTAAACTTCCATTTGGTCTTAAAATTGCAGCAGAAGTTTTCCAAAAAAATAATGAACGAAATTTTGCTGGAATGCCGAATCATTTATATCGACGATATAGGAATAGCAACGGAAACTGTTGAAGAGCACGATAGGACAGTATTATTTGTCTTGCATAGGGCGTTAGAAGAAAACGTACCTTTTAATATTGATAAAATTCAACACAAAGAAAATAAAATAAAGTTCTTGGGTCATCAATTTAGTGCATTCGATGATATAATTCAGATAATTCAGGAACTTAAAGAACCCAGTTACAAAAAGGATTTGCAAAGGCTTCTAGGTTTTATCAATTATGCGAGGGAGTACATTCACCATTTGGCCGAAATCACGGCACTAATGAGAGTTGCAGTAAATGGCATCCGTTAATATATTGCAGAAAAATACGATTTGTAACAGATCATAAGCCATTGTTAGGGTTAATAAAAAAAGCTTATAGTAAAACACCCTCACCAAACCTTCAACGTATAAAGCTTAAGTTAGCAAAATATAATTTAGACTTTGAATATCTATCCGGTAAAAAATGTTTTTAGCCGACTTGCTTTCAAGAAATTATTGTTCTAAAATATTTGATAGAAAAGAAATTAATGGCCTTAATGAAATAATTATATAAACTCAAAACAGAAGAAGACGAAATTCTGAAGGATTTCAAAGTAGTTCTAGAAAAAGGTTGGTCGCCGCATAGAAATAATCTACCCGACAAGTTAAAATATTTTTGGAATATAAAAGGGAACCTTTTCCTTGAAGATTGCTTGGTGTTTTTTGATAATAGAATATTTATTCCAGAAGTGTTGAGAGACTTTGCTCTGGAATTAGTTCATTTGCCACACTTAAAAATAGAAAAAACAAAAGCAAAAGCCAGGTCGCTGGTTTACTGGCCTAGTTTAAATCAAGAAATAGAAAACTTAGTTACGAAGTGCAGAGTTTGTCAAAAATATCCCGCGAATAATATATAAGAGCCACTAATCAATCACGATCTACCAGATGGTTCGTTCCAAAAAATAGGCATGGATGTAATGGAGTAATGTTCAAAATCGTATCTTGTTCTAGGCGACTACCTGTATTTAGATATTATACCGCTCACAGCTAAAGCAATCATAGGAAAGTCAGAGATCGCATTTTTGATTTACGGTAGCCCAAAGTAAATTATTGCAGATATCATGCCATTCAATTCTTTTGAATTTACTGAATTTGCTAAAAAATTTGACATCGAAATCATAACTAGTAGTCCCAACTATCCAAAGTCCAACGGTTTAAGCGAAAAAATCGTGCAAATAGCTAAAAATTTAATTAAAAAATCGCAAGAGTCTAAAATATATCTATGGTTAGCTTTGCTGGAATAAATAAATACGCCAATAAAATATTCTGAACTAACGCCATCACAATTAGTAATAGGCAGACAAACCCGTGCTCTTGTACCTGGTGACAAAAATCTGTATAAAAATAACGAAAGCTATAAGAAATTTTTGCCAATTCTCAAAAAGAATAATTCAAAGAACAAGATGTACCATGATCGCAATTCAAAAAAATGGTCAGCTTTCCATGTAGGGCAGAAGTTTTGGATGCAAGAAGGAAAACATTGGATACCAGGCATAATTAAAGAAAAACATAAGGAAAGGCTACAGTCCGCTTGGGGCGAACAGTATGATACCCTATCCTTATCCCTATGTACCCCAAAGAAAAAATCCATAAGGAAGATGATAGATAGCATTTTATTTCATTCTATGAAATTTATAGAAAAAAAAATATTTTTTTGAAAAAACGCCCCCAAAAAGTGGGCGTGGCCAAAAACTTTGTATGGGCGATATATTGGAAAAATATTGGCTAAATATATTGTTAAACATTTTTTTTTCGATTTCTATAAAAATTTTCAAAGAAAAAAGCATTTTAGTGAAAAACGCCCACAAAAAGTAGGCGTGGCAAAAAACTTTATATGACAAATTTATAAAGGTAGGCAGTACCTACATATCTTGTGAAGGTTTTACAACTTTATCTCTCTAACTAAAGCCTTAAAACGGTTTTTTCTAAATAGTGGGCGTGGCAGTGGGCGGATTTAAAAACTTTTAACACTTTACCATTTCGGGACCCTAGGGAGTATATGCTCCAAATTTCAGCCTCCTAGCATAACTTTAAAAGCCTCAAAAGTTGATACGGACGGACGGACATTGCTAAATAGTCTTAGGATTTGGTCCTGATCATAAATATATATACTTTTATGGGTCTACGACGAATATTAAGGGGTGTTACAAACTATGTGTCAAAATTAATATACCCTTAGGATAGGGTATAAACACACCCTCCATAGATCTTATTGGACACAATTGCAAGGTGGTAGCGTATTACGATGAAATTCATTTCATTTAAGAAGTCGCAATTGAAATAAAATAGGATCTGTCAATTTGGATTTTCGATATATAGACATATATTTAAGCTTATAAAATAATCTTTTCCTTTTTTTTTGAAGTCGCTTATTGTTATTTCTTTAAATCAAAATAACCAACATTCAATTAAAATTTAATTTCAAAGTAGCTCTAGAGGAGGATGAAATATGTATAATTAATAAATGGTAATTAAAGCCCCTATAAGAAACTATCAGCCTTATTTATAAACATATTTTAAAGGCAGCGTAACTTTACGCAATACTCAAACCGCCCTTACGCAGCACAACATTATTTATAAAACTTAAGCAACGTTGCTTAAGCGATGCGTAACCTAAACATCAAAATTTGCGTTTAGAGGCTGCGTAAAGTATGTGTAAAATTTGTTTTTGATTGCAGATGTCATTTTTTATATATTCATTAAAACAAAAAAATGTAAAAAGGTATAAAAATGCCATTTGACTTTGTGGCTTTTGTGAAGGATATGGATTTAATTAACTTCTTCAGCCAACCAAGTAACCCGAGACAATGCAAATTTTATAATTGATTATAATATGTATGCCTTTGAAACAAATTTCATAAACAAATTGTAGTACCTTATCAGTGGAATCCCATTTTTCCGACATTTTTCTTTTATTTTGGGAGTTCATCATGCTACGCAAAATATTTCCATATAAATAAACAAAAATTTGTCAAATGCAGCTAAGTTTCTGCACTCTTAAATCCAAATGTAGTAGAATTTTATGTTTTTGCTACTAGTTTTTTAAGTGTTGTTAATTATTTAGACACAAACCTCGTTTAGTTAAAACACAGAGGAAAATCGTTTATAAATCAGAATTTCAGCGAAGATGCGTAAAGGTTGCGTAAATATTTACGCGTTGCTTAACTAAACAACCTCTGAGAGGTGTTTTAAGGAAATCTAATAAATACGGCTGTATATGTTTAACCGCACTATACAGGTTAATCTTGGAAGTATTAGGGTGTTTTCATAAAAGTCGGAAATCTGCTCTAGTACAATCGCATTTCTTTTGTCGTGCGTTTTTGAACACACACACGCAGCAGAATGTCTGCAGGCCTGCTTTAGTAAAATCGTGTTCATAAACGTCAGAAATGACCGCGAAACAAATAATTACGAGTTTAATTTTTTAACAAAAAAAACATAATTGTAAAAAACATTTCTCGAACAAACAAGAGGATAGAAGCTTTAAGGAGTTTTAGAAAATAGCGAGTTGTTCCAAAAAATCCTTTATCTATAAACATAATTCAAAAATATCCCGACGATGTGTTTCAAATCCACTTTAGGAGGTCCAGATCAACATTTAATGTAAGTTCTTTCCTATTCAAAATACAAAACAAATAGATTAAACGATTTGTATCCATAGTATTTTAAAAAGGGGTTAAACATTTTATGGGAAACAAAAACCACCGGCCGCCCAAAAATAGCGTTGAAACTAGCTTTGTCCTTAACGATGTAGAAACTAGGTAACGATTCCTGTTTCTGAGAATTGTCCAATCTGTCACAACATCTAGCTCAAAAAATGGATCCGTATCTTTCATTTTGGACAGGACTGTACTCCAGAATGTTATTTTTTTACAGAATTAAACTCGGCATCCATTCCAACTTATTGTGTGGCCAATAGCCTTAAATGGCTATTTTTCCATGGGAAATTTTCGTTTTCGTTTTTGTGATTACATATCATATACGCAAAAAAGACAGTGAGTCAAAAGTGAGTAAATGTTTTGCATTTATCTATTTGATAATTTATATTTTTGTCTGCGCATGACATGTGTAATTGCCTTTCTCCCTAGTGTATTTATTAATTATTCAAAATATCCAAACGCGATAGATCTCCTGAATCTGAGGACATTCCTCGGATAATAAATACCGTTGCACGATGAATAGAGTCACGTAAAAAGGACATAGTTTCAATTAATTGAGTCCTCTGCAATGTCTACCTGATAGTGTCAACAATGACGATATGAACAAAATAGTGACGGGAAATGAAAAAAAGGTGTTTATACCACCAATAAAACTTCTCTAAAAATTCAGTGACTACATTCACAGCTTGATGAAATCCCTAAACATTTCAGATTATTACATATCTATTCCATTGGAATAAAAATTGTTTGTGAATCTCTTGCATCTTATACTTCAGTATTTGAAGATCTGATAACTTTCAGTTTTTCTCGCACGATCTCCGCAGTGAGAAAGCTTTTAAAGTGATCCTCTACGATATGGGCGAAATGGACTTAAATATACTAAAAACTGTACTCATTAAAATTGGTTTAAAGTGCATCAATATCAAAATGATAACAAAAACATATGAACGCTACAGTGATGTTTTTAAATAATTTCTTTGGAAAATAGTTCCATTAAATTTTTCGAACTTAAAAAGCAGTATAGGTCTATCCTGCATACACAAGTGAGTTGGATTATTATAGAAAGCTTAAAGGCAAACTGTCACAACTGCCAACTACTGTGCCATTTGTGCTGGTCAACACAAGATAAATAAATGTGTCAACTGCAATGGTTTTCATAAATCTACCGACCCAGCCTGTGTGAACAGAATTAAATATTCGGAGATGAAGAAAAATCACTAAAACATAAACCAAAAGCTTCCTACAACAACTCATTGCACTCGCAGAACTCCGTTCGTGCAGGGGACTTCCTATGCAAACACAGCAACATATATCGTTCTCTTCGATGTGTCATTTTCCTTCGCTGGCACAGGCCCCAACCCAGAGGGCTGCGTGCGTCCTGACAGCAACATAGAATATACGTAAACTTATGGAAGGTGACCTATAAACAACGCATTGATATTATGGGTATATGTTTTTGCTTATACTTTATATACTATATATATATACGATTTATTATAATTTAACATAAAATTATATAACTAAACGTACTACAAAAAAAAAGAAATTAGAATATTTTTTGATATGGCAATATTGACAGAGATGACAACTGACAGCTGCAATCACCGATGAAAAAAAAACACAACAGTCAAAGTTCCAACGGATTCTATGGGACCCACATGCGTTAATTTTAAAGTTTTAACGCACGCACGCCAGCGTGGGATTCTATGGGTCAGGACCTTTAGCGACGCGACGTCAGAAAGACAGCATTATAAATAATGCTAGCACAAGCTCCCCTTTTCTCCCACCAGCACCATCGACAAGTCGTAATGTGTGGGAGAAAGAAAACGGTACTGAAGGAAAAGTTGCCGGATTAATTCCTGGAAGCATTCCAAGCAACAATCCACTCTGTTTACGATCGAGGAACTCAATGGCTATGATAACAAGTCTGTCTACATGCAAATCTAAATTAGATAAATTTCAATTTATTGCACATTTAGCAACTAATTTTTTGCATACCAATGATAAGTAATATGATAGACAATTATATTAATATTGTAACTTGGAATGCGAGGGGAATTCGCAGCAAAACTGTAGAATTTTTTAATTTTTTGAATAAGAGCAACATTAATGTTACTTTAGTTACTGAGACTTGGCTCAAACAAGGTATAAATTTGTCAACGCTTGAATTTGAATGAATGAAAGTATAGATGGTGTTTCTATTCTTATCGGAAAATCAATTCAACATTCGCTCTTACCTGTTATTAGAACGCGTTTAATAGAGAATGTTGGGCTTATTAAAAAATCAAAAGACTATTAAGGTTTTCTGTGTATATCTCCCTAATAAATCTGCATCAGTCGAAAGAAAACTAAAAAAAGATTTATGTCATTTAATATCTTATTGGGGGAGATTTCAATTCCAGGCATAGGAATTGGGGATGTGTTAAAGCGAACGCTTGGGGAAATTTGCTTTTTGATTTACTTTAAATGTTGCCAATTTCTGTTCTGTTTCCTCCTAGTCCAACCTATTTTCCAGCTAGTTCTCGTGGTAGTCCCTCTGTTCTTGATTTATTTGTTACAAACGTGTCTTCTCTCATCAAATCCAATGAACTTAGTTCTGCTCACAATCCGGTTTTATGCCATATGTTCAAGATTTGAAAAACGCAAACTTTTTTTTTTCGTTCAGAAATTAAATTTGAACTTGAAAATAGTCCCTTGAATATGGAAAGCATTCCAACCGAGGAAGACTGCCTTGTAAATGAAGTTCGGTCGAAGCAATTATACCTGAAGTTCAAACAAAAAGCTACTCTTCAAATTTACTTTACATCTTACCTCACATCTTATATCTGACAAAGCTTAGAAATATTTGTAGAAGAAATTGGCAAAGGTACCTTTATTTCGGTATCAAATGACTTTTATAAATAAAAATATTAACAAAAACACATTTTATAGTACCGTAATAATGAATGGAACCAAAAACTCAATATCCTTCAGAAAAATGGTCTGAACATCTCTGGAAAATAATAAGAACTGTAAAAAATAAAAACAGGCAGTTACCTTTTCAACAAAATGCATAGGGCACCTATTTGACCGATTTTGAAAAGGCCAATACTCTTTCCGTGAAGTTCTCCAAAACGCACATTGTCTCTCAAAACTTAGGTGATACATATACCAATGTCATCGTAAGCAAAACAGTGGGCCTGGACATGCTAAGAAATATTTACCTCAAGCACCTGCCCAAAGAAGCTATTCATTGTGTGGCATTCATTTTAAACGCAAGTCTCAAAATGCAATACTTTTCGGATGCATGCAAACTTGCAAAAGTCGTCCCCATATTAAAAGCTGGTAAGGCTCCTGACAGGCCGGAAAATTAAAGACCCATAAGCTTACTAACCTCAGTAAAATTTATGAAAAGTTACTAAAGGAGCAAATTTTAAAGTTCATAGAAGATAATCATATCTACCCCAGTGAACAGTTTGGATTAAGGCGTCACCACAGTACATCTCATCAAGCACTGCAACTGCAACTGCGTTAAAAGAAGGTCTCAAGGAAAATCTACTGGGATGGCCCTTATAGACATCGAAAGTTTAAACTTTCCTTTATATATCTGTAAGATAGTCCAAATTTTCTTGTGCAGTCGTTGTTTTAAAGTATGACTTAATATCTTTTCATTGACTCCCATCTTATATAACATCTATGCTTATGATGTTCCTAAACTTCTACACTGTTATATTCTATTCTGCCAGATGACACTGCAATATTTTCTTCCTATAAACTTGCTCTTAATTTTGAGAGGAATTTACAATATGGTTTGGAAATATGTATAAGTAAAATAATACCAGAAATGGAAGATAAAAATAAATGAGGAGAAAACGCATGCTTTTTTTTCACTCGGAAAAGAAAATATTGCGCTCTTTCTTGTAATCAGCTTCAACTTAATGCAAGTGATATAAATTGGGAAACTTGTGTTAGATACCTCGGCATATATCTAGATACCAGGCTAACATGCAAATATCATATTAATGAGACAATCAGAAAAATTTCGCCTTGTTACGCTAGTAGCATGCCGCTTTAGTGTGCTCTAACCTACAGGAGTAGTAGTCAAAACTCAAAATATGAATGAAGAACCTTGAAGATGTTAATACTCCAAATGGTACTGGCAATAGCCAAAATCCATCCGTGGTTTTCTCGACTGCGGCTGGGGCTCGGTTTCTGGAGGCCCCTACATTCATTTAACCTACAAGCGACTCTTGTGGCTCTATGTCCGACTCTTTGGGCAAACTGAGCATGGGTAAGGTTGCTATACACTGCTCGGCCGCTGACAGCTTGACCCAAGATATCTCGACGGTTGAACGGGCTCCTGAAGTGGCTAGCTTTGAGATGCACCTCACTAAGGGGCAGTATAAGAGAAAAAGGATCCAGCTGAGCGATCAGCGGCGTAAAGAAGCTTCACAGGCTGAAGGCGCCAGCACTCCGGTTGGCTCTTCGGTTGCGTCTATGAAACGGGATAGGTCAGTCGAAGTCTCACAAACGGAAGCTGACCTGACCCCTTCATCAGTCAATGCCTCCTCTTCGTCACACATAAGTTCTCTTGTTGTGAGTATAGACATGGCTTCTGCCGAGATCATCAAATCTAGGTATGCATCTTGGCAGGATTCATTTCCATTTCAATGTCAAACAGTGCGAAAAGTGGACGTTACACGGAGTATTCATACATCCTGTTTACTCAAATTACCCTACAGCACTGCAAGGCTGCTACCGCCCTTTTAAGTAGCAGACTTGTGGCTTGTAGAACAAAATCACACATAATATCCATCCAGGAATTATGGGTGTGGAAAAATAGCATTTGTGGTCTTGGTTGATTGAGTGATTTATACCACGTTCATTATGATGAGCACTCCAAAATACGCATCAGTTATTTGGTGGAACAGGCTTTCGCGAAACCGTGTTACTGCTTCTTTTTTCAAACTCCTCTGCTCTAGATGCTTTGATGAATCTCCCCCCTCGATTTATATGTCATGGGGTGTACGCTAGAAACCATCTTTCGCTTAAAAAGAGGTGGATTTTGTTACCATGCGCACTGGTATTATGAAAAACTTGCTCGAGAATTATCCTCTGGCCCCCGTCTGATGCAATGATCCCAGACATCTTTCTGCGAAAATAGTCATGTCTTTCATTGATTCTTGGATTTCTCGTGAACACAAGATTCGGTTACACGATTGCGGTGGATGTAGACAGACCAAACTACTACGCCCGAACATTTGCAAAAGGTCAGCATCTTTTCTTCTATCTCTGAGGAGAATCGACTATAGGCTACTTGTAGGCGCCCTCTCGGGCCACCAAGCATTTGCTAAGCACTTAAATGTGTTGGGCTTAAGCGACACCACTACCTGTCCTGTTTGCGGTGAGGAGCATGACACAGCAGAACACTTTCCATACAGTTGTCCGGCCTATGCTCGCATAAGGTGGTGGATTTTCGGGGCTTACGCGGTAAGTGCCGAACATATAAGCTCTTCATCACTGAAACTACTTCTTGTTTTTCTTCATGAGACGGGAAAACTAAGTACATTAATATAAGATGTCTGAATGGTAGTACAATGGACATGTAGTTGTGTCTGAGCGCATCCGATGGAGCGATGGAGTAGCAACCGCCAACAAAATAAATAAAAATGAGAAAAATTGGAATATCAATAAAAACGTTGTACCCATTTATTAATATAAAAAATCTCTGCTTTTCATTGGTAACAAAATTATTTTACACGAAGACATCTTTCAGGCATTATTATTGTATGGGTACCTGGTTTGGTTGAAAATGATGTTAGATCTGCCTTGGCACTACTCCACGAATGTTGAGTTGATAGCTAATAGGATACTTCAAATTTATAATACTTTTAAAACAAGATGCAGTTATGTTGATAATTCGCTTGGTAATCAATTGTATACCTAAGACTACTTCTTGTTCAATGCACACACTTCTCAATACTTATTTATATACTGAATGTGTCTTTTGTTGTTTTAAGTATTAGTTATTCCTTATAGTTTATAGTAAGCATGTAATTTCTGGTCACCTTATATTTATTTATTTATATTTATATTTATATTTATATTTATATTTATATTTATATTTATATTTATATTTATTTATTTATTTATTCTTTTATTTATTAAGTTTTCTTATTACATTATTTATTTATTTTCTTTATTTTTAAATTTTTACCATATTTATTTTTATTATAATTAATAAATAATTATAATAATACAAATTCAATTATATTTTATATTATATATTATATTATATTATATTTTATATTCGTAAATATATTCAAGGTTTTTTTTCGTTCTTGCGTTCTTCGTTTTTCTTTTATTAATTCGGTTATTTCACGACATACTTCATTTCGGTTTTTTGGTTAATCTCTTTTAATGGAGAGTATTGTTCGACGCTGAACTTTGTACAGATTCTATGAACTGATACACTTCGTCTTTGAGTTCATATGGTGTCCGTAGGGATAGCTTAGATCGATTTTATGTATGCAGTCTTTTCTGAATGAGTTGCAGTTAGTTCAAGCGCTAGTCAGCCTTGGTGGACCATCCTTTTCATGTAATCCGCCAATTACAAAGTTCTGTCCAAGTGACTCATTTTTGCTCCTAAAATCATATTTTTTGGAGGACAATATATCTAAAGTCTATATTATGAGTTTAATTTTATTACGTTAAGCGTGCTTATTTGCATTTTATCAAGCTCAATATTTGTACCCTGGGAGTGATCAGTAGAGTCTTTTATAAAAACTAACGCTCCGCGGAAAGTCAAATTTGGAACATATACTCACAAGGGTTTTTTGATAGGCCCTTTACCACGCCCACAATTTAGAAAAACCCGTTTTTAAGCTGAAGTTAGAGAGATAGAGTGTTACAACATTTACAAGAAAAAATGTTTTTTTTATAAATTTCATGAAATGAAATAAAATGCTATCCATCAGTTCCTTAACGCTTCTTTCTTTGAGGCATATAGGGATGTGGATAGGGTATCATACTGATCGGCACAAGCGGATTGTAGACCTTTTTATTGTCGCCAAATGTGTCTCAGATATCAGGAATATCTCAATACCGTTTTTGTGAAGGAATACTTCGTACTCGTTAGACCCGTTCCATGTTACTATATTCACCCCTAAAGCACCATGAATGGATAATATACGACCAATAAGGATCCAACCTGACCAAACTATAATTCCATGGCTGAGGATAATTTGGATTATTTACACTGGCTGTCCAGAGCATGGAGAAAAGTTCGGGTGATCCTGATGAAAGGCCCTACAGGCGGATAAGCTTGTCCTTGTTCTAGCTAAGGATGCTTGAAAGACTTATTGGCATTCATGTCAGAGAGGTGATTGGCGATAACTACGTATCAAAATCACAACGTGGGTACATAAAAAGTAGATCCTTCGACGCTGCACTACATAACGTGACTTGGAAAAATCATTATAGCAAAAGGAGTTTACTCTGTGTATATTCCTAGACATAGAAGGAGCGTTTATTAATATCGAAGCAGACGCAATCCTGCGCAGCTTAAGAAACTCTCATCTAGAGAGCAGCCTTTGCGACTGGAATTATGCTAGGCACACGCCGGATTAAGAGTTACCTAGGAGAGTTATGTATTGGACGGATAGTCAGTAGGGGAACACCATAAAGAGTTGTCCTCTCACATTCATCGTGGTAACAGACGATCTTTTGAAGTTACATCGTGAACGCATATGCGGACGGTATAGCAATCCTGGTTACAGGCAAATTCGCCTCAGTCTTCAGCGATCAACTCAGCTACACACTCCTCATTGTTGGTAACTGGGTCGCTGAAGGGGATTGGAAGCCAACCCATCTAAGACAAAATTCTGGCTGCTTACCAGGAAAAAGACAATTCCAAAATTTAGGACACCGAAAAGGGGAGGAAACAATCTAACCATTTCCGGTTCAGCAAGATACCTGGGCGTTCTCTTAGACCCTAAACTTAACCGGAGAGAGAATATAGATGACCGTTTCACACGGGCGTACGTGGTTTTGCATGGCCGTCGCAGAACAGTCGGTAAAAGTTGGGGACTTAGACCACGGATGGTACACTGGCTGCATACAGCGGTTGTAAGACCCATCCCAACATACGGCGCGGTTGTATGATGGATGGATACTGGTATACTGCAGCAACAAGGTGTCAAAAACCAACGTTACATTAAGGGAGTGTGGACTTTAGATACATAAACCATACGGGCACTCCTCGGAGGAGTCCCCTTGGTGCGTGTCTGTAGGCACACCAACTACGGATTATTTACGCTCGACATTCGCTTTCAATAGGGGTTTCAATACCAGAAAGAAGTGAATGGGGCGAGAAGTCAGTTGCAAGAGATGATGAGATCGCCATATACATGGACTGTTGCAAAATGGATGTCGGCACAGCCTGCGTCTGTTGTGAATCACTAGAAGAAAGCAAATCCTTTGGAATTAATGACGAATGTAGCATTTTCCAGGCGGAAATTGCTGCCATTATCCAGGCTGCCGCGGAACCGAATAGGCACAGCTTTGCAGATAAGACAATCACCATCTTCTCCAACAGCTAGGCGTTTATAAAAGCAATGCAGGCGGATGTTTCAAAATCAAGGACTGAAGAAGCGGATAAGCTCGCAAGATCGGGGTCGGATATGAACGCATTGCTGACAATCGAAGAAATAAGCACACCGTTTAGCGTCATTGCACGAAAATTTGCAATTGAGTCCTTCAGTAGAGCTAACCTATGTTGGACACAACCGGTGCTGTGGTTTTCCAATTTCAAAGAGGAGCCCTTTTAAAGATTTTGGGAGCCATTTCAGCGAAAGAGGAGAGGTGGAGGACTGAAAAAGTTTTAAATATTTCGTGTGTGGATTAACCCATCAGCTCACTTCAAAATCCCCTTTACCCTTTTAGTTCCGTTGAATAAGGCCGCGTGAATTTAGATGGATAGACAAACTAAACTAAACCGCGAGGGCTTAGTTCATCAGAACAGGTTTTATTACATTTCACAATGGCTCAGTTAAAAGTCTAACAATTCAAAACAAAAAACAAATAAAAAAACATAAGAAAAGGCAACAGTCCGCTTGGGGCGAACAGTATGATACCCTATTCATATCCCTATATGCCCCAAACAAAAAAGCATTAAGAAGATGATGGAAAGCATTTTATTTCATTATATAAAATTTTTTTTTAAAAAAATATTCTTTGAAAAAACGCCCCCAAAAGGTGGGCGTGGCCAAAACTTTGTATGGGCGATATGTAGGATAAAATAACTTCCTCGTTATGTAAACGAGAAAGTTGAAAATTCAATACATCACTTCACAAACTCAAAAATAAAGTTTTAATAGATTGCAAATATTTTTAAGCATTATGGATTAATGTAAGTGTACTTAACTTATTACTTTTGTTCCTTGAATAACATTTTAGAAATTGTGGGAGCCGTTTTGATTTTTGGGGAGCCCAGTGCTCAGTAAAGGAGCCACAAGCTACTACCACTACACTGGACATAACTCGATGCGTGCAGACATACCAAAAAGATATGCCCAGCGGCTATCAAAAAGAGATCAGAATTTATGATCGGGCTAAACCGTTAAGATATCCGAGTATTAACGGGAGTCTTCACGGGGCACTGTGCTATGGATCTACATACGCAATAGCAGAGCATAATGCTCAACGACTTTTGCAGAAGCTGCAGGGACGATGCAAAAATTGAATCTGTTCGTCACCTGTTATGCGAATGTCCGGGCATTAATTTCATAAGGTTTATTACCTTCGGCAGTTACTGCTATGATGAGCTGGAGGATGTAAGCAAAGTCGAGCTAAACGACGTTCTCAGATTGGTATACAAATCAGGATGGTTCTAAGAAAGTGACACTTTGAGCCTATAACAGCTGTTTCTTCTTGTATACTTTCAGGTGGTTTTATTTTGAGGAAGTTACCCAAAAGGATACAATGAACCCAACTTGCTGGTCTAAGTGAGATGCGACTACCGCCACATATTTAAGCGGCAGTTGGTGTACCTCGAAGTTTCTTTTCGATCTTGTCCAGTTTATCAAACATACTTTTGTTGATTTGGCTTTGCTCTTCAAGTCTCCCAAGAATTGCAGAGAAAACTTGATGGACTTGATCAGGCGTCGTATAAACAACTCCATTGTTTGCTTGTATCGCAGTTTCAGCATATGTGTGCAGGCCGTGAATTGTAAAACTTTGTACCTAAATTACTCGTTCTCTCTGCTGCAGTGGTTTGGATATTTCTTTAGTATATGTTTTACATTATTTAGCTGGTTAAGGCCGATGGAACCGGGCTAACTTATAAGTTCATAATAATAAGAATACCTCATTCTCGATTTTTGTAAATAAAATAAATATAAAACAAAATAAATGCTCAACATTACTTTTTTTTTGTAAACAAAATATGTAAGTAACTACTATATTGTATCGCGGTTTCAGCATATGTTTACGGGCCGTAAATTGTAGACCTTTGTACCTTAATTATTCGTTCTCTCTGTTGCGGTAGTCTGGACATTTCTTTAGTCTATATTTTAAGTTTAGCTAATTTAGCTGGAACCGGCCTATGTTTTAAGTTCATAATAATGAGAATACATCATTTCCGACTTTGATTTTTGTCTTCTTCTCTCCATTGAATGACGAGATTATGATCTGGGTTATAGGGATCATAACCCTCCCACTTCAATGCATTCCTACTGGTCCGCCTATGGGGTTCGACGGTTCAACTTCAAAATATATCTGCAGGCCTCCCGATTTGAATCACTTCATCATTGAGGCCAACCAAATGCTGGCGTTTCTGCATTTGTGTGATCCAGGAGTTTTTAGGCCTGCCTCTTTTACGCGATTGTAAGGGAACGTTGGTTGCCATTGAATTATTGACGGGGTTCGTTCTCTCCTTTGAACTTGACAATACCAAATGAGTCGGTCTTGCTATAATTTTTTGAGATGGGTTCTTTGACGTGAAGGCTTCCTCGGAATCCGGAACTTCTTATTCGATCAAGCTTTGTTACTGCTGCTGTCATTTCAGCTGCTGTGAACTTGCACTCATACTTTTTGTACATTGTCCAGCATATGTGAGCGCTAGATGCACAACTGCGTTGTAGAGCCTTCCTTTCAGCTTTCGGTCACAGAAGGTGGGAGAATTTTCCTGCTACTTCATCCACTCTAAGCTTACATGATGATTGTCGTCATCAACGGATGCTTCGCTGCTGATCATTGATCCCAGATATTTGAACTTTTCACACTTGGGAACCACCACCCTATTCAAATAAATGTCCGTAATGGGTTGGCTTGGGTCAGGGAATGGGCAGTACAGATACTATGTCTTTTTTGGCTAATACCCTACCCTTCTAAAGCATCCCAAACATCAAGTGCCCGTTGCAGGGAAGTCTGATCATCACTTATGATGGCTCCATCGTCAGCAAAGAACAACTGATTCACCTTAACCTCCGTCACTTTTCCCTCAAGCAGATAATCTGGGACCGTAATAAAGAGCAAATGACTCAAGACACTTCCCTGGTGAACACTGACTTTTATTGGAAATTCATCGATGACCCCTGCGGAACATCTTTCTTTTCTCTTAGCTCCCTCGTACATGTCCATGATCATCTTGTCGCGGTAAAATTTACTGCGACAAGAAGCACCCTTTGGGCCTCTCTTCCCCCGACCTTTTTCCCTCTCTCTCTTTTGGTCTGCGCGCTCAAGTTCTTAAGAAGTGGAAGGGCAGCCAATGGCCCACTTCATTAGAACCTTGGGGCAGCAACCACTACAGGTGGAACAGGGCGTAACCGGGATAGACGGACGGTCTACTCCCTGATGAAGAGATGCAGCCTATCCGAAGGTGAGCCGGGCGGACGGCCTGGAGACTCCCAACGGACCAGCGAGTCAAATCGGACGGACCGTCCGCAACGACCAAATGCCACCCAAGGCAAGTTACAAAATGAGGACGGACGTTCTAAATGGTAGAGTGTAAAACAAAACACTCCACAATAACAGTAACGGGTGTGGGCGGACGGCCCGAGTCATAAATAAAACACCGTTACCTAATTAAGAAGACCCGAGAGGCACATACCAGTAATTTGGGAGCACGGGTGGACGGCCCAGAGTAAAAGAAAAGCTCCGACGACAATTGCACCAGAACTACCACCAACACGGTAGGGAGTCACGTTCGATGAGGGAAGGGGCGACGATCCCTTTTGTCCAACTCCACCATGGGGAGCACCGGAGGAGCAGCAGAGGATTGCGGGCGGACGGCCACATATACGCACCTCATAACACCGAACAACTTTATAAATGTATAACCACGCTTCACCACGGTACTCACACCAGAACCCGAATCACCAACCTTAAAGAGGTGGTACGAAGACCGAAGCGGAAGCCGACAACACTAACACGAAGTATACCGAGTCAAACGAAAACTTCAATAACTTCATCAAAATTCGGAAGCCGAAGATGTACAAATAACACCAGGGCAGAAGGAACGCAACTCCTATAGATACGGAGCCCAATGTGAAACCAGTGACTTAATAACACACTGTAAAGAATAGCGCAGGATCTATTCATCCCTTACCCCCCCAATTCTGCGCGGAAGTCCACCGAGATAGCTAGGGAAAAGTAACATGATAGGAAAAATTAATTTACCTGCCTCCTCTGGTGGGTTGACTGGCCCTCCTACTAGTTGCTTGGTGCCTGGTCCTAGGGGTTTTCGTAATCCTGCCCCTCCAGGTGTGATCTTCAGTGGTGGTAACGTGTGGGGACTTTGTTAATTTTGCCCCAAACACGGGGCAAAAACTTTTAATTAAATGGAGAATTGTCCATTCTCGATTGTTTTCTTTTTTTTCTTTTTCGCGAACTGTCAGACGGGTAAAACATTGAGATAAGTCCAGGGTCGGCCGGAGGGTCGTCATTGATTGGTCACTTCCAACAATGGGCGAATCCGAAGATTGGAAAATGAGAGAACATTAGCGGGATCATGTCAGCACACTTGAGTAGCTGAAAATGATATGACCCAGCTAAATGCGTGAATGTGAGGGGTGTAGGTGACAGTTGATAATCTCAGAGCGACAGCTGAATTATCGAGTTGGAACTGTTATCCTATCACCCATGTATGAGTGAGTGTAGGGGAACAGATTACGGCTGACAATTTAAGCACATAGGCTTAATCGTCATGTGGAGCTGTAGTTGGTTCTGCCTCCCCTGCAATGCCTGAGTATGTGTGTGTAAAAAGAGGAAAAAAAAACCCGGCCGGTCGAATGGACAAAGGCATATTTTGTTGGAAACCACTTCTTGGTTGACTAGCCTAAAGGATAGACATAATTATTTTGTGCGACATTAACAAAAAAAAGTTTTAAAGCGGAATAATATATATATATATTCAAAAAAAAAAGAAAGAAAGGAAGCATCGAGGAGGGAAGAAGCGAGAGCAATAAAGTAAAAGGGAAGATCACATCTCGAGGAGGAAGATATAAGTCAGGCGGACCAAAACCCAAGGGACAAGTGGGTAGGACAGGAAAACCAGAAAAAAGATAAGTAGAGTTTCTTGTATGTAGCTAGGATTTTAAAGTGAAAGAAAATAGATCTCGGTAGGCTTGCGTCCCTGGAATTAAAAAGGGACACGCGACCCCTAGTTAATTGAAGATTTTCAACTTTGGGGATAGCAGGATCCTGGGCTATTTCAAACGGCATTTATATTTCTTTTTCATATATCTTGTCATAAATAGAACAGAAAACCGTTCTTACAACGGTCAATAAATTCTGCCGTGCCCCAACGGGCATTTATAACGTGGTTAAAACAAAGAACAAATGTCTTTTTTTTCCTCTGCTTCAGATTCTGTCATCGACCCGACTATTCTAAATTTGTTTTCAGATTTTTTTTTAGTTTTTTTATTCTCTCTATCGGTTTTCTTTTTTCCCCTAGGTTTCACAATTTCCCCAAAGAAAAATTGTGTGGCGCCCATAGTTCACTAGAAATATCAGGAATTTGATCTCAAGTACAAAAAAAGGCATTCCTCACAAATTGTCTAAACCCAATACAACTTCAATCCATTTCGTTTATTTTCACCTAAGCACTTAGGTATAATCACCTACTGAACCCGACCCTAGCTGAGCAGCCAGGAAAGCAACATCCCTGTGTGCTGCCATTACATTTTCGCGATCTTGTTGACATTTCAATTCGACTTTCCTTACGGGCGGTGGCGGCCGCAAATTTTGTTTGTTTCTTTTTTAATTCGTTTGTTCCGCCAACTAAAAGAAAATTAATAAAAGTAGTTTGTTCGCGAAAATAATAGTGTAATAATTGGCGCCCAACGTGGGGCTCTCTAAAAAGGAAAATATAGTGGAGTGGATAAATTCGTGTGCGCTATTGTTTCTGTGCTTAGGAAAGTGTTGTTGAATTCTATTCCAAATTCTTTTTACTTTTCCCAAGTTTTTATCTTTTCTTCTCTAGGTAAAGATTAAAGAGATTTAAAGCAGATAAGAGTGGCTGCAGACCGATAAAAAACAAAGGAAAATCGGTAAAGTTAATCTTGACCAAGTGTGCGGTAGTTTGGGAATTATTCAGCGCACAATAAACCAACTGGAGCAAGGTGGTAGATTGTCGTAAGCTCGACAATCAACAAGTAGGTGGAATTATTTTCTGCTTGATATTTATTTAAATTTCTGAGTCGCAAAAATATTTTCGCGTGTTTTAGTTTTGAATTTATTTATTTTTCTTTTGCGAACTAATAATTCACATATTTGAAGGTAAAATAATAGTATATAGACACACAGTGGTACACAGATATTATTTAAGATATACGATTTTAGTTAAATTCTTTATAATTCTGAGTTCCGCGAATTTTCCGTTTCGAAGACATATATGGTTATATCTTGATCATTGTATTTTCTTTTAATAATATTATACAAAAAAAAACTATTTGTATATATATAGAGTGTTGCCAAAGCCAACAATTTTTTTTAATTTTCGAAGAACACATATGTACTGGGGATTTTAAGTGTACAACAGTGAATTCATTTTAACATTTTCTTTCGCTAGCAAAAATTTGAATGTGGTCTTATTAATTGATTTCCATATCTATTATATAGTCTACATACATTACGCACATTCTTACGAGTTTTGTTTTATTAGGAATTTCCGTTATTTTTTTTTTCTCCAAAAGAAATATCCTTGAGTTTTGATCTTTCGTTGTTCGTGTGGAAGCCTCATTTCGCAAATTTAAATTTTTCTTGGCCCTGGTTTCGGTTTTATTAAGTATATTCTTGTTTTGAAAAAGAATTCGTTCGCTGCATTGGCAAACGCTTTTCTTCTACTTTGGTTCCGCATTTTTTATTCATTGTTTTTCTACTCATAGGTAACCTACTAGTGTATGCCATAAATATAAGATATTATAGAGTATTCTCCCCGTTTTGTTGTTTTAGAAGTGAATAAATCCTTCTCGTGGTTCGGTATCCATTCATTGCCCATCTTGAAAGTTGCTTAGGTGTCGCGGACTTGCGTTGTGGTTGAAAACCCTGGGGTCTGTTGAAACTTCGTATCGTGAAAATTTAGTTAAAACTTAATTTACTTCATTCGGTTGTTGTTATCAAGGGTACAAATAATGGAAATAAATAGACTATCTCTGAGAGCAGCACGAATGTTGGAGCGTCGTGGTTCAATGGGAGGGCTAGAACAAAATTACCCGTTTACATTCGACCAGGATCGGGATGCTGTCAAAGCAAAGCTTGAGGAGATATATGCTCTGCTGAAAGAACCCCCAAGAGACCCGAAGTCTAAGGAATTTTTGAAGGTTCTAGCGAAAATAGATTGGGCAATGGGCCGTATAGATCGGGCGGTACCAGAGGGTAGTGAAGAAGTGACAGAGAAGCTGGACCTAAGATTTTGAAATAATAACCGCCTTAGGTTAGCTTTCATCAGGCTCAGAGGGGGATGAAGAGGAAGTTGAAGACGACTTCGAGGGGGGCGGCAAACCTAAACCGCGACCTCAGGCAGAAACCGCGCCTCCAGAAGAGATGACCCGGGACCCTTCGCAACCAACGACCTCCACCTTTACTAGGGAAATGGATTCCTTTGCAAACGTTGGTGGGCGAAGTGAACAACCTGTCTCTTCCGAACGTTTCGAGAACTTATCGAAGTGGAATTTAAAATTTTCAGGGGAGCGATGTGGTGCTTCCGTCAATGCCTTTTTGGAAAGGGTTGACGAACTTCGGGAAGCAAGGGGTGTTACGATTTCCCAACTATTTAGATCGGCGGTTGAACTTTTCGACGGGAAGGCGCTTCTCTGTTTTAGGGCGATTAGGAGATCGGTCTCTTCATGGCAACAATTGGTGAGGGAGCTAAAATTAGAGTTTCTCCCACCAAATTACGATGACCTTCTTTTAGAAGAGATCAGGCGACGTACCCAAGGGAAGGAAGAGTCGATAGGGGTTTATGTTGCTACGATGCAGAACATGTTTGGGAGACTTTCAGAACCAATTTCGGAGATGAGAAAGCTCTCAATTCTGCAAAGAAACCTAGCACCGTTTTATCAGACGCAACTGGGCTTGGTGGATCCTAGATGTGTCAATGATTTAGTGGTGCTGGGTAGAAGATTGAAGACAGTGCGGGCAAATGTCGAAACATTTGCTCCACCTCCAAAAAGTCGTAGCCGACATTTGCTGGAGCCAGATTTGGCATATATCAGCACCGAAGAACCAAGGGTTTCGGTTGTCACTCAAGACAATCAACAGCGTCGGCAAATGCATTGTTTCAAGTGTGGTGATGAGGGCCATTTTGCTAACAGGTGTGCCGCTCCTAGGCGTTGCTTTGGGTGTGGTACTGTGGGGATTTCGAAGAGGGATTGCCGACGTTGCGCGGGAAACGCCCAACGGACTCCTGGATCAGCAGGACAGGAGCGCCGTCGGATCTAATTAGGTCGCCTGCTGGCGACCAGCTGAATAATTCTCGGGTTCATATAGGCTTTACGTTGGAGGCAAACGGAAACGATAATCGGCCATTTTTAAATATCTCGGTCTACGGGATCCAGTTCGTCGGTTTGCTGGATTCGGGTGCTTCAAGCACTATAATTTGTAGGGACGGTGGGAAACTTTGAAGAATTTAGGGTTAGTTTTGCTGAAGAGTAGGATTAGTTCAGTAGCTTTAGCGGACGGGGCAGGCATAGAGGTCCTGGGCGTGGTAGGGCTCCCAATTGCGGAACAAAATAAGTCGGTTTTCTTAGAGTGTTTGGTCATACCAGCTCTACCCCATGTCATGATCTTAGGAAGAGTCCATGGGCATCTCCGATAGTTCTCATTAGGAAAAAAAGACGGTTCGTTTCGGTTTTGTGTCGACTATAGGAAACTTAATAAAGTTACAGCTAGGGATGCTTATCCACTACCCTATATATCAACGACCCTAGACAAACTTCGAAATGCGAAGATTCCAATGGAGGAAGAATCGCGACCGCTCACAGCCTTCACGGTACCGAATAGGGGCCTGTTCCAGTTCAAGCGAATGCCTTTCGGCTTACACAACGCACCGGCGACGTGGCAGAGATTTATCGACAGCGTTCTTGGTGCCGATCTCGAGCCACACGTATTTGTATATTTAGACGATATTATAATCGTCACCAACAATTTCCAAAAACACCTTGAGATACTGGAGGAGGTCTTTAAGCGACTTTGTGCAGGGGGATTGAAAGTAAGCAGAGAAAAATGCAACTTTTGTAGGCCGTCACTTAAATTCCTAGGTTATGTCGTTGATCGAAATGGACTACACGTCGACCCGGAAAAAGTGGAAAGCATGGTTAGGATTCCTGCACCAAAAAACGTGAAGGAAGTTAGGAGCTTTGTATGGACAATTTCTTGGTACAGACGTTTTGTGCCAAACTTCGCCGAGTTAGTTAGACCTTTAACAGATTTGTTAAAGAAAAATAGGAGGTTTATTTGGTCAGTAGAATGTGAGGATAGCTTTCGGAAGGCGAAAGAATGTCTTGTGACAGCACCGATCCTGACATGTCCGGATTTTCAGCGGCCTTTCGTGGTGCAAACGGATGCCTCAGACTTTGGTATCGGGGCAGTTTTGTCTCAAGAATTCGGGGAAGGGGAGAAGGTTATTTGTTATCTAAGCAGGTCACTCAATAGATGTGAAAGGAACTACTCGACTACCGAAAAGGAGTGCTTGGCTGTACTATGGGCGATCGAGAAGTTGCGACCGTACATCGAAGGCATTCGGTTCACGGTCGTTACTGATCATTACTCTTTGGTATGGTTAAGTAATCTTAAGGATCCGTCGGGTAGGTTAGCTCGCTGGGCGGTAAGACTTCAACAATTCGATTTCGAGATCGTCCACAGAAAGGGGAAGGAACATGTCGTCCCAGATATGTTGTCGCGGGGAGTTCCGGTCGTTGCCGAGATCTCTAAAGCGTATATGGACCCTAGGGTGGCGAAGATGACTTCGACAGTTGAGTCAAACCCACTGGCATACCCAGCGTGGAGGGTAGAAAATGGTCGTTTGTACAAGTTCATAAAAGCGAACCATATAGTAGTCCATGAGACTAATAACCAATGGAAATTTGTAGTAGAATGTCATGATAACCCGTTAGCAGGACATATGGGGGTTCGAAAGACTTATGCTAGAGTGAGGGAAAAATACTACTGGCCAAAAATGAAAAGGGATATTACGCGTTATGTTAAAAATTGTACTGTTTGCCAACAAGTGAAGCCGGTGAATGCGAGACCGGCTGGTCTTATGAAGGAGAGAGTAGGGATTTCAAGGCCTTGGGAAATGATTTGTGTAGATCTGGTAGGCCCACTTCCCAAGTCCAGTAGGGGGTTCATTTATATTCTCACGGTTGTAGATTATTTTACTAAATTCCCCTTATAGTTCGCGTTGAGATCTGCTACCGCAAAAGCAGTCTGTAGGGAGCTGGAAGACAACGTCTTCCTATTATTTGGCGTTCCGTCGGTGGTCGTGTGTGACAACGGCCCACAATTCCGAAGTAAGGAATTGAAAGCGCTTTGCCAGGCGTATGCACAGCGCACTACCATCCGCAGGCTAATCCTGCAGAGCGCATCAACCAAATTATAAAAACAACGCTAAGAGTATATGTGTCGGAAAATCACAGGTGTTGGGACTCCCAACTACCGAAGGTCGCGTGTGCAATACGTACGGCCAATCATGACGTTTTAGGCATTTCGCCATACTACGCTAACTTCGGGAGACAAATGATGACAAGCGGGCGGGTTCCGGTTCTGACCGCAAGTGATCACATAACAAACTGGGAAGCGGCGACGACGAAGGGGCAGCCACTCTTGGTAGTAGAGGGGATGCAGGCAGTCGGAGCTTAGGTCGTGATGGGAGTCAAATTGGGATTAGTGATAGGTCGGGGATAGACGAAAGATTTCAGGAGCTGAGATTAGATATAGGTAGGAAGTTAGCGTCGGCAGCCAGGAGGTCCGCAAAAGCTTACAATCTCCGGCGGAGAGATGTCCAATATCTCCCAAACGAGATTGTATGGCGTAGAAACTTCGCGCTATCGGAAGCCGTGAATTTTTATTCCGCAAAACTTACTCCGAAATTTATCGGACCATTTAAGATCAAAAAACGCGTTTCCCCGTGGACATATACTCTTACCGACGACAACGGTGGAGACCGCGGTACATGGCATGTGAAGGACCTTAATCCCTACCACAGTACCGCCGACGACTAGCTAAAGTCCCTAGTAACGTAGCTTTAGTTAACATTTTTGCTGATTATCCTTTTTTCACTTGAGTTCTAGTCAACTACTTGAGTTCCACTACAGGTGGAACAGGGCGTAACCGGGATAGACGGACAGTCTACTCCCTACCGTCCGCAACGACCAAATGCCACCCAAGGCAAGTTACAAAATGAGGACGGACGTTCTAAATGGTAGAGTGTAAAACAAAACACTACACAATAACAGTAACGGGTGTGGGCGGACGGCCCGAGTCATAAATAAAACACCGTTACCTAATTAAGAAGACCCGAGAGGCACATACCAGTAATTTGGGAGCACGGGTGGACGGCCCACAGTAAAAGAAAAGCTCCGACGACAATTGCACCAGAACTATCACCAACACGGTAGGGAGTCACGTTCGATGAGGGAAGGGGAACGCAACTCCTATAGATACGGAGCCCAATGTGAAACCAGTGACTTAATAACACAATGTAAGGAATAGCGCAGAATCTATTCATCCCTTACCCCCCCCCCCCCAATTCTGCGCGGAAGTCCACCGAGATAGCTAGGGAAAAGTAACATGATAGGAAAAATTAATTTACTTGCCTCCTCTGGTGGGTTGACTGGCCCTCCTACTAGTTGCTTGGTGCCTGGTCCTAGGGGTTTTCGTAATCCTGCCCCTCCAGGTGTGGTCTTCAGTGGTGGTAACGTGTGGGGACTTTGTTAATTTTGCCCCAAACACGGGGCAAAAACTTTTCATTAAATGGAGAATTGTCCATTCTCGATTGTTTTCTTTTTTTTCTTTTTCGCGAACTGTCAGACGGGTAAAACATTGAGATAAGTCCAGGGTCGGCCGGAGGGTCGTCATTGATTGGTCACTTCCAACAATGGGCGAATCCGAAGATTGGAGAATGAGAGAACATTAGCGGGATCATGTCAGCACACTTGAGTAGCTGAAAATGATATGACCCAGCTAAATGCGTGAATGTGAGGGGTGTAGGTGACTGTTGATAATCTCAGAGCGACAGCTGAATTATCGAGTTGGAACTGTTATCCTATCACCCATGTATGAGTGAGTGTAGGGGAACAGATTACGGCTGACAATTTAAGCACATAGGCTTAATCGTCATGTGGAGCTGTAGTTGGTTCTGCCTCCCCTGCAATGGTTGAGTATGTGTGTGTAAAAAGAGGAAAAAAAAAACCCGGCCGGTCGAATGGACAAAGGCATATTTTGTTGGAAACCACTTCTTGGTTGACTAGCCTAAAGGATAGACATAATTATTTTGTGCGACATTAACAAAAAAAAGTTTTAAAGCGGAATAATATATATATATATTCAAAAAAAAAAGAAAGAAAGGAAGCATCGAGGAGGGAAGAAGCGAGAGCAATAAAGTAAAAGGGAAGATCACATCTCGAAGAGGAAGATATAAGTCAGGCGGACCAAAACCCAAGGGACAAGTGGGTAGAACAGGAAAACCAGAAAAAAAAATAAGTAGAGTTTCTTGTATGTAGCTAGGATTTTAAAGTGAAAGAAAATAGATCTCGGTAGGCTTGCGTCCCGCAAAATCCCTGGAATTAAAAGGGGACACGCGACCCCTAGTTAATTGAAGATTTTCAACTTTCGGGATAGCAGGATCCTGGGCTATTTCAAACGGCATTTATATTTCTTTTTCATATATCTTTTCATAAATAGAACAGAAAACCGTTCTTACAACGGTCAATAAATTCTGCCGTGCCCCAACGGGGCATTTATAACGTGGTTAAAACAAAGAAAAAAGGTATTTTTTTTCCTCTGCTTCAGATTCTCAGGTTTCCAACAAAATATGCCTTTGTTAATTCGACCGGCCGGGTTTTTTTTTTCCTCTTTTTACACACACATACTCAGGCATTGCAGGGGAGGCAGAACCAACTACAGCTCCACATGACGATTAAGCTTATGTGCTTAAATTGTCAGACGTAAACTGTTCCCCTACACTCACTCATACATGGGTGATAGGATAACAGTTCCAACTCGATAATTCAGCTGTCGCTCTGAGATAATCAACTGTCACCTACACCCCTCACATTCACGCATTTAGCTGGGTCATATCATTTTCAGCTACTTAAGTGTGCTGACATGATCCCGCTAATGTTCTCTCATTTTCCAATCTTCGGATTCGCCCATTGTTGGAAGTGACCAATCAATGACGACCCTCCGGCCGACCCTGGACTTATCTCAATATTTTACCCGTCTGACAGTTCGCGAAAAAGAAAAAAAAGAAAACAATCGAGAATGGACAATTCTCCATTTAATTAAAAGTTTTTGCCCCGTGTTTGGGGAGGGGCAGGATTACGAAAACCCCTAGGACCAGGCACCAAGCAACTAGTAGGAGGGCCAGTCAACCCACCAGAGGAGGCAAGTAAATTAATTTTTCCTATCATGTTACTTTTCCCTAGCTATCTCGGTGGACTTCCGCGCAGAATTTGGGGGGGGGGGGTAAGGGATGAATAGATCCTGCGCTATTCCTTACAGTGTGTTATTAAGTCACTGGTTTCACATTGGGCTCCGTATCTATAGGAGTTGCGTTCCTTTTGCCCTGGTGTTATTTGTACATCTTCGGCTTCCGAGTTTTGATGAAGTTATTGAAGTTTTCGTTTGACTCGGTATACTTCGTGTTAGTGTTGTCGGCTTCCGCTTCGGTCTTCGTACCACCTGTTTAAGGTTGGTGATTCGGGTTCTAGTGTGAGTACCGTGGTGAAGCGTGGTTATACATTTATAAAGTTGTTCGGTGTTATGAGGTGCGTATATGTGGCCGTCCGCCCGCAATCCTCTGCTGCTCCTCCGGTGCTCCCCATGGTGGAGTTGGACAAAAGGGATCGTCGCCCCTTCCCTCATCGAAACGTGACTCCCTACCGTGTTGGTGGTAGTTCTGGTGCAATTGTCGTCGGAGCTTTTCTTTTACTCTGGGCCGTCCACCCGTGCTCCCTAATTACTGGTATGTGCCTCTCGGGTCATACGTAGGTTTCAGGAACTCCTCGTTGTATTAGCGCTACCAATATCAGATCTCTTGGTTGTCTATCGAATGCTTTTTCAAATTCAACCAGAATCATATGCAGAATTATTATGCGTTTTCATTGTGATCCTTATACTTTGGATTGCATCACTGGTCGTCAGACAGCCATATAATATATCTTAGGCGGCCATCTAACGATCTTAATGGTGTGTGACATCAACTTGATTGAACGGTAATTATCACAGTTTCGTGTATCCCCCTTTTCATTGTGCAAAGGAAGAAGATAACTTTCCCTCCACTGGTTGGGCATCTAATCACCTCCCATGAGTTTGAAGGTAAGAATCTGAGCCCGATGCCTCTCATCTTTTTCCAGAACTCACAGGGTATCTCATCCGGCCCAACCGCTTTTCTTTTTTAAGTTCTTGACCGCTATCCCAACTTCTTCGACTGTTATGTCGGTCACTTCTTCATAGTTGGGGTTGGCTCCTGGAAAAATAGCCGGGGAAACTGTTCATTTAAAAGTTGATTTTTGTTAATAAAATAAATATAAAACAAAATTATTGCTCATCATATAGTTTGTTTTTTTGAAAATCAAGATATGCAAGTACCTTGATTATTAAAGCTTTACGTTATTTTACTTTAATTTATTTATTTATCATCATCATCATCAGCAAGGAAAAAACAAGAATATAGACATATTAATGAATATCTATTTAACTATACATAATTTTAACAAAATAAAATAACAGGAATTAAGAAAAAAAAGGAATGATAAAAGAACTATGACTGACTAAAAGGGCCTTACTAATAATCAGACACAAATGTCGACTCCTAGTTACTTGCAATGTTAAGGTATAGCAGTGAGCTTTAATTAAATCCTACCAATAAACGATTTCACCTATTCATTAAGTAACATTCGTACGTTCTTTCGATCTACTACAATCACCGCCACGCCACCAAAGCTGTTATCAAACAACATTAAATGCCACAAGCACCTTATAGTATTAAAATGAGTTCGCGTGACGAAAGTTTATTTGCCTATTTGGAAATCTGCATCATCATTTTGAAATTCAATTATTATTTAGTATTTAGTTATTTTCAAACGAAATAAGGAATCTAGTCGGGATTGGTAATAATTTATAGCTGTCAAAATTAAATACATCGGTTCCTTCTAAAGTAGGTAGTTCCGTGTAGTAGGAGTAGTAAGTATTTCAGCACTAAGTACTATTGCTCTTGATACCCGGGTGACATGTAAATGCGTTTTTAAAGAATTTTTATTTTCATTGTAATCTAATTAATCAGTTAATTGATTAACAATTGCAATTATTAGGATTTCTACGTGACCTCATTGATATTGGCATCAAATGAAAGGGTTTGACGAGTAGATTTTAATTAACATGAGAAAACCCACGGTAAGGTTTTTTCATCAGAACGTTTATAGAAACGTTTGTCCATTTGATTTCCAACTAAAGTATGTCAAACCCTTTCATTTAATGAGTTCCGAACTATTAATACATATAAGTATATGAATGAAGTAACAAAAAACGAGCTCTTCGGATCCTCTCTATGAGCAAACTTGATGCTAAGATCGTAACTGACTTCCTAACTGGTCACTGCGCCTTGAACCATAGTCTCATGAAAATGGGTAAAAGCTCTTCAGCTCTACAACATAAATAAAACACTGTAGATTAAATTTTGTAATTATATTTAGTTCAAACTGAATTTAAAAGTGGAGGGTTAAAATAAATGTAAGGAATTTAAATAGCTATGGGTGCGGAGTGATAATAACCGTATGTCTTGTTGAACTTTTAACTACTACTGCGTCTCATTATTTGCGCATGCATGCCCGCTTTTTGAGCGTATTTTTTTATGTGGCCGATACACATTACATTTTTATTGTCTGGTTTAATTTCCATAAGGAATTGGTGGCGAAATGAATTATTCTGTTATATGTATAACGAAATTTAACGAAAAGGCTCCCATTAGTTTTTCTTCACAACGCTGGTGTTAATACATTGCATTGAGTTTTCTTTTTAGTGGAGAGGTGTGAGGATAACAATTTTTAATAACTTTTTAAATTAATTAATACTTTCTACTAATAAAAGACTTACAATTAAAATTTTATCCGGATTTTATTTATCCGTTTTCGAAGTATACGGCTTATTATTACCTATTTAGTATGATGAGAATTTTCGATGTAGGTTTAATAGAATTGCTTTGTTAATCTAGATGTGGATTTAGTAGTTTCAATTAAAAGCCAATTACTAGTATTGTTATTTTTTGTTAAAAATACGTACGATGGAAAAGGAATTTGAAGGTCCATTATGTTTGCAGTGGACATACCTATGTGTGTATTTGTAAAACGTGTCTTTTGAGAATGCTAGGGTTTTAGTTAGGAAACATAAACTGTTCATACTCTATTACGAAGTGTCCAAGGATATTTTGTGGCAATGGTTTATCAATGCACATTTTATGTTTTTAATGACATCTTAGGTTCCAAAGATCTTTTTCAAGGTTATTCCGGATATTTTCGGAAAATGTGTGTATGTATGAGTACTTTTTTGGTACTATACTCTGTCCAATATAAATTGGCAGTACAGAGAAGATGGGGATGTTTGGCTCTCATTCGCACTCTTTTGTTTTCCGTAAGGTGCTATTCTAACAAAATCTCTTACAGGGTTTCCGTACTAAGGATTTCTAATCAGCGAAAACCAGAAAGAATTTTATGTGGGGTCACCATGATTTTTTTAGACAGAAATTTTCATTTAAAATAAATAAAACAAATTTATCTTTATGTATGCAAATTTAACCCGTTTTTTTTTAAACCGTATGCAAAGAAGACGTGCTAATTTGGTGATGTTTGCATTGCGTCCTACCTCATGCAGTATTTCATCTAGCGTCGGAAGTTAGTTATTTGAAAAAATCTGATGCACAATTTGCCTGACTTATCGAAATCATGTACTTTACTTTTGAGACCAGTTTGGTTTTTCATCTTTGGCGGCGAGTTCTGGGCTATAATTGTTCGTTTACTCACAAAAAAAAAATTAAGCTCTTGCTTTACAGCAACTGTTTTATTTTTAAAACTTTGATGAATTTTTTGTGTCGCGTTAACGATCTGTTTTTCGGCACTTAAGTCTTTGGATGATTTTGTAGCCATTTGTTACAAATAATATATTGCATAAAACTTAAAATAAATTTAGAAAAAAAAATGTAATTTCAAAAACTGACCGTGCGCTGCGAAAAGCTACATAAATAATATTTTTCCTTAAAGGAAATAACTTACAATTTTCTAACTCCATTTTAACGTATTTTCCACACATTAAAAGAAATACAAAATATCAAAACAAGATCCTCACGATAACACTTTCCGTTAAGAACATTTTTTTATAGCTCTAAACCCAAATGCTACTCAACAGAATCCCAAGGAAAAAAGCTGAACGAGTTAATTAAAGGACATTGGTAACTCTGAATTTATATCAATGAAATGGGCGTTGCATAGCAGCAGCCACAGGCTAGAGCCAATCAGATGTGTGCTGAACAAAAGATGCTGGATCTACGTCAGATGCAATTGGAAATTCACTAGCGGGTAAACACTTTTTATGAGGGGTTTCTATGTCCTCAGAATCTCGTGACTATTTTCTGTTGCTCTGATTTTATATCCGGAGGTCCTTGGAACCTTGAAAATGGTCCTTTGAGCCTTTTAAAAGTATATATTCGCAAAAAATCGCTGGTGCTATGATTTTCATGTGGAGGCCCTTCGAATCTTAAAAAAATGTCCTTGGAGCCTCAAACAACGCCATTATAATAAAATGTTCTTAAAATCACAGGTACTTTCAGTTAAAATGACTTTCAACCAAGATGTAATGAAGCCGCCAAAAATATATAATATAATTTTATTTAAACATTCGGATATTTAATAATCCGAGATATCCGTGGATTCAAAAATTCGTGCAATTATAATTATAACGACTAAAATCCACATCCATTTAGAATCCGGATATTCGTGTTCGTAATTTTTTGGATAATAGGGGGCTCTAGTATGTAGTAGGTCCTAAATCGCAAGTGAAAAATTATTGAATTTGACAAGATTTTTTAGGCATGCGTCGCCACTGCCGACATTTATTTATAAGACGCATCCGCATCTAATGCACGTTTTACAAACATCAACCTGATACGACTTCACGATCCTACCTATAAAGCAGAAGACCTAATCAAGGAGATGTCTTCTGAGGTCCTGGACGGTGCCTACGAAACAGGTCCGGAGTTCATCAAAATCGTAATTGGGGACGTTAGAGCAAAAATCAGTAAAGAAAACGTCTTTGCCGATAAGCACAGTCTCCACAAAACGACAATAGATAACGGCTTGCAGTTAATAAACTTTGCAGTAGCTCGTAATACGGTGATAAGGCGCACTCGATTTCCAAGACTACTTACTTACTTATTTAACGGGCTCCCGAACCGTGAAGAGTCCCTGCCTGAGAAACGGCAGCCTTCAATCCTCTGTGATCCCGGGCACGCTGCTTCCAGTTGTCCAGACCAAGCGCTCTGGCATCCGCGATGGCTTGGTCTTTAAAACGGAGGTTCGGTCTTCCTTGTCATCTTGAGCCTGGGAGAAGCGCTTTTAACTATTCGCTCGATGTGGCCAGGCCAATGTAGACCACGAGTTTTGGTATTTTGTACTACATCCACATTTTGGTACAGTTGATAGAGTTCGCAGTCGTATCTTCTATTCCATTCGCCCTCCTCGCACACAGAACCAAATATCCGTCGAAGGATTTTTCTTTCAAAGGATCCTAGTATTAACTCTCCTTTCCTGCTTATCGTCCAGCACTCGACGCCGTATAGCAGTACTGGCAGGATAACGGTTCTGTAGAGCATGCACTTTGTCCTTGGAGTCAGGAGTTTTGAACCCATTTGTTTTGCCAAACCGAAGTAGCAGCGGATTCCTTCGACGGATCTCCACTAAGATGTCATTTGTGGAGTTGATGTTTACCCCAAGGTAGATGAGCTCCTTAACAACCTCGAAAGTGCTGCTATCAACAGTGACATTTTGTCGTAGTCAGTGGCCAGCTGATTGTTTGTCTTTGTCTTGCCCTCATTCACTTCAATGATAATTAGTTTCGCCTGTTTTTCAATAGCCGTGAAAGCCTTTATCACTGCACGCTGGGATCGACCGATAATCTCCATATCGTCCGCATACCCCAGCAGTTGGACTGATCTGTTGAACATAGTGCCTTCCGTGTTAACACCTGCCCTGGGCACTATCTGCTCAAGAAGAAGATTGAAGAAATCACTTGACAGCGCATCTCCCTGCCAAAAGCCGGTGCATGTTAGAAAGAGTTCATATGAGCTGCTGCCAAACTGCACATGCACCGCTTGTTATCTAGTGTCACGCGACACATCTGGATCAGTCTTGACGGGATCCCGAACTCGGTCATTGCCACAAAAATCCCCTGATGATGTACGCTGTCATATGCGGCTTTAAAGTCGATGAAGAGATGGTGTGTCTCGACTTGAAACTCGTTGGTCTGCCTTAGTGTGAAGAATTGGTCTACAGTTGATCGTAGATTGGAAAGCCACACTGGTACCTGCCGATTGGTGTGTTGCAGAAAGGTTTGATACGTTCACACAGTACGTTGGATAGAATCTTATATGGACACTGAGCAGGGATATGGATCGCCTTTCTTGTAGGTGGGACATATGGAGCTGATGGTCCAGTCATCGGGCATGCTTTCCTTCACCCAAACTTGGTTGATGGTTTGATGCATGCCCCTAACATAACATCACCACCATAGGTAGACCATCAGAGCCGCCGGCCTTGTTGTTTTTATAGCTAAGCCAACCGCTTCTATACTGCGTGTTCTCCTCTTGCATCATAACTCCCTCTACATTTGCTGAAAATGCTGCTTAATTATGTACATCTACTATTCCGTGTGCGTCGGTGACTAGGTTTTCATCGCTGTTGCCAAGAGCCTACATTCCGGTCCTAAAGCCAGCAGCCAGTTGCTTGGCTTTCTTATAAATCTTTCGGATGTTGTTTCGGTCGCGAGACTCTTCGATCTCCTTGAGCTGAGAGACTGCTCTCTTTTCTTCCTACGCAGGATCTCCTTCTCCTCCCTTTTACTGGCTCGGTACTCATCACTTGCTGCCCTTGTTTTCCTCTGCAGCGTTCGAATGTGTGCATCTTCTGTCACCATTTTTCAGTATACGCATACATCTTTATACCACGGGCTTTTTCTCTGGGGTGGCTGGTATCCTAGAGTGGTTTCGGCTACCTCCTTGATAATGTCGCGATACTGAGACCACTGGTTGTTGGTGTCAGTAGTAGGTCAATGCACAGTGGAGAGTTTGTTACTCAGGCGCTCTTTGTAGGCTCTGGCAACTCCAGATGTGCTAAGGCGTCCAGTGTCGAATTAATCTAGCTGCAACAAGAAATTGGTTGGATCTAAGCTAATTTCCCACGACCAACCCGTATCCTAACACGTGCAATCTTTTATTACAACTATAATAAATGTCGCAATTTTGTCCTTTCTTAATTCCCGATCCTATCCATCGTATCTCCTGCATCGTGGTAATGTCGGCCTTGTACCGCGAGAGGACAGACTCAAGTTTTTGAGTAGCACCTGTAGTGTAGAGTGCCAGCACATTCCAGGTCCACACTCGCATTTCCGTTAACGTTCCGGGTCTATTTTGCCTTTGAGGTACATTTATATCCGAGGATGCCATTGTCTCTCCCATAACTATATGTTTTTGACGTGATCGGGAAGTTACCCCGACGGCACAACCCTCAACCTGGAGGCCCAGGCCCTGTTTTTGACCCTAGGACAGCAGGCCGGTGATTCCGGTGCCAGTAACCCACTTCGGGAATGTGAGTGCTGCCGCTGGCCCATCAAGGGCTCATCCGCCACCAACATTTTCCAACACCCTGGTTTAGTATTGGAGATCCCTATAAACCTAGGCTTCAAATAAGTGGAAGCAGCTCATATAGGGAGATTACTTGTTGATCTAGAATAGTATCGCAACATCACTAAGGATGTAGCCGAGATCATGGTAGGCTATCATGAGTGCGACTATCGTAAAATGGTGACAGAACGCACACATTTACAAAAGCTGCAGCGGAAAACAAAGAAATCGAAGGGTCCTGCGGTCAAAATAATATCCGGATGTTTTCCAAGAAAGCTGAGCAACTGCCGGCTGGTCCAGAACGCAGGCTCTTCGAAATAGTAATGGAAACATTGTCACCGAAGCACAAGGAATTGTAGAGGTGTTTCAGCAGCATTGCCCGCTAAGTAAAAAAGCAAGTAAACTCTTAAAATTCAACATCCACATCGGCCTCATCTGCACTAGTTAGCCCGGAGCTTTAATGCAAAGCGCATCGATCTGTGAACTTACTAGTACAGCTATCATATTTAATATTAAATATCTTTATTAAAAACATTCAAAATTCGTAAACGCGCGAGATCACCAAATACCGAGGACAACCTACTGTCCTCGGATAAAAAACTTAAGTCCGTACCCAAAATGGTGCTAACTAAAAAGAACTCCAATTATTGGAGCCCCTTACAGTGTTTGCCAGATAGTGATCATGAAAGTGATGATATGGACGACCATGTGTTGCCAAACAAAATCACTAAAGTAAATGTTCCCCCAATCAAACTCTTGCAAAAACCTGATGATTTTGTGCACGACCTGATGGAAAACCTAAAAGTGTCTGATTATTCCATTAAACGAATGTCGATCGGAATTAAAATTAATTGCGAAAGTATAGATTCATATACTTCTGTGCTCAATAAATTAAAATTAGAAAATTGCCAATTTTTTACCCATGACAATAAAAGCGACAAAGCTTTCAAAATAGTTTTGTTTGGCCTTGGTGCATACGAAGTAAATAAATTAAAAAGTGAACTACTAAGACTTGGGCTTAAATGTTTGGAAGTAAAAATGGTTACAAAAAAATTTCAATATTACACCGATACGTTTTACATAGTTTCACTTGAAAATGGCTCTATAAAACTTAATGAGTTAAAAAAGAATATTCGTTCCATCTTTCACACTCAAATTAACTGGAGCTATAAGCGTAAACAAAACAACAGATTGACCCAGTGTCGTAACTGCCAAATGTTTGGCCACGGTGAAAGAAATTGCAATGTTAAGACATATTGTTCAATCTGCGCAGGTCATCACAAGACTGTTGACTGTAATAACTCTGATATGCACAAGTGCGCTAATTGCAAGGGAAATCACAAGTCTACAGACAGCGCATGCGTCAGCCGAAATAAATATATTGAAATGAAACAAAAAATAGTAAGTAAAATCAATCGCCCTCGCTCAATGCCGATGCCGAGCTCTAATAACAATAACAATAACAACAACAACCGTATTTCGTTGCTGTCTATGAACGATTTTCCTGCGCTACCAACACGCACCGGAACGAAACATTCAGATAGAGAAGCAAGAAATACCAGCAACTCTACAACGAAAACTTGGGAGAGAGAGTATGCTTCAGCTGCTGCAACAACCTGCACAAACACCATCAAAGCCGCAGCAACCAGCAACAGTGGAGAGTTGTTCTCCATAGACGAAATGAATTCGCTTGTATTGGAGATGGTCACCAAGCTTAGTACATGTAAAACTAGAGTAGAACAATTTTATGCTATAGCACAATTAGCGACTAAGTTTTTGTATAATAATGCTAAGTAATTTTAATAATAACAATATAAACATTGTAACATGGAATGCCAGAGGCATTCATAAAAAATATATTGAATTCTTAAGCTTTTTAACTAATAATAAAGTTGATATCGCATTAGTCAGTGAAACGTGGCTTACATCTAAAGATCGAATTTCTAATTCGTCTTATAAATGCTATAGGGTAGATAGGAAAAATAAAAGAGGTGGAGGTGTTGCTATTTTGATTAGGAGATCATTGCAACATGAGCTTTTGCCTTGCATACAAACTAATTATGTAGAGAACATAGGAGTTGAAATAACATTAAGTAACTTAAGAAAAGTTAGGATATATTGTGTTTATTTCCCAGGGAAAATTACAGGAGGCTTATCACCAGTTGAAAAAAGGCAACGATTTAAAAATGACCTGAGAAAAATGTTTAGCATTAATTGTGCCTTCTTAATAGGAGGTGATTTTAATTGCAGACACATGGATTGGGGTTGCATTAGAGCTAATTCTTGGGGAAATGTCTTGTCCGAACTTTCTATTATGTTGCCAATGTCCATTATGTATCCGCCCAGTCCGACATATGTTCCAGCGAGTTCTCGTGGTAGTTCCTCCGTTATCGATTTATTTGTATCTAATGTGTCAAGTCTTATATCCCAGCCTATTGCTGTTAACGAGCTTAGCTCTGACCACAATCCTGTCTTTTGTAATATTCTCCGGTCGGGTGTCGAAAAAGTGCAATATTATCAAGACTTGAAAAATGCTAACTGGTCGAGTTATCGAACCGAAGTAATGAGAAACCTTAGAACAATTCCCACAGTTATAGAAAATATCTCAAGTAACCACGATGTTGACGACCTAATTCATACATTTTCTGAGCATATTGTTAATTCAGCTAATAATTGTATTCCCAAAGTTCCGATAAAATCTAAATGTATAAAATTACCAACTCACATCTTAGAACTTATCAGAATAAGGAATATGCACAGAAGAAACTGGCAGAGATACCGACAACCTATTTTCCGAATACAAATGTCAAAAACTAACAAATTAATAAATAAAAGTATTCAAGCTTTTCGAAACGCAGAATGGAACAATAAATTACGTTCACTAGATAAGTCTGCAAAGCCCTTTTGGAACATTGTTAAAATTGTTAAAAATAAAAACAGACAAATACCTTGTCTCAAAAATGGTTTGACTACCTTGTATACAGACAGTGAGAAAGCGGAATCACTTGCCTCAAATTTCTCAGAAAATCATGCAGTGTCGCAACATTTAGGAGATGCAAGCACTGAAACACTTGTCCAAAATGCTATACAGGCTTTTAGTGCAAATAATCCTGAAACTCCCTCGGAAGAATTTGTATCGGAAACAGATATAAAATACCATGTAGATAACTTGCAGATTAAAAAAACAGGTGGATTGGATAATATCAAAAATATATATATTAAAAAATTACCTAAGGAGGGAATCAAAGTTTTGACGTTTATTATAAATGTCTGCCTTAAAACGCAGTACTTTCCTGATGGATGGAAACTGGCAAAGGTAGTCCCAATACAAAAAGCGGGAAAGCCTCTTGATAAACCTCAAAGCTACAGACCTATAAGTTTACTTAGTTGTGTTAGTAAAATTTACGAAAAAATCCTAAAAGAAAAAATGATAAAGATTATCGAGGATCATAAACTGTATCCCGATGAACAGTTTGGTTTTAGGCGTGGTCATGGTACCTCCCACCAAGTTTTAAGATTGTGCAATATTGTAAAAACTAACCGTGCAATAGGAAGATCAACTGGTATGATCCTACTAGATATTGAAAAAGCTTTTGATTCTGTGTGGCACAATGGACTTATATACAAAATGATAAACCTAAATTTCCCTTCGTTCCTCTGTAAAATCATCCAAAGTTTCGTATCAAATCGTCGTTTTATTGTGCATGTGAATGGTAGTGTATCAAATGTAATAAACTTTTACGCTGGTGTGCCCCAGGGCTCAGTTCTTGGGCCAGTTCTTTACAATCTGTACACTTCCGACTTTCCTCAGCTCTTTCAATGTGAAGCAGCAATATATGCCGATGACACGGCTATAATTTCATCGCATGAGTTCAGTCTAAATATCGAGACGAATCTTAAAAATGCGATCGAAGTACTGCAAAACTACTACACAAAGTGGAAAATAAAACTGAATGCTGAAAAAACACAAGCTATCTTTTTCACTCGAAAAAGAAGTTCTTGTTTTCTTCCAGCAAACCAATTGCTTGTCAATGGGTATTCAATTGCGTGGAAGCCTTCTGTAAAATACTTGGGTGTACATCTTGATTCAAAACTGACGTTTAAAGAACACACTACGCAAACACTTAACAAAATAAATATTGGCATAAAAATATTGTATCCATTTATAAATAGGAAATCATTACTTTCAAATGAAAACAAAATATTAATTCATAAAACAATTTTTCAAGCCATCTTATTGTACGGCTGCCCGGTTTGGGGACATTGTGCCGAATGTCACATTAAAAAGTTGCAAATCGCACAGAACAAATTATTAAAAATGATGCTTAGTCTCCCATGGCATCACTCTACGCTAGATGTACACGCAAGAGCAAATGTTGAAATGATCTCCTTCAGAATTCGCAAACTAATCGACAAATTTCAGACCAGATGTGATATCCCTGAAAATCCTCTTATCAATCAATTAAATATTGAATATCATACACTTCACTGATATTAACTAACGCAATATTCAGCTTTTTGTTAATTTATTTGTATGTTATCTTTCTATCTATTGTTAATTCATTTTTGTTTATCTGTTAATTTATATCTATGTTTGTTCGTATATATATAATATATACATATATATTTTTGGTTGTGAAACTGTTAATACCTTATTTTATTTATTTATTTATTTATTAGATTACCTATTTATTCTTTCACACATTCATTTATATTTTATTTATCTTATTATTTATATACATGCATACATATATTTATTATTATTTATTTATTTATTTATTTTATTTTATTTATTTATTTTTTTTTTTTTTTTTTTTTTTTTTTTTTTTTTTTTTTTATTAAATTTGAGGTTTTTAGTCGTTGTTTTCCTCAAAACAAACATTTTTCTTTTCTAATTCTATTTATTTATTTTGTTCTCTAATAAACATTTTTCCAGTAGAAAGACATGAATTTGTCATATCTCTGTATTTAAATTATGTAAATTGTGCTATAACAAATTGTAAATTATAAACGAAATAAAACTTACTTACTTACTTACTTACTTAAAATTCAACATCCACATCGGCCTCATCTGCACTAGTTAGCCAACATAAGTCGTTTTAGTCGATGGCCAGGGAAATGAAGCAAATAGATATCAACTCTTCGCTCTTCTAAATTCGAACCTCCCCTTAGATAAAAAAAAGAAGGAACTTATACAAATATTTATAAGTACGATACTGGATGCAATTAGCCAAACTGACGAATTTTGTTGCTTGAGTGAATGCCATGCCCACCCCGAACTAAGGAGCAACCATTACTTTTAAGTAACTACATACATATATTATACAATATTTATCTAGCATTTAATAAACAACAAGGTATATTCACATAAAAATTATCTACGGAAATAAAATCCATATAACAAAAATATAAAATGGCACAATACAAATTTAAATTCAATTATTAAAAAATTATCTGAAAATGTACATATTAAAGGACTAGATATTGACCAACTAAAATCAACTGCGATATGAGTTATCGGGTATCTCTTTCAATTTAGCTACACTTCGGTTGGCAATGGGATGGCTTGACAAATTAATCAAACATATAGATCCTCCGTTGATTCACCCTGCAACATGAACCTTGGTTCCGATTTTTTTTTTGAATTGACTTTATTTTTTGAGCGTCGATTTACAACTCCATCATCTTCATCCATCATTCGCAGAATCGTGGTCTATACGGCATGTATATCAAAATATTTTTGATAATTTGAATAAAATTAAACATTACCTGATCTGAACAATCCATAGGAGCCACAGAAATATCACGCACCGCTCTGAATTTACCGCAGTTATTTAAATGCTCGTTCTCCAATCGAAAGTAGTTCCACATAAAACGTCGAAACACCTCCAAGGGACTAAGTAAGGTTACCATAACATCACTTTCAATGTAACCACCCACAATGAGGCTCATAGACATTGTCCACAAGAACCGCAGCACAAAGTCCTCCAATATTCCAAAGTAGTAGAACCACTAATATTTACGATGAAAATATAGCCACCAGAATAAGTAACAGAGAATGTATGCATGCATATAAATTAATTTCTCATTAAATTCTTGCAGTTGTAGCAGGACGCAAATAACTTACTGTGGATGAATAAACAATCTCTTCTCTAAGGAATTTGTTATCTCCCGCCTTGGCATCGAATAGTCCCCAGTCCATTTTGATGTCCCAAGTATATGCGTAGCAAGAGGAAGCAACAAGCGCAACAAGCCAACCATAAAACCAAGGGTTGTCCTTTGTAGAACGATAAATATCTAAATTAAATAAAAAAGGCAGATTTCAGTTAATAGATGGACGTAGATAGAATGTATGTACTGAAGGAAAAAATAATAATAATGTGAAAAAGATTGCAATAGGACAGCAATAGATAAAATTAAACTAGGAAGCTGAAATTTGGACTATATACTTTCTAGGGCTCCGAAATGGTTAGTGTAAACAATTTTTTGAATACATATAACTTTTTTCATATTTTTTGCCACGCCTACCTTTTTCACTTAAATGCGGTTTTCTTCGAAAATTTTCATAGAAACGAAAAAAAATGTTTAACAACATATTTAGCCAATATTTTTTCCAATATATCACCGATGCAAAGTTTTTCGCCACGCCCACTTTTTGAGGGCATTTTTCCTAAAAATATGTTTCTTTTTTTTTAATTTAATGGAATGAAATAAAATACTATCCAGCATCTTCTTTGGAGCATATAGGGATATAGGGTATCATACTGTTCGTCCCAAGTATGTTTTTTTCTATTTTGTTTTATCTTTTTAAATAAGCGTACCTGCCATACAATTTTTAACTTTCTCGTATACATTTGTATACTAAAGAGAAAGTTATTGCGATCGTGCTGAAATTTCGAACTCAAACTGAGTATGAGGAATGATATTACGTGAGGAATATTCTGGAGGAATATTCTGTGAGGAATGTGTTTCGTGCACTTCGCTCAACTTATGGTCAACATAATCGGCCTACTGAGCGTACTATTCGCAACACCATCACCCATTTTGAAACCCAGCATTCATTATTGGATAATATTCGATCGAATAGACCACGTCCAGCACGCTGTGAAGAAAATATAGCGGCCGTAGCTGAGAGTGTACACGAAGACCGTAAAGAGTCGATTCGGCGCCGTTCGCAGCAACTCGGACTGACGTATGGAACGACTTGGCGCATTTTACGTCAAAATCTTAAATTATAAGCGTACAAAATACTGCTTGTGCAACAACTGAAGCCGCTCGACCTTCCCAAGCGACATCGCTTCGCTCTATGGGCTCTTGAAAAGTTCCAAGAAGATCCGACGTTTTCGAGGCAACTTTTGTTTAGCGATGAGGCCCATTTCTGGCGCAATGGGTATGTAAACAAACAAAATTGCCGCATTTGGGATGAAGAGCAACCTGAAGAGATTGAAGAACTGCTACTTCATCCAGAGAAAAAACGGTTTGGTGTGGTTTGTGGGCCGGTGGAATCATCGGTACATATTTCTTTAAAAATTATGCCGGTGCGAACGCAACCATCAATGGCGACCGTTATCGTGCCATGATAACCGATTATTTGATGCCTGAAATTGAAGCTCATGATCTCGGCGACATTTGGTTTCAGCAAGACGGCGCCACTTCCCACACATCGCATCAATCAATGGACTTATTGAGAGAACATTTCGGTGAGCACATAATTTCACGTTTTGGGCCGGTCGATTGGCCACCAAGATCGTGTGATTTCACACCGTTAGACTTTTTCCTGTGGGGATATGTAAAGTCAAAAGCTTATGCCGACAAACCCGCTTCGATTCAGGCCTTGGAGGAAAACATCACGCGTGTCATTCGCCAGTTACCAGCCGAAATGCTCGAACGAGTGATCGAAAATTGGACTCAACGGATGGACCATCTGCGACGTAGCAACGGCCAACATTTGATAGACATAATCTTCAAAAAATAAATGCCGAAGAATTTTCTTTCAAATGATAATAAACATTCTCCATTAAATTTGAATTTTCTGTGTTTTTTTCTTTACAAAAGTAGGGAACCTCGAAATGGATCACCCTTTATATGAAGCCACTCAGTCATTAATCAACTGCTTATCTGATTATAACCAAATTGTAACTGATCCTGTTTGCAACTGATCCTGTTTCTAACTGGTCCTGTTTGCAACTGATTCTATTTGCAAGTGATTCTGTTCGTTACTGATCCTGTCTAAAATCGCTGTTTAAAGTTATTGAATATGGAAGTTAATGAAAATATTCTTAAGGATCTTATAAAAACTAAAGGAGATTTAAGGAGAAAATATATGTTTCTCAAGACCCGGCAAATAAGAAGGAAGGGGAAATTGAAACTACTTTTAAATCAATAGTTGAAACCTAAAGAGAGACTGCTAAAAATGTCAAAAGTGTTTATAGTCGAAACACTGCTGCTGCTGCTACTGCTACTGCTGCTGCTGTTGGTACTGAAATCGATAACGCAAAGCATCGACTACGTCGACTTTTGCAGTTTTAAAGCTCTCCAGAAACAATCCAATCCGCTCTAAATGAAAGAATTGACCTTTCATCTACAGAATCAATTCAACAAAGATGTATCATTTAGAACACATACAAATTTTAATACCGATGACCCTGATCAAAGTACTTCATGCAACCGATCATCACCATCAGATTCAAATCTTGATAAGATCTATGGGCCATATTTTGATGTGCAGTCAAATTCAACAAAATTGTGTAGATCAAGTTTTACAATAAATGAAAAAAGGAATTTCATCATTGGTGATGATGTGTAGATCAAGTTTTCGTCTCTAGAACGGATGGTCTTTATGAATTAATTTTTCGAAAAATTCCCGATAAAAATTTTCTTAATGAAGATGTATGGGTGATTTTTTTTAGAGGTATAGAACTTCCAATTTGAAATAAAACACAAAAAATGTTATGCCATTAATGTTTAAATATGATTTCGGGCATGTGTTCGCCGCGGCTGGTTCGAATAAAGACAAGTCTAGAGGTCCTTCACATATCCCCAAAGAAAATAATCCAATGGTGTCAAATCGCATGATCTTGGTTTCCAATTGACAGGTCCATTCCGCGAAATTATGCGCTCATCGAATGTTTCCTTCAATAAATCGATTGTGACGTGCGCTGTGTTGCATGTAGCGCCGTCTTGTTGGAACCACATCTCATCCACATTCATGCCATCCAATTTGGGAACAAAATAGTCGGTTATCATGGCTCTATACGGGTCTCCATTAACGGTAACTGACTCTTCAGCATCATTTCGGAAGAAGTATGGTCCAATGACTCCACCAGCCCATTGACCACACAATGTCAGTTTTATCTCTATTCGAAAAACCAACCTCTAAAAAAAACCCTTTAGTTTCAATCGAATTCACAATTCAACAACAACAACTGGTCCTCGAGGGCCTCCTGGAGAAGGATTTAAACTATCATCTGCTGGTGATTTTGATATGGATCAACTGGTAATAGTTGATGGCTAGTATTAACACATTTTTTGATAAAGTCTTAGCCAGACCCTGGGTAAACGCTGCCACAGTCATTGTCTTCAAAGTGAAGATTTTATGGGCGGTCATAATTCACACTTGCTTTAAGTGTGAATTTTGATATACTCGGAAAGAAACCGGGAAGAAAAGTGCGTATAGATTAGATGTGTTTGTGACAATTCACTGATGATCCCAACCACCACATCTGGGTGAAACGCTTTTGAAACTATAGGTCGCAAAAATCATGTATTGATAAATGGCTACTGTTTCAAATAATACATAATGTATTAACTGGTAATAGTTGATGACGAGTATTAAAATATTTTTTGTTTATGAACATTGTTGAAGAATCTCTCATGAGCGCTATAAATGATGAAACTAAAGTGGGTATCATGTTACGTTACACTCAGATGGTTATATGATGTGAAACATAGAAGAATATGTATTAATAATCCTACCTACTAGATAGGGAACTCGCTGGGAGTTTGGTCATTTGGTTGACGCTGCCGCTTTGCTGCCATAGGACGGACGAAGGGTAAATAATTTCTAATCGATAGCAACCGTACATTTAACTTATCAATTCTTAAGCAACAAATAGTTTTATTTATTGTAAATTTAATATATTTATAATTTGATGAGCAATTAGATGATGATAATTCTTTTATTTAATGCATTTTATTAGAGCTATTATACAATAACATGATTTTCTGTATTTTAATAATTTTACTCCTTATCATGTCACAACCGCAAGTGTTGGGTCCGTCTTCACATGTATTTGATGACCAACAGCATGATGAATAATGACATTCATATTTGGTAGTGATGAGAGAATTGTGGTTGTATTGATATATTTTTGCAAAGCAATTTAGAATATTAATGTAATCTCGTCAATAAAATCTGTATCGTTTTCCAATAAAAACACAGGAATAACGAAACGTATACTGGTGGAAAAGGTATTGAAAACTAACGGTGATCAAGTGGCTTGGATTCTCAAGCTTGGCTGTTATGGGACGTACGATGGATAAATAAGTTCTAATCCATAGCAGCCATAGTCGTAACTAATCAGTTCTTAAGTACGTCGCTCACCATAGCCAGCAAACTGCTCTCACACATCCGCCCTCAAAAGGCCACCCCCACATAAGCCTTCAAAAAACTAAGTACTTCTCAAGCACTTTAACATTAACGTCGCTCACCATAGTCAGCAAACTGCTCTCACACATCCGCCTTCAAAGACGACCTCCACATACGCCTCGAAAGACTGAGTACTTCTCAAACGCTTTAACATTAACATCGCTCACCATAACCAGAAAGCTGCTCCCACACATCCGACCTCAAAAGATCGCCCCCCATACGCCCTCAAAAGGCTAAGTACTTCTCAAACACTTTAACCTTAACCATCATCATTATCATCATCATCATCATCGTCATCATACCCAACATTCATAACACATCACAAATGATCAATGCTCCATGAATCACACACACACCGCACACTGACGAATCTCAACAGAATGGTCATTGGCCCTGATTGACCTACCCCACGGCTTCATGCTGTCAGCGGCTGATGACGTTGCGCACGGTCTCTCGTGGTCCGCTATCTTCTCAACTTCGTTCCGATCCTTGTCACCTTATACTGCCTCAAGAACTTCGGCTTCATTTTTAGGCCTGGTCCGAACTGAGTCCGTCGTACGGCAACCAGTTCGCCAAGTTTGTACATGCTTATACCATGCTTATACCAACACGGAGGGTCTTCCAGGGTCAACTTTGTTAACATCAGTGCATCCTCTCGACTTCTCCATTACCACGTGGAACTCCGGTCGTAATGACTAGGTAAATGATGTCGTCCTCCTCACAATACTGCTCAAAGACAGAAAACCTTCTTGATTTCCTGTCTTCCTCAATGCCAGCGCTCTACACAGCTACCCACGATAATTCCTACCTTCGCTGAAAACCCCGCTATATAATAGGTCTTCATAACAATCTCAGCGGTTTTCTTTGCAGACAAATGGCTTTCCTTGTGAGCAAGTACGATGATTTCCTCTTCCATGGCAGTTGGTTTGACGGCTAACTCCTTGGTTTCACTTTTAAAGAGGATACCATTCCTTAGAAGGAAATTTTCGTACTTGGCGTATTCCAAGACCTTTCGCAAGGCTCTCACACATGGATCTTCCAACTGGGCCTCTCTGATCCGGTGAGTCATAGTATAACCTATCAGCATTGCAACACGGCTTAGGGCATCAACATGTGCCATATGGGCCCCTGGACGATGGGCAACGTGGTAGTTAAAGTCCTGGAGGAAAATAGCCCATCGAGACACACGTAACGGGACCTCCTTCTTGTTGATAGTCATAGTAAACAAGAAGGAGATGACAGTCAGTCACAATCGTGAAAGTGAGTGATATTTTTCTTCCTGTGGCGTCGTCTTCCGACTCATATACTTAACGGGATGAGAATCGTTGTTGTCCTTCTGTAGCAATACTGCTCCATATGCCACCCGGCTCGCAACCGTATGTACTTCGGTTACTGGCTCTTGGTCATACAGTTTGAGGACTGGTGACTTCGCTAACGCATCCCTTAGTAGTCGAAAAGAAACTTCTTGGTTCGTACCCATCACCCAACTGGATCCCTTCCGTGGCAAGTCGCTTATGGACTTGGCTATGGTAGCATAGTTGGCTATGAACTTGCGAAAATATGCAGTAAGCCCCAGGAATCAATTTTGAGCATCATGAACTGGCATTTGGCCTACTTCATCTTTAACCCTCTCTCACTTGCAACCCTCAATACCCTTTTTAGCTTTGCTACCGTTTCTTCATTGTTGTCAGCCAAAAACTAAATATCGGTAAGCAGAACTCCCTCGTTCACCAGCTGCCTAAATACTGCATTGACGAAACGCTGGAATACCGCCGGTGAATTGCATAATCCGAACGGGAATTTAGAAAACTCATACTGCCCATTATGGACGATGCCTGTGGCTTGATTGGCATATGGAAGAATCCATTAACTAAGTCTAGCGTTGTGAAGACTTTGGCCCGCTGTAACTCTTCTAACAAGTCGTCGATGGCCGGCATGGGAAAATGGTTGATATGTTGATTAAGATGCCTAAAGTCACAATACATCCGCTTATTCCCATCCTGTTTAGCGACAAGTACGACCGGTGCTGCTCACTCAGATTGACTTGGTTGTACTATTCCTTCCCTTAGCCACACTCCGATTTGCCGCTCAACTTTGTCTCGATCTGAAAATGGCATTGTTCAAGGTGGTGTGTATAGCGGTGATTCGTTCTTAAGAATGATCTTCATGGTGACTCGACATTGCTCCTAGGTTGGTAGTGTAAGATAGTGTAAGATCTGTTCAATCTCAGCCCTAGCCGCCGGTGGTAATGGAGATAGATCTACCTTATCTATTGGGCTCGCCTCGCTTCTGAACTCCATCGTACAGACTAATCCATCAAATTCGCGGCGTAAATCGCAGATTTGATCCTCCTTCACCGAAAATTCTTTGGCTGTTGGCACGCTCTTCACCTTGCAAATCTCCATGGTAGGTGAATTGCTTGGCATCGAGGCCCACCCAACTTCCTCGCTTTCGCGTTTTTGGTGTTGCTCTATATGAGAAACCGGTTCTCTCCCCAAGCGTTTTCTCCTAAACCTCACTCCGCCTTTCTGGATTATAACTATGGCCGTCCTCAAAAAATCGTTGCCCAATACCAGAGTAAACGGTGACTGGGCCTCTTTCAGCACATGCAGCTTGATGTCGAACTTAATTTGGTCTACCACAACCGTTGATTCAATGAACCCCTGGGTGAGCACTTGATGGTTTCCCAGCCCGTGCAAAACGAATGATTCAGGCTTGATATTGGCTCTCTTCAAGCGCATCAGGAAATCCTTACGAGGCAAATATCGGAACCCGTGTCCACCAAAGCCGGTTTGGCGATCTCGATCATGCTGTAAAGGAATTCGCGTAGTGTCTCGCCTCGCTGTGTACGAATAATTTTGCAGCGCCAACCAACAAACGTGTTGGGTAGATGAACTGTTGGAGCGCGTTCCATTGGACTAGCTGACTGACATCCTCGAACTCGGCTACCCACTTCCGTACATTTTGCAATGGTTCGCCTGTGAATGCCGATACGCTTTCCTCTATGTCCTTAAAAGAGAATTCCGCCCGCTTTGCATCAGGTTGCTTCCAAGGAACTGTCGCTTGCGCTCCTCTAGATGACCCTGACGCGCACGCCCTTTCCTCTCTGTCAATACCCTTAGAAGCCTCCTCTCCGATATTGGCGTAGACACTTTTTCTTCCATCCTCCACTTCGATAGTTTCTCCCTCGCCATCGTTGGTGCCGTGCGAGTTCAAATAATTGAGTACCGCTGGTCAGATGCACGTCTGTCCGTGCCTACATTTTACTTGCGACTAACTTGACAAACTCTTTAAAGGGTTAACTGAAGAAGGTGGAAGAAAGAACTTACAAAGAGTGTGTGTTGGTGTGCATATACGTGAGGAAGGGGAATTAAGGATGGTGTGATCGTTGACGCGTTATCGGACCACTATATCCCACATAACGATATATAACACATAATAATGTAAACATTCAGTACTACGACAAGGCTTGCCCAAAAATAGAAAATATTTACTTCTACCACGAAGCGGCAAAGAACTCCACCTATTTCGTATTGAACAACAAAGAAGCCAAATGCGACCCGATATAGGAAAAATCGAATAATTTTTTCAGCAAGAAGAAAACTATATTATATTTATTAATATTCCAAATACACTAATAAATTTCACTTACAGTAAAACAACTCACGAAGTCTCAGGCACAGCTATACTCTACTAAAATAACTGTTGCGTAGAAGTCAACGAGATCACTTACAGAGATAACATGAATGTATTCTGGGATGAAGTACGAATTACACCTTCAACATACGCAAACATCCAGGAAAAACATCACCAACACACTTAATCTGCAAAAACTTCACCTTCATCAGCTGCAGAACGATGAAAAATTATACATAACCTACGTCACAATAACCATCTTCGGGATGATTTTGGCAGCTCCGTTGGTATTCTTATGGAAAAAACAAAACCCATTATACATCATCGAAGTGAGAGAGTATATCGCTCTGGCTAAGGGGGGAGGTGTTACGAACGTACATCATGCTGAGAACTTAAAGGTTTGATTATTATAAATTCATCAGAATAAAATTGTCAGTCAAGGTAATACGTTTTTTTTTTGCTAGGCCTCGAACTCGTAATTCGCGCGCGAAGAATTCTTGTGGCAATTTAAATGTAAAAATAATATAATTTATTTTAATATAAAAATATAATTATATTATTAATATAATTTATAATATAATTCAAGTCAGCAGTTGACTTGACTAATTTAATGCAGTTATTACGGCCATCCGGTATGGCTAACTTAGTTGAAATGTAATGTATCAATGCATTTTCCATTGTGTCAACGCGAAAACCAGCGGCATGCAGTTTATTCGCAACAAAATCAAGTGCAAAATTGTTATTGCCGATTATAGGCTTAATTTTTTTAATGCGCTTTTTGATTTTTCCCAATTTTAAGGCGACACTTTGCTCTATTCGATGCCGCCGGGGGCATTTTCAATCACGACCGGCGCGTTATCACATACGGGGTATCAATAACTGATACTCCCGTTTCAGATATATTCGATTTTTTTCCCTCGGATTATCTGTATGAGAAAGCGAATGCACCGAATTACATTTCAATTCGCGTAGTTCAGATTTAATAAAACTCAGTTCATTTGATAATGCGCTGAGCTTAGTGATTAAACCCAAAAATAACATTCCATTGCAGACTTTGCACTTCTATCAAAGTCCCTTTCTTGTCTTCTTTAGCTGGAAGGCTGCTCTAGAAAGCATCACAGAATGGGTGTGGAATTCCCTGGAACATATCCGCAGCTTACTGGCACGACTGTATAATTTAATAGTTGTCTGGCTACCAGTATAAAAGGAGGTGAAAACATCAATACGGTCACTCACTTTTGGTATTGCGGGTGTAAAGGAAAAAAAAATAAATAAAAATTGTAGAGATAATTTGAAGCCTTCTTTTCTTTTACTTTATTTCTCATTTTTCAGCGATTTGCCATCCTGCCTATTCAACACGTACTGCCAACTTCGTATTAAAGGGTGTTACAAACTATGTGTCAAAATTAATTTACCCTTGGGATAGGAATGGGTTGGCTTGGGTCAGAGATTTTTCAGTTCAGATACTCTTGTTTTGGCTTATACGATACCCATTTCCTTCCAAAACAGCTACCCAAACATCAAGGGCTCGTTGCAGGGAAGTATGGCTCCATCCATTATAAGTGATGTTCAGCAATGAATAACTGATGCACTTTCGGTTCCGTTATTTTTTCCTCAAGCCGATAATCTAGGACTGTAATAAAGAGCAAAGACCTTAAGACTCTTCCTGGTGCACACCGAATTTTATTGGGAATTCATCTACTCCTGCCGGACATCCGACTTTTGTTCTCGCTCTCTCGTACATATCCATGATCATTTGTACGTAGGTTGCAGGAACTCCTCGCTGCCTTAGTGCTAATCATATCAGATCTTAGTTGTCTATAGAATGCTTTCTCAAAATCAACTAGAATTTCCTTAGCACTTCATCTTCTCTGTGTGGCAATCTTGAAAATGATTGTTCCCTTGTTCTTGTTTTGTCGAAGCTCGTGTGTAATCCAGTTCCTATCAGCACGCAAAGAAGATATTTCCTCCAACTCCTGATATAGACTATCCATACACTTAGCTTGAGATTGGGCAGCGCTTTTCTTCGCGAAACTTTGACAATGGATCTGTTTTCGTTAAAAGGCAAATAATATCTTTTAGTAGCAGACACCTTTTCACATTACCAGGGAATAATGTGCTTAAAACGCTTCTCATCATTATCCATTGTGAACTACCTTAAATCCTTCTTCGCCAGACGTGGAATCCCAAAAATAGTTCACAGTAATAACGGAACTCATTTCGCTTCGAAAGATTTTAACACGTTCATGGGGATTTCACTCATTTAACATCTAGTCCCCGATTTCCGCGGAGCAATAAATTTATAGAGGTAGTGGTAAAAAAAATTAAAAACATAATGAAATGCTATAGTCCGCTTGGAGCGAACAGTATGATACCCTATTCATATCCCTACGTACCCCAAAAAAAAAAACATTAAGAAGATGATGGATAGCATTTTGTTTCATAGTATGAAATTTATAAAATAATCAATATTTTTTTTTAATACGCCCCAAAAAGTGGGCGTGGCCAAAAAATTGTTTATGGGCGATATTTTGGGAAAAATATTGGCTAAATATTTGGTTAAACTTTTTTTTTTCGGTTTTCATGAAAATTTTCGAAGAAAAAAGCATTTTACTGAAAAACGCCAAAAAAAAGTAGGCGTGACAAAAACCTTTGTATGACAAACTTATGAAGGAGGGCAGTGCCTACATATCTTGTGAAGGTTGTAGCACTCTATCTATTTAATTTTAGCTTTAAAACGGTTTTTTTAAATTGTGCGCGTGGCAATGGTTGTATTTAAAAAATGTTAACAATTTACCATTTCGGAATCCTAGGGAGTTCCAAATTTCAGCTTCCTAGCATAGATTTAAAGGCCTCAAAAGTTGATACGGACGGACATTGCTAAATAGTCTTAGGTTTTGGTCCTGATCATAAGACCGCTTTTAGGGGTCTACGATGAACCTTATAGATTTTTATATCACAACGGTTGTGTCTGACACCTCTGTTAAAGTCGAGGAAAGCCTTGATCTGATGATGATCTGATGGCGAATAGGCGAAAGGAGACAAAGAAAAAGCCGACACATTTACCAGTCAAATAGAAAAAACGTTTAAGCTCTTTGATTGCCAAGAGCTTATTGAAGATACAGCCTTAGCCGGGATACCTGACAATTTTAAAATTAAAAGTGTGTCGCTGGCTGAACTGTGGTATGAAATACAATAATTCAAATTAAACAAGGATCCTGGACACGATATGATTATGGGGCAGGTCCCTAACGAGTTGCCTAAGAAAGCGTTTAAACCGAAACTTTTTAAAATAAAGTGCTTAGAAGAATTGTTAACGCCGCGTGGTATTAAAAACATTTGGCCCTAAGCAAAGACCTCGGCTTCATAGTCATTGCATTAACCCTTTGCTGCAAATTCTAAATGAAACGAAACTAGCGCGCCGATTATAACGGATAAAACCATTTGAACTAGCGCAATAAGATGTAACCGCGAAAAATTAAAACTACTAGATAGGATATAAAAAGTCACATGTGCGGCCGGTCCTCATACCGTCTCATGAAAGATTTTTCACTTATGTATGTTCAAAAAAAAAATGGGCATGGCCAACAACGTTGTAAAGGTTAAGGTCAAATATTCCCTAAATATAATATCTTTAAAACAAAACGCCCCAAAATGTGAGCTTGATAAAAACTTTTTATGGGTAGAATGTTGTGAGTTGTATTGTCGACATATTTTGCTATTTTCTAATGAAAAACAACTGGTTGTTAATAAATGCCCCCAAAAGTAGACGTGGCAAAAAAACTTTGTAAGTAAATTTGTTAAGGAGGTCACGGTCTACATATTTTGTGAAGGGCTTAGTGCTTTATTCCATCAACTTAAGGCTTAAACGATTAATTGTGGATGTTTGATAAAAATATTACAAATTGTTCCAAAATTTAGCTTCCTTGCTTCAATTCAAAAGTCTGAAAATTGGTGGCGAACTGACGGACGGACTTTGCTAAAAGTCTTAGATTTTGATGCTGATCATAAATATATACACTTTTAGGGGTCTACGATGAACATTATGTTACAAGCAATGTGTCAAAATTAATATACCATTAAAATAGGGTATATACAGAAATGTCTTTTTTTAATTTATTCAAATTTAAGAAAATCTCGCAGACTTGTATAATTTAGAAGTATAAAAGATATGTACAGTAAATAGTTTTCGAATTCTCTTCTTAAACTTTCGAGATATTTTTCACAAAAACGATTATGAAGTATTCTTAGCAAAGCCTAAGTATCCACAGTGCAAAAATAGACCAAAATCCTTGGAACCATTTTTTAGTTAAATAGTAACAAATAATTTAAAAAACATATACGTGTGAGAATGCTACAAAACTGTATGGCAAGTACCGTCAAAAAAAATATAAAGCAAAAAGGCCCAAGAGATGTTATCAAAAAACTTTATACTTTTTACTAAGCCTAAGCCCTTAATATATGGTTAAACAAATAGCTATTGTAGGAAAATCCACTGTTTTTGTTTCTTTAATGTAGAATATTTTGATTTTCACTTAGGTCGACTCCTAAGGAACTATTCAAACCAGTTTTTTTTAGATATTTAATTCATTACCTCTACTATAGCTTACACATTACAATTTTTTTGGGTATACAATGATCACAAGCCATTACAAGTGCTAGACGTTTCAATTCCACAGCTCCAATACATTTTAATTACCACCTACCTTTTATTTCTATAATTGTCATATGTCACCTTCTTCTTCTTTTCAATTCCGTTGATTCAAGTCACCAAATAAAATATAATTTACATTATTTTCTAGTCCTGAGGAATGGTTTTTTTATTTCCGAGCCCAACTCATCAGCTTCTGAGCCCAGAGCAACACCAAACCGCGAAGAATCAATAAGAAGCAATATTTTATTACTGGATTGGGAATAATAATCGTCATGAGCTCCTCATGGAGGCAAGTATAGTGACCTTGGCTGCGAACCTTAAAACATCTAAAGAGGTCTGGGACTTTCTCGCGGAATGCTACAACAAAAAAATCTACGTCAGAAGCTCTTCTGTCTTCCGTAAGCTGACCAGATTGAAGATGAACGAAGGTCAATCAATCGCAGGATATGTTCGCGAGTTTAAAACAATAACCAACAGACTGAAAGAGTTGAGGGCTTCTTTGGATTAGGATTTACTTGTAGTAGTGCTTCTTGATGGACTGTCAGAAGACTACAGTGACATTCGCTCTACATTTGCCGCGCAAAGGGTAAATCCCGAAGTTTTAACCGTGTGCACTAGACTCCTGGTAGTAGGTGACAGAAAAAAGGAACCTTTTCAAAACAATGTGCTCAGCGCCACATATTTTACATCGCAAAAATACCAGAAGAAGCTAAGTAATTTTAAGGTAAGATCTGGCACAAGGAGTTTCCTTACAATTGCAGAAAATGCGGTAAGGTGGCCACATTGCGAAGAATTGCTGGAGCAAAAGCGACATATTCAGGCAAAACCAGAGCGTATTCAATGGCGAATGTGGCTTCGTGGAACAGGAGTGTACATCGGAATCTGCAAATGTAACGCGTGAATCAAATCGAAACAACCATGTGTGCTGAGAAGTCGAGATTTGTCACCATAAGTAAGACTGGTGAACAAATATATAAATACTTCATCACCTTTATAGATGATTTCTCGCGGAAGATATATGTCTATTTTCTGAAACGAAAAAATTAAGATTTTCGGCGAAGAGGATGGTATGCGGACTGGCGGACAAATTCAGCGATGACGTCACAACCTGCACAGTGTGTTTTCGAGCGAAGCAAGCTCAATCACCTTCCCCGAAAAACAACGAAAAGAAGACATCTGAGTTATTGCAGCTTGTTCACTCTGATATCTGCGGCCCTATGCGATTGGAGTCTCTAGGAAAGGCAAAATGCTTCATCACCTTTATACATGATTTCTCGCGGAAGATATATGTCTATTTTCTGAAACGAAAAAAATTAAGATTTTCGGGCGTTTAAAATATTTAAGGCTTTTGCAGAGAACCGGTAAGAAAATCAAGGCATTAAGGACAGATAATGGACTTGAGTACTGCGGCCAAGATTTTCGAAAATATGTGAAGGAAGGTGGAATCATCCATCAGAATACTGTATAACACACGCCGGAGCAGAACGGTTGCGATGAAAGACCAAATTGGACTTTGACGGAAATGACCAGAGTTTATGTGCCGAGAATTGGTCAATACCGCAGCGTTTCTACAAAACCGATGTCCAACGAAATGTAACAGAGATGTTACGCCGGAGGAGCTATGGAGCTGGAGCAAACCAAGAGTCGCTTTTCTAAGGCAGATTGGAGTAAAAGTCTACGCTTTAAAGAAATGTTTAAATCTGGGATTACAGAATTTGGGTACCAAGCAAGCGAGACGTCAGATTTATTTGTAACGATAACGAGATCCAAGTGACAGGTAATGAGTTCGAAGATGATAATTATTATTCCTTTCGTTTCAGGATAGTGCCGAAAGCTCTGAGGCAATTTTTGAAAACTGCAATGACCAGATTAGATGGCTTAGATGCAACAATTATTCCTCCAGAGAACTTGAACACTTGAACCAGGTATACACTGATCCTGAAACCGCTAAGGAAATCGAATGACTGGAAGACGCGGACGAATGGCGGGAGGCGATGCGAATAGAATACAACTCGCTACTCAAAACCAACACGTGGACCTTGGTTGACAGACCACGGGATCGTAGGGTGATAAAATCAAGATGGGTCTTTAAGACCAAGTATAGACCTGAGGGTACAATAGATAAGAGGAGGACGCGTGTTGTTGCCAGAGGATTCGATCAAATTTATGGTGTCGATTAACCAGGCAATCGCGATTGAAAATACCTTAGACTTGCACCATCTGGATGTGTCTTCTGCTTATTTAAATGGAGACATTGACAAGTTGGTTTTTATGGAGCAACCGGAGGGTTTTGTGGACGGAGATCATGTATTCAAACTAAGCGATATATGAACTGAAGCAGAGTGGGCGAAAGTTGCAAACTCAGGGAGTTGGGTTTTATTTCTTCGAAATACGACCGGTGCATATACTACAACTTTGCAGGCGACAAGATTACGCTTATAACTGTCAATGTGGACGACTTATTTGTTACAACAAACGATTCGAAGGCGTTTGAAGTTCTGAAACAACGCTTGACTAAAAACATCGAGATAAGGGACCTAGGGAACCTGAATTATGTGTGGGACTAGAAGTTAAACGTTCGCTCAACTGACTGAGTATCTGTCAAAGCGGATTCATAAACAACTTGTTACAGAAATACGGACCTAACGACTGCAAGCCGAACCGGTTACCAATTCCCACAAACCTGAAACTGTAACTGGAGCGTTCAAAAAGGCCGAAATCGGGTATAGAAAGACAGAAGCTGATTTCATGCGATAGCGACGATCGAAATTCGCAAAGGCTGAGTACGTAAACCTCAGTTCTGTTGTAAAGGAAGCTGCGTTCTTGCAAAATTTGCTGGAGGAACTTGGGCTTCATCAGGGGCCAATGAAACTTTGAAGCGACAACCAGAGCGCACTGGCGATTGCAAATGAAAGTGGTATCCAGGGACGAACGAAGCATCTCGACGTCAGGTATCATTTCATCAAACAGCAGATGGAAAAATAAAACTTAAGTTTATCAGGTCATCAAAGATGCCAGCCGATGCGCTAACAAAACAAATGGGAGCACCAGGTCACATAAAATGTTTTAAGGATTTAGGCATGAGTTTCCCTACTCGAACGTCGAACTTGCCGAGTTGTAAGGGCTGAGTAAGGTTAATGACTGTTGAGAAGCTTTTATCCTAGACCAAAGGACGTTCTTCCCCCTCCTTTTTTTCATCCTCCCTCTCCATCCTTCCCCTGGGCCGGACGAATGTATTATACGACCCGTGCCGACCGTCAACCTGGCTGGGGGCCCAGTCAAATAGCTCAGTCGTAAACGGAGTGTCCGGATACCTGGCATCCTCCGGATTTTGTTAGCCTTATCTGTTTATTTCGGATCTTTGTACATACAATACATAGAACAATACAAACAAACAACATCAATTAAGACCGGTATCCCTTCAAAACCGCACGGTAGTACAGTGATTAAACTATCTACCGGTATAGCTCCTGCTACGCCAAGCCGTGGTAAGACTGTGGGTACTCGTGGTCCACCCCGTATTGGCGAAGGCAGCTGGATTGAGCAAAAATAAGGTAGTGGTAGGATTGTGGCACTTCATGGCCCTTTCTCTGCTGGTATTATCTACTCTAGTACGTCCCAAGGCGGAAGTTCCCGACACCGTTCTCCATCTAGGTCATACTAACGGGTAATCCAAGTAGAGATACTTTTTTCAATAGCCTTTTTTGACAGACCACGTGTGAGTCGTGCTGTCATGTTATTTTTGTTTAGTATTGTTTGGCATTTCATAATGGAAAGACTTACGCGTGAACAACGTTTACAAATTGTTCAACTTTATTATGAAAATTCACGTTCTGTGAGGAATGTGTTTCGTGCACTTCGCTCAACTTATGGTCAACATAATCGGCCTACTGAGCGTACTATTCGCAACACCATCACCCATTTTGAGACCCAACATTCATTATTGGATAATATTCGGCTGAATAGACCACGTCCAGCACGCTGTGAAGAAAATATAGCGGCCGTAGCTGAGAGTGTACACGAAGACCGTAGAGAGTCGATTCGGCGCCGTTCGCAGCAACTCGGACTGACGTATGGAACGACTTGGCGCATTTTACGTCAAGATCTTAAATTGAAAGCGAACAAAATACAGCTTGTGCAACAACTGAAGCCGCTCGACCTTTCCAAGCGACATCGCTTCGCTCTATGGGCTCTTGAAAAGTTCCAAGAAGATCCGACGTTTTCGAGGCAAATTTTGTTTAGCGATGAGGCCCATTTCTGGCTCAATGGGTATGTAAACAAACAAAATTGCCGCATTTGGGATGAAGAGCAACCTGAAGAGATTAAAGAACTGCCACTTCATCCAGTTTGGTGTGGTTTGTGGGCCGGTGGAATCATCGGTCCATATTTCTTTAAAAATTATGCCGGTGCGAACGTAACCGTCAATGGCGACCGTTATCGTGCCATGATAACCGACTATTTGATGCCTGCAATTGAAGCTCGTGATCTCGGCGACATTTGGTTTCAGCAAGACGGCGCCACTTCCAACACATCGCATCAATCAATGGACTTATTGAGAGAACATTTCGGTGAGCACATAATTTGACGTTTTGTGCCGGTCGATTGGCCACCAAGATCGTGTGATATCACACCATTAGACTTTTTCCTGTGGGGATATGTAGAATCAAAAGCTTATGCCGACAAACCCGCTTCGATTTAGGCCTTGGAGGAAAACATCACGCGTGTCATTCGCCAGTTACCAGTCGAAATGCTCGAACGAGTGATCGAAAATTGGACTCAACGGATGGACCATCTGCGACGTAGCAGATTGATAGACATAATCTTCAAAAAATAAATGCCAAAGAATGTTTTCAAATGATTATAAACATTCTCCATGAAATTTGAATTTTCTGTGTTTTTTTCTTTAAAAAGTAGGGAACCTCGAAATGGATCACCCTTTACAAACAACGAGGTGAGGCAATCCGGACTCTGAAGGTCTTTGGAACTATTCTGGAGACCAACAGAGCTCCGAAGCAGGTTGCCACACTCAAATGGGCCGAAAACTTCAAGATCAAGGGCAAGGAGACCAGCAGTGACTTTACGTCTAAACGCCAGAGGATGGTGGAAGAAACCGCTGCAGTTTCAAAACGCCCCAAAGTGCATAACACCAGCACCGTTACACCTCTCAGGGCTTTCAGCGACGTCCTTTAAGATTAAATTGTGATCGCTGAACGGTGAATAACGGTCAAATTAAAGCTCTTAAGCAGCTTCTTACCCTTCATGAGGGCAACTACCGGATCGCCACCGAACACTCAGGATGCTGGCTGGCATCAAGGCCACGTAAAGTTGATCGCTTCCGCTGACACGAGATCTGTCGATCGCTACAAACTGGCTGTAAACAGCCTAGGTCGCAGCAAAGAAGAACATCCCTAGCAGACCTAGGACTCGCAGCTGGATCACCTTCCACGGATGAAGTCCTAAAAGTCATCCAATTCTGCACCAACTGCAAAACTGCATCCAACTGCAGAGTGGGTCTGCACTACCCACTCATGACTGGAAGGTCGCAAAGCTGGAAGAGCAAAGGGGTGCCTATAGATCTGCTGTGATAGTAAGCAATCAGGAATCCCTTGTTCCTTTGGCGAAGACTAACAGCATGATAAGTTTTGGTTGGGATAAAATAACCTTACGCGTCTACTAAAAGGATGAGGTAGAGACTGGCAAACTGCCTCCTCACCCCTTACACTCCGTTTCCGCAGCCACGGACCCTGGAACATCGGTATCCTTACCTTTAATAGACCAAATGGCTCCAGCCAAGTCCACTGCCTCTTTCGCGGACACCTTGTCTGATATGGAGACGGATGACTGCCTAAACAAGGTCCTTCTCAGTGAGGATGAACTTCTTGGTTCATCTTCAGAACCGGAGGACCTAAATAAATACCCTAATTGTAGCAATTGATGCTGCATTAAGTACAGATAAAATCACAGCGCTCCACAAAGGCTTCGGCCTTATTGCTTCTCCGTCTTTCTCAAGATAGAGAAGATATCGTCCTGATCCAAGAACAATGGATTGTCAACAACCCGGCTTTCGGACTCAAGACTCGAGGGTGCTACGCACTATATATATTTCTCAGCACGAGAAAGCCGAATTCACAGAATGAAATGATATCCATCACCTTCTTAATGCGTTTTTCTTTGGGTCATATAGGGATATGGATAGGGTATCGTACTGTTCGCCCCAAGCGGACTGTAGCCTTTCCTTTTCGTTTTATAATTAATTAGAGTGGACGTGAGCAACATTCGTGGGTTGAGATACAATTTTTTTCATTGTACGCCCATGCGTTTCAAAATAAACCAGCTGTTTTAGCACTATGTGAAAATGTGAAACACAGGTCAGCATTGATTCCGATTTAACGGAGTCCAGTCTGCCTAGATATAACTTGGTGCCATTATTCTTTTTCCATCGTTGTATCGCCGCATATATGCGTAGTGATGTAGCCTACCAACTTCTACCTCAATATGGCCAATGTTCCAATGCGGAATTTAATTTTATTTGGCTAAAATTCCATGTACGTAGGCAATTAATTCACTACTGTTTTATTTACAGAAGCCCTAACCAGGACAGGCATTCAACTTATAATGAGTTTGATGCGCTGATTCCATCACCAGAATTGTAACCCATTAACCTCGTACTGAAATGGTCATTGCAGGCGATTTCAATATACACAATTCAAGTTGGCTTCGACATTCTGGACTGACAACACCCGAAGGAAGGTATGTTGCGCAAGATTTTTCAACATTCACAAATCCGCTGGCCCAGATGGTATTTCCCCTATCGATCTGAAGAGGTGTTCGTCCACGCTGGCAAAACCACTGCGTAAGCTTTTCTACCTGTCCTATTCTTCAGCGCTCTTTCCGAGAAGATGGAAAACAGCATTTGTCCAGCCCTCGCAAAAAAAGGCGAATCTTCCTCTCCCTTCTCCTACCGGCTAATTGCACTTACGTCCCTTCTTTCCAAGGTCATGGAAACGCTGACAAGCCGTCAGTTTATGAAATATATCGAATTGCAAAACTTCTTAATGACCGGCAGTACGGTTTTCGCAGCAACAGGTCCACTGGTGAATTGATGAAATATCTAACTGAAAAGTGTAACCAATCTATTCACCATGGTGGTAAAAGCAAGGTTGTTGCGCTTATATTTCAAAGGCATTTGACAGAGTTTGGCATCAAGCTCTCTTGTCGAAAATGCGTGTATTTCAAATCGATGATACCTTTCGTCAATGGATTAGAAATTACCTTATGACCGTTCAATTCAAGTCGGTTTGAACAAGTCTGCAACTCACCAAATAAATGCTGGTGTTCCTCAAGGCTCCATTTGGTTTCCGACTTTCATTCTCATTTTTATCAATGATCTCCTGTCTGCAACTTCTAATCAAATCCATTCCTTTGCAGATGACATTACTCTTAGCTTCGCTTAGTCATCGTCGTAATGTCTCCTGCTTGTCATTGTTTTATCGATATTTCCACCACAAGTGTTCTAATAAAATTGCCAGTTGCATTCTGCCCCTACAGCAATTCAACCGCAATACTCGTCATGCTAGGAATGCTCATCAGTTTACCCTTAAGCCTGTTTTCGGACGTACTGGGAAATAAAAAGATTCCTTTCTCAACCGCACAATACGAATGTGGAATGCTCTACCACGCTCTGTTTTTCCTGCACATTATAATTTACAAACATTTAAAACCAACGTGCATCGGTATGTCATTTTTTCAAATCCTTCACTTCCCTAATGCACGCACTGTGTTAAAAAAAATCATTATAAGGGTATCCAAAATCCCGTACATTATAAAAAAAAAACAAAAAAAGATGAAGGTAACCCTAGATCCTGCATACTAGTGAAAAGAAGTCTGAATGTAGTTTTACTCCCTAATTTCAGCGACCGAGATATAACCACAGAAAGACTGGAAACGGCTCACGATATCGTGTGAGCACCCTGGAAGATATCGAAAATGAAACACTGGACTAATAATAGGGTGCGATGCCAACGCTCATCACACAGTTTGATATTATATTTTAGACACCAATCTTATTGTTTGCAACAGAGGTAGTGAACCTACCTTCATAACCAGAAGTCGACAAGAGGTCTTATACATAACTCTCGTCTCTGATTTCATCACTGAATTGATCGACAGTTGGAAAGTCTCGTCTTTTCACCCCTTTTCAGACCACAGATACATTTAATTAAATCTAAATATCAACCTTCAGAAACTACCGTAAATCTATTTGGCTCATGTACAGAGATTTACTCTGGCGTTCAGTGAACTCTATACCTTTATGTTCCCCTCATGATACTAACGAACTCGATCATAAGGTACAAACACCAACTTCCCGGTGTTATAAGTAGTGTGAACCCAAACAGGCTAATGACATACATAACCAACATTCACGATATGATTACCAGGGATAGACTACTTTGGGCGCTACACAGCTTAAAACAATATAAATCGACGGGACCATTTCGCTGATATTGATAGAAGTGAAAGTGGTTTTCATACCTAAAGCTCCATTTTTGCAAAGGCAGATCTGTGGAAACAGCCCTACACACATTAGTACGTTCGATTGAACATTCCCATCACCACAAGGAGTACATAATGGTAGCTTTCCTCGATATAGAAGGCGCTTTTAAAAACGTAAGCACATCTGCGATCTCAACCGCCTTGTGGGATCTAAACGTAAATGGCACACTCAGCGAGTTCATTAATCGACAACTAAATAGTAGAATTATTTACTCAAAGCTGGGTGTGACCTCTGCCAGAAGATTTGTCAGCAGAGCAACCCCGCAAAGAGGAGTCCTATCCCTACTTCTTTGGAATCTAGAGGTGAACAAACTGCTTGTTAGCCTGGAAGGAGAGGGCTGCAGAGTGTTCGCCTATGCAGTTGCAACGTCACCGTATCGGAGAAACACTTAAACACTTTAAAAAAACTCCTTCAAAATGCTCTTAACTGAAAGGCTGATAGTTGTGGTCTAGGCGTCAACCCTCACAAAACTGATCTCGTCCTCTTTACTAGGTAATACAAAATCCCACATGTCGACCCGCCCTCAATTAGAGGTACCAGCTTAGTCTTTTCAGATGAAGCCAAATACTTAGGTCCCATCTTGGATAGAAAGCTCAGCTGGAAATCTAATATCCAAGAACGGGTTCGAAAGGCTACGGTAGCCCCCTTTTCTTGCAAAAAAGCTATTGGTAACAAGTTGGGACCATAACCCCGAATCATTCACTGGGTATACATCTCGGTTGTAAGACCGACGCTTACATATAGAACAATTGTCTGGTGGACTGCCTTAGAGAAAGTTATTAATCGCGACAAACTAAGCAAGGTCCAAAGATCAGCTTGTCTATGCATAAGTGGAGCACTTCGACTCACTCCCTCAGCTGCGTTAGAACCAATGGACCGAAAATTAAATTAGCCACCCTGCAATTCTGAACACACTCAGATCCTTTTGGGAGGAAAGTGCCTTGCTGGAGGAAGAATCAATCCATTTTTATACGAACGGATCAAAAACAAATGATTGGGTAGGTGGAGGTGTCTTCAGACTAAATATTAGTCTCTCCTTCAGTCTTCTCGTTTTTTATTTCCGAGCGCAACTCATCAGTTTTATTAACTTTAAGCTAAGTTCTAAAATATTTGAACCCCCTTGTGGTAACACTAATTCTACAAATGCATTAATAAAACTTAAACTGTTAATAAATTATTAACTACTTACCGGAGGTTGTTTGAAATTTAAACGAAAATATCACAATGAAAAATGATGTAGCATACTTTGCGGCATTTACCAGATGAGGAAAAGCTTCCTTTGTGTCCCGATAACGACGAACGCATTGAGCGAACCGAAACCATGCCGGTAGTAATGCAACAATTGGTCGAACAAGTGATCCATCCTCAATACAAGCAGTGGCATCTGTAAATAAATAAGTATTCCAACAAGTCAAGTATATTCATTTGCTGCATTTCTAAGGTTAAAGCGACAAACCTTTAGCTTGTTCCCAGTTGGGGTTGTTTTTAAAAAAGCACAATGCGAATGGTATATCCAAAAATGCCGGGACAATGCTGTTTAGCTGATCCGCGAGCCAGAAATCGGCAAATGTTACATAAAATAATGGCGCTAGAAAGACTCGACTCAAACAGCGTACGGCCCAGTACCGTGCTTCATGATGAAATGTTTTCGTTGGGTTGAACAGGAACACCGCCATTGCTGTGATCAAGAATATTGGTGCCGAAAATTGTGGAACACCTAGTGCTTCAAAATATATAAAACATAAAGCACAAATCGTCCACAATACTCCAAAAACGGAAGCCATTTCCATTATGTTTTGCTCCGACAAATGGTTTCTCGGATCTAGTTCGAAGATAAGTACATGGTTAACTCCAGATGACCTCCAACCGTAAACATTGACACCCCACAGAAACAAAAATTCAACAATAAGAAATGGTCCACGAAACAGTCGAAGAGCTGATCTCCAATTATCACCCAAGCCGTGAAATATTGCGGATAATATTACAGTTATAAACAAGACTACAAAAGCACCTGAAAATAAGCCAACCTTAAATGTGGTCCATGGGCTTTGCTGTTCACCAAGTGGAGGCACTCTCAGTCGCTTCATTGCTTTTTGCCTGTCGCCACCTTCAATCTCATGAGTGAATGCTGTTTCAGTCTCTTGAATCAATCGATCAATATCCTTGTTCACATAGAAATGAGCCAATTCTACCTGATCCTTTCGCCATTTTGCTCCGTAGTCTACAGTGAGAAGTTTGTCGTGTTTCTTGAGAATTTTACGAAAACCTGTAAAGTTGAGGTTCTGGTAGTTCTGCAGCAAGATCAGTCCCAAATAGAATTCGCTAAATGCTAGTTTGAGATCCTGTACCTTTCGAGCTGGCACATTTTTCCTTCCCAATGGATTTTTTTTCTTCCAAGCGGGTTGTTTCTTATTCACAAAACCTACTTCCAGAGCTTCGGTCAGTTCGCTTCGCAAATTGCCATATTTTCGAGTTGCTTCTGCCATTTTTTCAGAATAAAATGTGTTTATTTTAGCTAACTCCTTATCACAATAGTGAAAGAATTGCTCGTCAAATTTTGCGAAGTAGCGAGTAAGAATCTCCGGGTCAACAAGTTCAGCTGATGGTGCTTGTTCCACTGCCCCGTACAGCATCGCTTTCATTTCCTATAAAAAAAAACATTATGCTGTATTTTTCATGACTTTGATTGTAGCAGATTATTAAATAAAAAACATAAGGAAAGGCTACAGTCCGCTTGGGACGAACGGTATGACACCTTATCCATATTTCTCCCGATGAAAACTGTATAGAAAACACTTTATATGACATTTTATTTGGTGTTTTATAGTGAAATTATAAAAACAGGTTCCTAGAAAAAAAACCCTCAAATGTGGGCATGGCCAAAAACATTGTAAGGGTTAAATGTAAAAAGCATGGATAAAAACTTTAAATGGGTAGAATGTTATTGTTATTGTTATGAATCTAAATATTTTGTTATATATTTTTCTTCTTGTTTTCTAAGGAAATTTTCGAACAAAACAACATTTTGTAAAAAAAACGCCTACAAACTGTCGGCTTGGCAGTGGTCGTAAAAAAATGTTTACACTAAACTTCGGGAGTGAGAAATAAATTAAAAATTGCCCCGAAAATTGAACAAAATTTTAAAGATGAACAATGGCCCCAAACGTATGAAAAATTGCCCCAAACGTATGGAAAGTGGCCCCAAAATGTGTCACGCTCCAATTAAAAATGGCCCTAAATCAAATATGAAAAAAAAATGGCCCCCAAAAATATATATGAAAAACAAGGCCACGGACATTAAGCTGCTTTAAACCACGGCCCATGGGTAAAATGTTGATGTACTAAATAGACATATATAAGTTATTAATTCTTATGCGGTGAATTTGTAAAAAAAACTTTTTTGCGGTCTTATGACCGTTCAGAATGGATTCTTTATTTCAACTCAAAACTTAAACTAAAAATTACAATCTTTTATAACATTGAATAAACAAATACTTGGTTTGTCAGCGTCTGCTGCAGTCGGTGTTTTTCAGGAATTCCACAGGTGTAGCTGGGTCGATGGAACCTGCATTTTCGATGCTTCCATGTAAGTGCAATGCAACGTAAGCAAAGTCGCACGAGTAGTGTGTTTCGGCGGAAGTTGATTGTACTGGATAGAGGTCGTGTGGGAAAATAGGTAGTCAACGTTTTGGGTGTTAACTCCTCCCTTCTCAAATTCGAGTGTCCTCACTCGATGTCATGTAGAGTATAGGGATGCTCTTTCCTTCGTTTGATTGTGTAGGTTCGTTGGCTTCTAAAACCTTTTCCTTTTTGCTTTCTTCTGTGTGAATTATAATTTTCCTCCGCATTGGAAAGATTTTAAAGATCATGATTAATAATGCTACGATCATTAAAGCTATAAAGCTGGAATTTGTTATTAAGTGCCTCATGTTCTCTTCTTTTAGCTGATTTATATGCAGTGTGTTGTTAACGTGTAGTTCCTTAACTGCTTCCAGAGTGAGGATTTCTTCGTATATGTTGCTGGATGAGATTGAGTGTAGTATTGCTGGAAGTGGTTTTGATGAGGGTATTTCCCTTGAAGTAAAATTATGCCCATTGACCAGCAATGATGTGTTGTGATATTGAACGATGAAGCTTCCAGATAGGTTCAGTCGTTCGTTATCAATAAGTATGGTTCCATTGAACTGATTGAGTAGGAGCGTTCCTGGGTACAGGTTTTCTATGGTTGGGACGTGCTGATTATTTATTTCGTCACACATTGTTTGTTTACTCTTTAATAAATTCCTAATACAATTTTCCTCATTTAGTTTTATAATTTGATTTTGTTTACAGATTATTACATTACTATGGCTATTACATTTTTGTTCTATTCCATATATTTCATTATTACAATCTATTACATTGTTGTACTTAATTTTAACTATTCTTTTGCCGTATTTAACTGGCTTAATGAGTAAATTCTTACAAGATGTATATTCAGTTATTGGTAAGCTTATAATATAAAGAATATTTGAGTTATTGGTTGCAATTTTTATTGTAGCAAATTCTAATATTTCTTCTACGTTTATATGTTTCATATTATTTTTATCAAATATTTCATTTATTAATTCTATTTCGGAACTTGATAATATGAATGAATTTATTACTTCCGCCTTTGCCCAGAGCAAAGCGTATTCTACATTTGTAATTTCTGTTCTTATAACACCTAATTTATATTTTATATTAAAAAAGAACTTGTTTCCTATAATATCATTATCTGTTTTGATTAGGCTTAAGATATCATTCGTAATATTAGTTAATTCATTAATTTTATCTGTGTGCATTTTTTTATAACAACTTGTCTATTATTGTTGGATAATACATTGTGCATGTGAGCTTTTAATATTGTGAAGTCGTCGTGGTCAGGACTACCGGCGAGCCATTTCCACGCGCTTCCTAAAAAATTTAGAGATCTGGCTTTTCTTCTTGGTTTTAAATTTCTTAATTGTGTTAGAATATGGGATATGGAGTCGGAAAGGATGATAAAATTAGGATCGGATTTATTAACATGATTAAAGGTTTGCTGCTTTAAATTTTCAAGAATTTTCTCATACGTTTCCAGGTTAATGACATGGATTACCTTGAATGTACCGGATTGAATCTTGGCCACGCCAATGTCTAAGGGAATGATCTTAGACTTAGAATAGTCCAGGATTTGAACTTCGCTGACACCGAGAGTGAAAAAACATCTGTAAAGTTAATTTCGGATGTTAATTTTATGAATTATTTTTCCGGATTCAGTTAAAATTGTGGTTGATTTGTCTTCTTTGACAATCTCCTTTCTAAATCTTGGGGATAGTTTTGTGCCTAGTCTTTTATTTATTTTAATGTACACTATTTCTCCTGGTGAATATTTCTTTATTTCTTCTTTAGTTTTGTTATGGTTTTCTATATCTTTACACTGTTTTAATTTTATCTTTTCGATGTTATTCTGCCTTGCTTGTTCTTACTGTTGTGGGTTTGTGCTAACAATTCTACCAAAATATGTCTCAATTGGTCTTTTGTTTATAACTGTATGAATAGAATAGTTATACTCATAGACAGCGCAGTCTAAAAGTTCATTGAATGGCATGGTCGGTCTTTAAGCTTTTAAGCAGCGCATAATTTCAGAGAGGGTAGAGTGGAAACGCTCCACTTGTCCGTTAACTGTGCTACTGTATGGGGGGGTGGTAAAAATATCAATACCTAATTGATCATGCAGAATAAAGCGTATTGTTGCCGAATTCAATGACTTTTCATTGTCGAAAATGACTAATTTCGGTACACCGAAAAGAAAAATTAATTGTCTTAGGGGTTCTCTGATATCTTCTATTGCCTTAGATTTAATTATTCTCGCTTGAGCGTATTTCGAGAATTTATCTATGGCTGTAAGTATCAGGTTTTTATTTGTCATGTAAATGTCAAAATGGACTATATGTCCGGGGAACTGTGGGATTGGGGTTTTTTGAATTTTGGGTTTGTTTGGGTGACGTTCGTATTTTTGTTCCTTACAAATTCGGCACTGTTTCACTATTTCGTGAATACGGGCTTTCATTTTAGGAAAGTAGTATTTTTGTAACAATTGTATTTTGTTCTCGTTACTACTCCTATGTGCTCTGTTGTGCTCTGTAAGGATTTGTTCCATTTGTTCGTCTTTGTTTACGAGGTCTGTAACCTGAGTCTGCGTGAAGCGAGTTTTATATACTATGAAGTGATGAGGATAGAATTCTTAGATTTTTCCCATAATTGTTTCGTTAGTGTATATACCGTTAATAACACTAGGATTTAAATATTTTTTAAGTTTTATGATAAGGTCTTCTTCAGTATAATCCGATTGGATGAATATATGTCTGTGGTAAGTGGGAAAGGGAATTTTGAATGCATAACTTTGGCTGTCGCCAATGAGAAGAAATATTTGGTTTTTGAAAACATTGATTGGGCTATCGACGGAAGGGATTAGATCATGGGATGAGCTTTCGTCACTATGTTGTGTCATTGTTAGCGTGTTAATTTCGGAGCGTTGTGGCAGGCGTAAAAGCGCATCCGCAACAACATTACTTTTTCCTGGTTTGTATTGCAGCTGATAGTTGTATTCCTCAAGGATCGCTTTCCAGCGTTTCATTTTAGAATTACTATTTTTGCTACTTAGAGCGTATGTCAGCGGTTGATGGTCCGTGAAGATTTTAACATGAGCTGCGCCATACAAATAATTCCTTAGAGAGTTGAGTGCCCAAATAATTGCGAGCATTTCTTTCTCGTTCGTCGCATAGTGTTCTTCGGTTCTACTCAAAGATCTTGAAATGAATGTAATGGGTCTACCTTCTTGTGCAAGGACGGCACCTATAGCGAAATCTGATGCGTCAGTTGTTAACTCAAAGCATTTATTAAAATCGGGGTAGGCAAGTATAATGTCTCTAGAGGTGAGGGAGTTTTTTTAACTTGTTGAAGGCTTCCTGTGCCTCAATTGACAAAGAAACTGGAATTTTGTTCGATTTAGTTTTTGAAACATGTCCTTCTTCTCCTCTTAGGAGTGATGTAAGCGGCTTAGCCAATTTCGCGTAATCTCTTATGAAGCGACGGTAATAGCCGGACAATCCTAGAAATGATCTAAGTTCTTTGATAGTTGATGGAGGGGGAAAATTGACTATTGATTTTACCTTTTCTGGATTAGTTTTGATTCCAGTCGGGGATACAACGAATCCTAAGAATTCGACTTCTTGCTCGTAGAATTTACATTTGTCGAGTTGTACTTTCATATTTGCTTCACTTAATGTTTTAAAAATTTTCTCTACGTGTTCCACATGCTCAGCTTCATTTTTGCTGAAAATGATGATGTCGTCTATATAGACGTAACACATTTTCCCGATGTGAGCACGGAGAATGTCGTCCAACGCACGTTGAAATATCGATGGTGCGTTTTTCAATCCAAATAGGAGTCGAGTGAACTCGTACTTTCCATTATTGATTGCAAATGCTGTTTTTTCCGTATCAGATTCTCTTAAGGGAATCTGATGGAAACCGCTTTTGAGGTCCAGGACAGTGAAGAATTTGCTTTTACCTAATTGTGAGAGTACTTCATTTATCTCGGGAATCGGGTATCTATCTGCTATTGTTACTGAATTAAGTTTTCTATAATCGATTACCATTCTATATTGCTTGTTTCCTTCTGAATCGGCTTTTTTCGGAACGATCCATACGGGAGCATTATAGGGGGATCTTGATGGTCTTTTTCATCTTTAAGGGAAGCGGGGTAAGGGTAATTTTTAGAGTAAACAGGTGAATCCGAATTAGTCCGAATTTCGCCGACTACTCTTGTAGTGTAAGTCAACCTTTCATTGGGTTCTGAGAATAAGGAAGGAAATTTACGTACTATGGAATTAATGGCTAATCTCTGTTGGCTTGTTGTGTGGTCTAGTTTTATTTTCAACGAATTTACTGATTGAGATTGAAGTTGTTTAATTTTAATTTTGACCTTATCGAGAATGGTCATAAAACTGTCTTTTGTGTGAATAACGGCAGATAATTGCTTAAGGCTATCATTGCCCAGGATGCCGTGAAAGGATTTTAGGCTTGGAAGAAGAAAGAATTTTAAGTTAATGTTCGTTTGGCCAAAAAGGTTGAGAAAGGTATGCTGTGTTATTTCTATATCACCAGCTATTGACTTAGCGAAAAAAATTTGTTCGTTTGGGAGAGGTCGTTCTGGCCTCATAGACTGAATGTAATTTTTACTCGAGCCAGTGTCTATTAAAAAATTTAGAATGGTTCCGCTCTTCGTTTTGCATTGAAAATAGGGCAACGAAGAGTCCGTTAACCTAAAAAATTGATGTCGCTAAACTCTTGAAAATCATACTGAGGTTGAATATCGACTCTTTCATTTGATTCAGCTTGCTCAATCATGTAATTTCTTATATTGGGGTCCTGTTCTGCTTCTCTTACGTCATTTTGTTGGTAAAATGCGTACAAATCGTTCGGAGAGATATATCCTGTTGGCTGTGGGTTAAAGTCCGGTGAGGTTGGCTCTGTATTTATAAAAAAGTTCCTTTGGAATTTGTTCGGGATGGGGGCTTGCATAGAAGTACCCGGCGGACGTTTTCCTGCGTATTTGAATGGTGGTGGCCGGTTCTGGTAATTGACCGCACTAGTTCTTATCGTGGAAGTGTCCATTGGTTCTGGTTTCGGTTGTGGTTTGGGTGCACTTGGCCTAGGAGGTGCTTGGTAATTCCCAAACTGTGGTTGCTGGTGGAAATAGGAGTCTTGCTGCGGGTAAAGTTGAGGGGGATACAAGTTCTGTCGCGGATATATTGGTGGGGGATACGAATTTTGTCTCTGGTTTATTTGTGGAAGATATGCAACTTGCGGAAAAAATGGTTCTTTGCGGGGAACAAACTGATGTGAATTTTTGTTACGTTGCGGTGGAGGTGGACTAAATTTATGCGTAAATGAGTTTTTATTATTGGCGTAGTTTGCTCTAAATCGTTGATTTTCTAGCTTTAAACATAAGCTTAAAGCTTGTGGTAAATCTGTGGGTTCACGAATGCCGAGAAGTTTTGGCAGGTCGCCGTTTAGGCCGCGAATGAACGTGTCAAGCGCTTTATCTCTATACGTTCCAGTGAGTACTGATAATGATTCGTTTCCAACATCCATACATTGGATTTTGTTTAAGATCAATGATAAATGCGTGTAGACTTCTTGGTAGAAGTCTTGAACTGAGGCGTTGCCTTGGATAAGAGATGTCATTTGGTACTCTAACGTACCAAGATCCCTTTGATCTGCGTAGTGGAGCATTAGGCATTTAGAAATAGCCTTCCAGTTTAAGGGCGTGTTGTATGATTCCAACACTGCGTCAGCGTTGCCAACTATTTTATTCCTAATGACGCTGAGGATACCATAGTACCTCGGCGTTCCCTGGAGGTGTTCGTATAATTGGAGGATGCGATCTACGCTTTTCCTCCAAGAACTGAATTCTGCTGGTTGCCCAGTAAAATCGCGAAGACATCTGACAACGTCTGGGATTTTATCTAAGTCTGTCAGATCACCTCTATGTTCAGGGTTTATAACTTGATCTCGAGCGATAGAAGGATCATTACCGGGGTTTATAATAGAATTTACGATTTCTGAAACCATATTGATTAATTGTGCAGATGGTATAACGGGACGTGCAGGTGCCTGTGGAAAAGGGTGATTTCCTGGCTGGTGAGGGTTTTCTGGCTGAAAAGGATTTGGGGGTTGTGGGGGATTTTCGGGTTGTGGGATGTTTAGAACGGCAGGTCGAATGAGATTATTGGGGTTTGCCATGATTTCTGATTTGATAATTCTTTAATTTATAATTAATTTTAAAATTTTGCTGTTTAGTACAAAAGATTCACCTTATCTTCTTTTTTTTCTAGATTGTTTCTTACTTTCAATATTTTTAAGTTAAGATTATATTCTGTTACTATAGTTGCTAATTTTTCCTACGATACTAGTTCTAGGGTAATAATTTTTAATTGAAATTATTGTCTTTTGCGACACTCAAAATATAAATCGATATTTCTTAATATTTACTTATGATAAAACTTATAAATCTATATACGTTAATATGATGACAATCATTCTTCAAAGCGGCTGGCAGTTTCCACTGTCTCCTTTTCCTCCTATTAGTACAGGTTACTCGGGGGCCCAATTTCTTTGAAGAGGAGCTGAATTTCACGCGAAGAGGAATCAATTTTACTTTTTCGTGTTTTATGACACTACTTTTTGATGTATTTATTCGTATATTACTTGGTGACACTCTTTTTTTCGTGTTCTATGCCACTACTTTTTTGTATGCACTGATCCGTATGTCGTAAGCTTTTTATTTTCGCGTTTTATAACACTACTTTTTATATTTCGATTAACTTTATACTTTCGATCACTATACTTTCGGACACTAAGTAAAATATACTTTTAATTTGCTCGGGCGCCAGTTATTAATTCTTACGCGGTGAATTTGTAAAAAAAACTTTTTTGCGGTCTTATGACCGTTCAGAATGGATTCTTTATTTCAACTCAAAACTTAAACTAAAAATTACAATCTTTTATAACATTGAATAAACAAATACTTGGTTTGTCAGCGTCTGCTGCAGTCGGTGTTTTCCAGGAATTCCACAGGTGTAGCTGGGTCGATGGCAACTGCATTTTCGATGCTTCCATGTAAGTGCAATGCAACGTAAGCAAAGTCGCACGAGTAGTGTGTTTCGGCGGAAGTTGATTGTACTGGATAGAGGTCGTGTGGGAAAATAGGTAGTCAACGTTTTGGGTGTTAACTTATACCATGGATTGGTCGAAATCCCTAAATCCAGCGTGTCACTCAGGTACTATTGCCATACCACCTGACGAAAAGCACATACCCCGGGTGGAGCATATGGAAACAGTTGATCAACCCTTCATTAACTTAAATGCGTTGATCAACCCTTCATTAACTTAAATGCGGAATTCGGCATTCAAAGCATAATCAAAATGTGATTAAATATTTTTCGTCGGCGAAATGTCAATTTTTTTTCGTTTGTTACAAAAAATTGAGATATTGAATAACCAGAGCAGTTATTATTGAATATTTCTATTGAGAAATGTGTAATTGATTCCATTTTTCTTATTTGAATACTAACCATGTCTGAATACAATACCTAATAAAACAAATCGTCATTCCATTTCGATAATTTTCAATATATGTGTATGTGCGTTATTCGTATGTATGGATTGATATTTTTGTTTTGAAATGAAATTATATACGAAATACACCGTTTGAGATTTTTTTATTATAATTTTCAATCAGTGTTTTCAAAACCGTTCATCAAATCAAAATCAGTTATTACAGGATTAAAATTGTTTTATGAATAAAACAGTGATGAACATTTTAAATAATAATTAGTTAATCATGAATCAAAAGGCAATTAAGAAAATCTAATGAATACGCCGGTTAGTGTTACAATCTTCACAAGATGTGTAGGCAACCTTCACCAGATGTGTGTTTTCTTCAAAAATTTGCATAGCAACGGAAAAAAAAATTTTAACAAGATATTTAACCAACATTTTTTCCAATATATCGCTAATGAAAAGTTTTAAGCCACGCCCACTGTTTGGGTCGTTCTTTCAAAATATATATTTTTTTTATATATTTCATAGAATGAAATAAATTGTTATCCATCATCATTGAGAAGCTTTTTGCTTGGGGGCATATATGGATATGGATAGGGTGTTAAAATTTTTTGTTTCTGTTTTCTAAGAAAACTTTCAAAGAAAACAGTATTTTGTTAAAAAACGCTCCAAAAAGTAGGCGTGGACAAAAGCTTTGTATGGGTGATACGGCTACATGAATTTTCGCCCCAATGAACAATCGCCCCAAACGAGGCCGAGTTTGGGGTCATTTTTAATAATGAATTTTGGCCTCAAACTAAAAACTAAAAAATGGCCCCAAATAAAATTAATATGAAAATAGCCCCAAATCACAGAAATTTTAATGTTGTTGTTTTCCATATAAATGTTTGGGGCCACTGTTTATTTGGTGGTGACACATTTTTGGGGCCATTTTTCATACCTTTTGGGCCATTTTGCATTTTAAATGGGGATCATTTTTTATTTTGGGGCCATTGTTCATTTTTGGTTTGGGGCCATTGTTCATTGGGGCCAAAATTCATGTAGCCGGGTTATACACTAGAAAATATATTGGCTAAATATTTTGTTATACATGTTTTTTGTGGGAATTTTCGAAAATAAAAACATGTTGTCAAAAAACCTCCATAAATAGTAGGCGTAGCAAAAACTTTATATTGAAAATTTATTAAGGAGGTCGTGCTCTACATATTTGGTACAAATAGAATATTCTTTTTCTTAATTGTGGATGTGGCGTTTAAAAAAATCGCTCTTCAGCCATCCGCACTCAACTTACTAAAATCCATTTAGATCCATTTAGATCCAAAAAGATATTCAATTTAATGCCCTGCTACGTACTGCAAAGGTTTATATTAAAAACCAAATGGTAAACTTAACTCCTTGCAATGTTCTGCTGGACACGGGATGTCAAAATACACTGATTGCAGCTTCTTGTGCTCAACTACTTGGACTACGTCATCCAACTACTAGCGTAAACATAAGAGCCTTATCAAATAGCAAGGTTGGTACAGCTAAAGCTGCCATGACCTTTCATATATGTTTATTTCAAACCAACGAGCGATGTCTTGAAGTACCAGTGCATAACGTACATGAGCAAAATATTTTGCTTCCAAAGGAAGAACATCTAGACAAAAATAAATATCTATACACTCAACTACGCGACACTGGTAAATATATCGTTAAGCTCCCCTTTAACGTTGAAACCCTTAACTAAAAAAATATTTTGCTGCAGCAGAGAGAACGTCACAAGAGAACCCTTGCCATGGAAAAAAAACTAAAGGAAGGATATCAAAACTTTATACTAGAGTACGTAGCACTGGGAATCATGGAAATAATTCCAGAAGAGGTATTAGATAAGACTTTTAAAGGGTGATCCATTTCGAGGTTCCCTACTTTTTTAAAGAAAAAAACACAGAAAATTCAAATTTAATGGAGAATGTTTATTATCATTTGAGAGAACATTCTTTGGCATTTATTTTTTGAAGATTATGTCTATCAAATGTTGGCCGTTGACACGTCGCTGATGGTCCATCCGTTGAGTCGAATTTTCGATCACTCGTTCGAGCATTTCGACTGGTAACTGGCGAATGACACGCGTGATGTTTTCCTCCAAGGCCTGAATCGAAGCAGGTTTGTCGGCATAAGCTTTTGACTTTACATATCCCCACAGGAAAAAGTCTAAGGGTGTGAAATCACACGATCTTGGTGGCCAATCGACCCGCCCAAAACGTGAAATTATGTGTTCACCGAAATGTTCTCTCAATAAGTCCATTGATTGATGCGATGTGTGGGAAGTGGCGCCGTCTTGCTGAAACCAAATGTCACCGAGATCACGAGCTTCAATTTCAGGCATCAAATAGTCGGTAATCATGGCACGATAACGGTCGCCATTGACGGTTACATTCGCACCGGCATAATTTTTAAAGAAATATGGACCGATGATTCCACCGGCCCACAAACCACACCAAACCGTTGTTTTTTCTGGATGAAGTGTCAGTTCTTCAATCTCTTCAGGTTGCTCTTCGTCCCAAATGCGGCAATTTTGTTTGTTTACATACCCATTAAGCCAGAAATGGGCCTCATCGCTAAACAAAATTTGCCTCGAAAACGTCGGATCTTCTTGGAACTTTTCAAGAGCCCATAGAGGGAAGCGATGTCGCTTGGGAAGGTCGAGCGGCTTCAGTTGTTGCACAAGCTGTATTTTGTACGCTTTCAATTTAAGATCTTGACGTAAAATGCGCCAAGTCGTTCCATACGTCAGTCCGAGTTGCTGCGAACGGCGCCGAACCGACTCTCTACGGTCTTCGTGTACACTCTCAGCTACGGCCACTATATTTTCTTCACAGCGTGCTGGACGTGGTCTATTTGGTCGAATATTATCCAATAATGAATGTTGGGTCTCAAAATGGGTGATGGTGTTGCGAATAGTACGCTCAGTAGGCCGATTATGTTGACCATAAGTTGAGCGAAGTGCACGAAACACATTCCTCACAGAACGTGAATTTTCATAATAAAGTTGAACAATTTGTAAACGTTGTTCACGCGTAAGTCTTTCCATTATGAAATGCCAAACAATACTAAACAAAAATAACATGACACGACTCACACGTGATCTGTCAAAAAAGGCTATTGAAAAAGGTATCTCTACTTGAATCACCCGTTATTAATAGTCTGGTGAAGAGTATTTAAGCAGACGTCCGGTTAGACGTCTGAGGCCCCGTATGTATTCTTGGTTTCTTTGTTTTACCATCGAAAATACATGTCGTTACATTTGGTCCTTCCAGCCGAATTGGATCAAATGTAACGACATGTTTCTTCAATGGTAAAACAAAGAAACCAAGAATATGTGTAACAAAAGAAACAAATTCACGTCTACAACGTTATAAAGATTTATTTCGAATGTTCTAGCTAATGTTGTAAATTTGTACACTTGTTTTATTAATTTTAATACATAGTAAAAGTATTTAATGGAAAGTTACGTTAAATGTTTACTTAATACATAATAATATTCATGTACTGTATTTGTAAGTTTGTCATTTTAATGTTGTTCATTTAAGTATTGTTGACTTTAGTATTGGTAACAGGTTGCTTTTGATGTGGAATATGTGGAATGTATCCAACTTGCAACATGCTCCCTGCCTGTGAACGTAGTTCGCAAATTATTCTCATTTGATTTGATGATCGGTAGTTAAAATCTAGTACATCCAGCGTTTTTTGCCTTAACTCATGAAATAATGAATCTTCAAAAAATCTCATGTTTTTTTTTACCCTAACAAACTCCAACCCCAAAAAATATATAAGGGACACCTACATATGCCCAAAGTAGACCTTTGTAATATTCTGAACGTATGAGAATGCAACCTCCTTGCAATAATGTCAATGCAAAAGAAAGCGATCATCGAACAAATCAAATTCAACAAATCAATACTAGAACCAAATCAACAAAGTCGCCGAACGGTTAACTGCTTGTTTGTGTTTGCATTTGTTCTTTGCAGGGTTTGGCGAAGTTCTATCAAAAAAAATAAAATTTATCTTAATACCTATAAATTATATTCATTCAAGTAAGATTCTAGGTAAATATAATGGTTTTTATTAAATACACATACTAACAATGAAGTTTATAAGGATTTCTTCAAATGGAGAGATTCATAAATCGAAAAAAACAAAATGTTTCAGAAACCCAGAAGTCGGGGAATACAATTCAACCATTAGAACCCGAAAATGCACCAGAAAGTGCTCAAGGTCAACCAATTGCTTCAACGTCAATATCCGTTGCTGGTCGTGTTGAAAGTACTGAATATAGACCTGAAACCAACACCAACGTTCTGGAGACAAATGAACATGTCCTGACATGACATCTATTTCAGTAATGGATACGGTCGAGGCAGAGTCTACCCCAAAGAAAAAACCGAGATACGAAAAAATTTACTCCATAAAGTGGAAAGATATTTCGATATACAAGAACTGGATCCAGCCTAGTGAAAAAGGTATTATTTTAATGCGTTGTCGATTTGTTGTCCAGAAGCGATTGTTTTGGATTCACCCTGGATTCTTTTGAAAGTTATTTTTCACTGTACCTACTAATTTAAATTTTAAAGTTTCTAAACCTAAGTAAAAGTCATAAAATCTAAATTTATTCTATAGGTAAAAAATTTGCGCATAGGATTGCAAGGTGGATTTAAAGAGTGCCGAATTGCCTCCCGACGCGTGCACACGCATTTTTTTTTCTGCAATCGGTCCGCGGCTAGTACACAGAAACAAACGAAAAAAAAAACGCTAATCGCGCGCGCGCTGGTAGCAAACAAAAAAAATTATAAACAGTGTGCTGTGCTGGTGCTGTGTCTAATTAAAAAAAAAGTGCATTGTGTTAGGGCAGTCCGTCTCGTCCCACTCCCATTCGTTTGCTGACGCCTTGCTTGGCTATAGCAAGTGTCGTATGTTTTTGCGTGCACTTGCTATTGCTGGGTAGGGTATCATTTGGCGAATAGCGGGTCGCTCTGTGTAGAATTTGTTGGTAGACCAAAGGAATTCATTGTACGGGCATAACACCTGCAGTGATTTGTTTTGGAAAGCTGACGTCAGGATCTACACGGTACGGCCTAGCTTAGTCAGCGTCGGAGTTGAGTTTTTTGTGTTTGTTTTTTGTTATGTGTGAGAATTTTAGAGTGGACGTGAGCAACATTCGTGGGTTGAGATCCAATTTTTTTTCATTGTACGCCCATGCGTTTCACAATAAACCAGCTGTTTTGGCACTATGTGAAACACAGGTCAGCATTGATTCCGATTTAACGGAGATCAGTCTGCCTGGATATAACTTGGTGCCATATCATTGTATCGCCGTTTATATGCGTAGTGATGTAGCCTACCAACTTCTACCTCAATATGACCAATGTTCCAATCCGGAATTTAATTTTATTTGGCTAAAATTCCATGTCCGTAGGCAATTAATTCACTACTGTTTTATTTACAGAAGCCCTAACCAGGACAGGCATTCAACTTATAATGAGTTTGATGCACTGTCTGATTCCATCACCAGAATTGTAACCCATTATCCTCGTACTGTAATCGTCACTGCGGACGATTTCAATATACACAATTCAAGTTGGCTTCGACATTCTGGACAGACAAAACCCGAAGGAAGGTATGTTGAGATTTTTGCTGACGTTAATAATTTAACCCAGATTGTAAATGAGCCGACACGGATACCGGACATTAGCGGTCAAAACGCTAACACTCTGGACTTGTTTCTTACCTATCACCCTGATAAATACACTTTAAATGTATTATCGCCTCTAGGTTCGTCAGACCATTGTATCATATCGGCGAATTTCTCGTACTCCAGCCACACAGTTAAGAACAAGCTCCTAAAAGAACCGTATGACAATACGAGAAAGCCAATTGGGAAGCTTTAAATGTTTTTTTTTAAGGAGTTTTAACTGGTCGTTGTGCTTCCTCGACAACTAAGTGGACGCTGCTGCCGATATGATAACAAATATAATAAACCCGGGTATGAAACGCTTTATACCAAACAGGATAAAGAGTATCAAACCTAAGGAAAACGCGTGGTGTGACTTGAGCTGTAAAGAAGCTATCAGGGCTAAAGAGGTAACTTTTCGGTCATTTAAGGCCAACCCAACTGAGGAAAACCGAAAAAAGTTCAAACGAACCAGAAATGACTGCAATGCCCATATTAATCGTGTCAAATTCTCCTACGATCAAAAGTTGATGCAAAAAATACTACAAAGTCCCTCCGGTAGTAAAAACTTTTGGTCGTTTGTTAAGAATATTAAAAATTCGGCCTCTTCATCTATCCCGACACTCATTTGCAATGACACTCCAGCTGTCAGCTCTTCGGATAAAGCCAATCTGCTTGCTGCTCCCAGATTGTGCTTTATCTCCCCCAGTACTCGAGCGTGTAGAACACTCCATGGGACAAATCCACTTCCGCACCCGTACTGTGACAAGAGTACTTCAAGATCTCAACATTCACAAATCCGCTGGCCCAGATTGTATTTCCCCTATCGTTCTGAAGAGGTGTTCTTCCACGCTGGCAAAACCACTGCGTCAGCTTTTCTATCTGTCCTATTCTTCAGCGTTCTTTCCGAGAAGATGAAAAACAGTATTTGTCCAGCCCGTCTCCAAAAAAGCCGAATCTTCCTCTCCCTCCTCCTACCGACCAATTGCACTTACGTCCCTTCTTTCCAAGGTCATGGAAACGCTGATAAACCGTCAGCTTATGAAATATCTCGAATCCCGAAAACTTCTTAATGACCGCCAGTACGGTTTTCGCATCAACAGGTCCACTGGTGATTTGATGACATATCTAACCGAAAAGTGGAACCAATCTATTCACCATGGTGGTGAAAGCACGGTCGTTGCGCTTGATATTTCAAAGGCATTTGACAGAGTTTGGCATCAAGCTCTCTTGTCGAAAATGCTTGCATTTGGGACCGATGTAAACCTTCTTCAATGGATTAGAAATTACCTTTCGGACCGTTCAATACAAGTTGTTTTGGACGATTTCAAGTCCGCAACTCACCAAATAAATGCTGGTATCCCTCAAGGCTCCGTTTTGTCTCCGACTCTCTTTCTCATTTTTATCAATGACCTCCTGTCTGTCACTTCTAATCCAATCCATTCCTTTGCTGATGACAGTACCCTCAGCTTTACATATTCGTTTCCTGGGCAACGCCCCTCATCTTCGGGTGTTGAACTGGGACGGCAACGTATGTTAAGCTCATTGAATTCCGATCTTGACAGCATACTTAAATGGAGTAAAACCAAGGAATTTAATGTTTCCAAAACGCAATGCTGTCTGCTGTAATTGAAGCGAACCCCTAATTCTCTGCCGTTATCCATAGATGGCACTTGCATCGCCGAAACCGAAAGACTTTCCACCCTCGGTATGAGCGATAACGACAAACTTCGTTGGAATGACCACATATTTGATGTCGCCAAGAACGCTGCGAAATTAAGCGATGCAAGAAATATTTCACCCCTTCTGATCTGGTTAAAATCTACAAGGCGTGTATTCGCCCAAAACTTGAGTACAACGCTCACATCTGGTCTGGTGCACCAATAACATATTTGGAGCTACTTGACAGGATCCAAAAACGTGCGGTAAAACTTATTGGCGATCGAGACATCGCGAAATCACTTGACTGTCTTATTCATCGTCGTAATGTCTACTGCCTGTCATTGTTTTACCGATATTTCCACCACAAGTGCTCAAATGAAATAGCCAGTTGCATTCCACCCCTACAGCAATTCAACCGCGATACTCGCCTTGCGAGGAATGCTCATCAGTTTACCCTTAAGCCTGTTTTCGGACCTGTTTTCGGACGTGAAATATAAAGATTCCTTTCTCAACCGTACAATACGAATGTGGAATGCTCTACCACGCTCTGTTTTTCCTTTGCATTTTAATTTACAAACATTTAAAACCAACGTGCATCGGTTTCTCCCTTTCTCTAATCCTTCATTTACCTAATGCCCGCACTGTTTCACTTCATTATAAGGGTATCTAGAGTCCCTTTAGTGCGCGTACGTTATAAAGAAAAAAACATAAGGAAAGGCTACAGTCCGCTTGGGGCGAACTGTATGATACCCTATCCTTATCCCTATGTACCCCAAAGAAAAAATTCATAAGGAAGATGATAGATAGCATTTTATTTCATTCTATGAAATTTATAGAAAAAAAACTATTTTTTTTTAAAAAATGCCCCCAAAAAGTGGGCCTAGCCAAAAACTTTGTATGGGCGTTATATTGGAAAAAATATTGGCTAAATATATTGTTAAACATTTTTTTTCGATTTCTATGAAATTTTTCAAAGAAAACAGCATTTTAGTGAAAAACGCCCACAAAAAGTAGGCGTGGCAAAAAACTTTATATGACAAATTTATAAAGGTAGGCAGTACCTACATATCTTGTGAAGGTTTTACAACTTTATCTCTCTAACTCAAGCCTTAAAACGGTTTTTTCTAAATTGTGGGCGTGGCAGTGGGCGGATATAAAAACTTTTAACACTTTACCATTTCGGGACCCTAGGGATATGCTCCAAATTTCAGCCTCCTAGCATAACTTTAAAGGCCTCAAAAGTTGATACGGACGGACGGACGGACGGACATTGCTAAATAGTCTTAGGATTTGGTCCTGATCATAAATATATATACTTTTATGGGTGTACGACGAATATTAAGGGGTGTTACAAACTATGTGTCAAAATTAATATACCCTTAGGATAGGGTATAAAAACTCGAAATATATGCGACCGCTCCATCATTCTGAGAAGAGCATGCATTCTTTTAGGACACAGTGATCCATATTTGTATCCATGGATCAAAAACTAGTGATGGGGTGGGGGTACCGACGTACCGATGGATCAAAAACTAGTGATGGGGTGAATAGCTTCGGACGTCACATTGACTCTTCCAAACATTGAAAAGCATCAAGAATTATCGTCACGACTTACAGCGTTCTGAACGTGAATAATTTCAAAATTTCTTTGGGGAGAAAGGTGGCTGAAGCCGAAATAAAGCTAAGTCTTTTGCTGAACATAATTAAGCTTTCAATGTCATGGAACATTTACTACGTCTAATTAAAAACATTTGTAGATTTGTAGTGACTTTGATGTAGCTATAAATGTCCATTGTAGTCGCACTAAAGTAACTGCAATTATAAAACATATTACCGGGGCACAACATTTTGAAAACCTATTTTCGTTAATGAGAAAAAATAAGTTTTCGGTGATTATTGACGAATTTACTGATATAAGTTCGGAAAAAATGTATGTGTTGTTGAGAGAATATGCAATGATATTAAAGTTAGTGATTTTTTTTATAATCTTTTTACTTTAGATTAAGCCGACGCCAAAACAATTTATGACAATATCGTAAAGAAATGAAAATTAAATAGATTATCAGACCAACTTAATAGGTTTTGGTGCAGATGGAGCTACAGTGATGATGAGAGTGAATTCTTCAGTTCGTACTTAGAGAGTGATGTACCAAATTTATTTTTAACGAAATGTATATGTCACTCCTCTGTCCATCTCTGCTCTTCATATGCATGTTCGAATTTGCCGTCAAGTGTTGAAGATTTATGTCGAGATGTTTATAATTATATCCAAAATAGTCCAAAAAGAATTGCCGCTTTTAAAAAGTTTCAAAATATGTTGGAGGTAAAACCAAGCGGAATTCTGCACTATTCACAGACGGCATTAGCTTTCAAGATTACAAGTTGTTAATTGTATTCTAGTGCAATATGATCCTTTGAAGGCATTTTTATTGAAGCAGCAATAACTGACAATTTGTTGTCTAGTAAAAACATTTTTAATGTGCTGAATGATCCTGTTCGCTGTATGTATTTAAGTTTTCTTAGTTTTGTTTTTACGTTCTTTACCAAACTAAATAAATGCATGCAATCAGAAAAGTCATAAATTCAAACAATGTATAACGAAGTTGCAACAAGCCAGCAAATTATTAAGTTGTTATTTAAAAAAAAGAAAGTTATTTCGACAACACAAATATAAAAAACATAGATTATGTAAACCGCCGAAATCAACTTTCGTATTAAGAAATGTATTAGGTGTAAAAATGGCTTCTTTTTAAGAAACAGTTTTACACTGCTTTCAATGTCGTTGTTTATCGTTTTTTAGAGAAGGTACAAAGCAAATTTATACAAATTTATACAACTGCAAAATAGCAACTTAATGAACGTAATCGAAGAATTTTGGAGATATGTGATCCAAATTAAATTAGCCGATGATAGTTTTGCATACCCATTTTATTTATGATTTATTTATATTGTTCTTATATAAATATAAGAATAACAACTGATAACAACTAATAACAACTGAAAATAACGAAAATGTTTCTACTAAATAGATATATGTGATGAATATTTTTCAATAAATTCAATGCAAAACCTAAGAACATTTTTTGTTTGTTTTACTGTTTAAATTTTCATATATTTTGTAAATCTCATGATTTTTTTGGAAATATGATAAAACTCATGATAATTTTTTCTTACCGGCAACACTGAGTACATCGATGAAAACCCTGACGATACTTTACCACCTTGCCGACCTTGTTTACTTCCACTATCAACATGTAAAGAGAAAGATAATTAAAGTTCTGACATGTATGAGAAACAAAACCACACATAAGCAGAAAGTACAACAAATAAAAATATTTATGCAAATGTGCATCTCCCTTGCACTAATTGTCTCTTACTCCACTACGAGACCATTGTCATGCGTATTTTGGTTAGAATGGAGGCTAGGCTAGCATGCGGTGAATCGTTGTTTTATTTTTGGTTTTGTTTTTATTATTTAAAAGCGAAATACGTAAAATTTATTTTTTAGATGTTATTTTGTTTGTGTCGGGAAATTATTTCGATTAATTGACTTGTTATGGGCTGCGATCATAGCTCATTTGTGTTGAGTATGTGACCAGGTTGTGTTGTTAATAAACTGTTGGCTGCCGTATCACGGGTAACATTTTAGAAATTTAATTCGTTATTGCATGTATTTTTGTTGTTTGATATTAGATTTTTTTTCGTTGTATTTTTTTTTTATAATTAGATTTATTTAAATGTGTATGTTCGCGGAAAATTTTTAAAACATTCCTTGACGCATGACTACATTTATTGTAGTTGGGATTATTTTTGTTTTGTTTTGAACGCTGTGATTAGGGATGGAAATATTTCGAAATTATCGATAACCGATTACAACGATGTTCGTGGTCGACTAATATTTTAATCCATTGTTATTTTTTTTTTTGTTTATAGTTATATGTGATAAGTGTGTATTTAATAAATAGTATTATTTGTAAAATATTTTGTTATGGCGTGATTTTCATACGACTCGTTGTATATTTTTGTTAAGCGTCTTTTTTGCCGTTTGTTTGTTATAATGCATTTTATATTATTTTTATAGTTATTATGAAGTTTGGGTTTGCTTTATTGTTGTGACCGTTCTGTTTCTTCGATTGTGGACTGGATATATATAAATAATTAGATGCTGCTTTGGTTGATTGCTAGTTATTTTTAATAGTTTGATAATTTTCTTTTATTATTTTTCTTCATAGATGTAGTTTTTGTTATATCTATTTTCTTTATAGTGCTTTTATTCCCTACCAGGTAGCATATTTTCGCGATCGGGTTTTTGAGTAAACCGGATTTCGTTTTTACCTTTACGACACGATTTAGTCCATCTGATCCGGGATGCATTTCTTGAATTCGCGCTAGACTCAAATGCGACGGTGGAAGACGTTCATTTCTAATAAGAACCAAGTCTCCAATATTCGTCCTTCCACTTTTACCCATTTCGGACATTGTTGAAGTCGCGATAAGTATTCTCTGTTCCAAGGATTCAGAAATTATTGCAGTCGTTTCCAACGATCAAGATAGCCAATCTTTCGCAGTGCATTGTGCCTTGACTGTTTGCCTTTCTTTCTATATCGATGCTCAAGGATTGCAGGATCATTCAGCACATCAAATTCCCATCGGGCTTGTAAAAAAAGCGGTCCTTGCCATCAAAAGTCTAGGGACTCTACAGCTCCAGGTAAAACAGCTCGTGAAGCCACATCAGCGGGATTATGATAAGTTGGTATATGTTTCCATGCATTGATGTCGGTTAGACGCTGTATTTCAGATACATAGCCTCTCATTTAGAGGCTGGTGAGCGAATCCAATCCAAGTCAGTCCATACGCATATCAGTTGTTCCTAAGACTTTGATGGCATATTGAAGTAATTCCACCGAAACCACTGCTCCACAAAGGTCTAAACGCGGAAGAGAAACGGTCCTCTTACGTGGAGCAACTTTGGGTTTTGAAATAAGAACGTAAACATGTATGTTGTCATCACTGTCCAGAATTTGGATATATGTATACCGCTACCCCAAAGGCCTTCATAGAAGCGTCGCAGAATCCATGTAGTTCAATTGTGTTATTGTTCTGTATGGTTTTAACCCACCTTGGAATTTTGATGCGTTCGATCATTGGTAGTTCAGTTCTCGGCGAAAGACCCGTCCCAATTAGAACGTAAGCTCCACAGTTGTAGCATCTTGTACAGAATCGGCTACACCTTTCAAACTTTTCTCCAAATGCGCAAATCGACATAAAGGGCATTCATTGCTGGACCCCATCGCTGGATAGCCTTCCTCCTAAAGCGGCAGTATCACTGGACCGTTTCGTGTTTTTGTCGAAGCGGTCTTCACAAGAAGTTCACTGATCTGAAATGGTTCCTTTTCCATTTCCCAAAATGTTTGCAATTGGGAACTCAGATCTGTGAATGGCACAAAACTATGTACATAGATGTTGGGGATTATCAGCTGGAACCTTTCCAAAGATTATCCAACCTACTCTGGTCCTTTGGGCTACCTGAGCTACGTTATTTTCACAGCGGACTATGTCTGAAAGGAGTATTTCGGCAAAGATGTCACTTTCGAAAAGTAAATCTACTGGTGCAGGAACACAAAAATCAGGATACGCTAAAAGCAAACCGGAAAGTGGTTGCCATTTGGCAGGTATCATACGTTGAGTCGGAAGAAGCCCAGTCAGCGACTTGAAAACAACCGCCCTAACAGCGCTCTCAAATGTCGAATGTGGGAATGCAAACGTAATGTCGACATAATTCTGTAGAGTGCTGCCACTGACCATCCCCAATCCAGGCACCTCTACAAATGCTCGATGCCTTTTCAATCTCAACAACTGTGCCGCAGATTCGGAAATTAAGGTCGCCTCTGATCCGGGATCGATTAGAGCACGAAAATCATGGAAATGTCTATTAGCTGAGCTCACCCTTACCAATGTTGTTGCCAAAAGCACCTTTGACCGTTGCGAGAAAGAGGAAACATTGTTAATTTGCCTGCTCGTCGATGGCTGTGGTTCTTCTGAAGGCTGAAAAGCAGGTAGTACGTTTGGATTGCCGAAAACCTGATGTGATTACGTACTATCGATTCAGGGCTGTTGTGAGTATTGTGCTCTTGTTGCCTCCATATTGCTATCTTGGTTATTATTGCTATTGTTGTTCTGGTGGTAGTTGTTGTTGTTGTTGCGGTAGTTTCTGTTAGTCTGCACATCATGCACATTCTCGAAGGGAATGGTGACGTTGTTGACAAAAGTAGCAACACTTCGTGATTGAACCCGTGGTGCCTCTGTGTACGATCGGTTCCTCGTGCTGACAGCTGTATCGTTCTTTACTCAAAGCCTGGAACTCCCCGAAGCCTAAATTTGTTTGCTGGATGCCATCGATTCACCTGGTGGCACAGTTGCAGACGACGTTGCAAGCGAAAATTTATATAACGCTTCAATCAACTCACTTCGATACTCCAGGTAAATTTCTTATATTTGCTCATATACACAACTACTAACCCTTCCAATTTCAGATCTGCCTCAAGCCTTCCGCTCCCCACAATTTCCTGGTGATATTGTCTAGCAACTTCCATGTTCTTATTCCTAAAATTCCTCAATCCACAGGTTGCTGGATAAACCTCGCGATTTATTCGTTGCACGGCGCGTAGAATACAATTAACTTCTTGTGTCTGTTAATCGTATTCTACGTTTTAAATTTGAAAATATTTTTAATTAGTTTAATTGAAAATTAGGTTTTTCTTTATGCGTCAAGAAATTAACTGCACCATAACCTAATTATTTTTTTTGTCAAATTACTATTGAGTTTATTTTCAAAGTTCAATATTTTGTGAATATAATTAATAATTAACATTAAAATTAGATGCCCGAAAGGACCAAATTTAACGACATGTATTTTCAATAGTAAAACAAAGAAACCAAAAATAGTTAAATGGGCACACTCATTTTTACTTTACTTTTCTGTAATTGTTCCGCGGCCAGTGTGCATAGGAAAAAAAAACGCTAATAGCGCGCGCTGGAAACAAAACAGTGTGCTGTGCTGTGCCGTGTGGATAAATTATCCAAAAATAAAAGAAAAAACATAAGGAAAGGCTACAGTCCGCTTGGGGCGACCAGTATGATACCCTATCCTTATCCCTATGGACCCCAAAGAAAAAAAGCCTTAGGAAGATGATGGATAGCATTTTATTTCATTCTATGGAATTTATCGGAAAACATTTTTTTATTAAAAACGCCCCCAAAAAGTGGGCGTGGCCAAAAACTTTATATGGGCGATATATTGAGAAAAATATTGGCTTAATATATTGTTAAACATTTTTTTTCGATTTCTATGAAAATTTTCGAAGAAAACAGCATTTTAGTGAAAAACACCCACAAAAAGTAGGCGTGGCAAAAAACTTTATATGACAAATTAATAAAGATGGGCAGTACCTACATATCTTGTGAAGGTTGTACAACTTTATCTCTCTAACTTAAGCCTTAAAACGGTTTTTTCCAAATTGTGGGTGTGGCAGTGGGCGTATTTTGAAAATTTTAACACTTTACCATTTCGGAACCCTAGGGAGTATATGTTCCAAATTCAGCTTCCTAGCATAACTTTAAAGGCCTCAAAAGTTGATACGGAAGGACGGACGGACGGATATTGCTAAATAGTCTTAGATTTTGGTCCTGATCATAAATATATATACTTTTAGGGGTCTGCGACGAATATTAAGGGGTGTTACAAACTATGTGTCAAAATTAATATACCCTTAGGATAGGGTATAAAAAGTGCATTGTGTTATGCAACCCCTCTCGCCCCACTCCCTTTCGTTTGCTGCTGCCTTGCTTGGCTACAGCAAGTGCCGTACAGCGTTGCCGTTTGACCCATTTTTAAGGCTCAGGACAGCTGGCCCCCACTTTTTCAAATATTATCAAAATGGGCCCTTTTTCAGTTTAAGTCTGATTTTATTCTTTATTGAACGAAAAATGAAAAAGTACGAAACACTAAAAAATAAAATGTACTGAGCGCTGCCCGTTTTCTTTTACAGTTGATAAACGCACCCGCATTACATCACTGAGATCGATTTGAAAATCTTGGTCATTAACATATTACAAAAAAAGGAGTTTTGCAAAGTGTTACCAAAATTGCTAAGCTTAAAGAGCACGTCGAAGTATACTGTTGGACTTAAAATATGCGTATTGTAAATGAGCCGACACGGATACCGGACATTAGCGGTCAAAACGCCAACACTCTGGACTTGTTTCTTACCATTGTGTCATATCGGCGAATTTCTCGTACTCCAGCCACACAGTTAAAGAACAAGCTGCTATAGGAACCGTATGGCAATACGAGAAAGTCAATTGGGAAGCTTTCAATGGTTTCTTTAGGAGTTATAACTGGTCATTCTACGATTCACGTCCCTCATCTTCGGGCGTGGAGCTAGAGCGGCAACGTATGTTAAGCTCATTAAATTCTGACCTGGACAGCATTCCTATGTGGGATAAAATGAAAAGAGTAGAATTTAATGCTTCCAAAACACAATGCTGTCTTCAGCGAAACCCCAATACTCTGCCATTATCCATGGATGTCACTGGCATCGCCGAAACCGAAAGACTTTCCATCCTCGGTATGTGCCTTAACGACAAAACAAGTATTCTATTTCGCCAAGAACACTGCGAAATATCTAGGCTTCCTTAGGCGATGCAAGAAATATTTCACCCCTTCTGATCTGGTTAAAATCTACAAGGCGTGTATTCGCCCAAAACTTGAGTACAACGCTGATATCTGGTCTGGTGCACCAATAACATATTTGAAGCTACTTGACAGAATTTAAAAACGTGCGGTAAAACTTATTGGCGATTGAGACATCACGAAATCTCTCCTGCCTGTCATTGTTTTATCGGTATTTCCACCACAAGTGCTCATATGAAATAGCCAGTTGCGTTCCACCCCTACAGCAATTCAACCGCAATAGTCGCCATGCTAGAAATGCACTTTAGTGTTTTTAACAGGTTGCTTTTGCATATGGAATATGTGGAATGTGTCCAACTCGCAACAGGTACAGAGTTGTATTATGTACCGCTCCACGCAGTCAGTCAGTCAGTCAACTCGAGAGAGAATCTCTCAGCTCACCCCCAAAGCGTAAGCCCAGCTGAAAAACCCACATAATTTGCACTTATATGGGCTTTGACGTGCATATCAAATCGGGACCGTGCATTGCGTACATGAATAGAATTATGTGGGTCTTAATGGCAGCCGCCATGAAATGGCATTTAGTTTATAATTATAATAATATTCGTGTTGTTGATTCCTATTTAAATTGTTGGGGACATTTTTTTTGGGCATGACACATTTTTGGGGCCTTTTTTCATATTGTTTGGGGCCAGTTTTCGTTTTACATTGGGGCTATTTTTAATTTTGAAAAATAAATCGAGAAAATAAATGTAGCCGTAAAATAAACATGCAAAATATGTGGTGATTATGGGTTCTTAAAAACATACTCACCACACAACTAATAACATCATAAACATTATAATATTGAGAACAAAGCTATGTTTTAACCAATTTATTCTAATTAAATGAAAAATAATCAAAATTATATTGAATAACGTGACTAATACGAGCCCTTACCGCCAAATTATCGTAACCGACAAAAATCAAATTTTACAGGATTTTTTTAAATATTTTTAAAAAGGAATATGCCAGTAAGTACATAAATGATTTTAAGATATTTATATATTTAATTAAAAAAAATAATAAGTAGGTATTTAAGATATTTATGGCACTTATATGGTTTTTTGCCGTCATAATCTAAGGTTGTTTTTGCGTTTACGATAACAATATCTATTAACATCACTGTGTCCAAGAAATTTTATTTGATGAATAAATAGACATTTTAAAAGGGTGTTAAATAAAAAAGTCATATTGTAATTGGAAAGTATATTTATTTATAATAAATATTTGAAATAATGAAATCAATCAGTTTAGTTAGACTTATATTAGTTACATAAAATAAAATAAATTATTTCTTCTGGTACGAATTATCTTCTTCCTGTTTAACTATTGTTACATCATGATTTTTAAACAATATTAAATGTGTAATAAAAAAAATATATATATATTTATCTAATAACAATGCGATCAATCAGATTATGTACTAGGTACTTATATAAAATGAAGTATAGTATTTTTAATTTTCTTTATCCGATTCATCTTCGTCCGTTTCAACTAAAGCATCACGTATTGTTCCATCGTGCTTCATACTTAAATATTCTTGACGGAATCTGTTTGGTATTGTATTTTTATAGCATAGCTTCTGTAAATCTTTGTATTTAGCTGCTGACATTTTGAGCTCTTCGACGTATTAAAGTGTGGGTCCTTTTTGGATCGTAGCACTGTTTGCTCTCGATCTGATGATGGAATCCATATTAATTTCGTATTTGTCACTGTCTTCAAAAAAACCCGTATAAACAACTGGATTATTTTTATGAAATTGCACAACTCTTAATGAATTAAAATAGATTTTAAATTTAGCTGGCAATAAAAGTTGGTGCATCTCAAAGACATTTGGGATATGTTTAGAGTCTTAAGCAGGGTACGGAAACGCACGCTCACGAGCAGTTCGCGAACGTCCGCTGATGTGCGTGAGATGTTCGCTATCTAAATTTTATATCGTCTCACGCGCGCAAGCGTGCGTTTCATAACGACTCACCCCGTGAGCGCACATCAATGTACGTTGACGAAAAGTCTCATTCGCGTGCGTGAGACATATGTGAGTCATTTTTTGGACTCGGGGGCGCACGCGATAGGATTTTACCTGAAGGAAATAGAAATAGATAAGGGTGAGTACATTTTATAGAGTGTGCATTCATTGCGAATATCATCGACCGGTATACTGTTGAGTCGTGTACGTTGCTTGGGAATAAAAACTAGCCTTGCCTCGGTCACAGATCGAGGTTGACGTTTTTTGGAGGTGGGGGCATGCTTCTTGTTAAAATATCCTATGTTTCATAGGTGAACTATTTCTACAACTCGAATGAAAAAATCGTTAAAAAATTATATTATATTATTATATTCAGGTTTTAATTAATTTACTTATTATACATTATTTGTTTCATTTATTAATTTAATTTAAGAATAATCATCATTTTCTATAAAATCTAAATTCGATGGTTGCTATCAACTCAACATTTAATTTATATAAGAGAATATTTGAAAGATTTTTTTTTGATAGCTTGTTTCTCAGCTTTGTTAAAATTGTTGAAACGGCGCGAAAAACACGTTCTACAGACACTTGGGTGGCAGGAACAGCGAGAGCAACTTCAGCAAGTTTAGATAGCCCCAGATCATGTCGATGGTATTCTTTCCAATATTGTATGACATTGGTATCCAAGGGTTCCATTTTTCTTTCAAATAATAATGATAACTTTTGCTTTAAACTTCTCTTGGTTGACGATGTCGACTGAGCAGTTGTTATCATTTGTCTGATCTGTTGTTCCAATTTACCATATTTTTCACTAGTAGGCAAATCGGTTGCAATCGTTGCACTTTCATGCAAGTTGGTATTTTATTTGATGAATAAAGGTATTGCCTCCAACTTTCTTAATACTTCGTAAGTTTTCATCATATTCAAGGAGATAATTAAATTTGAAATAGCGGACATTGGAACACGCAAAAACCCCACACGAATAATGAAAGAACAATTTGCCCGCTTCTATTTTTTACGAGCCATTTACCTAATTCCCAACCAAATAACCATACATTTACTACAGGTACAGAAGCTCAGCCCAATTCGTAACCACTACCTGATATTTTCAACGTTAAATGATAAAAAATGTGTAAAGTGACAATTTTATTGCACTGCTTATTTTATGAATAGCACTACAAGGAATACACAATTCAATTATTCATATCATTAATAATTTGCAACCAAAAACCATGCACAACATATTTATTGCAATCACGCAACACTCGAATTGAACACAGAAAACATTTTTTTCTTAAACCAATTCAATTCCTTATAAACCACGCATAACATATCTATTGCACTGCCACAACACTCGAGTTACACAGAAAACATGTTTTTCTGACGCTAATACTTATTCCTGAAATTCGAATTTTAAAAAAGACTCACGAACAATAACCACGTCTCACGTGCGCACGCGAGCGGACATTTTCTGTTTTTGCCAAAACTCACCCACGTACGCGTGCAGTAGGGAAATATAAATCGACTCACGCACGCGCACGCGAATTGCAAAAACTGCGTGCGCACACGAGTAAAAAAACATAAGGAAAGGCTACAGTCCGCTTGGGGCGAACAGTACGATACCCTATCCATATCCCTATATGCCCCAGAGAAAAACGCATTAAGAAGGTGATGGATATCATTTCATTCTATGAAATTTATAAAAAAAAAATATTTTTTGAAAAAACGCCCCCAAAAAGTGGGCGTGGCCGAAAACTTTGTATGGGCGATATATTGGAAAAAATATTTGCTAAATATCTTGTTCAACATTTTTTTTGAGTTTCTATGAAAATTTTCGCTGAAAACATCATTTTTGTGAAAAAAGCCCACAAAAAGTAGGCGTGGCAAGAAATTTTATATGACATACTTATAAAGGAGGGCAGTGCCTACATATCTTGTAAATGTTCCAATACTCTATCTCTCTAACTTAAGCCTTAAAACGGTTTTTTCTAAATTGTGGGCGTGGCAGTAGGCGAATTTAAAAACTTTTAATACTTTACCATTTCGGAACCCTAAGGAGTATATGCTCTAAATTCCAGCTTTCTATCATAAATTTAAAGGCCTCAAAAGTTGATACGGACGGACGGACGGACGGACATTGCTAAATAGTCTTAGGATTTGGTCCTGATCATAAATATATACACTTTTATGGGTCTACGACGAATATTAAGGGGTGTTACAAACTATGTGTCAAAATTAATATACCCTTAGGATAGGGTATAATGAAACGTCAGCTGTTTGCGTGCGTTTCCGTAGCCTGGTCTTAAGTAAAATGAGTTGACACACTTTAATATTTTCTCCTTGGTATTTCTTCTGATATTACTCTCTTCTGCTGGTAAGGGGAGTGGTGATATTAACTGTATAATTTTCTTCATTCGTGTTATAATAAACAAATAATAACTTAAAATTTAAATTTAACTAGTCTAATTAATTGTTTTTATCAATACTAATAGAACAGACCAATAATTTAAATGGGAGAATATTACATGCAATAAAATCGTACTCGTATTATGTTACAATACGTACCTTAGCTACTGTGGTCGACATTGTTGTTTTATTTGATAACAGTCGAGTTTACTGTCTGTTGTACAATTGTAATTATTCAACGCGATAATAAACACTATTTAAAACGTTTTTAGAAGTGAAACTATTTTTTAAGCAATAATTCAATGAGAACAATGTTTTTTGCATCATAACTTTCGCGAAAATAAACACTACACGACAGGTCACGCCTCAAGCTCAAGCACCAATATCATTGCGATAACAAGTAGGGTCGTTTGCGCTAAAAGAAATCTATTGCAAGGCATGTACGACAGAAAAGCTTAATGTCGCTTACGTTAAAGCTTAAAAAATAAATGTATTCACAATAATTTCAACACTATAACTTTATAACGGTTTTTTTTTAAGTTAAGGAAAAAAAAAGTAAGGGAAAAGTTCCAGACATAATGAAGAAATTAAAAAGGTAATACAAAACATCAACTAAACATAAGGAAAGGCTACAGTCCGCTTGGGGCGAACAGTATGATACGCTATCCTTATCCCTATGTACCCCAAAGAAAAAAAGCATTAGGAAGATGATGGATAGCATTTTATTTCATTCTATGAAATTTATAGAAAAAAAATTATTTTGTTCAAAAAACGCCCCCAAAAAGTGGGCGTGGCCAAAAACTTTGTATGGGCGATATATTGATAAAAATATTGGCATTATATATTGTTAAACATTTTTTTTCGATTTCTATGAAAATTTTCGAAGAAAACAGCATTTTAGTGAAAAACGCCCACAAAAAGTAGGCGTGGCAAAAAACTTTTTATGACAAATTAATAAAGGTGGGCAGTACCTACATATCTTGTGAAGGTTGTACAACTTTATCTCTCTAACTTAAGCCGTAAAACGGTTTTTTCTAAATTGTGGGCGTGGCAGTGGGCGTATTTTGAAAATTTTAACGCTTTACCATTTCGGAATCCTAGGGAGTATATGTTCCAAATTTCAGCTTCCTAGCATAATTTTAAAGGCCTCAAAAGTTGATACGGACGGACGGACGGACATTGCTAAATCTAATCTAACACGATAGGATCAGTGTTAGTAGTAACTTTACGACTAATAATACTGGTAACGAGCGCATTAATCACTTCCTTATTCACTTTTTTACAAATATTTCTGAAGCGAAAAAAAATTTAGAAATTTTGTCCGGACCTGAAGACTTTCGCGTTACCGGTATAAATTGCTGCCGATAGGTTAGAAGGGCTGGTGAAAGACTCATCAACTAGAGTGTAGACCGATGAGTTTGTTTCTGTAGACTGTGTAATTCGGCGGGGAATTTCAGCCGTTAGTCCAACAAACCGTTTGATAGAAGTGGTTTATTGACTAGGGACTTTTTTCCAACAATTTGATTTATTTTCTTATAGGTGTCTGGGCCTGGTTTGATACGGTTCAGTCTCTTTTTGAATTGTGTTTTCACTAATCAGCGTGCTAAGACAATTCAACTGTGAAAGAACACTCTGATATTCAGCGTAGTGGGTGTTAAGCGTGCTTTGGAATATTCGTTGCAGAATTTTCCGAAGCTTTTGCCTGTGTTTTTACATATTCTGAAGGTCTTTGCATTTAGACGGAATGTTGTTGGCGGTTGGTTGCTATGCAATGCTTTCAGAAATTGAGTTTTCAATTTTTATGATTGCTGACTCAATTTGGTGGTTACTCAAATTCGAGGTAGAAGTTGGGATGTTGTCTCTTAATTTTTCTGATAAGGACTCTTGAAACGTTTCCCAGTTAATTTTGTTCAGATTGGTGAAATGGTCATTGGGTGCAATTAAGGCCTGAATACTGGTTCTTAATCGGATATTCAGATTAAGGGCAAAATGGTCAGAATCTGATAAAATGGTCTCACGTCTATAATTCACAAGATGTGGAATTTTTCAGACAAGATTAGAGGAGCATATAAAACAGTCAATAAGTGAGAGGGTGCGAGGGAACTTGAAACCAGGCTAAGACTATCTCGAAAGAGTGTTGATGGGAATTGACTTGGAGCCAGTTGGCTATAGCCATACCGGGTGCTGATATTTGACATAACAGGTTTATCGAGCATTAAAATCACCACCAATTATAAATTGGGTGGAGTTTTGGCAGAAGTTGTGCAGAACGTCAAGGTGATGTTTAATGTCTAAGTTAGTAGCCGCACATTAGTTTTGGGGCTGTAATTATTGGTTTATTTTGGGGATTGGGCTTAGGAGTGGTAGTGGGGATGGGTGTTTTTGTTTTCAGTATATCAGAAAATGAAAGAAATTACCCGGAATAACCATGGACTTCAATGCTGCGGTGTTGACATCTTTCTTCTTTATGCATTGGTCTTCCTTCTCACCTTTCGATGCTAGCACTTTTTTACATGCTGGGCATCATCGCAAGACGGAAGCCCGGAAGCCCACCAGTTGCTGGGTGGCCTTCCGTCTTGCAAAGTACGTAGTACGGCTTTCCTTCCTTCTCGTCTGTACGTTTGCACTGACCGGGATCGTGCTCGTCCTTGCATTTGACGCACCTCGGCTTCATGTCGCAGGTGATGCGGACATGGTCAAAGCTTTGGCAATTCCGGCATTGTGTAACTTCGTTGGGGAGAAGTCTTTCCATACGACTGCTTCGCCAAGCAGGTTCTTCGTTTTGACGACCTCCATTACGCTAGTTCCCTTCTCGAACTCGATAAGGAATGCATTATAGATTGTGGATTTGTTTTTGGTGATTTGAAGGCTGTTGCCTTCAGCGCCTTAAATCCAGCTTCGAGCAGTCCGCTGATAATGTCTTCGGGAGCGTGTGCATGGTGTATTTTTTTTAGGTGCACTTCCGGTCTTCCTTCGCCCTAAATGTGTGGTGCTAGATTTGCTGGGCCTCAGGTAATCCCTTACAGCCAGGTGGTCTTCTCTGCACACAGTCTTCACAACGGATTTATTCACGCTCATATATTTTATTTTGTTGTCCTTGACTTTAAAGTCCTGTACATTACCGCTGTAGTAGGCAGAAACAGACTATTGGCGGTTGTACAGATTTATTTTTCTGGGCTACTTCATATGTCGTCTTCAGTTTTGTCTTTGGATGAAGTTCTTTCTCGGCTTCTTTCTCTCCGGGTCGATCTGCTAGTTTCCTTTTCGTCTGCTTGGTAACTTTGGTTAATCCATCGTTACCTTCAGCTCTTACGTCATCTATTTCGATTGCGTTTGCTGGCAACTCTGCGGAAGCAAGCTTCTTCCGCTTAGGAGCTTCCTCTTCTTCGGTGGAATCGGCGTTATCATTAATCGGTTTGGATGTCGAATTGTTGTTAATAATCTCTTCTTCACAGAGATTTTTTAAGAAATCGTCCACGCGGTAACCAAAGGTCGCCGAAAACTCTTGCGAGGCGTCTTCACCGTAAAGGTTCCACAGGTAGACGTATTGATCGATTTTTTCGAGCAGACCTGCTTTGGCGACCTTAATGTTTTCCTTAATACCCATTCTCAGGTATATTTTCGGATGTCGGGTGGGGTTTTATTTCTTTGTTTAGGTTGTTTGTTATTATTAGTGAATCTTTTTTCGCTCTTGGGTTTTTTGGTATTTTTATTACCGTCTGATAAATGATTGATTCTCTGAAGCTCTTCTTCAACTCTGCTACACATTGAGACGAAAGTGATGTAATATTTGCATGGGCGACCGTTATAGTTGTTGTTGTTGCATGGGCAACCGGCAATTTAGGTGTTGTTGTTATTTTAGGAGGTACTTTTAAAGGTTGCGAAGAAATTGAGGATACTTTACTAGAACTGATGTTAACTTTGATGTTGTTGATTTTTGCTGCTTTTGTTTTGAAACAGATGTTTGTGGTAAAGATTGTTGAAGTGATTTGCGACGCAAAACAGAACACTTGTCAGAGCGATGAGTAAGGTTATTGGTTGTGAGATAATCTAGATCTGCCGGTTGAATGTTAGCGCACGAACCGTGGAACAAACTTTTACAATTCATTTTAAAAAAGAAAGATATTTAACTTAACTTAACTTTAATTTTAAGCTTTGCACCCCACGACACTTTAAGAAACACGTCTACTCTTGACGACGTCTGCAGACCGAATGTGTATACATTCAACTTTCATTTTTCGGGCCATTAAATATAAACATACTAAGAACATACAGAAAGGCTATAGTCCGGTTGTGGCGAACGGTAACTTCATAGGAAGTGCGTTAGATGACATTTAAATTAGTTTCCGTAATAAATTAAGAAAAACAGGTTTTATGAAAAGAAAAAAATGCTGACGGGGCTAAAAATTTTATATGGGCAAAATGCTGCGAATTGTAGTGTCTAAATATGCACTCTGAAAACGACATTGGAAAGAGGAGGAGGTGTACTGCTTGCTGCTCGCTCATCGTTATCAGGCGTTGAATGTCTTTTTCCCCTTATCTGCTAATTCTTGTCCCTATGACATTGACCAAATTATAGTCAAAGTTATTACTGAAAAAAAATCATTAATTGTTGTTGTAAGTTACATATATTGCTCCACGAAGTTCATTATATAGTTATAAAATTCATATAAATAACTGCCAATATTATTTATCAAAACTTAATATTAACGATCATTTTATTATTCTTGGGGATTTTAATTTAACTAATGTTGAGAGGATATTTGATCCCGAAGACATCCAAAATTTTTCGTATAATGTAAATACTGATTTTGAAATAGAATTACTTGATTATACAGTCTTAGGTTTTGGTCCTGATCATAATTATATATACTTTCAGGGAACTACGATGAATATTAAGGGGTGTTACAAACTATGTGTCAAAATGTATATACCCTTAGGATAGGGTATAAAAACAAAGCATATAAATGGTTTCAAATCTCCGCTAACGATAATTTTAAAAATATTTACATTCGGTTAGATCGAGAGTTCGATGTTCGAAATAAGTTTCTGTTTTTATATTATATTTTGTCATTTGAGTCCAACCTGAAAAATAATAGAAAATTGTTTTTGTCTAATATAAAGCAGTATACATTACCTTGGTTTAACCTTTTTCATATTTCGTCTATTTGTAATTCGTTTGCCGACTATTTTAATTCTAATAATTCATAATCTCATGGTGATTTTTTAAACATATCCAAATCATATTCTCATGATTGTAAGGTTCATATCGGTCATTTAGAATTAAACCTTTTTGAAGTCGAAGAAGGCTTGTTGAACTTGAATAGCGGTACTAACCCTGGTCCTGATAAAATTACATCAACCATTCTTCAAAATTGTGCAGCAGACCTTTCTGAGCCCCTTCTTTATATTTTGCATAGTTCTTTAGGAGTGGTGAATTTCTTTTAGAGTGGAAAGAATCACTCCTAACACCTATTCATAAAAGCGGTCTTAAGCAGGAAATTTCTAACTATCGGCCGATCTGTAAACTTTCCAGTATACCTTAACTCATCTGTTCTCATCTCACCGTTTCAACATGGCTTTGTCAGCGGAAGATAAACAACCTCTAACCTTGCAATCTCTTCAAATTTGTAATTTGTTCTAAACAATCTCGAAGAAAGACAAATTGATTTTGTTTATACTGCAATTAGAGTTAATTGCTCCATTTTATTAAATAAACTTGCACTATTTGGGTTTCATTCCAAAATATTAAAATCGTTGATGTTCTACCTTAAAGGTCATTTACAACTTGTATCTATTGACCACGTCCTATCAAGTCCACTTATGGTGACATACAGTTTCCCCTTCAATTTCTTATTTTTATTATAATTATATTTATAACATTATATGCCTGGAATTTCCTAAATTCTGAATGACTATTTATTTAGATATCTACAATAGGCCTTTGGAAAACTAATTGAATGGTGTACTGTTAACAAACGTCATCGTCAAACGTTTCTAAATGTCAATGTCTGTCTGTCACCAATTGGTATTCTCAAAAAAAGATCCTAACTTAATTTTATTAAACACATTGAATTTATGGCATCGAAAGCTAATTCAATGTTGAGTTTTTTTAAGCGAAATTCTAAAGACCTTAGGGATCTATTTACCCTTAAATCGCTGTATTGTTCCTACGTTAGGTTTGTTTTAGAATATTGCTGTGTGAAATTTTACAACATTCATTCAAATAGAAGCGTAAGTGTAAGTTTACAGGGTATGCAATACAGAAATTGGGTTGGACCATTGAAGCTCCAACGTATTCCACGAGATGTCAACTACTTGGAATTCAAACGCTGGAAAGTAGACGAAAAATGTGCTCGGTTATGTTCATAAGAGATATCTTCACTCTTCACTCACTTAAGCGCCCTTCTCTTTTGTTTTATATTATATTATATAGTATATATATTTATGAGCAGCATCAAAATCTAAGACTATTTGGCAATGTCCGTCTGTCCGTCAGTCACCAAACGCCTACTGTACCGCTAACAGTTTAAAAAAACCCTTTTATATATAAAGTTAGAGATATAGAGTGTTAAAACAAGATATGTAGGCACTGCCCTCCTTCATAAGTTTGTCATATAAAGTTTTTTGGCACGTCTACTTTTTGTGGCTGTTTTTTTACAAAAATGCTGTTTTCTTCGCAAATTTTTATAGAAGCCGAAGAAGAATGTTTAACAAGATATTAATCCAATATTTTTTACAATATATCGCCCATTCAAAGTTTTTGGCCACCCCCACTTTTTGGGGGCTTTTTTTTTAAAAAATATATTTCTTTATAAATTTTATAGAACGAAATAAAATGCTAGCCATCATCTTTAAAAACCAACTTAGTAGAAGACTGGAATCTTTATCGATCGAAACAAAAAGTTTTTAAGAGACTTATTCCCAAGTCGAAAAGTGACTTCTATAAAAAGTTTTGTAAAGATGTCGAATCTCTAAGTGCAACTAGTAGGCTTGTTAAAGTCTTCCAAATAACAAACCAAGTAAACTGGATGCAATCCTTAATCCTGATTGCACGTACACTGAGACAAAGGCGGAGACTTACAGTCTTCTTTTTGAGACTCACTTCAGCCATTCAAACGACGGTCTACATTTGAACCGACTAATACCACGCGGCACAGCTGGTATATTGCATCGGGAGTGATGAGCATATCAAATATGCTATTGCATCTTTTGAGAGTTTCAAGTCACTGGTCCGGATGGAAATTATGCAGCTATGCTGAAACAAGGTTTAAGTCAGGTTGTGTCAACGCTGAAAAGTATTTTTACCGAGAGCTTGGCCGTGGCCTATATAACTTACGCCTGGCAAATGGTTAAAGTGGTTTTCATACCAAAAATTGGAAAGTCTGAATACACTCTAGCCCAAAGCTTAAGACCCATAAGTCTCTCTTCCTTTTTGCTGAAAAGTTTGGAAAGACTGGTTGAGCAACATGTGCGCAGGGTTGCTCTTCGATCATGCCTATCAACGCGGAAAATCCTGCCAGACAGCGCAGCACCTTGTTGTTAGGATTGAAAGTGCTCTTGACCGGAAGGAGTATGCGTTGGGCAAGTTCGTCCATATTAAGGGTGCTTTTGACAAATTTATAAAAATTAAATCCGTTCGGAGCGAACAGTATGATACCCTATCCATAGCCCTATATGTCCCAAAGAAATTAGCATTAGGAAGATGATAGATAGCATTTTATTTCATTCTATGAAATTTAAAAAAAAACATAAAGAAAGGCTGCAGTCCGCTTGGGGGGAACAGTATGATACGCTATCCTTATCCCTATGTACCCCAAAGAAAAAAAGCATTAGGAAGATGATGGATAGCATTTTATTTCATTCTATGAAATTTATAGAAAAAAAATTATTTTTTTCAAAAAACGCCCCCAAAAAGTGGGCGTGGCCAAAAACTTTGTATGGGCGATATATTGAGAAAAATATTGGCATAATATATTGTTAAACATTTTTTTTCGATTTCCATGAAAATTTTCGAAGAAAACAGTATTTTAGTGAAAAACGCCCACAAAAAGTAGGCGTGGCAAAAAACTTTATATGACAAATTAATAAAGGTGGGCAGTATCTACATATCTTGTGAAGGTTGTACAACTTTATCTCTCTAACTTAAGCCTTCAAACGGTTTTTTCTAAATTGTGGGCGTGGCAGTAGGCGTATTTTGAAAATGTTAATACTTTACCATTTCGGAACCCTAGGGAGTATATGTTCCAAATTTCTTCCTAGCATAATTTTAAAGGCCTCAAAAGTTGATACGGACGGACGAACATTGCTAAATAGTCTTAGATTTTGGTCCTGATAATAAATATATATACTTTTAGGGGACTGCGGCGAATATTAAGGGGTGTTACAAACTATGTGTCAAAATTAATATACCCTTAGGATAGGGTATAAAAATTCTTTAAAAAAAGGCCCCAAAAAGTGGTCAAAAACTTTTTATGGGCGATATATTGTAAAAAATATTGGCTAAATATCTTGTTAAACATTTTTTCTCGGTTTCTATGAAAGAAAACAGCATTTCAAAGAAAACAGCATTTTATTGAAAAACGCGCACAAAAAGTAGGCGTGGAAAAAAGCGTTATATGACAAACTTATAAAGGAGAGCAGTGCATTCATACCTTTCCGCTTCCTAGCTTAATTTTAAAAGCCTAAAAATTGCATACGGACGGAAGGACATTGCTAAATAGTCTTAGGATTTGGTCCTGATCATAAATATATATACTTTTATGGGTCTACGACGAATATTAAGGGGTGTTACAAACTATATGTCAAAATGAATATGCTTGTATTAAAATAATTGCAATGATGTGATAATGATGATACCGAATTTTGATTTATTTAAAATAGTTATAGTTGATAAATGAAAAGAAAATTGTTTGAATATTATTGGCGAACAAAATACCCTCAATGAAAACACGAAAACAAAATATACATATGTACATGTATGTACACGTATATACAGAATATGATGAAAAATATTATGAATAACACGAATAATACAGAGAGGGGCAAAAGGTGGCAGCTAAAGTTAAGAACATAGACTTAAAAAACATTAACTAATATTAGCAAACTTGTTTCATTCGATGGCGAGACGGAGATCACAACTTTTCCTATAACTTAAATCAATATATAAAGAAAAATACACCACCCAACAGGTCACTGGTAAAACAATAATTTTAAAACGATAGGAAAACATATTATTGCATAAAAACCTCTTAGTTATACCTTTTTTTCAATATTCATTATAATTTGCGGCGATTAAATTCGATTTAATTTTTTAATGAGAGGCAACTTTTAACCTCCGTTCACTGCACAGTCCGCGTATTTTTACTGTCTTCCTTCTCGCTCTATTAGTAGCGCGTACGAATGGGATAGAGCAAAAATTAATGTATCGTTTTGTTTTATTGTTGTTTTAAGAAATAGTTTTGACCCATACAGTGGCAAATTTCAAACTTTTGTTTTTATTTTTGGGTTACGAAATCGACCAAAACCGGACCTGATGAACATAAACCATAAACTTAAATACTTTTAGGGGTCTACGACGAATATTAAGGGGTGTTACAAGCTATGTTTCAAAGTCAATATATCGTTAGGATAGGGTATAATGAAATTTCATGACGGCGGCCATTAAAACCCATGTACATATATAATTCTATTCAAGTATGCACGATTCCCATAAAAGTACAAATTATGTGGGTTTTTCAGCTGGGCTTACGCTTGGGGGTGAGCTGTGAGATTTTCTATCGAGTTGACTATCTGCTCATGTGGTCATACGCACTGCGTGGTGCGGTAAATAATACTGCTCGGTACTATTCACATTTAATTCCCGTTCTGGAACAATTTCCATGTGTCCCAGTGCTAAGTACTCTTACATAAAGTTTTGATATCCTTCGCTTAATTTGCAATTCTTAGAAAACTTATTTTCCATGGCAAGCATTCTCTCGTGCTGTTCTCTCTGCTGGAGCAAAATAATTTCCTAGTTAGGGGTTTCAATGTAAGAGGGTAGCTTAACGAAATATTTACCAGCAGCGTCGCGTAGTGGAGTATATGTGTAGATATATATTTTCGGTAAGTTGTTCTTACTTTGAAAGTGCATCAGTGCATTTTGCAACTTTCTGCAATGTTCTACTGTACATTAAATTTTCCATTTGGTCTTGCAGTTGGTAGCAGGGAATTGAACTAAATATCTTTTTGTTTACAAGTATTGGGTGGTAAGAAGCATTTGATTCAGGATTAATAGGAAGGTCTTCACTTTCTTTCTTAAGGGCAGAAGCATTGGTGACATCATTTTATGGGTTTTGGGCCTTATACTCGACATGAAGACTTCAGTGATATCTTCCTTTACAGGTGTGTTTTGATGGGCACAGAATGCTTAGCCTTAATGCAGTTAAAACGTAACTTGTTTTGAGTAATGCACTGCTTTAGTTTCGCTACATCGAGCGCTACGTACAGCGGAAAATGAGACAGATGATTTTGTCCTTAGCACTTCGGACAGGCGTTTTCTGCTAAATGTACGTAGTCCAAAATAGATTTATACTTGAAGGTGGTAATCTTAGCATTAGGAATAATATGAAGACCTAGGATTAGGAATAAGTATTACAACGCAATTAAGGGTTCGTTAATTCTTGGATAATGTTTGTTGACTACTTCAGCTGCCCAAGCTTTGTGGGTCCCACAATTTACCTTTCTTAGAATAAGCGCAATAAACCATGGATTCCGGGCTTAAGCTTAAAGCGAGTTTATTCTATGCGAAAACAGACAGATGCAGACGTCTGAGTTGCGGATTGGAATTGGTCCGCAAAACGTTGTACTACATCGGTTTCACTGCTGCCTAAAGGGGTGCTATTTAATCGTGCCAAGAAGTTATTTCGCCGTTCTACGAGCTTGTAGAACGCGTCGTTACCACAAATTGTTGAGGTCCGCAACTGAATTGGAGTGGTAGTGCATTCATTTATTATTCGCAGATATTCTGATCTCAATCTGTTTATCAAAGCCCGTGATAATATCTGATAATTGAGCTCCTACGGCATTGAACCCATATTTTATTTTAATTAAATCAATATACATTTTCTCGAGACGTGTTTTAAATTTTCATATCGGCGTTTCAGCTGTCGCGATAGTGAGAAATTGTGCGTGATTGATAATTGCGTTTTGGTTTTCTTTTTATACCGCGTACACACTCTTTAGGCGATGCGATTCTTTTTCGTAGCATGACGATACAATTATTCTCCACAGCTAAGCACTTTTTACTTTGATTTAAATTTACTAAAATTCTTGATTTTGAAACAAAACAAACATAAACAATAAAAAACAACTAAAAAACATAAGGAAAGGCTACAGTCCGCTTGGGGCGAACAGTATGATACCCTATACATATCCCTATATGCCCCAAAAAAAAAGCGTTACGAACATGATGTATAGCATTATATACTGCTACGCCCACAATTTATAGAAAACAGTTTTAAAGCTAAAGTAAGACAGATAGAGAGTTACAACCTCCGCAAGACATGTTGGCACTGCCCTCTATACTACTTTTTTTGCCGCCATTTTGGTCAACATTAGTTTTGACAGTTTATAATTTGCAGTCGTGAAGTAGACACGTGGCAAATTCGACGTGTTTTAATCGTTAAAAAATTTTATCAAAATCAATCATCGATTATCATGAAAAAATCATGATGTGTGAAGAGGCGCATTTTCATTGGATATGCGAATAACAGAATAGTCGGTTTTGGGCAATGGAAAACTCTCAAATTATTCATCAGTCACCTTTGCATCCATTTAAAGTTACAGTCTGGTGTGGAATTTGGTCAGAAGGAATCATTGAACCTTACTTCTTTGAAAATGAAAACGGTGTTACGGTAACTGGAAGTAACTGGAAGGGGGAGCGATTGAAAACTTTTTAGCGCCACAACTTCATGCTTTAGGCTTGATTAACATGTGTTATCAACAGGTGCCGCATCGCATACAGCCGGAATTACAATGGAATTGATGCGAGACCTCTTTCCACAACAAGTTATTTCAAGAAATGGTGATGTTGATTAACATCCACGGTCGCCTGATTTGACTGCACCGAACTTCTTTTTGTAGGGATAAAAGCACGGTTTATGCAAACAAACCAGAAACGCTTTAGCTACTCAAGAAAAATATTCGTGATGAAATTAATGAAATACCGTGTGAAGTGAAATGTGTGAGAATGCAATGAAAAATGTGCTCAAAAGGGCTCGCATTTGTGAGACTAATAGAGGCGGACATTTACCTGATATTATATATTTCATACATAATTGCCGAAATAAAACATTTATCAATATAAGATCCATTCTCTTTCATTTAATCAAAAATTATAAACAAACAAAGTAGTATACCTTCCGGCGGACACACTGTATTTCTTCGAAAATATTTATCGAAACCAAAAAAAAATGTTTGACAAGATATTTAGCCAATATTTTCTCCATTATATCGTCCATATGAAGTTTTTGGCCCCGCCCACTTTTTGAGGATTTTTTTTTATAAATTTCATGGAATGGAATAAAATGCTATCCGTAATATTCTTAAGGCTTTTTTTCTTTGGGGCATATAAGGATATGTATAGGGTATTATACTGTTCGCCCCAAGCGGACTATAGACTTTCCTTTGTTTTTTTTTTGTTTTTTCTTAAATGAATACTTAATATGGTGAATTTAATGCCAGGAATATAAATTAAGGGAAACTATAGTAGCACTACAGCTCAGACCTTCGAGAAAGCCATGGGCGTAGCTTTAAAGTTGTCGTGCCCAGTTAGTTACAACAACAAAACATTACTACCATGGTGGGACGAAGACCTAACCATCTTCAGGAGGATGACTAGAGAAATCTTCATCATCTGCTATCGGCACAAGTTCCGGCAAAATTACAAAGATTGCCTAAAATTTTACAAAAAAGCAATAAGATCAGCCAAAACCCAGGCTTGGTCAGATTACTGTCAATATTTAGAGGCCACCCAAAGACTCTGCTATACTCAACAAGATTAGAACCAAAGCACACTCCGGCCTGTCTTTCATTATGAAAGAGGATTGTACTTGAACAGAATCTACTGAGGAACCTTTAGTGCTCTTAATCTTAACAGTCACTTCCCTGAACGCCATAATAAAGCAATTCAAGAATTTTTCACCGATTCAGGTGTGGAGGAGTTCATCAGCCAATGGATCGTCTCCATGCTAAGAACAAGGATTATTCAGGCTAAACTAGGAAACAGTCTCTTAACCAAAGCCGTTAGCAGAGGCTCACCTCAGGGTGGGGTAATTTCGCCCCTGCTATGGATTATGGTTCTTAAAAAATTCCACTCAAAATTAGACAGTGAGGGTATAAAAGTGGTTGCGTATGTGAATAGCGTGGTTGGACTGGTATCGGGGATGTTTCCCGACGCTTGGGCCGCAATGCGCCGTATTGGCGTAAATACAAGCAACACGGAACTGAATTCAAATTTTGAACGAACTGCATTTTATTTTTTATATTTCCAATTTTTCCAAATCTACCAAAAACCTGAGGAAAGGCTACAGTCCGATTGGGGCGAACAGTATTATACCCTATTAATATCCCTATATGCCTCAAAGAAAAAATCATTAAGAAGATGATGGATAGCATTTTATTTCATTCTATGAAATTTATAAAATAAAATATATTTTTGGAAAAACGGCCCCAAAAAGTGGAGGGAACCAAAAACTTTGTATTAGCGATATATTGGAAAAAATATTGGCAAAATGTCTTATTAAACATGTTTTTTTCGGTTTCGCCCACAAAAAGTAGGCGTGGCAGAAAACTATATATGACAAACTTATAAAAGAGGAAAAGGAATGCTACATACCATGTCAAGGTTGTAACATTCTATTTCTCCAAGTTTGGCTTTAAAACGGTTTTTTTTTCGAAATTGTGGGCGATGCAGTGGGCGTATTCAAAACACGTATTTACACTTAGCCAATTCGGAGCCTTAGGGAATATGTGGTCCAAGTTTCAGTTTTCTATGTTAATTTTAAAGGCCCAAAAATTGCGGACGGACGATCATAAATATATATACATACTTTTAGGGGTCTACGAAGACCAAAATAAATATACCGTTAGGATAAAAATACAAGTGATTATCCGTTAGGATAAAAATACACCGTTGAGTCCACAGAACTATCAAAAATTAAAACAGCGAAACTGGTTTTAAAGTACATAAGTAAGAACATGAAATGTTCCCGTTGTCAAATTCAATACGTTACATAATGAAAAATGTATGCTTTGTTTCTGCATGGCGTGATGTGCTTTTCAATAATTTTGTTGTACATAACAAATGTAAAATACATAATAAGCAATTATGAAAATAACAGAGAAAATAATTAAGTAACTATATTGATAAGAATAAATTGAAGTAATATAAAATATTACGTTAATGAAATTAATTAAATTATTAGTGTGGATAAGACGGTGTTTCGATAATGCACAAATTTAGAATCTAACGGGTGATCAAAGTAGATATCCTTTTTTCAATAGCCTTTTTTGACAGATCACGTGTGAGTCGTGTCATGCTGTCATGTTATTTTTGTTTAGTATTGTTTGGCATTTCATAATGAAAAGACTTACGCGCGAACAACGTTTACAAATTGTTCAACTTTATTATAAAAATTCACGTTCTGTAAGGAATGTGTTTCGTGCACTTCGCTCAACTTATGGTCAACATAATCGGCCTACTGAGCGTACTATTCGCAACACCATCACCCATTTTGAGACCCAGCATTCATTATTGGATAATATTCGAGCGAATAGACCACGTCCAGCACGCTGTGAAGAAAATATAGCGGCCGTAGCTGAGAGTGTACACGAAGACCGTAGAAAATCGATTCGGCGCCGTTCGCAGCAACTCGGACTGACGTATGGAACGCATTTTACGTCAAGATCTTAAATTGAAAGCATACAAAATACAGCTTGTGCAACAACTGAAGCCGATCGACCTTCCCAAGCGACATCGCTTCGCTCTATGGGCTCTTGAAAAGTTCCAAGAAGATCCGACGTTTTCGAGGCAAATTTTGTTTAGCGATGAGGCCCATTTCTGGCTTAATGGGTATGTAAACAAACAAAATTGCCGCATTTGGGACGAAGAGCAACCTGAAGAGATTGAAGAACTGCCACTTCATCCAGAAAAAACAACGGTTTGGTGTGGTTTGTGGGCCGGTTGAATCATCGGTCCATATTTCTTTAAAAATTATGCCGGTGCGAACGTAACCGTCAATGGCGACCGTTATCGTGCCATGATAACCGACTATATGATGCCTGAAATTGAAGCTCGTGATCTCGGCGACATTGGGTTTCAGCAAGACGGCGCCACTTCCCACACATCGCATCAATCAATGGACTTATTGAGAGAACATTTCGGTGAGCACATAATTTCACGTTTTGGGCCGGTCGATTGGCCACCAAGATCGTGTGATATCACACCGTTAGACTTTTTCCTGTGGGGATATGTAAAGTCAAAAGCTTATGCCGACAAACCCGATTCGATTCAGGCCTTGGAGGAAAACATCACGCGTGTCATTCGCCAGTTACCAGTCGAAATGCTCGAACGAGTGATCGAAAATTGGACTCAACGGATGGACCATCTGCGACGTAGCAACGGCCAACATTTGATAGACATAATCTTCGAAAAATAAATGCCAAAGAATGTTCTTTCAAATGATAATAAACATTCTTCATTAAATTTGAATTTTCTGTGTTTTTTTCTTTAAAAAAGTAGGGAACCTCGAAATGGATCACCCTTTACATTATGCTTCATAAGTTCAGACTCTGCACTACAATATTCACTCAAATCGAATTGAAGCCATACAACATTAATTTGTTCAATTAGCTTTCCTCCTTTTTGTATTTAAATTTCGTAGATGTGCTCACAACTTACGTTGTGTGAATCTATTATCTTTTTAAATAAAGAATTATTACTAGCTTGAGTACAATTTATATCTTAAATTACCCTATGATTGATTTGCATATCATTATTTTACGGATAAAGGAACACTCATATAAGAAAAACTTGTTCATAAGAAACGCAACCGAAACTCCGTGTCATTTCCTTATTTTTCTCTCTAAAAGCAAGTGCATATAAAACGCATATAAAAAAACACGAATATAAGTTGATGTTTTCATTAGTTGCATTATTATTTGATACGGTTTGTTCCCAAATATCTTAAATGTTTAGGGTTTCTCTGAAAACAATTTCTGTATAGTATTATTAAATTCATAAAATAAAACAAATAAAATTATATGTTAACTATACTTTTTTTTAGGAAAAAGCAAAAAATATGCATTGGTAACCGCAAATATATTTCTTAAAAATGTAACATCTCAAAACTCAAATCATATATTAACATAGTTTAAACGCAGTTACAAGAAACATTATATCTAGAACAATCATATAAAAAGGCTACAGTCCACTTGGGGCGAACGGTATGATACCCTATCATATCAAAGGCATAGAAAACACATTAGATGACATTTTATTTGGCATTTTATAGTAAAATCATATGAACAGTTTTTTGGAAAAACGCCCTAAACAAGTGGGCATGGCCAGAAACGTTAAATGTTGAGGAGAAGATTCTCTAAATATTATGTTAAACAAATTTTTTCATTTAAAAAAGTGCCCCCAAAAAGTGGGCGTGGCTAAAAACTTTATATGGGTAGAATGTTGCGAATTGTATTATTTAAATATTCTGTTATACATTTTTTTTTTCAAAGGAAATTTTCGAAGAAATCAATATATTGTTTAGAAACACTCCTAAAAAGTAGGCGGGTAAAAAATTTGTGTTGCAAATTTTTAAGGAGGTCACGGTCTATATATTTTGTGAAGGCCTTAGTACTTTATTCCATCAACTTTAGGCTTAACAGTTTTTATCTTAATTGTGGGCGTGAGAGTAGTTGTATTAAATTTAATTTTAAAGACCTAAAAATTGATAACGGATACTGGAAAGTCTTAGATTTTGATGCTGATCATAAATATATATACATACTTTTAGGGGTCTACAAAGAATATTAAGGTAACACGCCTAACAAACAATGAGTCAAAATTAATTTACCCTTAGTATCGGAAGTCTGAGTCTAGCTATTATTATTTGTGAAGTTGCGGTAGGATTAACTAAAAATGAAAGGAAGTAATTTCTTTTAATATTATCAAATTAATGCATACGTAAATTATAAAATCTGGCTGAAATAAACGTTGGTCAAACACCGAAGGCTCATTTTTCATTCAAAGTCAGATATCTGAGCAGAAAAATAACATACATATACAAAGATACCAACAAATAACAAATCCCGCCTGAATAAGCAAGCTTAGTATACAAAATGTACTCAGGCATTTAAAACAAAAGGAAATCAAATTAAATTGGTGCCCGCACTATTTCTTATGATAGCGCATCACCACTGGTTGCATAAATGTTCTGTCAAAACTAGAAAAGTGGAGCTTTTAACTCATTTTTATACACTATCCTAAGGGTATATTAATTTGGACACATAGTTTGTAACACCCCTTTATATCACGGGTAATAGCGGAAAGAGCCGAGGCCCAAAAAGAATCAAAGTATAAATATATACTTTCCGGACAGATAACCGTTGTCGGAATTACCGACTATAACAAATTTTATAATCTTCTTAAGAATATGTTAAGAACATCATCATCGGACAGCTATCGCGCGGGTTCACACAAACTAAATTCAAATAAAATTCAATGATACACTGATGAAAATAAGTCAGCAAGACCACACCGAGTTGTAGCCAGAGGACTTAATTCTTCATGCCGCGAGGAAGACATCATGCAAGACCTCCAAACTAAAGGCTTCAAGGTTATCGATGCCGTTAACTTGTTATAAGTTTTAGTTAAGCGCGGACCTCCGTTGTTCATGCTTAGCTTTCATAAATTTGAAAATTTAGACATAATATATAATATTAAATCTATACTCAACATAAATAGTAGTGAAAATTTAACCAGTGCGCAAAATTACAAGGTTAATCCATGCAAGTGTAAGCGTTGCCAAAGCACGCATATTTCTAAAAGGTACCGCGTTGCGTTAAATGTGCCGTTAATACAAAGCCTGATCCAGTCCATATAGTTTTTTCCGCAACTCTTGCGAGACTTGAAGAGCAAAGCCACATTAACAAACGTATGCTTGAGAAACCAGACAAGCTCGAAAATAAACTTCGAGGCACAAATTAAACTAAGGTTTAAATTACAAAAAGCTTTATAAAAATAGTAACATGGAACGGAATGGCCTTCTGCATAAAATCGATGAGCTCGAAGTAATTTTTCACAAAAACAATATTGTTATATACCTGGTATCTGAAACGCATTTCGCGTTACAGCTATAAAAATAAGAAGACACAGCTGCTTTCCAGCATATCGCCCACCGGAAAGGGCTAGATGCGCCAAATTTTATAAAAGACACCACACCACTGATCACTTCCTAAGTACAATAATTAGGCTTGAAAAAATCAAATAAGCACGGTTAGCGTAAAAATTAAATGTATTACATATAACTTTGCGTCTATTTATTGTCCTCCTCTAGCGACGTTAGAAATGATTATATGAGCATAGACATGATTTCGTAATTGGCGGAGATTTCAATGCAAAACACACTTTCTGGGGCTCCATATGTATCTCACCAAAAGGTCATATTCTATACGAAGCCGGTATGGAGTTTGGGGCGACTTTTACTCGTCTGGCAAACCGACATATTAGCCTTCGGATATGGCAAAAACACCAGACCTCATAGAGTTTCAAAGGAAGGTGCAAAAGGAATATCGGAAAGCTCTGTCAAAATTGACCAAAGTTTTGATCTATCTTCTGACCACTCACCCGTCATTCTTATAATTTTCAGCGGCGGTTAACGTGAAAAGGACGGTCCGCCAAGGCTGACTAGCGCAAAAACTAATTGAGAGTCCTTCAGAAAAGACTGCATACATAAAATCGATCTGAAGGTATTTCTATGAACACCATACGGACTCGAAGACAAAGTAGATCAATTTATCGAAGCTATACAAAGTTCAGTGTGAAACAATACTCCTCATAAAAAGAGAGTAATCAAAAATAGGTATATTAAATTTCCCCGCGAAATTACTAATTTAGTAAAAGAAAAACGAAGAGCGAAAAAAGATCAATCTCGTGCTCCGCAGCGTAAAACAATTTTAAATAATCTTTGCAGCAAACTGAATAGAGATATTCGGGGTTTTAAAAATGGTGAAGTATCTTGAAAGCTTAACGGCGGAAAAAAGTTCAAATTATTCGCTCTGGAAGGCTATGAAAGGCATGAAAAAACCAAAGTTGCAAATACCACCTATTAGGGAAAATGGCGGCAAGGAAAAGGCTGAAATATTCGCGGAATACCTTGAAGCGACGTTTAAGCCATTTGATGGTCGAGCGTTGGCTGAAGATGCTGGTCCAACCACGGTATCTGACAATTTTCAGATAAGAAAACTATCGCTGATAGAACTGTGTCATGAAATACGAAAACTCAAATTAAACAAGGCTCCTTGATATGATCTTATTACAGGAAAGGTTCTTAAAGAGTTGCCCAGAAAAGCACTAATTAAGTTTGTTTATCTCATTAACGCTTCGATTAGGCTGCTGTACGTTCCCCGACAATGGAAGATAGCTTATAATGGTTCCTAAACCTCCATATGACAAAAAAACTTATCGACCAATATCGCTTTTACCAATAATGTCGAAGATATTCGAAAAACTTATATTCAAGCGATTGCATCCATTATTGAAGAACGCCGATTAAAAACGGATCACCAATTCGGGTTTAGAACGAAGCACTCTACCATCGACCAGGTATATAGAATAACCAACGAAATTGAAAAAGCACTACAGAAGGAAAAAAAAGTGTTCTAGTGATTTTCTAGACGTCTCTCAGACTTTCGATACGGTATGGCATACGGGATTAAAATATAAACTTAAAAAAAAAACTCTTCCAACACAATTATATGAGATCCTAAGCTCTTATTTAGCGGACAGACTCTTTCGTGTTAAGCACGGGAATGAGTATTGCGAATACGCACGAGGTTGGATACATGCAAAGATTTATTGGGTATAAACAAAGTTTGCATATACCCCACCTCGCGCCTACTCCAAATCTAACAGTGCTACCAAGCTGGGATGTTGCAGGTGGGCACCCCACATTCGATTACGATCACAAAATCATTATAATTTTTAAAAAAGTAGTCCTTGAAATAAGACCACATAACTCATGAGTCTGGTGGTTGGGGTGTACGAATCGGACAGACATTGATTGGCATTAACTTGGCAATGTCCAGTGCTGTAACTTTCTCATACACATCAATTATGCTTATTTTACCTCCAAGTGGTAGCAGCCGGATAATAGTCCTGTTCATCCGGATTTGACTTGCTGAACTTACAAGCGTGAGTGTTGAACACGAAAAAAAATAGCAACACTTTAATGCTCTGTCGGATTTACTAACTAATAGACTAACTAATCGTGCGTGAATTCAATAACCAGATTGAATCAACGGTGGCGTCAACAGTCAATTTGACAAATACCTCACCTGAGCTACATCGACATATTAGGAGCTGAGGTCAGTGAGGATTTTTCAGGACTAGTCAGGGTGCTGAAATAGAAATGGTGGCGGAAGAACCTTTTATGGGGCAACGGCAGATCTCAAATTTCCAAAATGGGTTACTGACTCCGGAATATCCGGCCCCTTGTATCCAAGGGGTCGTGCAAAGGGCCCAATTCCAGATTGGGGGCCATCCGTGGGATTAACTACCCAACCACGAAAAAAATACTATGGTTACGAAGCAACAAGAAGCATCCGAGGCTTGGACATAAATGGATATACTGTTGACGACCCTGCAAAACGGGAAAAGGACAACGACTTTCAGATCTGCACGTGGAATGTCCGGACCCTGAATAGGCCGCGTGCAGCTAAATAATTAGCGGATACCTTTGAATGCTACAAAGCAGATATAACTGCCATACAGGGAGGGCGATGGGACGGACCGGACAAAAAGCAGATGAAAAACTGACAATTATAACGGTGACTGCTATAGGCAAGAAGTCTTGAGCTATCTACATGTCAACGAATGAATAATGGCAATCCGCATCAAGGCTAAATTCAGCCTGATATGCGCTCATGCCCTCACAGAGGAAAAGATGATGCTGCCAAAGATTGTTTCTGCGAGCTCCTCGACCAAACATATGAGCAATGTCCTCAGTATGACTTTTAAATGGTCCTTCGTGATTTTAACGCCAAAATAGGAATGGAGGACATCTTTGGTAGTTCAATCAGCAGGCATAGCCTACAGTGGGAAGCAAAACTGTCCGGATGTTTTGCATTTCTCTGGTTATGTTAACAAAATTAGTAATGTAATAGAAATATAACATATATTTGTCATTTTTTTATTTAATTAAACGTTTTTCTTAAAATTAAATAACAATAAGTAATAAAATAAAATAATATTCAGAACAAAAATAAACAAAAATAACAGAATTCTTTATTTGGACGCTTTTGCACATTAGTGATTTCTTAGTATTGCTCTCTAATCGCCATCAGTTTAATACTTTGTCCAAAGCCCTTTGTTCTTTAACACACTTTTAATTCTTTTAGGCATACACTCCACCAATTTTTGGATGATTTTGTGGTCAATATTCTGCCATTCCCTTTCTATTCTTTCCCAAAGTTCATCCATGGTTTTTGGTGGATTTTCATACGCACCCAGCCTCCTTTTAACAATAGCCCATACATTTTCTATTGGATTTAGATCCGGGCTTTGTGCAGGCCATTGCATCAGCTGAAAATTCTGATTTTGGAGCCAATTTTTAACAATTTTAGCAGTATGCTTCGGATCTCCGTCTTGCTGGAAGACGACTTCTTCAGCGGGATATGTGCACTCATATACAAAATCAGGAAGATTGGTTTGGAGAATGTTCAAATAGTCTTCTTTCTTCATAATACCTCGGATTCTCACCAATGGACCGACGTGCCACCAAGTAAAACAGCCCCAAACCATTATCCCCCCACCACCGTGTTTCATAGTTTCCTTTACCTGGTGCTTTTGGATACGCTCGTGAGGTCGATGCCAGTAGTACTCCTTGCCATCTGATTGGTAACGGTTAACTTTTGTTTCATCGCTCCAAATGACACGTTTCCAGTCATCTATGGTCCAGTTTTTGTGCTCCTTACAGAACTTTAAGCGTCGTTGAACATTTTTATTTGAAAGAGATGGCTTCTTTTTTTTACGCTGGCTACCAACCCTACTCTTTTAAGCGCACGTCTAGCTGTCCATGTACTAACATTTTTGTTAATTGCTTTTGCAGCATTTTTGGGTGTCCGAATGTCCTTGTTATGGAGCAACCGCTCCATCAACCGAGCTTCGGCATCAGAAATGAGTCTTGGTCGGCCCCCATGACCGCTTGAACAAACCACATTTCGTCGTTTTTTAATATCACTAACCGTGGTTTTACCTAATTTCAACTGTTTAGCTATTTTACGGCACGAATAGTTCTTTTGCAATAAATTGATCACACTATTTTCAAGATCAATTGGAATTTTCTTCATTTTCTACTCTTTTCTTTATTGTTTAAAAACCAAAAGCACAGCACAATGACAAATTATATACTGAGGTCAAGGAACTGCATAAATATCAAAAAGCTAAATTCTTACGGTACAAAAAAACAGTACAATATGGTATTATCTCATTACAACACTAATGTGCAAAAGTGTCCGAATAATGAATTTTGTGTTTTTTGTGCATTTTTGTTTTGAATAAACTTTTACTTAATATAAAGAAAAACGTTGAATTGAATAAAAAAAATCAGTAATATATGTCAAATTGCTACTACCTTACTCACTTTGTTAATATAAGCAGAGAAAGCAAAACATCCGGACAGTTTTGCTTCCCACTGTACATGACATCACGTCTGGAAACGGATTTAGGCTAATTGACTTTGCTGCGATCCGTAACGTCACTATAGCTAACACACGGTTCCCTCACCATAAAATTGATAAAGGAACATGGCTGTCACCAGATCAAAAAACCGTCAGCCAAATTGATCATGTTGAGAAGCACGCGATCGAGGAAATAGAGAGTTGCTACTTCAGAAATAATGTTCTAAATGTAATGTTCGAGACCTGTAGAGATGAGCAAGGGAATCCTGTAGTAGAATCACAGTCGGTGTTGAAGATATGGAAAAAGCACTTCTGCAGACTGTTCAAAGGCGAAGACGACCAAAATTGGGCTGTCGGGCAGAACGAACCAACAACAGAGCTATCAGTCTGCTTAACATCGCTTACAATATCCTGTCTGCCGTACTATGTGAACGCCTGAAACCATATGCAACACTATGGCAAATCCTGGAGAAAACTCAATAATATGTTGTCGACCAGAAGGGACATACAACATCGAGGAATTGGACAGAACGCCACAATGGACAGGTTTAACTTCGAGGTAGTAAAGGATTTTATCTGCCGTGGTTCCGCTATAAACTCTGTAACTCACGGCAGAGATCAAGCGAAGAATTGCTTTTGCAAATCGCTGTTTCTTTGGCCTAAGAAGGCAACTGAAAAGCAAGGCCTTGTTGAGAAACACCAAGGAGACCTTGTATAAGACCCTAATCATCCCAGTCCTGCTATATGGTGCAAAAGCATGGAAATTAGCGAAGGCGGATGAAGATATCCTTGCCCGTTTTTAAACGAAAATTTCTTCGTGTGATTTTCGGGCTCATTTGGGTTGATGGGATCTGGACAAGGAGATATAACAGAGAACTCAGCGATATTGACCTGGTTGGAAAAGTGCGGATCAGCCGTCTGAGATGGCTAGGACTTGTAAAGCGAATGCACAACAGTGCTTCGGCTTGAAGAGTCTTCCACTCCAACCCAGAGGGACAACGCAGCAGAGAAAGACCTCGCCTCAGGTGGCGCGCACAAGTGGAAGGGGACCTCAACCAATTTTAAGGCCCGCCGGGCTTTATTTCTTTTTTAAAATACTTAAGGAATTCTCGCTTAAGTGAGACATTAGTCTCAACTTTTTCTGTTCTGGAGCCAAAAACTTATTTGACTGGCTTATTTCCTGTTGCGTGTTCTTCATTGAAAATTCTTTAAGCGTATCAAAAAAAAATATTTCTTTGGTGAGCCAGTCGCAACTTTTTCTGTTGAGACTTAAGTCAGAAAGTAAAAGGAAGGAACTTATGTCCCGGGGAATTATGTCCCCGCGCCAATATTTAGACAATACAATTCGCAACATTCTACCCATATAAAGTTTTTAGCCACGCTCACTTTTTGGGGGCGTTTTTCAAAAGAAAAAAAATGTTTAATATAATATTTAGAGAATATTCTCCGCAACATTTAACCTTTAGTACGTTTGTGGCCATGGCCACTTTTTGAGGTTTTTTTTTTAAAAACCTATTTTTATGAATTTATTATAAAACACAAAATAAAATGTTATCCAATGGGTTTTCTATACCTTTTTTATCGGGAGGGTTACTGATACAGCTCGCCCCAAGACTGTAGCCTTTCTATATGTTTATTTCATCTCGATATCACAACAGAGATAAATCTCTTTAAAGACAAATGAAAAATAATAAAAACTGACCGTTCCTGAAATTGTTTTAAGTAGGAGATTAAATTATTTCTATTTGTGACACACAAAATTTATTCAAGTATTTTTATACACCTTAACGTCTCAAGATATCAACAAAAATATATGCTATCTCAAATGTTGCACCAGGAAACCAAACGCATGCTTAAGTTTATGTAATGTCCTAAGTAAACGTAGAAGGCAACAAGTTACCAGTTTACAAACAATCCTAGTGAATCACGTGTGATTTGACATACAAAATAATAATAATACTAATAAAAGCATTTCATGCATCTGCGTACATGAAGAAAGCTTCTTAATTTTCATCTGAAACGTCATATAGCGTTTTTGACATATCTCTACCTTATGATGTATTTTTTAAGAAACATAAATAGAAATCAACACACCAACCTCGTAATTTATATACTGCTTGCGCCATTCCGGAGTAATATGAGCGGACAAATGTTCTGCGAATTTCATTTTTAATAAAATTCACGCTTTTACCCCGCAAACAAATTTAATTAAAAGGATATAAAAGTATTTACACTAAACTTGAAAAGACCCTATACTCGAACCACAAACCAAACTGACTACTGACAGTATTCTGATTGTGACATGCTCACACATTGCATGCTCAAAAACTTTCGAGAAGCAAAGTATAATGAAAAACAAGCTTTTTTTCGAAGGTGGGTAGCCGAAGTTCAATTGCCCATATTCCGAGAATGGAATGGTCTTTAGTTGATGACGGCCCCCAGAAAGAAGTTGACTAGCGACGCTAATGGTCACAACAGTGCCTCAAGGTCGTTTTGCCGGTGTTACTGCCGTTTTTTTCTCTATTGAATATATATGATTGACCTATATTTCAGTTTCTACTCTACACATATACAGTGCTAAGGTGCGTGTTGTGTGTAATCATATATCGTTATCAGAGTGTATTTTATGCTTTAATCAACTCATTTAGGAAACAATCTACATATATAAATATAAGAAGACGACGAAGTGTTCAGTTTATTTTTAGTTTTGATCGTGTTGTAAACAATATGCAGCGTAGGGTTATGTATCATGGAAGCATGATGGCACAATGCGAGAGCTTTACTTATCATGACAAACGAACGATCATTCTGTCAGAAGCGTAACAGTTAGAGGTAGAAAACTTGGTCGCATTGCAATCAGTTCGTCAGAGTCATTTAAACGTCAGAGATCATTTAAAAGTGTTCACATTTTACCCAATTATTAATTTATTTTATAAAAAAAAAATTTCGGTGCAATTTTCATGATATTTATTTTTACAGCGCCACCGTCAAGATAAACTGCGGGTGGTAAATAACTGCTAAAAATAAACCAAATTTAATTTGAACTTGATTGCACATTGTTTTAAAAAAATTAAATTATAGAATTATTGTGAATCTAATCGTTAACTGATGCATGGAGATTATTCGTCCAGTCCTTTCGAAATTACAACTTATCAAAAACTGATAAGTGCATGTTTACGTTGGACATTGATCTTAGTGTTTAAATATTTTAGCACTTAGTTTGAACTTTCAGTTTAGTGGAAGTGACGGTGGTGTTTATTTTCGCGGAAAAAATCTAACTAAATGATGTCGTCAATAGTTAAACCGACTGCTGAGCAAGTCGAAACCTTAAGGGATTTATTTCTCATGAGAAGTGAAAAGGAAACTCCAGCGTGTGGTATGTTATTTTTAATTATGAAAAGTCATAGATTAGCTTTCAGAGATATTAAAAAAAATAATAGGTAGGTATAGTGCCGCTGAATCGCAAAGTAATGTAATTTACATTTCTTGCTTTTAAAAATAATAGCCCACGTCTTTAAAAAAACAAACAAGTTTATTCGCCTGATACATTATAGGTTGGCTGGGTCAAAAAAAAGAATACGTTGACAAAAAAACGGTTGTGGCGGTTATGCCAGCAAATATTGCAGCAAGAAAACATATCGGATGCTTGGACCGTACGATCGATATGATCTATCTTACAATAAATGTTGTGTAAGAACTATCGATCTTTTTTTAATGTTTCATTAAAAAACTGCTTTCCAACATACTTACATGTATACTTCCTGTCAAATGCCAACGACTGTCAAGTCTTAGACTTAAAAGCGGCATAATCTAAATTTCCAACAAAGTTGATTTCTATGTCGTGTTACATTAAGCTGGTGCAGTATAATATTAAGCTTTTCTAAACTTTTACAAAGATATACGCATCATAGTGCTGCACTTAGGGAGGTTAGTGCATTGGACGGTTCCGTGACATAAGATTTCACAAAGCGACACAAGACAATATTGTGAGGGAAGGTCTTGTGCCCACAGATGAGTAATATATACAGATATCGACTCAACATAACCCTGTCCATTTCAATTGGGTTGCTGTATTTTTTCCATTTTAGTTAATAAAATGACATACAATTTTATTATTGCATATTACTAAAATAGTAATTTCGGGTCTAAAATATTTATAGTAAATAGCTTTGGATTAGTTTTTTATATATATTAAATTCATTGTATGTTTTATTGTTGGTTTTTTGAACATATGAAAGTTGAATGTATCTACATATTTGGAACGTTTATATGAGAGCCAGCGAGCGAATGGACAAACTGCGAAGAAATAACTTAATGCATTTTAAGACAAAAAATGTAAATTATTAATAGTGAATAGTAGTGAATTTATCAAATACTATGTTAAATTATTGATATGGTCAGTTAACTAATCACGTGTTACTCATTAATTTAATTCATTGAGCATATATTTATTTTACCTACAATTTTGGTAATCCTACAGAACATTTCATTAATTCACTGCTCAAATATTTATCGCACCTTTCTTTTAAAAATTACATAATTTTAATTATTTTACTCAACATTCGAAAAATCAACCAACAAAATAATTTAATTTTTACTGACAATTTAAAACTGCTTAATTAGTCTAATTTTATTTTTAACTTGCCTAACTTCCAAAATGTTTACGAAACTTCTTAAAAATGTTTACCCAAAAAATATGTTTGTTAGATAAAACTAAAATAATACAAATTTGCAAATTCACAATAAATTGTCGCATGTTATTACGATGTTGTTCGACACAGCCCAGTTTGACTTTTAATATGTCAACAAGAGATTTTTTTAAAATGGATCCTTAGGCGCAGAACTGCTATTGTGTGCGTGGGCTGGCTGAATTTGATTTGCATATAAAAACATAGGCGAAGACAGTACTACGCCTTTTTGAAGCAAATAAAAAACGATAGGTGGGAGAGCCAAGAATCCTCGCAGTCAACTATCTGTATAATTACTCATCTTTGCTTGTGCCGCTTTCACAAATAGGCGTGTTTCTTTCTTCACAGTAGCTATTTTACCCATATTACACAAACAATTCCAAAAAACTGTAAAATTTAAAGTATGGAAACTCGGCTTCACTCGGTAAAAAAGTACATCAATCTAACCTCCAGACGGCACTGAAATCCGATTATTTTTTGAGGGATTTGTTATGTTGGTACTCAAAATGGCTATGTTCGTAAGTACACATTTTTCAATCCCGAATATAAACGAATTATTAAATTCGAAATAAAGGTTATGTATTGCGGATTTAACTGTATTTATGTTCTTAACAAAATTAATTATGGAATATATCAATTTATTTTTATTTACTTCTAAATGAATAGTATTAATTTGAATGTAAAGCTGAAATTTGGAACATATACTCCATAGGGTCCGGATATGGTATAGTGTAAAAAAAATGTTTTGATACGCTCTCTGCCATGCACAGAATTAAAAAAAAACCGTTTTAAAGCCAAAGTTAGAGAGATATAGTGTTACAACCTATACAAGATACAGGATCTGCCAAATAACTTCTTTTTTTTGAAAATGGTATACAAAAAAAATACTGAATACTTTCTCAAATTTCTTTTTTTATTTGAAAGTAGAATCCTTCCGGTTATAAATGGAAAATAATTTCATTCAAGTGGCTGCCTTGGCTGGCCAATTGTGTAGCTTCGGCTGTGTGGCACGTAGCGCCGTCCTGTTGAAAACAAATGGTGCCAATATCCTCCTCTTTAATTTTTATGAACAAAAATTCGTTCAACATGGCCCGATAACGATCGCCATTGGCTGTAACGGCCACTCCTTGCTCCTTTTATAAGAAAAATGGCCCAATTATGCCTCTGGACCAAAATCCGCACCAAACAGTAACTCGTTTTGGGTATATCGACTTTTAAATGGATGCGTGCGGGTTTTATGTGCCCCAAATGCGACAATTTCGCTTGTTTACATACCCGTCAAGATCAAAATGAGCTTCATCTAAAAAGATGTTTTTTTGGCAAAATCGGCATCTTCTCTAAGTCGATCGCAGGCCCACTTAGCGAAGCGAAAACGCATTGGATGGTCAGTTGGCTTCAAATCCTGAACCAATTGGACTTTGTATGGCGTCATACCAAGGTTTTTATGCAAAATTCGTCTCAATGATGTCTCCGTAATGTTCAATTGTTGAGAACGACGGTGAATTGATGTTGATGGCGCTTCACGCACACTTTCTGCCACAGCAGCAATTTTCTCGGGTGTACGCACTGTTTTTGGCTTTTCACGCTTTGGCTTATCGATGAGGATGCCAGTTTCTTTCACTTTTTTCACAAGATAACGAACATACGGAGCTGACGGTGCTTCTCTTCTTCCAAAATCCGTACGCAATTTTCGCACACATTCTGCAACATTACCATGATTTTCAAAGTAATGTCGCAATATTTCCCTGCGTTTTTCAAGCGTATATATCACCATATTCGTTCAGCGAAAGGATAAAACTAATTATCTGTCAAATCAGACATGAGCTAAGTGTTACCATTCGCGAAATAAGCACTAGTTGAAAAAAAAACGTTAGATGGCGGACCCTTTATGTAAGCACTGCCCTTCTTCATGAGTTAGCCATATAAAGTTTTTTGGACACGCCTAATTTTTGTTTAAAAAGATATATAGCCAATATGTTTCCAATATATCGCCTATACAAAGCTTTTGGCCACGCACACTTTTTGGGGTTGACTTGACACTTGTGCGAATTGTATTGTCTAAATATTTTGTTATAGACTTTTTTTGTTTGCTTAAAAAATTTTCGAAGAAACGACATTTTGTTAAAAAAAAAAGCGCCCCCAAAAAGTAGGCGTAGCAAATAACTTTGTATGGCAAAGTTATTTGCTATATATTTTGTTATGATCTTAGTTCTTTATTCCATCAACTTAAGGCAGTGGGCTGTTTATATGATTTTATTTTAAAACACCAAAGATAATGTTATTCAACATGTTTTCTATGCCTTTTCATCAATGGATTAAAAATTACATTTCTGACCGTTCAATTTAAGTTATTTTGGATAAGTCACCAAATAAATCCTGGTATTCTCAAAGGCTCTGTTTTGACTGCGACTCTTCTTCTCATTCATTATTATCAATGATCTCCTGTTTGCATCTTTTAATTCAATCCGTTCCTCCGCTGATGACAGTTTTCTTGGTTTCTCATATTTGTTTCCGGATTAACTTTCCTCATTTTCGCACTTGGAATGAACGGGAAGGTATGTTTAGCTCATCAAATAAATAGGGATGTACTTAAATGTACTTAAACCAATAGAGTACAATTTAATACTTCCAAAACACAGTCATCTGTTATTAAAGCGAAACTGCATTACTCTGCCATTATCCACGAAAGGCACTTGCATCGCTGAATCCGAAAAGCTTGGAATTCTCGGTACGTACATATATGTCGCTAAGAACGCTAAGAAATGTCTGGCTCCCTCAAGGAATGCACCCCTTCTTATTTTGCTTGAATTTATAACGCGTTTATTCACCCTAAACTTGAGTATAACGCTCATATCTCGTCTGGTGTAGTAAGCTCTGTATAAGTCATGTGGTTGGGAAAGTTGTTTATAAATAGGGATTTATGCAACGTTGCATAAAGGACGCTTAAATACTTCGACCCTGTATAACTAAATGTAAACGTTTTGAGGTATTTTAGTAAATTCTAATAAATATGACTGGAAGTGTCCAAATGTTCATCGGCTATTTTTCCACATGACTTATACAGAGCTTACTACACCAGACCAGATATGAACGTTATACTCAAGTTTGGGGTGAATAAACGCGTTATAAATTCAAGCCAAAAAGTATAACTTCTTCACATTATCTTCTTCCTTTGGTGCACCAGTGACAGTAATGGAATTAATGGTAGCATGAAATAAGACAAATTTTTGACAGCCTTGTTGCGCAATTGGTCTTTTTGCACTTTCAATTGGTCGAATTTAGCCAAATTTTGCTTAAAGTTAGTGAAATTAGTTTTATGTTTGTGAGTCCACAATATAAAAGCAATTTACGACTAACTATACATAGGGATATTTCTGTTTGCTTAATCAACTGCTATCAAACGGCTTTCGGCTTCACATAATTCCATGTATGCTTTTTATGGTTTTATGTCCTATTTCGCTTAATTTTCCAAAATAACTTGGCCTTTTTTCACTTTGCTAAATAACTTTTTCCGGGTGAAATTTCTAGTTTTAACTTTCAATATGAATCCAACAAAAACATCCCTATTTAATAAACCGAAACCAATTCATTTTGTATGCATGTATATTCCTTTGTCAGAGAAAGAATTTGAAAACAAAACATAAGGAAAGGCTACAGTCCGCTGGGGGCGAACAGTATGATACCCTATCCATATCCCTATATGCCCTAAAGAAAAAAGCATTAAGAAGATGATGGATAGCATTTTATTTCATTCTATAATATTTACAAAAAAAAAAATATTTTTTGAAAAAACGCCCCCAAAAAGTGGGCGCGGCCAAAAACTTTGTATGGACGATATGTTGGAAAAAATATTGGCTAAATATCTTGTTAAACATTTTTTTTCGCTTTCTATGAAAATTTTCGAAGAAAACAGCATTTTAGTAAAAAACACCCACAAAAAGTAGGCGTGGCAAAAAACTTTATATGACAAACTTATAAAGGAGGGCAGTGCCTACACATCTTCTGAAGGGTGTAACACTCTATCTCTCTAACCTTAGCTTTAAAACGGTTTTTTCTAAATTGTGGGCGTGGCAGTGGGCTTATTCAAAAAAAATTTACACTTAACCATTTCGGAGCCCTAGGGAATATGTGGTCCAAATTTCAGCTTCCTAGCTGAATTTTAGAGGCCTAAAAATTGCGTACGGACTGACGGACGGACGGACATTGCTAGATAGTCTTAGGATTTGGTCCTGATTGGTTAAATATATATACTTTTATGGGTCTACGACGATTATTAAGGGGTGTTACAAACTTTAATATACCCTTAGGATACGGTATAAAAATCATTTGTAGGGAGTAAACATTTTTATCAAAACTTAAGTAAAGTGAGAATACTAAAACTTTTTTTTAAGTTTATTGTATTTCGAAGAGACAGTTATTGCAATCGTGCTGAAATTTCGAACTCAGATATGATATTAAAACTATAAAATAGTCAAAAAAAGAGGGTCCACCAATGCAGTCCTGCAATCTCCCTGTTCACCGAAGCGATTCAACGGATTTTCTTAAAGGTTGAACAAAATTTTCTTCCATTTTCATTTTACTTTAACAACATATTTCGGAATAGTTTTTGAGCTAAATATTTGTGGTTTAATTTTTTAATTTTTTTCTTAAACGGCTCTAACGATTTTTATCAATTTTTGTATTTTCTACAGTTAAAAAGTTAAAATAAATAAGTAACAGAAGGTTTCGTATGACGCAGTCGTTGGTTGTTAGTTTTAATATGGAGTCATTTTTACTTCCTTCCATTTTTATTTATTCACGCCACCCCACTGTTCTAATGTATGTAAGAAAGTTAAAAAAACCTATTTGTAATAAGCTGTGTACATTACACATCTAAGTATGAGAAGTTTACCTAGATCGAGTGAACGCGGATATTGTACACAGTCATCGCGATTAGGAAAATCCGAAGTATCGGATACGAAGTTCAAACACCTAAGGTACTTGTAGAAAAATCAATCATCATTCATTGAAGTTTATATGCACATTGTTGTAAATTGAAGTGTTCATTCATTTGCATTGATGCATTTTCGCATTTAAAATGAACTTCAAGGGTATGTAAGCATTTTCATTTTATTTTCGTTTTCTAATTTTTTAGACAATGTAAAGGCGCATTGTCTCATAATATTCTACAATGTAAGGTATAAAACATTCATGAATTTAATTAAAAAATAATTTTAACTGTCATAGGCACCCAAAGTTCGACGATTTTCATATGCCTATTGACTCAAAATGTCAAATGTTCTTAATTACTCAGAACTGTAAGTTTACAAAGGATTGCTAAACATTCTGAATTTGGTTAGCCAGTTCTATTTGATTTGGATCATCTTCACGGAGGAAGTATTTGCAAAGTATAACCAGTCTAGTTCTTGCGAAGTGTTCTTGGAGAAGGGTGATACCGTTTCGTCACTCTGATAGTTATGAAAAGCTCATGTAAAGGACTAAAAAAGTTACAAGGCCGGTTAAGGATCCTTAGTCAATTCTTTCGCAGTAGATATTAAGATCTGCTAGGTCTTAGATCGTCGATCAGCGTCATTAAATGTCGATATCAAGCCAGGATTCAGGAAGTTGTAAACGTAAAAGCTCAAACATTTTACCTTTTGGACTGATAAGAAGCAGCCAACAAATGGTGACAAACAGCTTTGTCCGTCAAGCGTATGATCTCTTTCATTACTCTGAATACTGGTATGCCCGAAAAGAGAGGTAAGATTAGCAGAGCTGCATCCAACCAACTTGTTCAGCTCGCTTATGGCCTGCTCACAATTTTGGAGATGATCGCAGCAGCAGCAGTTATTTGTTCACCTAAGGATTCAGATAGGAGGTTCTCAAACACTTGTATTGGACACATACACAATGCCCTGCCATCAGGAAGCAACCTGAACCCAACACCTCTGGTGCCTCCGCCGATATTGATTCGCCTAAACAGAACAAAACTTCCATGGCAGCGGTGGGAGTTCCTCTCATTGCACCTGTAATACATAAACTCTCTAAATATTTTAGCTTAGTCAGATGTCTCCTGAGAGTGTTGGCTTTTGGCTAGCAAACAACGGCACCTTACATTTGGTAGGGTCTAAAAATACACGCATGTATCCAGTGAACTAGTCTGGGACTAAGATCACAGGTTCTGACTTAGGGATTCCAAAATCTATATGTTGCGCAGAAAAAAGTTTTCGGTTGAGGGTCGAGCAAAAACTTTGCTAGATAAGGTAAGTTTTGTGTCCAAGAAAACCGACCACATTGTTTAAGGTAAGCTTCTTTTTTTGTAAACAACATCATCTCCCTTTTCGTCGGTTTGACTGATACATCTTGTTCACAGCACCAACTTCCGACTATGTTAAGCGCAAATTCCACACGCTCACATAAAGTCACGGTAAGTCGCTTCCGCTGGATCATTGGCGTATCCCATTGCGTGGCGGCTATCCCTCTCAAGCTTTTCAACAAAGAGTCAACTAGAAGGTTCTAAAACGTGGCAGAGTGGACACCCCCTTGAGCAAAACCTTCAACAGCTCACACAGTTCTTTCTCTTCTGTTTAGCATTTCAAAGACTTATTCCACCACTTTACTTTTGGTGGCGCTTACAGTCCGTGGTGGACCACGGCCTTAACCCTTCAGCCAGCTTGGTCTTTCGCTAACTGCCTCCAGTTATGCACATGAACTTGGTTGAGCTCGTTCTCCAATCGTTCGTGCCTCCTAAATTCGATGTTGTTGCCCAGACGCTCCACATGTCTGAACCATCCCAGCCGCTGTATTTTTAGCTTCTAGTTGTCTCGTTGACAGCATATACTTCGTTTTTTTTCTCATTAACAACCAGGCGATGCTTACAAATGCGCCACTGACAACTCGTCGCGTTCTTCAAATGACTGTGAGTTTCGTACAATTGCTTCAAAAAAGATATAAAAGAAAGTACATGATAGGGCGTCACTATGCCAAAACTTGACATGACTTTGTATAATTCGGCCTTATGTAAGCTATCATAGGCAGCCTTAAAATCGAAAAATAAATGGTGTAAAGGTTTTAGGCGACAAGATCTTATACGTGATATTCAGGAGACTTATTACTCTGTGGTTGACGCAGTTCATAGTATCTCTTTTCTTGTAGGTTTGCTCATCTCTGCAGGCCTCTGTTCGGCCCTTAGGTGAACCATTTTACCCTTTGGTAGCCTACGAACTCCTACCTCAATATGGCCAATGTTCCAATTCGCAATTTAATTAAATTTGGCTAAAATTTCATGTCCGTAGGCAATTAATTCACTACTGTTTTATTTACAGAAGCCCTAACCAGGACAGGCATTCGACTTATAATGAGTTTGTTGCACTGTCTGATTCCATCACCAAAATTGTAACCCATTATCCTCGTACTGAAATTGTCATTGCGTGCGATTTCAATATACACAATTCAAGTTGGCTTCGATATTCTGGACAGGCAACACCCGAAGGAAGGTATGTCGAGATCTTCGCTGAGGTTAATAATTGGACCCAGGTTGTAAATGGGCCCCCACGGATACCGGACATTAGCGGTCAAAACGCCAACACTCTGGACTTGTTTGTTACCTCCCACCCTGATAGGTACACTTTAAATGTATTATCGCCTCTAGGTTAGTCAGACCCATTGTATCATATCGGATTTTCTCGTACTCCAACCACATAGTTAAAAACAAGCTCCTAAAAGAAACGAATGGCAATACGAGAAAGCCAATCGGGAAGTTTTAAACGGTTTCTTTAGGAGTTTTAACTGGTCGTTGTGCTTCCTCGACAACGACGTGGATGCCGCTGCCGATATGATTACAAATATAATTCACCGGGGTATGAAACGCTTTATTCCATCCAGGATAAAGAGTATCAAACTTAAGTACAACGCGTGGTGTGACTTTAGCTGTAAGGAAGCGTTTTAACTGGTCGTTGTGCTTCCTCGACAACGTCGTGGATGCCGCTGCCGATATGATTGCAAATAAAATTCACCTGGGTATGAAACGCTCTATCCCATCCAGGATAAAGAGCATCAAACTTAAGGAAAACGCGTGGTGTGACTTTAGCTGTAAGGAAGCGTTTTAACTGGTCGTTGTGCTTCCTCGACAACGTCGTGGATGCCGCTGCCGATATGATTGCAAATAAAATTCACCTGGGTATGAAACGCTCTATCCCATCCAGGATAAAGAGCATCAAACTTAAGGAAAACGCGTGGTGTGACTTGAGCTGCAAATCAGGGCTAACGAGGTAAGTTTTCGGTCAACCGCACTGAGGAAAACAAAAAAGATCAAAACTGTTCGTTTGTAAAAAATTTACAATGACATTCCAACTGTCAGCTCAACGCTTCCAGATTGTGCTTTGTCTCCCCCTGTACACGAGCGCGTAGAACATTCAATGGAACAAATCCACTTCCGCACTCGTACTGTGGCAAGAGTACTTCAAGATCTCAACATTCACAAATTAGCTGGTCCAGATGGTATTTCCCCTATCAAGAGAAATCAGAATTAGTCCAGCCCATCCCAAAAAAGGCCTCTCCCTCTTCCTACCGACCAATGCTTGCAGATTCGTTTTCCTTTCTTCGCTTGCTGGAGTCGTCAACATTTGGACGACCTTACAATCGTTTCGGATTTTTACATGGTTATCCCGACGCACAACTCCCACGTGGAGGGCCAGGCTCTTTGATTGACACCTTGGACCAAAGGTGCCGGATATTCCGGTGTCAGTAACCTGCTTCGAGCCTTTGAGAGCTGCCGTTGGCCCATTAAGGGCTTCTCCGCCACCTTCTGTATTTCAACACCCTGACTAGTATTGAAAATACTTAATGACCTCAGCTCCAAATACTTCGAAGTAGCTCATTATGGTATCTACTTTGTTGACGGTTGACGGCACCGTTGGTTGACGAGAAATAGAAGGTGGGATTTCCATCGTGATAGCTTTCGCCGCAGACTGTGGGCGCCACTATCAGTTACTTTTTTGCAGATGGGAAGAGGGTTTTCCTTCAATAATTGTAGTATCTCTTCTTTAAAGCTGGTAATTGTCCCATAAGGGTTTTGAAGTACATCGAGTTTAACGTTAGGGCCAGCAGGAATCAATTTCTATAACCCAAATACCTCAGTGACATATTTCTGTTCACCGCAAAACCCCAGTCAAGTTAATTGCTTAACTTCCTTGATTTGCATGAGAAGACCGTTCAGCTTTTGATCTCGGTTAAATAACTTTCTTACATTTTCCTGCGATAGAATAGCGTAACATTTCGCCAACGAGTGGTTTTAGCTCCTCCTACCTATGTACCTCTGAAGACAGGCACCTACGGTTACCAACTCCAAGAACGGCTAGGCCCAGAGATTTTTAAAGTTAAATTTGTACTTAGCTTTAACTATAACAACATCACAAAGCAACGGGGGATAAAATGTTAGCATTATCATCATTTGACGACTTAAATTGAAATGGCTTGGGTTCCTTTTACGAATTTTACAAAGTCCTTTACTTATTGTTAGAAAATGATATGGCTTTATGGCGTCTTCGATTTTTATAAAAAAAAACTATTTAATACTATAAATGGACTCCTCTGGTCCATCGTCATCGATGAACTTCTAGACGACCTAAACAACTCAGGGTTTAGCACACAGGGCTTTGCCGACGACCTAGTAATCACTATAAGAGGTAAAAAAAGACCATATCAGGTCTCATGCAAATCGTATGAAACTGGTGTCAAGAAAAAGGTCTAAATGATAACCCATCTAGTACAACCTTCCGACCGATCCGATCACTGAACAACACCCTGATACCATTCTTGAAGGAAGTAAAATATCTCGGTATTATACTTGATCATAAGCTTACTTGTAATGCTTATCTAGAACTGTCATCTAGTATGAGCATGCTACAAACTCTTCGTGCTAGGCTTACCAATCATCACGTATTAAGCTCTAGTGTGGGGGGAAAAGGTAAACCAAATACCCGCCCATAAAGCGCTTCAAAGGATACCAAGACTAGCATGCATAGGAATCACGGGTGACATACGCTTCTGTCCATCCGCTGCTCTAGAGGAACTTCTTGACCTCCCACCGTTTCACTCGCGAATTAAAAAGTGTGCTGCTGCAAGCGTACTAAAGCTCCACTTCATGAAAATCAAACAGGGTTATCTCACAAGTCACTTAAGAATTTTAAAACTCCTGAAATATTATAGACAGCCCATCGATTCAAGCCACTGACCTGAAACTAGGCTGGTCCGTCCTATCCAGTCAACGGATGTAGGAGCAATCAAACTACAAAATGTCAGCTTCTCTAGGCCACAAAAAAATCAAATGGGTATATCCCAAAGGATAATGCAATGCTAAAAAATGCATTGTCTTTGCCTACAAAAAATAAGCTCTTCAGATTCTCTCTTATACAGATCTTTGTAAACTTGAACAGGCAGAAAAAGCAGAACACATTCTAAGCAATTGCCCCGCAATTACAGACACCATCGAAAGCACTTTTAATTTCGCTTTATAGCACGTAGGCAGCTGCGGTGGTCTGAGCTTAATTTAACAAAGGCATACTTAACATCAATCGGAGATAAACTGAGATAACTGATGGCCTTCGCTTTCATCACTCATAAAGCGCAGTTTAATAGCCGTACAGTCTTTCAAACTGTACTCAGGCGTGAGATAAGCACCTTGCTACCTTAATGCACGTACGAGGACTGTTGGTCCAATGTTTTACGAAAATCAATCCAGGTACTTATACAATGAAGCTCACAGTGCCATTGTTTAAATAAGTCCAGAACAGTCCCTTGAGAAAATTTATGAAGAACTTTATCTCGATAACAGACTCCGGGACAAACACAGCTCAGACGCGTTAAAACACAAACTACTTTCACCCAAATATTCGTGGCATCGTGTATATCAGGGATAGCCTCGCGGTCGAATTCAAACATAATAATAGCACCTGGGGAAAAGGGATTTTTAAGTAATAATTAATAGACATGAAAAGCCATACCAACATATGAAAGTAATATTCATAAAATCTGCACCAGTCACATTTATATAACCCGATTATTTCAGTGCACTATCTACTCAAGAAAATAAGTTTAAGCAGTCTAAAATTTAACGATGATATATGGTATGGTGTGCAACATTTTAAAAAAGTTGTTGTGTTAGTTTTACAATGTCAATACATCTGTTCCGATAATCTTTTATTGCTGTTTAATAAGTTTCAGATTATCAGAAAGAAACATTTCAGCTGGTAGTTGCAAGCTGAATAAAATATTTTGTGAGTGTTCATAGTGACGATTATAAAGTTCGAACGAAGCAGTATGGCTAGTGCAGACCTTATTAAAATTGGTATCTGCGTTCGAAAGTTATATTGGTTTTATTTGCCACCACTCCTCAATCCTTTTTGGAAAGTGTTTCTAATTATCTGCGTAATGAGAGGGATAGTCTAATGTTGTCATTTAAGATGACTTCAACATTGACATCTTGAGTTCAGGTTTATTAAAGTCTATTGAGAAAGTAGTGATTCGACACCATATGCCATATCTTTTCATATATCCCAAAATTATAAAGATATATGTAAATCGAAGATAAGATAAGCCATAAACAAAATGCGAAAGTTGCGCAATCCACTCAACTTAAGCTTTAAAAAAGATTTACTAAAATCAGTATCATTAATAAGGAAAATGAATGTAAGTAAATAAATAAGCAACTTAAGATCTTGTGGAAATTGTGGCATTTGTTATGTTATACTTAAGGAAATTGCACTTAATTTAGTTGAATGCAGAGTCTATATACAGAATTCATTATCTAACACTTGCTTTCCTCCTAACGTAAGACTTATAACATATCAATGCAAACTTTTAAAGTGAAAACATGGCTTTTGTTCTTTGAGCTGGTTAAGACCGCCTTGCGTAATTATTCACCTCAAAAGAAAAGAAAATACAATTAAACATCACACAGGTATTTGCTTATTGTAATTTGCTTTCCTACCAATGTACTAATGTCTAATATTTAATATTTTCTTTTCCGTTTTGTATTTTTGAATTTTAAAAGAAAAGAAAATTTTTATTTTAATAAATATACTTATTATATTTTCGCTATAATAAGCAGAATAAAGTAAGCCACTAATTATTCTTGATGTTTTGAGGTGCATTTTGTAAAATGTATTTACTTGAAAAAGACAATTATTACATAAATAAAAATAAATAAATATTATGCGTAAATGGTCCATACAGGATCTACAGCTTTGCTAAACTAGGGTGCAAAGACATATTTTTCAGCACGAATGGAAGGGATCTACAGTTTAATTCCAATTCCGATTGAGAAGCTTCTCATGACAGTTGTTACTTTTGGATGTTTATCAGACTTTCGTAAGAGTTGGGGCAGCGAATAAAAACTCTTAGGTGATACCAGTCTTTCTCATATTGCTTTCTTTTTTGAAGGGAGTAAATACTAGAGCACCGGTCGTACAATTGCGGTGAACATCCACAGAATTCTTTCTGTCGAAGACGCGGGTGCAAACATAAAATGCTTCTGCTGTCTTCCTCACTCGTTAATTGACATATGAAATCCAGTTCAGTTTCCTACGACTCCCTAGGTTTGAATTGTGGTATGTTCACTTTATTTGTGAACAGCACAAGCTCGGTCTTTTGGAGATTAAGTATATTGTGTTACGGCAAACCGTCTAGTCACGAAAAATTAAAAACAATAGGTGTTTATGGTGAATTGTTTTGGAAAGCTTATGTAGATTCTACACGTCATGCCCCAGCTTAGCTAGCGTCGAAGTTGAGACTTTTGTGCTTGTTTTCTGTTAAGTATAGAAATTTTAGGGTTGATGTGAACAAAATTTGTGAGTTAGGGGCCAATATTTTTTTATTTTAAGCCCACGCGAATTACAGCATGCCAGCTTGTGAAACACAGGTCAGCATTGATTCTGATTTATCGAAGTTCAGTGCGCCTGAGTATAACGTAGTGCCATTATTGCTGCCTACTAACTTCCAACTCAATATGGCCAATTTTCCAATCCGGAATATAATTTTATTTGGCTAAAATTCAATGTCCGTAGGCAATTAATTCATTACTGCTTTATTTACAGAAGTCCTTCGACTTGTAATGAGTTTGATGCACAGTCTAATTCTTATTTTTGAGAACGAGCTGGCATGAAATAATTTGAACCGTTGCCTCGCCCCCACCCGAAACTTTGCTAGTCAACGGACTATGGGTGAAGAGGTTCTTTTCCTCCTTCGTCATTGTCGTAATTGTCTTAGAATCGGTTTTTAAAGTTCATGGTGCCCGATTTATTGGCAGCAGTCCCTTTGTTTGTTTTGTATGTTTGCTTAGAAATTTTTTACCCACGAATAAGGTTGAAAATTATGTCGTTCTGTACTCATGCCCTGCATACAGAAAACGGGAATTTAATTGAAACTCGAGGTCCCCAGGGTTCGGCTGAACTCATAGTTAAGTGAGACTGTCGCTTTTTTGGTTGTTGTTTTTGGTAATCAACTTTGCTTTTGTCATAAAATGGTGGTTGATGATTTGCAACTCTCGTTATTTTGGAGTTTCATTTCAATCAATAATCAACAGATGTCAGATTAAATTCTAAATTTTTACTTTGGATAGTTAAATTTTAGAAACATTTCGGTAATAATTTTATTTCATTTCTGCTTCAACTGCAAATTGACTAAGTTAAGATCACACTTTGCGGTAAGCACAAGTAATTGGAAAACACATCATGAAACTTTTTGTTGTAAATATTCACTTTCAACTTATTGACTAAATGTATTTACTACTATAGTTTATTGCTCTTTAATTATTAAAGTTTGAATTTTAACAAAGTTAAATGCCAGGACAAATAAAATGATACCAAACGTATGAAAGCGACACCTAAATAGATGTCAAACGAAATCAATATAAAAAACAAATAGAGAGGATACAGTGCGGTTGGGGCGAATGGTATGACGCTTGTATCTGGCGTTGTGCTCAAGTTTTGGGAGAATAAATGCGTTATAAATTCTAGCCGGTTAAGAAGGGGTGAAAAATTGTTTGCATCGCTTGAGGAAGCCTAGACATTTCGCAGAGTTCTTGGCAACGTGGAATATGTCGTTCCAACGAACATTCCAAATGCACGCAATTTCGACAAAAGAGGCTGATGCCAAACTCTGTCAAATGCCTTTGAACTATCAAGCGCAACGACTTTACTTTCACCACCACGGTGAATAGTTGGTTCCACTTTTCGGTTACATATTTCCTCAAATCATCAGTAGAATCCAACTTGAATTATGTATATTGAAATCGCCCGCAATGATGACAATTCTGGTGATGGGATCAGACAGTGCATTTAACTCATTATAAGTCGAATGCCAGTCCTGGTTTGGTTTTAAATTCCGTATAGGAACATTGGTCGTATTGTAGTATAAGTTGGTAAGCTACATCACTACGTATATAAACTAGATCCGATGATATGAAAAGATTAATGTCACCAAGTTTTACCCAGACAGACAAAACTCCGTTAAATCGGATAACCTGCGTTTTACAAAGTGTCAAAACTTGTTCTTATTCACGTGGGCGTACAGTGAAAAAAATGGTTCTTAACTCACGAATATTGCTCACGCCTACTCTAAAATTCCTACACGTAACAGAAAACAAAGACAAAAGACTCAAAAGAATTTTTTTTTGTCAATTGTTTTGTTTTGTTTTGTTTTTGTTTTATTTTTAAACACTGGCACTTTTAGTAGCTAGCATTATAAGAATCCCAATCGCATTATTAGCGATGAATACCGCTCTTATTTTTGTCTGGTGAATTTGTCTGGTGTACTCATTTCATGTTGTTGTAGTTTATTTTCATTCTTTCCAACCTCTGTAAGGAACGTCTCCCAGTTATAGCGGTGTTAGCTTAGATTAACTTTCGGCGGTACCCTAGGTGGTACACTTTTTTACGTTGTGGCCAACAATACCGATTGTCTACTTTCTCTATTATAAGATTTGCACTTGATTTGGTATTTATTTATTTCCTCATCCGTAGGTAGCTTCCACTCAAACGATATCGATAGAGTGAAGACAAATGATCATTACCTAAAACTATATCTCGAACACGTAGATCTGGATATGAAGCAAGCCTTACAAATGCTTTGGGATTGTTTGGTATGGAGGAAGAATTTTGGAGCTAATAATATAAAAGAATGCAACATTCGAATGGATTACCTTAACCAAGGTATTGTATTTCCACACAATACGGATAAAGATGGCAAAACATTGCTCATTTTTAAAACAAGCTTACATGCCAAAGGAAGCAAGGACATGGGCGAGTTGATGCGTGTTGTGGTCTACTGGATCGAACGTTTAAGAGCAGAAAGTTGTATGGAAAAAATCACTGTATTTTTTGATATGCAAGGCAGCAGTGTCGGCAATGTTGACATGGACTTAATTAAAAGAATTATTGAAATCCTTAAACAGTATCCTCTACCCTTAAACTACATTTTAATTTATGAAATGCCATGGATCCTAAACGGTGAGTTGAACAAATTATAAAAATTAATCTCAATCAAAATTTTGTTTAGCCGCATTTAAGATAATCAAGGGACTCTTGCCACCAAAAGCCATCGCCATATTAAAGTTTATTGATCAGAAAACAATTTCCGAGTACATCGACAAGAATAATTTACTTGCTTCTTGGGGTGGGCAAGACAATTACAGCTTTTCGTTTCAACCCCCACAATCTAAGAACAAATTATTTTCCAGTCACGGTGACAAATCTTTAAACAATAATGAAGACGATTTTGAGTTGTCGTCATCATTTAAAAAGGTAAGTCAAGACTAATATTATTTGTTATGTCAATAGTTAGATATACGCACCTTAATCTGTCTTTTTCAAACTTTGCGGATACATTTCAAATTACTTTTTTCTTGATTCCTCATCGATTTTTTTCAAATTTAATGTGTTTACTACTTCTTGTTTGATTGCGTGGGAAGGCAAGAACAAGGAGTGTTTTTATTATACATTCGATAGCCGAGAACAGCACTGTCATACGCTATATGAATTCATCGCTATATACACTTTTAATTGATAAAACTTAATTAAGTGAAAGCACTGGCTGGAAATGGATATCGTCATCGTTTAGGACATTACGTAAAGAACGTTCGGTGCGGTAAGAAACATGATATTTCCTGCATAGCAAAGTTTTCCCGGCGAACCATTTGACATAATTTTTTTTCCTTAGTTAGCGGTTTATTTTTCTTTATTCGTTTATTTGTACTAATTTTACAGTTGGAAAATTTCTTAAATGAACTTAAACAAAATTATAATATTTTTGTTTTCCTGAGAGCTTGGCAATATTTTTTTTATTTGCGCTTGGCCAAACGGGGGGTTGGAAGATAAGAATTATGAATTAAACTTAGTTTGAATTTGAATATTGATTTCTTAAAATGTTAAATAATAGCTAACTAACATAGATTAAGCGATTTTACCCGTCTTAGCCTTCCGAGCATTTAGTCATTTTGTAATAATTGTATTAAATTGGCATGTTTGTGGAACCTGCTCTCTGTATTTGAGCGCCTTTTATTGACTCATCTTCAACTACCACAACATACATTAGGTGCTTCCCCATAGCTGGATCTCGTAGGTCTATATTGGTTTTAGAACTTCTTTTTAAGCAGTAATCAATATTAATCGCCGACACTATTTGTTTTGGTAGTACTTATTTACACTACTTAATTTAAACAATTCTATATTTTATACGTTATACCCTATCCCAAGGGTATGTTAGTTTTAACATAAAGTTTGTAAGCAGTAAAAAATGTAGTCGTTCAGTAAATTTTTACTTGCGATTTCACATGCGTAAAAAACCGAACCCTTTTATTACTACATTAGTAAAAACGCCAGAATGTTCATATTGCTCAACATTCTTGGTATTCAACCACATGAACGATCATATTCAATTCGCCATTGAATCGAAATTTTAAAATAATTAATATATTCCAAAGCGTTTTATGTAAATCGCTTGTATGAGAAAGAGAAGGTGCTATTTTTATACTGAAGACTCAGGGTTAAACAGACACAATTACTTAATAAAACTTTTGCATTTTGTATTTTGTATTTGTTTTCATTCATTTCCATAATAAATACCATTCTTTGTTGGAGTAAATTGTTTTGGTAAAGTGCATAAAAGGGATGTGTGGTTAAAATTTGGAAATCGGTATGACTGAAATAGTGCGTGAATATTTTGTGTTTGGTTTAGTGAACGCGAAAATTCAAAAAATATCATCTGAAAGTAAGGCGTTCATGAACGAGTTGAACAATATGACTTGCCACTGTTTCTAACACACCTTAATACACATCGTAGATCCCTAAGCGTATGTATATTTATAATCAACATCAAAACCTCAGACGATTTAATAATGTCTGTCCCTCCGTCTGTCCGTCCGTATCAACTTTTTGGACCTTTAAATTTAAATTTGGTAAATGGATAAGTGTAAAAGAACGTGAAAACAAATTTGTAATCAGCATTAAGCCAATATTTGTTCTAATATATCATCCACACAAAGATTCTGGTCACGTCTAATTTTTTTTGAAAATTAGAAATAAATTCATCATGTTCTTAAAGCCTTTTTTGTATGGGGCATATAGGGGTATGGATAGGGTACTATACTTTTCGCCCCAAGCAAACGGAAGCCTTTCCTTTTGCTGTTTTTTTCCAATTTGAAGATTATTATTCAGAGGTGTTAGGAAAAGAATAATCGTGTTTATTTTAAGTTTAATTAGTTTTAAACTGTGGCAAAGTATTCGTTAATGTTGTGCACTTTAACTTCTTAAATGCAAACGCCCCAATTTGCCCTTTAGCTTAGAAGAACGGTATCGCCACCTGTTTTTAATGCGGATTGTGGCATAGCATTTGTTTTTGCCTATATTTCTTCGACTTCTTGTCCTGAATGTTTTCTCATTTTACTTACCTTCCGGATTATATGCAAAGCGAGAGTAATAAGCATCCCTGGAGAGGTTTATGATTCCCCGAATTATTCTCGCTTTCCAATAACACTATGTTATGGGTATTGTTGATGTTTAACTCCTTAATCAGTTGAAGAGAGAGCAGTTCCTCCACATACGGATGTTTACATTCGTGTTGCAGTATTGCAGGCAGCGGTCTCGAAGGCGAGATTTCGTATGATGCGTATCTTTGGTCTCCAGCTTTTATCGTTCTGTTCTGATACCGAAGGACAAATGTTTCTGTTAGGCTGAGCGTATCTTTACCAATCTGTACAGTAAATTATATTTACTAAGGAGGAAATTCTAGGAATGATTTCTTCTATTTCTAGAATATGCTGATGGTTAGTCAAAGCTCGCCCTTACCACCTTAAAGTTTTTATTCACTGCCCCACCTCTTTCGAAAGTCTGACAAACATCCATGTGTACGAAATGTACTTTTCAAAAATTTGCTTCTCAAAAAATAAAATTGCCGTTCGGATTCGGAATTAAACGGTAGGTTCCTCTATTTATGACAAAAATAAATCTTTGCACACACCTAGGTTGGAGAAGCTATCTTTATGTCCTATATGGGCCGTTTACGCCTAGTATTTATTTCTAGATCTGAGCCATTATGCCATTCTAGTTTCGGCAAATTATAGTGCTTCGACAATATCTATAAATGGTACATTATCTTTTTATACTGCATTTTTAAAAATTTTGATTTTCTTATTGTATAAAATAATTTAATTAAGAATTGTTAATTATTTCTTCTACCAATTATGTCCAAAGTATTTGAAAAAATTTTACTAAAAAAGGTTACAACCGATTATCGAAGAGCGCCGATTAATTCCTGATCACCAATTTGGGTTCAGAATTAAACACTCTACAATCGACCAGGTTTATCGAAAAACCAATGACTTTGAAAAAGCCAATGACAAGAAAAAAAATATGTTCTAGCATTTTTCTCGATGTCTCCCAGGCCTTTGATAAAGTATGGCATACGAGATTAAAACATAAGCTAAAATTAGCCTTTCTTAAACAAATATATGAAATATTAAGTATATTAAGTATACTTATTTAGCGTACAGACTCTTCCGTGTTAAGCACGGAAACGAATATTCCCATTTGCATAGACTCCGTACAAAATCCGTACGCAAATGAAGCTAAATATTTGGAAATGGCATTAGATGCGAAACTAAAATGGAAATCGCACATAAAAAAGAAATGGGAAAAGCTCGCTTTTAAATATAATCAAATGCATTGGCTGCTTGGTCGGCTTGCCAAACTCAGCATGTAAAATAAGCTGCTTTTATACTTTTGTATTAATAAACCAAGGATCCTAGCGAATGTCGTTAGAAGCGATTGCGACTGATTTGCAAACTTAACATATAAACATGTTTTTCGTTTCTTCTCTGGCATTATATTTTTTGTTCGAACGTAACAATTCTTCGTCATTAGTTATGCAAAAAAATGCACAATTAAACTTTTATTTATTACAAACTGATTTCCCACTAATTTACATTTTCAATTTCATATTTATCTCCAGCCCATTAAAAAATATCAAACTTCCTTTATTTAGGTATGAAGATCAATACTGCCCTGCCTCTTTTTAGGCGCTTTCACCCACTCTACAATTATCCCCGATTCTGTATTATTATGCCGCTCTTTTTATACCCTATTTCAATTTTTACACATAATTTTTGACACCCCTTAATATTAGTAGTAGAACCCCAAAAATATATACATATATTTATATATGATCAGGACCAAAACCTTCGACCGAAAAAAAATGTTGAACTAGATATTTAGCCCATTTTTTTTCAACATATCGCTCATACAACGTTTTTGGCCACGCCCACTTTATGGGGGCGTTTTTTCAAACAATATTTTTTTTTCCAAATTTTGTAGAATAAAATAAAATGTTATATATTATGTTCTTAACGCTTTTTTTAAGGCATATACGGACATGGATAGGCATGTATTCATTGTACAAATAAGATAAATAAATCGTTTAATACTGAACAAGTTTAAATAATAATCAAAACTAAGTATGTTTAGGTTTAAGATCTAAATTTTAAAAATTAATTCAATTTGAAAAATAAATATGGGATAACGTTATGTCATATAAGTCACAGATAAGGAATTAACCAGATAGTCAACTCTGAATACCTCTATCCCCTTGAACCCTCAAAATATTTGTGGAAATGGCCGCAAAATTCTCTGTAAAATTTTCATAGCTGTAAATACGTGTGAACGAGAGTGAAGTCGGTGCATCAAAAATATGACATTAGCGCGGTGAGTTTTGCAACATTTCCAAATTGCACCAAAAATATAAGGAAAGGCTACAGTCCGCTTGGACCAAACAGTATGAATTCAAATTTAATAATTGCACAATCGAGCAAAGTATAAAATATCCGACAAAAATTTAAAAAGAAAAAAAGCTACAACTTGATTTACTAATGTGTTAGTTTAATTTCTCCGCTTTGAGTTTACGACTGGGAATGACAATGTGGTTTTTTGTGGTTAGGAAAGTAAAATTGCATCCAGCTGTGCTTGACTCCTCTTCAGGTCATTAGCTTGGGGTTGCGGATCTGCCTGATTGTTATCCGTTTTTGTTCACAAATTATCTCCACCGCTAAGCTGCTCCCGCCCCGCGCCTCATGTTGCCTACTCGCCAGCTGATCAGCGAGCTTATCTTATTATTGTGATGTTGTTTGACCAATAACTTCTAAAATTCTTGACCTAGTCAGTAAAATATCCTCTAGTAAAGAATATGCTGGATAGTCAAGAGGAAATGTGGAATTCCCAAAGAGCAAGAGTGGTGAGCGGCAGTTTTTGAACGGTTGGAAATATGAGGATGTCTTCCCAGGAATCGACAGGGACCCCAAGGTTTTCAAGTGACTGTTTAGCCTCGTTCGTGGTATCTAACAACTGTTTGATGTCATCGGCTGACCCCTGAACAAGCTTTGGTTGATTAAATAGTTAGTAATCTGAATTGTTTGTCCTTTAACAACCCTAAATTTTGGTATCTTTTGACTTTGCCCACGCAGACTCAAGGCAACCATCAGTGATTGCAGTATTTCGCGGAAGTCGTCCAGCATCGCTGCTTAAATTCGCCTTTAAGTAATGAAGTTTCTGAACATCGGATATAGATGCATTTTTTTTAACTAAACTTTCGAATAAGCCTTTAAATTCCAGCCACATTTCAAATAAACCAGAAAATGTAGGAATTTTGATCGGGGGAGCTTCAGTTTAACAGATAAGGCCTTTGAGACCCTGGCATTGAATTATTCAGGGAAACCTGAACATGGGTTCGGTTGTCTGTAGTATGGAGATGCGTTTTTAATTCTGAAGAATATTTGTAATAGAGTTCATTTAGTTTATGGAACTTTAATGCTTCCATGTACGCAAACCTATGCATCCTCAACCCTGGATCAATAAGAACAGGGTTTAAGGATTAAGACTGAAGAAATATTGTCCTTTTTACAATAGTAACAAAAGTTAGGTGAGAACTTGTATCGTGGCGAAGAATAACCTTCAAATACTAATGTTATCTCATTTCAGTACAGGAGACCTGACGGTAGTGGAAATCCATGGGATGGACGAGAGCTGCACCGTTGCGTGGGTCTAAATGCCCTACGACGACAGTACCTCGGTCTCCCTGGACTCTGTGAGGGGGCTAGTGACAGCGTCCACCTTCATTACAGCAAATATAACGGAGGTTTTGGACGTAACTTTCGTATCCCAAAACAGTCTTGTTCAAGTAACTAACTGGAGGGTATCTAGCAAGGCATCTCTATCAGATCACTGCTGGATACTCTTTGACCTACATGTCGGCTATCGGGACAGAAATGTTTTCAGAAAAGCAAGGAGAGCGAACTGCAAAATATAAAATGTTAATGTAAATACTAAGTCCCAAATCCACCAAAAGATAAAATAAAATTAAAGCGTTGCTAGCGAAAATCAATAAATTGATAAAGAAATCAATACCAGATTAAAATTTGTATAGTTAATCTTGAGATTTGGGACAATTTAACTTTAACTTTTGTCTAGGATTTGTATCTTAACCATCCCTTTAACCACAAAAGCATCTTTAGAACAATATAATAAAAGGATAGAGGAGCTTTGCTGAAATAAATAATTTGTTTTAACATCAACCACTATTACACCTTTAATAACCTATTACATTTGCCTTAATATCATAATATCAAAGTACTACAAAATTTGCCAACCTTTAACAAATCCAGAGTTTCTACAATTCAAATGTGTTTATACCGTATCCAAAGAGTATATTAATTCTGACACATAGTTTTTAACACCCCTTAATCTTCGTTGTAGACCCCCTAAAATGATCAGCATCAAATCTTAGACTTTTAAGCAATGTCCGTCCATTCGTCCGTCCGTAACCAACTTTTAGGCATTTAAATTAAAGTTAGGAAGCTGAAATTTGGAACATATACTCTCTAGGGTCCCGAATTTTTTTTTTAACTTCCATGATGGATAGATGATCGATCTCCTCAGAGATGTTTTTGTGCTCTTGTCTGATGAGATGCTGGAACAATTCATCCAAGTGTCGTTTACTGCCATTAAAATTCATCGCGTTATCACTACAAATTTCTCTGCCTCTGTGCGACGCAAAACGATTGAGGGCGCCAATAAACACGGTGTTTGAGAGGTGGCAAAGGGGTTAAGGGAGGCTAATTTGTTTCTTTCTTTAACACTTCACCTGCCGCGATTATGTTGATTTTGGACGCAGTACAGATGGATTGGTGCCACTTTACGAAGATAAAATTTTCTTTTTTGAAATTGAGCGTTCACTAGCCGAAAGGGACTAGTTTACACGAGATGATGGGCTTACACGAGAGTTTGAATAAAAAGCGTCGAATGTAGGCGAGCACACGGATACAATTGAGAAATGATGATGAATTGTTTACGAGAATTTTGAAAATGGGATTGGGTTAAACATTTGATAAATGCACTTTGATAGAAGGATTTTTGCGTTCTTCAAGCTGTTCATATGAAAATAAAAATTTTAGGTTTACGGGGTTAGGCCATTGATTTCGATCATGCCTTATCCACGGTGGTCCGAACTACCATAACTCATTAAGTAATAAATTATAGGGCGGGATACCACGAGAAGCGCAGTACGCCGGTTTCTCATATGATCGTACGCGATGCTCTCTGGCACATCTGAAAACCAATGATTTCAGAAACAGTCCACGCAAAAACATTCATTTCTTTGTACTTCAAATAAATTTTAAATTTTTGAATACGGCTCCACAAAGTTCGAGTCGAGGAAGCGGGAGGCTACTATCCGATAGAACTACAAGCCCATTGTACTACCTTTCAGACACCGTACATTAATGTACTCACTTTTCCCGTCTTTCGAAGACAAATGAGAAGGAGCTTTAGTGATGATGAGCTTAGATGTTCGGCACTCACCACGTCCGACCCGAAAATCCGGACAACTGCAGAGAAAGTGTTCTGCTGTGTCATCATCCTCACCGCAAGCAGGACAGGTAGTGGTGTCGTTTAAGCCCAACACATTTAAGTATTCAGCAAATGCTTGGTGGCCCGAAAGGACGCCTACAAGCAGCCTACAGTCGATTCTCCTCAGAGATAGAAGAAAAGATGCTGACCTTTTGCAAATGTCCGGGCCCAGTAGTTTGATCTGTCTATATCTACTGCAATCGCGCCACCGAATCTTGTGTTCACGAGAAACCCAAGAATCACTGGAAGACATGACTAAAGATGTAGGCAGACCCAACACAAGTTCGGGTCCTGAGAAAACTTCTTCTGAACCTTGCCTAGCAAGCTCATCCGAGATCTCATTTCCCTGGATGCCAGTGTGACATGGCTCCCAGACAAGATTCACTGTGTTCAGTATTCCGACCAAATTCAGAGAAATCCCGGGTGCTAGAGAAGGTCTCTGTGCCGCAGAGACATGCCGTTGTTTGGAGTTTGGCAAAAGAAGCAGTAAACGTTTCCGCAAAAGCCTGTTTCACCAAACAACCGATGCTTATGAGAATAGCGGTCTAATGTAATCCTTCTCGTAAAGAGAACAACCGTGGTTTTAAGAAAATTCACTGAAAGCACATTACTAGTGCACCAAACATCGATAAAAGCTAGGGATCTCTGGGCTTGCGAGCAGACAGCCCCTAGATTTTAACCGACAGGAAGAACGCCGACATCATCCGCAAAAGCTAGAGTGTAGTTTCCACGAATATTGAGAGCCATAAGCAAAGAGTCTACCACCATACACCATAAGAGGGGAGACAGAACACCACCTTGAGGGCAGCCCCTATTTACCCCTGTTATAACGCACTTGCAACAACCTGCATTGGCCAAGAACGTCCTATACATTAGCATTGCTTTAATCCACAACACCAAAGTTTCATCTACACCAGGCTGTCTGGCAGAGTTACACATGTTGTCAAAAGTCGCATTATCAAAAGCACCCTCAATATCGACGAAAATGCTCAACACGTACTCCTTTCAATCCTACCAACAAGGTTTTGAAGCGTAGTCTCGCAGGATGTTCCGCGCTAATAGGGATGTTGCATCTCAGAGAGGGGATATAATCAAAGAGCAACTTTGCGCTCAACCAATCTCTCCAAACTTTTCAGCAAGGAAGATAGACTTATGGGTCTAAAGCTTTTGGCTAGAGTGTAGTCCGACTTACCAATTTTTGGTATGAAAAACACTTTAACCATACGCCAGGGGGAAGGTACTTTGGTAACGTTGGCAAAACCTGACTTAAACCTCGTTTCAGCAAAACTAGATAAATTCCATCCGGACCAGGTGACATGAAACTCTTAAAAGGTGCAATAGCATATTTCATAGCATCAACATACAACACTCCCGATGCAATATACCAGCTTTGCTGCGTGGCATTAGTCGGTTCAAATGTAGCCACCGTCGTTTGAAGGGCTGAAGAACGCTTAGTAACCTGATTTGCCGGGAAGTGAGTCTCAAGGAGAAGCCTGAAAGTCTCCGCCTTTGTCTCAGTGTACGTACCATCAGGTTTAAGGATTGCATCCATTTTACTTGATCTGTCCCTTTTGAGGACTTTCAAAAGCCTACTAGTTGCACTGAAAGATTCGACCTCTTTAGAAAACTTTTTATAGGAGTCGGGAGTTTTCGACTTGCGAATGAGTCTCTTAAAAACTTTTTGTTTCGATGGATAAAGATTCCAGTCTTCTACTAAGTTGGTTTTTAAAAACCGATTTAGGAGCCTCCTAGTTTCTTTACGAAGACACTGCAGTTCGGAGTTCCACAAGAGTACCGATTTTCTGCGGTTGAGGACGTTGTTCAGATCCTGAGCAGACCTCTCCACTCCCTGTCTTGATCTAAGTTTAAGTGGAACTTATATAGAGGCGGCAAGCTCCTCTCTAAACCGTAGCCAGCTCGTTTTTCTCTGATTTCTCCTCTCTTGCGAAGGTTAAAGTTCGCAGTAGATTTGAAATTCGATGTATTAGTGATCTGATGAGGTGCTGTCTTTGGATTCCTTCCAATTTATGATAGACTTCAAATGCCTGTTAGACAGGGTAACGTCAATTACTTGCTGTCTTCTGGCTGTAACAAAGGAAGGTTGATAGGTTACTCATGCTTAGTTCGCCCAATGAATGCATCGCTTGTAGGTTTAATGAATGTTGGGGCTTCCAGAATCCGAGCCCCAGCCGCAGCCGAGAAGACCACGGATGGATTTTGGCTATTGCCAGTACTACCTGGAGTGTTAACATCCTTAAGGTTATTCATTCACCAATATTTGGAGTTTTAACTACAACTCCTATAGGTTAGAGTATACTAACGGATTATTTTGCAGAGGATATGTTTAAAAAAGTTGCCTGAAACACCTCCTCCCTTATCCGGGTTTGGGACTACTGGCGTAACAAGGCAGAGTTGCTTTTTGCTGCAACAAACGAGCAAGTTTCGTTACCAAATAAATCCTTACTAGTGCACTACTAGTTTCTAAGGAAGCATCGCAGAATCCATTGAAATCAGTATTGTCCTTTGAAGTCCACATGATTCGCGGGATATTTAAAGTTTTTAATGTCGGCAGCTGATTACGTATTGAACGCCATTTATCACACAATTCAATTAAAATGGGTTCGTCCTATTAATAATTCTTCCGGCAAAGCTCTTGAAAAATAGTTTTGACGGCTATGACGACTGGAGCAAGGAACCCTATAGGGTCAAATATATTCGCTTCTAAAAGAAAACGGAGCTGAATAAAGGTAAAATGTTCGTTTAGATTTTCCTTGAACGAAAACGAATCCTTGCCTGGGGACCACTTCAAACCAAGAGCTTTGGTCTTCAAAGTTTTTGTGTTCTAACACTCGCTGATCTTCTGGAAGATTTAAAAGCCAACTATTAGGGGTCCATTTGCAGAGATTGATTACTGATTCTGTGAGCACAAGACGAAGCGAAATAGCGTCATCGACAGAATCCGGTCATGACGTCATCGACATAGAAGTCATTGAGTAATATTTCAGCCCCGCGCGGATGTTTTTCCCTTGAGTCGAGTGGCAATTGGTACAGAGTACCAATCCGAACCGTACCAGTCGACAACCGAAAGTGTTTTATAGGTCGATCTGTCGATTCTCTCCAAAGAATTCGCTGAAAGTCCCTATGGGAATTAGCTACTTGTATTTGGCGAAACATGTCCTCTATATCACCCCACAACGTATAAAGATAGCGACGAAAGCGAAGACAATAGAAATATCGCATTGGTACGATTGTCCTTCTAAGAGCAATCCATAGAAAACTACCCTGACCTTGGTTGTGCTGCTGTTATCTCTCATGACGACATTGTGCGGCAAATACAACTCCATTTTTAACACCCGCTGCTGTATAATCACCATTTAGCACGGGGATTCTGGCGGCTTTACGCGAGACCTAGTCTCTGAACACTTTGTTCCTTAACAAATGACACCTATGACCCTGAATCCAGAAGCAATTGTATAACGTATCTTGTTTGTCTTGTACGCGAGCATTAGCAGTAGGCACCAATGTTTGTGTAAATCGAGTGGATTGCATCATCGCTGCATTCACCTTCACCACCGCACCATCACCCAAAAGCGCCCACCAAACAACCATTATTAAGCGCCACGCGATCAACGATCGTATTAGCAAAAGTCTCCAAACTGATAGGTTACCAGTGATGCCCAAAAATCAATTGCAACTAAAAACTAAAAACTACAACTAATTTAGTTGCAGATTTAGTGGAACTAATAACTAATACATTAGTTGTGGACGTAAAATTCATTTTCGAACTAAATTAGTTTTTAATTGTGGTGCGCAATTGAAGTTAATTAGTTGCAAAAAATCAAGACAACTAAAAACTGATAGTTTCAATTGTAGTTTTCGAATAAAAACTAATACCTAAATTATTTTTTTCGTTTTAAATATTGCAGACATGGATGAAAAAGGAATATGAGTGTTAATTAAGTTCGTTAAATAAATTTGGAAGAATAATTTTCGCGTTGCAGGGTATAATATTTGTAAAATGTATCTTTGAGAATGCTGGGATTTTGGGAAGGAAACATAAATTAAATATACTATATTCCAAAGTTTCCAACGATATTTTGTGGAAATAATATTCAATTCTTAAGAATTCTTGAAAATCAATAGATATTGCGGCTTTTTCCTCATATATTATAAGAAGAGGTTTTATGTTTTCCAAATGTACTTATATACTTTAATATTCTCTCTTTTAAATGTACTGCGTTTCTTGATTGAAGATCATAAGCTTGTGCGTAACGACTGTATTTGTCTATTATAGTGAGTATTGTTGTTCCTTTTTGTGGAAAGAAGATGTCTACGTTTTATTACTTCTAATGGATTGTTAGGAGTTTCTGTAAATTCAAATTTTTGTTTGGGAGGGTTTCTCTCACGTTTTTCTGTTTGACATATATCGCAGTAAATTTAGTAATTTTCTGTTTTATATATGGAAAGTAGTATACCCTCCTAATGTGATCGAAGGATTCATTTATTCCTCTTTTATTGATTTCTTTGTGATAGTTTATTACAATTTTATCTTGTTCCCTTTCATCGGTTACATTTTTTAAGAGTTTTGTGCAACGGAGCACTTTACTTTTTTTACTTCTGTGAAAGTGGTTTTTATAAACGTTTTGAAAATCAATAAAAAGTAAAAGGTTTTCAATAAGGATCGCTTTTGGGTTAAAATTATTTTTTATTATTTATATAATGTCAGCTTCAGTGAAATTTTTATATTTTATTACTTTCCTAGTTTTGTTAAAAATTTTCTTTGTTCTAATTTGATTTGCTCCACTTTGGAGTCTTTCTATTATTATTTGGTTTTTAAATAAATTAAGAGGTGTTTCTGAAATTGGTATATATCCCTGGTCATCTTCCTCTGCACTGTGTATTGTAGCTGCTGTTTCAATTTCATTAAGATTTACTTCGATAGGAATTATGCGTAATGCATCTGCATTTGAATTTTTCTTACCCTGTTTAAAATCTATTTCGTAATTATATTCCTTCATTTGAAGTTTCCATATAGCAAGTTTACTATTGGGTTCCTTAATATTCATTAGCCACTTTAAAGGTTTTTGATCTGTGTGTATTAAATTTTGTACCGTAAAGGTAAGGTCTGAAATATTTGGTTGCCCAAATAATTGCTAGGAGTTCTTTTTCAATTGTTGAATAATTTTGTTCGTGTGAATTTAAAGTTCTACTTGCATACCAAAAAGGATGTTCATAACCTTCCTGATTTTGTGATAGAATTGCTCCGATCGCGAAGTTAGATGCGTCTGTGCTTAGAATAAATGGTTTTGAGAGGTCTGGATAGGGTAAAATTGATTCATTTATTAACATATTTCTACAGTCTTCGATACACTTTATGTAAGTTTCATCTTTTATATCTATTTTCTTACCCTTTTTTATTTTTTCTGTTAATGGTTTAGTTAATCTTGCAAAGTCCTTTATGAACTTCCTGTAATATCTTAATAAACCTAAAAATTGCTTTATCTGTTTTTGTGTTTTGGGAATTGGATAATTTTTTACAGCTTCTATTTTCTACATACTACATGTCCTAAAAATGCTACCTCTTTTTTTTAAATAATTACTATTCTTCAAATACCTTTTCTAAATGGTTGATGTGAGTAAATTATTATGTCGTCCATATATACGAGACATATTTTATCGATAAATTCATTAAGAACATTGTCCATTACGCGTTGAAACGTTGCAGGTGCATTCTTTAAGCCCAATGGCATTCGAGTAAACTCATAATGTCCATTGTCGACTGTAAATGCCGTCTTTTTAACACCTCGTGCGTCTACCTTTGGAAGCCATCAGGAATTTGATGGAAGCCTGACCCGAGGTCAATAGTCATGAAATACTGGCACTTTCCTAATTTATCTAGGATTTCATTGATGTTAGGCATAGGGTACCTGTCAATGGTTTTTTCATTCAATTTCCGAAAGTCAATTACGAAACGCCTTTTTTGTATACCATTGGGGTTGACCTTTTTTGGTACTATCCATACCGGTGATGACCACGGTGAATTACTCGCCCTTATTATTCCCTGATTCAACATATCCTTTATTTAAGACTGAATCTTCGCCTATGAGCATAAGGATATCGATAACTCCATGCATATACTGGTTTTTCATCAATTGTTGTGATTACATGTTTCACTGTAATTAAAAACGTAAGATTATGACCGTCTGCCTTAAATAGGTTCAAAATTATTTAGGTGACCAGTTTCTAAATCACTTATTTTAATTTTCGGAATTTCTAAATCTTTTCTATACTGTATGGATGTGTGTTTTCCATACTATATAGTAATGTTAGATCTTTTATTGATCCATGATCGGATTCTTCAGATCTTTCAAGATTTTTGGTAAGGTTTCTTATCAACCATTGATCTATATTTTTAGATCGTTTTGCATCATTTCCCACAGATTCATTATCTGTTTGTACCTGGTCGCTTTCCAACCATTCCATACAAATTTCCTTTTTCTATTAGTTTTATTTTTTCTTTTTATGAATTTATTTGTTTTATCAGATTTCATTGCTTCTACCCGATAATTTTGCGACCATTGCAGCTCTGATTTTTCTGTGATTTTATTCTGTATGGTTGTGTAATATTTAATCTTATTATGCTATCTGAAAAGTTTATTACTTTTATGTTTACTGTCCAATTTTTTGATAAAAATACTTTCTCTAGTATTTTCCCTAGTCTTCATAGCCGTTTTCGACATCTACGGGTACGGTTATTGAACGTATTGTTCGAGGTTGAAATTTGAAAGCTTTTGGAGTGTTTATTTGAGGTTTATATTTAATCTCTAGTTCTTTGTGCCCTCTTCTTAAAACATTCTTTGAGAAATCGATAATTACGTTTTGTGTTTTTAGAATATCGTTACCTATAAGTATATGAAAATATGTGTGGAAATAACACAAAAAGAGTTTTATTGGTGGCTCATCGTCACCAAATTCTTTGAATAAGGGTATTTCAATTTGTTCGTCAATTATTGGAACTTGGCCACTAACTGTATGTACTGATATTGCTGGAATAACTTTCTTTACGTATTCCTTTTGAACTACATTTACAATTTATAATTCATACAATTGATAAGTTTGAACCTGTATCTATTAGGACTTTAGGGGTTCGTTCCTTGTTGCTAGTTAGTACTGTTAGTTCTATTTATGGTAGTTTTACTGTTCCGAGGCCCTCGTATGAAAATTTTCTTTGACGAACATGTCCTGCTTTACTCCTCGGGGTGTATTAAAGTTATTGTTTCTATTAAAATTATTATTCTTATTATTCCTATTGAGGTTATTATTATTACTGAATTGATTATTGTTACTACTCATTCAGTTATAGGCTCTCTGTAAAGTTGATGGTGATGGATCTACTTCCACCGGTATAGGTCTTTTATTTCTACGATTATTTATTTGTTGGGAATTATTTGGAATGTACGGAATGTTCGGAATAGCAGAATAAGTCTGTCTATTAAATGGATAATTTCCAATGTTACTACGATTTGTGTCTACTAAACCTAGAGTTATTTCATATGCCTCTTTTCAAGTATCAGTATCCAGTCTTAAAACAATTTTTTTGAATGGTTCCCTAAATCCTTTTACGAATGTGCCTAGTCCTTCCTTTATATTCCAACGCATCATGCGCAAACTAATTTCTGTATCTTCTTCTGTTTGTCTTAATTTTGTATTAAGTACTATTACTATTTCTAAAATTTGGTCGAAAAATTTCGACAAGATGCCTGTTTGGCGAAGAAGACTTAATTGATTATACAGGGTTCTTTCATCCCTGTGGTCCGAAAAGTGTCTGGGTTGCCGTATAGCCTAAGTCTATCCGATGCCCTATCTTTCGCATAGCTTGTGGGGCATTTTCAATTTGGCGTAAGATATTCCAAACTGTGTCTACACTTTTTGTAAATTTTTTTAGTTCTTTGCTATTTCCCGAAAAATCTGGAAGATTCTTGATAATGTCTGGGATTACTAAGATGTTTGCCATTTTATGTATTGTTATGTGTTCTTTATATTATTTAATATATTCGATTTTAATATGTTCGGTAGAACATTTTATTTTTAAAATTGTTTTTCTTTGTATGTTCCTTAGAACTTCTTATTTAGTCAACTTATTAATTACTTAGAAATTATTTGCTTTTCAAAAAAAAATTCCCTTTCTTAATCTAATCCTCCTTGGTGGTCTTTGGATTTTCTGTTTTTTTTCCTTAAGTGTACTGCTTTCTTTTTAATTGATTTTCTGGTTTTCCCTCTTTGAGTTTACTGCTTTATTCATGTTTCTTCTTATTTATTTTTTGATGTCGTCTTAATTTTTTGGTTTTAACTGCTTTTTTTTTGAGGTCAGTCTTTTCTTTATTTTTGGTTTAGTTATTGGTGTATCGAATTTTTCGATTACGAAAAAAAAAATATAATTACCGATACTTGCGGTTTAAAATATTGTACCGAATTTGGATTTGGTTAACCGACTTGCTGATTTAAAGGTGTACCGAATTCGGATTTGGGTTTCCGACTGCGCCAGTTACGGGTCGAGCGGTGCCGTAACAAAAAAAATAATTTGTTTTTCCCCGGACCACTGGTGGGAATGTCAGATGGAAAGATTGAGTTGAACGTGTAACTGTGAAACTAAACTGATCTGAACTGAACTGCACTGAACTGAACTGAACTCGGGTCTTTCGGTTCGCGGTATTTATACTGCTTAAGTCGTGCGAATGGCTTGTAATATGATCCTAAGATTTGTCAATTATGCAAATCTAACGGATGCATCTGTGTAAACAAATATGATTTCAAATGGTTCCAAGATTCATTAAATTAATAAAAGAAATAGTGGGCGTTAGATGAATAAAAAGATCAATTTCATCATCTTAGAATAACAATTACAATTGCATCATATTATAACTAAGGATACAATGAACACTTTGATGCATTGGCCTTGAATTACTGCTCTAGTGACATAGACAGATAAGCATTATTATGCATGATTGATGACCCATGCAAGTGAGGGTTTGCGGTTGCTGTAACCTTTGAGTATGCTTTGGGAAGGCGTGACGTCAGTCATTGCCGTAACTATATATTGAATTAATTAGCCACTCTTTTTAACAGCCGACTTTATTTGTCAAGTTTTGTTTCGTAATTTTTTTTTTATGAAAATAAACATATAGCAAATTTTGTTAGAAAGGTGTTTTCATGTACCAAAAATAATACTTGTAAGAATTTGGATCACTTTTTTATTAAAAAAAAAACTTTTTAAACCAGTGCCCAATTATGTAAATGTACCTAAACTGCTTCAATATAAACATCCATAACGAAATCCGTGTTTGTAAAGCAATACTTAAATGTATTGTCAACCGATCAACTTACTTATTATAATTAAATCTATATTAACCGCATATTTTGCACCCAAATTGTGAGGTGTAATCTGCTCCAATTCATCAACTGTTCCCAACTTCTCGCTATAAAAATTGACATTTAATATCATTTCAATGACCGCCCCCATTAAAACCCATACAATTCGATACATGTGTGCACGGTTCCCACCTGATTTGCACGTAAAAACCCATTTTAGTGAAAATAAAGTGGGTTTTTTCAGCTCGACTTAGCTTGTAGGCAAGCTGAGAAATTCTCTCCCGAGTTGACTATCTGGTTAATTCTTCGTCTTTGATTGCTGCGCGGGAAATCATTCCCTTTGTACGACCACGCTTTATCTTAGTAAAGTTAATTTTAGGTTATAAGATAGGTTTCGATGAATTGATAAAAATCCAAACCGAAATAATAATGCGCTAATACCAACAAGTTGAATTTATTTTCTTAAAAAAAAAATAGCCATACATATACATATACAAGATTAATGTTCGATAGGCGACCAAATTAACTTGGAATCACAGATGAGTAATTATACAGGTAGTCGGCTGAGAGAATTTTTGGCCCATAGTTTTTTATTTGCTTCAAAAATGTGTAGAACTGTGCCCGAAAAAGTTTGAAGACATATTAAAAGTCAAACTGACCTGTGTCCAATAACATAATAATAATATGAGAGGGTTTATAGTGAATTTGCAAAAGAATAAAATTATGTTGAATGTTTTCAATTATTATGTATTATTTTAGTTATACCTAACATACATATTTTTTGGGTAAACATTTTTAAGCAGTTTCGTAAACATTTTGGCAGCTACGCAAGTTAAAAAAAAACATAAGGAAAGGCTACAGTCCGCTTGAGTCGAACAGTATGATACCCTATCCTTATGTCTATATACCCCAAAGAAAAAAAGCATTAGGAAGATGATGGATAGCATTTTATTTCATTCTATGAAATTTATAGAAAATATTTTTTTTTTTAAAAACGCCCACGAAAACTGGGCGTGCCCAAAAACTTTGTATAGGCGATATATTGGAAAATATTTTGGCTAAATATATTGTTAAACATTTTTTTTCGATTTCTATAAAAATTTTCGAAGAAAACAGCATTTTAATGAATAACTTTAAGGGCCTCAAAAGTTGATACGGACGGACGGACGGACATTGCTTAATAGTCTTAGATTTTGGTCCTGATCATAAATATATATACTTTTAGGGGTCTGTGACGAATATTAAGGAGTGTTACAAACTATGTGTCAAAATTAATATACCCTTAGGAAAGGGTATAAATATGGAGTATCAAATTTTGTTTGCCGGTAATTAAACTAATTTAGCAGTTTAAAATTCTCAGTAATAATAAAATAATGTTGTTGGTTGATTTATCGAATGTAGAGTAATATATTTAAAATTCAATCAATAGAATTTAGTAAAATTACTAAAATTGTAGGTAAAATAAATAAATGCTCAGTGAATGAAATTAATGAGTAAAGCGTGATCAGTTAACTGACTATTTCAAAAATTTAACAGAGCATTTCATTGATTCACTGCTCAAATATTGATCGCACTTTCGTTTAAAACTTAATTTACTAACCGCTTTTTAACTGACAATTCTTGACTGCATGTAAGTATTTCTTAAACACAGCAATGTAAATTTTACTATTCAATCTAAGGATAATAACGTTATTAAAACCCCAAAATAGTAGGAGTGGCATAAAGCAAATTTGCTAAGGAGGTCGGAGTCTACATATTTTGTGAGGGTCCTAGTGCTTTATTCCATCAACAGTTTCAAACAGTTTCTTCTTAATTGTGGGCGAGGCAGTGGGCATATCGAAAAATTTCATTGCAAACACCACCATTTCGGGACTCTAGGTAGTATATGTTCCAAATTTTAGCTTTCTAGCTTTCATTTTAATGCCTAAAAATTGGTGACGGACAGACGTTGCTAAATGGTCTTAGATTTTGATGCTGATCATAAACATATATACTGTTAGGGGTCTGTGACGAATATTAAGGGGTGTTACAAACTAAACTATATGTCAAAATTAATATACCCTTGTAGATAATAAAATTATAATAAAAACATACTTATAAAGGAGGGCTGTGCCTACATATCTTGTAAAGGTTCCAATACTCTATCTCTCTAACTTTAGCCTTAAATTTTTTTTTTCTAAATTGTGGGCGTGGCAGTGGGCGGATTTAAAAACTTTTAACACTTAACCATTTCGGGATCCTCTAAATTTCAGCTTCCTAGCATAAATTTAAAGGCCTCAAAAGTTGATACGGACGGACGGACGGATTGCTTATAGTCTTATACTTTTACGGGTCTACGACGAATATTGGGTGTTACAAACTATGTGTCAAAATAAATATACCCTGATAGGGTATAAAAATGTTTGAGAAAAAAAAACCTAAAAAGTGGGAGTGGCCTAAAACTTTATATGGGTGATATATTGTAGAAAAATATTGGTTAAATATTTTGTTAAGCATTTTTTTCGGCTTCCATGAAAATTTTCGACGAAAAGAACATTTTAATAAAAAAAACTCCCACAAAAAGTAGGCGTGGCAAAAAACCTTACATGACAGACTTATAAAGAAGGGCAGTGCTTAGATTTCCTATGATCTTTCTTTAAAACGTTTTTTTCTTAATTGTGGGCGTGGCAATGGGCGGATTTAATAAAATTTAACACTTTACCATTTCGGGATCCTAGGGACTATATGCTCAAAATTTCAGCTTCCTAGCACAAATTCAAAGGCATCAAAAGTTGATACGGACGGACGGACGGACATTGCTAAATAGCCTTCGGTTTTGGTCCTGATCATAAATATACATTTAGGGGATGAATATTCAGGGGTGTTACAAACTATGTGTCAATATTAATATACCCTTAGTATAGGGTATACAAATACTGAAGTGGAATATAAATATTTCACTCCGCAAAGTAAGTGGAATATTTTGAAATGAAGCTAATGGTCACACTGGTGAGGAGTGTTCCTAACTTGTGGGCTAAAGTGCATGCAGCAGTTTTGTGTGGGACGAAAAATAGAGTATAGGGGCTTAAATTTGTAGGTACCTACTATGTATGGACAACAAAGTTCCTAAAGTTTATGGTGTGAAATTCAAAGATTATAGATTTAGGTACTTTATGGCTTTTTTTGTAGGGCGTAATTTACTAAAAAATGCGTTTTTATTTTATCTGTAACGCCACACCACACCTCAATATCGTCTCTAATTATTACAAACACCTCAATATTACTTACTACTAGAAATACATAATACCTATGTATGTACATTCAATTAAATTTATTAACTAATTTTGTGCGCGTGAATTTTCTTTCCAAATTCGTCGATGCTTGCCTTTCAATTTCGTTACACACGGTCTTTCTTTGTATTGGCGGCATTCGCCGCCGATAGTTCTAACGTCTTCGATTTCCTTGCCTGTATCAAGCTCGAGCATTCGAGAAACGAAAACGAACGATAAAACAACTGACTGACTCGCATTTAGTTTGTTACATCTCAGTGAGTAGGTACATATCTATGTACATATGTATCTATCTATCCGTTCAGAATGGAAATTGTGAAAAATTTGTCACCGTCGCTGACATGAAACGTGGAATTGATCAAGATTAGTTTTGTTAGTGAGAACTGAACGGTACAAATTATTTCCAGGTGTTTCAAATAGTGCCACATTTGTTAGTTCGAATCATATCCAATTATTAATAAGTGCAAAAGTTCAACTAATCTTCCACAATATGCCAAGGGTACGTGTTAGAATAAACAGATATTATAGAAGTATGTATATAATTATACAGAGATAATATAGACGCACTTCAATGTTTTTCTTGTTTTTCCGTTTTATATCTACATATGTGTACCTACTCAAATGTGAATTCTTATCATGTTTTTCTATGTAGTATCTATATAAATTCATTCATTTGTCGCTTTGGAAACTTATTTGTTGTTGCGTTTAATTTTGTAAGAATACTTTGGGAAGGGAATTTTAGTTAAATGTTATGTTAATTTTTTTAAAAGAATAATTAGGAGCAAATTGCGGGAAGGCTTCTTTTCCATGCCTTTAAATAGATATTATTAAATTCGTTTGAATACATTGCAGCTGTAGTTGTGAAAAAAAATGAAAACAAAATAGTGACATGACGTCACTTATGTTTGATTCTTTGCAGAAGTGAAAGAGAACCCAAATAGAATGAACGGAAAAAGCTTTTTCACTTCTTAAATTTACATTCTTTGAAATGTAAAACGGGTAGAATTGTCTCTCAGGAAAATATATAGAAATGCTCAACAACAGTAGTCAATAGAAGCATTTAACCAATGCTTCTGTGTTAAGGAGGGTGTGTTCTCCGATAATAAATGCAAAAACTTTGTATGGGTGATATGCTAGAAAAAATATTGTCTAAATATGTTGCTATAAAATTGTTTTCGTTTTTTAAAGAAATGTTCGATGAAAACAAAATTGTGTTAAAAAAAAAGCCCTCAAAAAGGAGGCGTGGCAAAAAACTTTATATGACAAACTTGTGAAGGAGTTCAGTGCCTTACTATTTTGTTCAGGTTCGAAACCTTTATCTCTTCAACTGTAGCTTTAAATTGTTTTTATAAATTGTGCGCGTGGCAATGTGCGGATTTAAAAAATGTTAACACCTCACCATTTCGGGACCCTAGGAAGTACGTGTTCCAAATTTTGGTTTTGGTCCTGATGATAAATACTTTCAGGGGTCTACGACAGATATTAAGAGGTGTTACAAACTATGTGTCAAAATTAATATACCCTTAGGATAGGGTATAAACACACAGAAAGGCTTAGAGCGAACGGTATGATACCCTATCCATATCCCTCCCGCTGAAAAAGGCATAGACAATACGTTGGATGACATTATATTTGGTGTATTATAATAAAATCATAAAAATAGGTTTTTTTAAAAACCCCCTCCAAAAATGGACATGGCCAAACACGTTATAAAGGTTAAATGTTGAGGAGAATATTTTTTTTCCATTTAAAAAAATCGTCTCCAAAAAGTGGGCATGGCTAAAATCTTTATATGTGTAGAATGTTGGGAATTGTACTGTACTGTCTAAATATTTTGTTATACATTTTTTTGTGGAAATTTTCGAAGAAAATAACATTTCGTTTTAAAGGCGGTCCCAGTCTACATATTTTGTGAAGGTAATAGTGCTTTATTCCATCAACTTTAGGCTTAAAAAAGATTTTTCTTAATTGTGGGCGTATCAAAAAAGCTCATTTCGGGAACCTAGAGTGTATTTGTTGCAAATTTCAGCTTGCAAGCTTTAATTAAATGGCCTATTGCTATTAAATTGTGGAAAATTGTTGTTGAAATCAAATGAATAAAACAATACCAACATAAAACAGATACGGATTGGTCAAAACTGATAACTGGTACTTAAGAACTAGTGGCCAGTATCTTCACTCTGACTTTGTATCCTGATATGAGTGCAGTCTGGTCATATAACATTGAGGAAATGGCATATTAGCCTAAACATTTCCATTATTTCGATGTGACATTGCTCAACGTGAGTTGGCTTAAATCCATGCATGTAAGCATCATCATCTTGAATCTTATGCACAGTAATTTAATATTATTAATTTATTTTTTATACGTTGATAGCAGACTACTGGTTTTTAAAAGATTAGACAAATCTTTCAGACGCCGCAGTGTGTAAGGTCATCTGAAATCTATTTTATTTAAAATGCAAATGCAGACTGCAGATTTGTCAGCATTTTATCGTTTAAAAAGAAATTCCCCTCACTTTTGATCGTTATATTCTGTCCTAAGGTGGTATTAATTTTGACACATCGCTTGTAACACCCATTTATATTCGTCGTAGACTCCTAAAAGTATAAAATATTTATGACCAGCATCAAAAGCTATGGCGAATTAAAAAATTCGAAGAGGAAATTTTGAAGTATATCGCTAAAGTCCTGAAGTGGTACAGTCTTATTAATAATAAAATTCTACTCGCTCTTTAACTCATGTGTTAGATAGCACACTGCTAAAAAACGTTGTTAACTGCTAAAACGGTTGTTAACTTTTCTAATTAATAATGAATGGTTCTCCATACAATAACTAACTGACTGTTTTTCAAAAAATTAACTTGAAAATGACATCATTGACATAAATTGCACTAAAATATATTACATTCCGGCTGGCATCATCCAAACAAATAACAAATTTAGCTTTATCTCAAATCTAGTATAATATAATTTAATGTTTTTAATTACTTTGTTACATGTTGATAGCAGCCATCACCTGTACGCCCGCCTTTTTTGTTTCCACCAATGTTTTCCCTTACGAGGGATATTAGTTTCAACATATTTGATTTGAAGAGCATTATTTCTAAATGAAGCACGTTCCAAATTTGTTATAGAATTTATTCTTGTTTTATATGTTTATAAACACTTGCTTTTCTAACTAACTTAACTATAACTATGCAGAGGCGATATCGTAACCAACCCAACACGCATCCACTGGGTCAAACTGATTAATACAGAGTGAAGATTAAAAATTGATGTTTATACCATTTTATCATCTTAAACATCGCAGATGTACCTAGTTATATAGGATGTTACGACCTTGATGCCGACAATAATTTCATCTTATTTAAAAAAAACCTGAGAAGATAAAAATTGAATTAAGTAAATATAGGTATTGTTTATAATAACTACCACTAGAGCTAAAAAAAATATTACTTGGCCATAAAAATATTATCATTCACAAACATGTGTTATATTTTTGGTTTCTTATTAATAGTCTTTCTCGAAGTCTATTAGAGCCTACCATGATCCATGAAATAAATACCTAAATTATTAATAACCATTAATTATTCTCTTTCCTTTTCTTCGACTTATGTCGTTTTCGTAAGTAAACACATTAAATTTGAATTTGGAGTGTGTTTGACGTTAGCGTGAAAACTAGCCATTGAAATATGTTTTATACAAAATATTATTTCTTTATTTGTGTAATTGAATTTGGTTATAATTTCCACCTAATCTGAGAATTATTAAGTGCGTCAGCAACAACAATTACTCTTATCGATTTTGACGTTTGTGGTAATTGGTTGGATTAGTGCTTTTGGTTCTGAACGTAAAGTCAAGAGCTTCTTTCAGGAGAGGAACTGTCATTTTAGTACCAAACGAACAGTTTCAGAAGAGTCCGCAAGTCTTCCGGATTACCAAACGAAAACGACATTAAATAAATATTTATATGATATCTAAACCTAGGTTCAAATCTCTACTATATGGATTGTATGTTATGCTTCTATTCACAAGCCTTATAGAGAATCTTGTTATTGACTTGGAATAGCAATCTTTAAAGAAGCTATTCTATTTCAGACCTCAACCAACTAACTTCGAAAGGCCTTATAGCCACCTCGGTAAATAAAAAAAATCTCTCCCTTCTGAAATTGAAATTGAGATTGAAGTGAAATTGTTTCCCAAAAACTTTAAAGAAACTTTTTCTGAAAGTATAAGCTGATAAATAGTAAACATCCATAAACCCAGATGAGTAATTAAACAGATAGTCGACTCAGCATACCCCTGTCCATTTGAACCCGCAAAAAATTTTAAAAATGGCAAAAAAATCCTCTCTCAAATGTTCTGTCTGTGAATACAGCTGTGAGGCAGCCAAATAAAGTACGGCGCAATTGATGTGTCAAAAATGTGTCATTAGCGCTGGAAGTTTTGCAAGAATTCCAAATTAGCAACAACAAACAGCTGATTATAGCAGATGTGTTGGGGAAGTGCTGCGAAGTATTGAGTTAACGTAGTTCAAGTTTAATAGATATTTTAATTGACATGTTTATCAAGAAAAAAATAGTTATTTTATAACAATGAAGTTGTTGCAATTAAATACAAATATGTTTTGTGTTTATAATAAATAGTTATCAATTTTTTACCTGCTTTAAAATAAACATACTTGGGTTGTTATATTTTTCCATTTTGGTTAATAAACTGACATTAAATGTATATATTATTGTATTATTGCATGAATATTATATATTACTAAATTAGTAATGCTTGGGCTGCCTCAATTTGATTTGCTTGTAAAAACATATACGAATACAGTACTACGCCTTTTTGAAGCAAATAAAAAATGTAAGCCAGACAAATGAAGTTAAATCTAATTTGCTTAATTACCCGCTAAAAATAAGTGTGGGGAGTTTTGCAACATTTCCAAATCCAAATCACGGCGGATGTTTTGGGAAATAGGAAGTGCTGCGAAGTGTTGAGTTTACGTAATTCAACTTTAATAGCTATTTTAATGTAAATGTTTATGATGAAACATAAAATTAATTACACATTAAGCACAAATTATTCAATTCGAATATTTTTGTTCTTTTACGTTTAGAGAGAAACAAATTAACTAGTAATGGTTAATGAACGTAATCCTCGTTACTCAGTAACGAATACAGACGGTTTGCTATAGCTCTATTATCTTCATTAAAAACAATATGTTTGCTTCGTTTTACGGTAATTTCTGGGTTTTCATTCATGATTCATTTTAATATGATCAATATTACCTAACAAAACAAAAATTCATATATATTATCTTATGTCAATTTCCATGCACCCTGTTGGAGTAGTTCTTACCAAAATGACACTTCGGTTTCCAAGGAACATGCATCACATGTACAGTCAGCCACGATAGTCTACATACACCCTTGAAAAGTGTGAAATCAACAATAATAAATAGGTACATTTTCACTATTTTTTCTTATTAGTATATTATATTTACGTCATTTTTCAAACCAATTCAATAAAAATAAGAAAAAAAGCAAAACCCCATCTCACGAAAGTCTAAATACAAGTAATAATTAATATTTTAATTAACAAAAAAGAAATTTTAAAATCGTGATTAGTATATTGTTTGACCGCCGTTTGAGTTCTAGATTGCTTTTAGTCTTCTGGGCATTGAAAGTACAAGATTTTCTCTAACGCTAGGCGTTATGGAAGTCCAAGCATTTTTTAGAGCCGTTTTGAGGGAGTTTCGGTCAGTTATCTTATACTTACGAATATACAGATATGGTCAATTACATTGAGATCTGGTGAGTGTGGTGGTGGGTGAAGTTGTTTTGGGACCCTAAGCACCAACCATTCTTTTACAATTTTAGACGTTAGAATCGTTGTCTTGGTATAGAATCCAGCTGTTACCAAATCCGCAGAAGAATGCAAATTATCGCGAAAAATATCGAGATACTGGTAACGGTCCATGTTGCCTTTAATAAAAACTAGTCTTCCAACTCCAGAAGCTGCCATTGCTCCCCAAACCATTACATGACCACCACTGTGCTTGACTGTAGGAACCAGATTTTTTGCTTACATTTCTTGGTTGACTTTTCGCCAAACTTTCCCCCTGCCATCGGATCCGAAGATGTTAAATTTGCTTTCGTCCCTGAAAAGTACTGTTTTCCAAAAACTGTGATCGTTCGTCATGTGCTCGACTTTTACCCACCATTTTTGGAATTTCACCATAACTTTTATATTCGCTGTGAAGTCTTACGATACGATTTCTTACTTCAATCGATATTTCCTTTCTAGTCGCCATTTTCACTAACTTTATCTCCAAAAAAATATGGTTATTACAACCGTCAAAGTACAACTTGGTCAAAATTAACAAAAATAGCGTTTTGTGCAAAAAAACTAGCGGTATTTTTCAACGCTACGCCTGGAAAGCCGCTGTATTTAGACTTTTGTGAGATGGGTTTTTGCTTTTTTTCTTATTTTTATTGAGTTTAAAAAATTAATTGTTTTTGTTTTTTACATACCCGTAAATATACTCACTTATAAAAATAAATTGGAAATTTACCTATTATTGTTGATTTTACACTTTTCAAGGGTTTATGTAGACTTTCGTGACTGACTGTATATGCACTACCACCAAGCCGATTCGACATTTCTCGCACGTCCTGTCATTTTGTTTGTTTTCAGCGTGGACCAGCGTTAAGGCCCCGACCGATGGTTTTTTTACACTGACATACACTCCAGCCCGCTTTTAGAAAAACGTTATGTGAAATCCTCATTAATGTATCTTATGCTACGTCTCCATCGAACACTAAACCGAGATTAAGCACAAAAGATTAAAAATTAATCTTTTAGCGTCTCTAGCAAAAAAAAGGAGATTAACATATAGGTTTTCTCCCAACCCGCTCTCTGGCCCTTAAATTTGCGCACAAAATGTCCAACATCTGGTTGTCAAATCGCTTGCTCGCCCTCAATTCTCAGGTACCAACGTCACTTTAGACATATTCAGGTATTTAGTGTGTTCACCAACCGATTCTTACATGCAAACCCTTAATAATATAATCTTTCAAGATTATTTTTAATCTTGTATTATTTAGCGGATTAAAATTTGTATTTGTATTTTGATTAAGGGCAAAATCATCTTCATCTCGCTTTAATGTTCGGTGGAGACGTAGCATTACGCAGAATAGCCGTATGCTATAGCGGGCGTAAAATGTTTTGTGCTATCTTTTTATTATATGTGATTGAGTATAAAGATTAAAATCAATCCTTTTTACCTGTTTTCACTTATAGGACCTATTTGTTGTATTGTTTTGTTTGCACTAGAACGAGTTGCACATGTATGGAAAGTGTCCCTACTAACTGTAAGTACATATATATACTCTGATCTTGATCAACATAATATTTGATGCTGATCACAAACTAATGTATGTACTTTTAGTAGTCAGACTGCCCCTGAATGAGGCTACTTCTCAAACATATTATATTATATTTTTCTATACCTCACGGGTAATTCCAAAAAAAAATTAGACGAGTTTTATTTTTTGACATTTTCTAGTCAGTGATCGCGTCTTCTTCATTTGACAGAAAAACTGTTGTTTTATAAGATTTTGTTAAGTGTTTCTCAAAGATACGAATTTAAATTATTTAGAGATCAAATTAATACAAAATGATTACGCATCCGAATAGTATTATGTCCGATGTTATGTTTGTGTTTGTCAACGAAACATAACAAATTATGTGTGCCGACTTTGCTGACGAAAATGTATATTTTGTTCACCCATGAATACAAATACAATTCTTGGAAAAGATTGTTCAGAGGTATGCACTTCACTATAAACTATAAAATCCACTATTAAGTTACTTATAATTTATTTTGTCTTCCAATCGATAAATTTAGAATTTAAATGTTATTTTGTTTAAATGTTACCTTTTGACAGCTGACAAAGAAAAATTTGTTGTTTGAACTCCTCAACATATGTAATGGTTTTTGATTTTTAAGTGAAAATATTAGCAAAAAGGTAACGTGTTCCTTTGTTATCTTGTGATTATTTCATTGAGTTCAAAAAAAATTCATTTTCAGATGCATCAAACAATAATGAATAAAGTCACCGGTGAATTATAACTGTCTTGTATTAAATTGACTGTTCATTTTTAACATAAACCTGAATTTGCATATATATTTTTTGGAAGAAAGCTTATAAAAAGCTTTTACCTAAATTTTTTAACGTCAACTGAAAGAAAAAAAAAGAAACGTTGCTCTCCACCTACAGTAGCGCCAAATATCAAACGTCAAAAAAGGAAAGAGTTAAAAAAGTTAAAAAGCATTTGCAAGAATTAATTCGAATTTTCATGTTGTAGCATATTGCTTTGATATTCAGTTTTTTATTCCGCCCGCCAGAACACCACCGGTTCGGTTTGGTATCTCGAGCATAAAATTTCTTTACCAACACAACGCTCGAAATCTTTCATCATCGCCTACTTCCAGCTTTAAAGTGGTACGGAATCAATAATCGTCAACGAGCTCTTGAATCCGTTTTGCATTTAGTTTGAGGCTACGGCAGGGGTACTTCATAAATTGCACTGAATATAGCCATTTCTAAAGAACACGTAATTGCATTGAATCGGTAAGTGCAGTTTGGGCGATTAATAGGCCGACTTTTTTTATCATTCCTTTCTATATATGTACCTATGTACCAGAAACTGTGTTAACACCTCACCGGTCTTTTTATTGGAAAACTCGCAGATCGTTGTGTATAGGCGCAGTGTATTAGTGCGTATCGAATTCGGCCAGTGATCGCTTTAAAAATACACTTCCTCATTGTTGTTACCCTTCAGCAGTCGGGTGCTGGGTGTACATTTTATTTATTGTTATACATATATGTATGTTTATATATTGTGTTTTAATTGGGCATTATAAGCGATTAATTATTGTCACTTAAAATTGCAGGTTCACTTTGCGAACTCCAGTCCAACGCGAGTGCCAATGTCTGACGTTGAAGAACACCTCACCCCTAATGATGGTAAGTTATTTTTTATTAACATACATATATTTGTTGTGCATTTTATCATAAATTTTCCTATTGTCGGAGGCTTGTGAACTGGTGGTGATTTTTTAGTATAATTTGTTCCGCTTAACTGCTGAAACTGCTCCACAATGTTGCAAAACAGTCCTAGAAGTAAGTGAAGCCCATTTATGGTGATTCCTTCCGATAGACAATAAAAATATAAAATAGAATATCTCGCACCATTTGATTAGAGCTATCTTAGGTCATCAAAAGCCACACTCCCTAGAATGTTTTTAGTTTAAACTCAAGTTTGAAATAATTTTTTTTAGGTTTTTTATACCTATTTATAAACGTTATTGTTTTATTTTGTTAATTAATTTATTGTTTTTCTGAATTTTTAGAAGAGATGCTACGAATCGCGCCGTATGATGTTATCATTCTGAATAAAGTCGAGGGGTCTAATGACGGTGAACTGACAGGAACTGTTGACATAACATGCACAAGCAAATATGCAATCACATATAAGGTAAGTTGGATATAAATTTGTTATGTCGTTTTCTATAAACACATTGTAGTGTAAATGTGTTTCTATAATCCTCTTAAGCAAAATGTGTACATATAATATCTGTTGTTAAACTTTTGTAGAACATTTGTAGTACAATTGTGTAAGAAAGTTTGTTCTTCAGTCTAGTTTCGTTCTGCATTCGCATTTTTTTTTTTTGGATTTTAGTCAATGCAATATGCCTGATAATGAGCCTATAAAAGAAATAAATATCAGAACTTTGCAGGTTTTCCTGCAAAATACCATCATCTCAGCTGACGAAGCTTTCCCGCTATTTCATCCACCCTAATTTCACACAATAAATTGATGTCATAATTACACGATGTGGTAAAATTTTACAAGACTGCACCATTGTATTCGAGTTCCTTTTTATGTCCTAAACTCAAATCTGCTAAAAAAAATTGGCGCTCTCTTACCGTTTGGGCGTGGCACGCCCCAAAGTTTTGACAATGGCCTATGCGATGGAATGTCCAAATGTTATAAAATTAATTTTATTTTACTCGTAAAAGGGTGGTTAATTACACTCCATTCCAGAAATTTTGGTACCATTTCATAGGCCATTTTCGAAACTTTTGGACGTGCCACTCCCAAACGGTAAGAATTGCAGACTTGAGTTTAGGACATCAAAAGGAAATGGAATACAAAATTTGAACGATTTCGGAGATGATGCAGTCTTGTGAAATCTAGCCCAAGATGATCCGCTATTAAAAAATTAGTCCTTAATTTTTGAACTTTTCGCACTCGGCAAAAACTTTCCTTTAAAAAAATATCGAGGAAAGGCCGAAGTGAATAAGAATGGTCTTATCTCTTCTGATCTGGTCTGATCTCTTTCATCTTTTTCAAAAACTCTGAAGTTGTCTTTTCCGGTACAACAATTTTTCGCATTAAATGACATATGTAAATGCCTTCGCTAATTCTAATGCAATTTCTGGCACTTCTTCAAAGATATTCACGTCTCTTTAAAAGCACTGTATTGAAAAGTTTCATTATAAATACTGTACTGAATTTCTTGGTCATTTAGAAGGTGCTTGTTTAGCGCATTTCTCATTTTCTGAGCCGCTATTTTGAATACGCATTTCCCATTGTTCAAGTTGAATGTTTTTTACTTGAAATTGAGTGCACTTTTCAATCTTATTTAAAAAATAGTTTGAAAACTGCTTTCTTTTTACTTATTACTGTCTTTCGAACTTATCTCTCATGATTTCATTTAGTAGTAGTAGTAGTAGTATTTTACTTTATAGCTTTTATATATTATGTGAATATATAACTTAAATTACTAGCAGGGAATAAAAATAATTTGTTTCTTATTTAAAAAAATAAACTTTAGATCAAAACAACATCACCATTAAAATTCCGTGTTCGTCCAAGTTCTGGAGCCTTGAATCCGGGTTCTACGGTGTCAATAAATGTAATCCTCCAGCCAGGTAGACATGTTTCTGCAGCAAGCAAAGATAAATTTTTGGTTATGTGTACTCCGGTACCTGAAGGAATCGATGTTTCGAACACGCAATTTATTACTGAATTCTGGAAAGCATTACCCCCCAATAGTCCCAATGTACAACAGCATCGTTTGCAGTGCGTTAGCTCTCAAAATGCACAAACTGAACAATTGCGCAACGGACACATGCATACGTATGCCGACGATTCTGGAGAGAGGAAAAATGTTGGCAGTATTGATGTGAGTTTAATTCTTGTGATTATAATACTTTTATATTTTATAGTGAACAACAATATAACTAACTTGTTTTTTTAGGTTGCACAAATGTCAGAAAGTCTAAAACGCATCGAACGACAGATGAGACTGAGTGTGAATCTGCACTGGCTATCGTTGATGGTATTCATCATTGTTTCCATCGCTCTCACATACATAATTAAACAAGAGATCCAGGAACAAAACCCTGATTCCTGCGTAAGTTCAAGATTCCAATGAATAAACCCCAAACATTTTTTTTCTAATTTTAAGCGTTTGCTCGATAGATGTCTAATATTTTGTTGTATTCGGTGCGAAATGTTCTTAAATTTTTTTTATTTTTCGTAATAGTTTTCTTTTTGATATATTAAAAAAACACACTTTTTAACCGAAAAACAAATTACGTGAATATGTTGGATCCGTTAATATTCTTCTTTTTTTAGTTGCTGTATATCATAATTAATGAAATTATTTTTGTAGAGTAATAATGTGTACACAGTCGCACCGAAGAATGAAATGTAGAACACAAAATATATTTAATATGTAACTGTGGGTATATACATGATTCAATAACACAATCCTTTAGGACATATTGCCCTTTTCCGATTATAATGATTGTAATAAATTGAAATAAAAAATCTATATATATATTTCTTAAAAAAAAATTAGTTTAAGAGCATTTTATTTTATTATTATAATGAAGTAACACAGCCCGGGCATTACTAAAGTGAAGGATTAGGAAACAATAGATACCGATGCACGTTGGGCGAGTATTGTGGTTGAACTGCTGTACAGTTAGTGGAATGCAACTGTCTATTTCGTTTCAGCACTTATGTTGGAAGTTACGATAAAAGAACGATAGTCAGGAAGTATTGCGACGATGACTAAGGCAGTCAAGCAATTTCGCAATGTCACTATTGCCAATATGTTTAATCGCACGTTTTGGAATACTGTCCAGTAGCTCAAAATATGTAATTGGTGCACCAGACCAGATATGAGCATTACACTCAAGTTTGGGGCGAATAAACACCTTATAAATTCTGTCTAGATGGGATGAAATATTTGGGGTGGGGAGAAAGATTCGCCTTTTTTTGGGACGGGCTGGAAAAATGCTATTTTCCGCCTTCTCGGAAAGAGCCCTGAAGAATAGGACAGATAAAAAAGCTTACAAAGTGGTTTTGCCAGCGTGGAAAATCACCTCTTCAGAACGATAGGGGAAACACCAACTGGACCAGCGGATTTATGTATGTTGAGAAGAACTCTTGCCACTGTACGACTGCGAAAATGAAAACGAATTTTTAATATTCTTGACATTGCAGTCATTTCTGGCTCGTTTGAACTTTTTTCGGTTTTCCTCAGTTGGTTTGGCCTTAAATAACCAAAAACTTACCTCCTTAGCCCTGATAGCTTCTTTACAGCTCAAGTCACACCACGCGTTTTCCTAAGGTTTGATACTCTTTATCCTGGATGGGATAAAGCATTTCATACCCAGATGAATTATATTTGTAATCATATCGGCAGCGGCATCCACGTCGTTGTCGAGAAAGCACAATGACCAGTTAAAACTCCTAAAGAAACCATTGAAAGCTTCCCAGTTGGCTTTCTCGTATTGCCATACGGTTCTTTTAGGAGCTTGTTCTTTAACTCTGTGGTTGGAGTACGAGAAATTCGCCGATATAATACAACGGTCTGACGAACCTAGAGGTGATAATACATTTTAAGCGTACCTATCAGAGTGGGAGGTAAGAAACAAGTCCAGAGTGTTGGCGTTTTGACCGCCAATGTCCGGTATCCGTGTCGGCTCATTTACAAGCTGGGTCAAATTACTAACCTCAGCGAAGATCTCGACATACCTTCCTTCGGGTGTTGCCTGTCGAGAATGTCGAAGCCAACTTGAATTGTGTATATTGAAATGGCACGCAATGACGATTTCAGTACGAGGATAATGCGTTACAATTCTGGTGATGGAATCAGACAGTGCATCAAACTCATTATAAGTCGAATGCCTGTCCTGGTTACGGCTTCTGTAAATAAATCAGTAGTGAATTAATTGCTTACGGACATGGAATTTTGGTCAAATATAATTAAATTCCGGATTGGAACATTGGCCATATTGAGGTAGGAGTTGGTTACTACGTATAAAATATTGGCCCTTAACCCACGACTTGCTCACGTCAATTCTAAAATTCTTACACATAACAACAAACATACCCAAAAAAACTCATCTCCGACGCTGACTAAGCCAGGCCGTATCGTGCAGATCCTGATGCAGCTTTCCAAAACAAATCACTGTAGGTGTTATACCCGTACAATGAATTGCTTTGGTCTACCAACAAAATCTACACAACGCGACCCGCTAGCCAAGCAAAGCAGCAGAAAACGACAGGGAAAGTGCCGAAGAGGAATGCCCTAACACAATACACTTTTTTTGTTGATTTTTTTTCACAATCCCTGCACTGCGCTAATCGCGAGCGCGCTGTGCAGAAACCAAAAATAAGTGCAGTGTGCATGCGTTGGGTGGTTGATCGGTACTTATATCCAGAGCGGCTGAGAGAGCTGCCCACGAGCTCTACATGCAAAAAAGAAGCGAGGAACACCGTAATAAGTCTCCTGAATATCGCGTGTAAGATCTTGTCGCCTGTATTGTGTGGACGCCTAAAACCTGGGCCAAAACAGCTGGTTTATTGAGATTCGCCTGGGCGTACAATGCTCACGTCAATCCTAAAATTCCTACACATAACAAAAAATAAACACAAAATACTCAACTCCGACGCTGACATAGCTGTATATGTGTCATCCTCCTCACCGGAAGCAGGACAGGTAATGGTGTTGCTTAAGCCCAACACATTTAAGTGTTTAGCAAAAGCTTGGTGGCCCGAAAGGACGTCTACAACCAGCCTACACTCGATTCTCCTCAGAGATAGACGAAAAGATGCTGACCTTTGGCAAATGTCCCGCGAGCAGTAGTTTGGTCTGTCTACATCCACCGCAATCGCGCCACCGAACATTGTGTTCAAGAGAAACCCAAGAATCAATGGAAGACATGACTAAAGATGTAGGCAGACCCAACACAGACCCAACACAGGTTCGGGTCCTGAGAATACTTCTTCCGAATATTGCCTAGCAAGCTCATCCGAGATCTCATTTCCCTGAATGCCAGTGTGACCTGGGACCCAGCCAAGATTCACTGTATTCAGTCTCCCGACCAAATTCAGAGAAAGCTTGAGTTCTATCATTAACTTGGACGAGGTAAGAGGGCTTAGCAGCACTTTTAATGCAGCTTGGCTATAACTACAAATGCCTCTAGCCGGCACCTGTTGTTCACAATATAGCGCATAGCCATTAGGAAATTGGAAATATTTTCAAAAATAATACGCTAGGGGAAGGTATATAGGCCAAGGCTAAGCTCGCAGTGAAAATTCTTTTCAACGTTGGCAAAACCTGACTTAAGGTGACTTGAAACTCTCAAAAGATCCAATAGCATATTTGAAAGCATCATCAGTCACCTCTCCCGATTCAAAATATACCAGCTGTGGGGCGTGGTATTAGTCGATTCAAATGTAGCCACCGTCGTTTGAAGGGCTGACGAATACGTAGTACCCTAATTTCCCGGGAAGTGAGTCGTAAGGAGAAGACTGAAAGTCTCCGCCTTTGTATCAGTGTACGTGCCATCAGGTTTAAGGATTGCATTCAGTTTACTTGGTCTGTTGCTTTGGAGGACTTTAACAAGCCTACTAGTTTCACTTAGAGAATCGACCTCTTAACAAAAATTTTTATATGAGTCATTTTTCGACTTCCGAATAAGTCTCTTAAGAACTTTTTCTTTCGATCGATTAAGATTTCAGTCTTCTACTAAGTTTGTTTTTAAAGGCCGATTTAGGAGACAAAGACACTGCAGTTCGGTGTTTCAACATGGTTTTCTGCAGTAGATTTGACATTCGATGTATCTGTGATCTGATAAGGTGCTATCTGGCGTTGCCTTCCAATTTATGATAGACTTCAAATGCCTGATAGACAGGTCCATTGAAGTCCAAGAGTCGATTTCCCTTTATGTTAATTTGCTTGCTCAAAACAATAAGACAAGTCCTATGTCTTTTAGATTGCTCATCATAAAGAACGTGGTATAAATCAATCAAGCAACCAAGACCACAGATGCGATTTTTCCACACCCCTGGTTCCTAGATGGATATTATGTGCGACTTTGTTCTACTAGCCACAAGCCTGCTACTTAAAAGGGCGGTAGCAGACTTGCAGTGCTGTAGGTTATTTTTGGGTAAACAAGATGGATTCGTGATCTATGTCAGCAAGCGAGTAGTTTAAATTATCAGTTTATTGTATACAAGTGCATTTTGCTAATATGCTAAGAAATTGATGGACAATAAAAACATACAATAAAAAGAACATACTCAACATGATATTTTATAATTGCCTCCTAAACATTTAAATGTCAAGCAAGAAGACACTACGATCGAACTGCCGATGAAAACCTCAAATTCATGTTCAACAATCTCTGCCTTACACTTAATATTAAAGCTCCACCTTTGAATAATATTTATCGCTTCCGCTCTAAAAACAATGCATATGACTTTCCAATAATGGTAAAATTCAACTCATCATACGAAAAAAACTTTTTGCTAAAGTCTGTTGCTTCTTCGCTTAAATGATTTAGGCTTAACCTCAGATTCCATTATATATTTGCATGAATCTCTTACAAAAAAAAACACGCAATAATGAAACACGCTTTGGTTCTTAAGAGGAAAGCAAAGATTGCATTAGTATTTTCTCACCGTGGAAATGTATATGTAAGGCCACAACAGAAATCGGAAGCTTTTCTCGTTGACTTGCTCCAATACCTTTCTGAACTTCTGAATGCTGACAACATAAGCACTTCGAATTCAAGTCGCAAAGGACAACAACAACATGCTTCTGACATTATTCAAAACTCAACGGGGACACAGACTGACGCTGAAGAGATAAGACCTGTTATCGAACTGCAACATGCACCGGACTTGTATGACAACTTTACATAGTCACCGGATGGACCGAAACAAAATAAAAATGCCATCACCTACCACTGCTGAATCATATTTGTCTTTATGATTTTTAACTAATATTGCTATTGCCTTTGTTATTTTTATTTGAGTTTATATAATATCTTTCTTTTGAAATTACTATACATTTTTTGCTCTTTTTCATTAATTTAATATTTATTAATAGAGAATAATTTGTTATTTTTTTGTTTTTAATCTTTTCTGTTCCTTCTATATTTTCTTTTTTCTTTGGTAGGTACCTCTGTTTACTTAGTTTTCCTTTTCCATATTATCAAGTTCTTTTCTATTGCATATGCATATATAAATAAAGTTTTTGATCATGGCAAGCAGTACTCCACTCTCATTTATTCGGTCAACGTGTGCAGACGTTAAAATTTGTGCTCGTGAAAGTGTAAACGTGAATATAATCCATAAATAATTACCTGTAACGTTTCTACCTGTGCAGCTATTTAAAATCAACAAAACCAAAGTGCCAGCGATACCTGCAAGGGTTCTTCTACCTGCGCAGCAATTAAATTTTCTACGGAAAAGTAGAGTGAAGCCAGTGCGATGCCTCAACGGTTTACCCCCGAAACAGCGTTAGCAGCCCTCGAGCAACTACTTTTCGCATTCGTTCGCAAAAGTGACCTGGGAGACTCCTTTGGAAATCAGGTAGGGAAAATCCTCAAAAGGGTATCGGATCCCGAAAAAACCAACGACGGAGATGACAGTAATATATCAGTATCCAGTCACAGCAGCGCGTCATCAACAAGTGACACAGCGCTACTGATGGAGATGCAAGCTCCTGTTCATCGCCAGAACCAGGACAGAAGAGGTCTAAGAAACCCAAGGCATCAAAAAAAATCAAGAAAATATGTGTGACAACAGAAGCCCAGATGTCAAAACCCACACTAAAGTTACCGCCAACAGCAACTCCCTAGCCAGCAGCAGCACTGCCACCAACAACAGCAGCATCATCGCCACAAGGATCATAACCAACAACACCACTATTAGCAAAATGGAAGGGAATGCCACCAATAATCTGCTTTTCTGGCAACATTGCAGAGATTAGCCGCTATGCCAAGGGAGCCAACATAGGGTTTACTGTTAGGAACATCAGTACCATAAAAACAGTCATAACCGCTTTATCACGCGAAGGTTTTGAGGCCATCAGAGCCTTCCTATCATCAAGGAAAATCCAGCACCACACGTACACTCCACGAGCAGATAGGAAGACAATAATGATGCTGAAAGGAATTCACTTCTCATATAGCACATCCGAAGTCGAGGAAGAACTGGTAAACGAAGGCGTTCCCGAATTAAAAGTAACAACTTACAAGTCACCAAGAGCTAATGGAAAGACTTTGAACAGTTTTGTTGTCGAAACAAAAAAATTATGTGCTTAACCAGCGAGTTCACTGGGAACGCCTGCAAAGCAAGATGTCGTCCAGTGTAAAAACTGCCAGCGCTATGGTCATGTCACTTCTAACTGCGGTATGTCCTACGTATATGTCAAGTGCAGCCAAAGCCACCAACCCGGAGAATGTAAGAGGAAAGACACCACAGATCAGGAGGTATACTGTGCCAACTGCAAGGTTAATGGACATCCCGCTAACAACAAATGATGTCCATACTATAAAACCAAGAAAGCAGAGATTGAAAAGGCTTCCGTAGAGAGGAAGTAGCAGCAGGTGTTCGCTGAAAAATCAGCCTGCCAAGAGAGTCGACCTAAATGACGAAGTTAACAGAGTCTTTGGATCGGACTTATTCAGCATCATGAAGAAGGCTCGCAATGCTGTCCCAATTAACTACTCAGGCTTGAGTACAACTATGCAGTACATAAGAAAACTGCGAGTGATTGCGTATAACGTCAACTTGTTATACGGCCTCGCCAATTCAACACAATTATGGAATAAATGGCGGCGATTTCAATGCCAGGCACCAATCGTGGGGCGACTCGATCAGTAACACGGAAGGAAGAGCAATAACCGACTGGATGGAAGACAATTACGATCAGCATTCCCTCGTGGTGATATCTCAAGGCCGAGCAACATATCAAAGCACGCCATCCTGGCTTGACTTCTTTCTGGAGTCCTCTAATCTGGTTAACATTCTCCCGGAAATAGGAAACTATGAGTGCATGACCCCCACCAGCGACTCCGACCACGAAGCTGTGCAGCTAACCGTCAGGCTGAATAAACCCATCTTCACCAACACCCCCGACTAAATGTCGACTACATAGATCTTCATAATCTTGATGTGGAACGGTTGAAAATGGACATCGAGGGAAGACTCGCAATACCGACATCCACTAGAAACCTTTCCAATGATGAGGTAGACACAGCCATTGAAGGGTTCGAAGTAGCAGTCAGCAATGCCCTCAACCAACAAAAGAAGCCAAGGACATCAAGGGATAAATACAGCCACCTCCAGCAACACATCCAAAACCTGTATCATCACCAACAGCGGATACTAAAAAGGCTTCAACGGATTCGGAACCGAGAAGGGAACACAGTGAACAGCAGCTACCAGATGGTCCTAAGCGCACTGAACTGCACAAAAAATATGTTCAGAAATGCATGCCAACACCACAACAATATGCAGATGCAAACCCGGCTGCAAAATATCTAGCCCGGTCCTCATACATTTAAAAATATAAACAGGATCTTAGGAAAAGGCCCCAATATGCTGGACTCATTGTACACTACACAAGGATAGTCTTCAACAACTGCTACTTCCCAACAAAATGGAAGACTGCAAAGATTGTAGCTATCCCGAAGAAGAGCAACAACAACAACGTCGCGGAGGAACTCATGCTGCGGAGAGTGAAAATTATTACGAATAGCCTAAATATCCTGCCGGATATACAATTTGGATTTCGAGAGAAGCATTCCACCCTACACCCTCTGATGAAGTTTCACCACGACATCACAAAAGTCACTCAATAACCGCCAAGTCACGGTCGCATGCTTCCTGGACGTAGAGTAGGCTTTTGCCTCCGTATGGATAGAAGGACGAATCCATAAGCTAAACCAGCTTAATTTCCCAATCTCTACTATAAAAATGATCTACAGTTTTGTTCACTCTAGATAATCTTATGTCCAAGTTGGTGATACCCAGTCAGGAATTAAAAGCATCAGAGCCGGTGTAGCTCAAGGATCTAAATTAAGACCGATGCTGTACAGCATCTTCACCTCCGACCAACCACACCTCGAAGGAACAACGCAAGGATGCCTCTTCGCCGACGACTCTACCACATACTGCAGCTCGATGTCACCCGCCCTAGCAGCAGCTCACATTCACAAGATCTTCAGCTACTACAAAAGATGGAGAATCCGGATCAACACGAACTCATCTGCATACGAAGACCAATTACCGGATGAACTAGAGGCAGATCAATTGCCAACTGCCGCGGGGTTAAAATTAATTTTCCGGATGGCTCTACAATTTTAACATCGAACGATGTTAAGTTCCTTGGAGTTCACTTCAATGAGAGGTTCCGCTTCAACATTCGAAAACCGTCATCAAAAAGGCCGCATTTGCATTTCATCGGGTTTACCCACTCATGAGGAAGCAGAATGGACTCAGCATCAGGACAAAGCTGCTCATTAGGTCAATCATCACTTATGCCTTTCCAATATGGTACACCATATCAAAGCCATACCTAAAGGAACTCGCCGTCACTCAAAAGCAGCCGCCTATATGATAAAGCCAAAATCAAGCCATTGGAAAGATACATGGTAGAGCTGTAAAAAGATGCTAGGAAACATTTCCACCCACCCAAACCCAAAGCATCGATACCTTGAAGTGATGGCACTTCTCGACAAGGTAACGTTCCCAAGAGAGCGACAGGGCCAGCTATCCTTTCTACGATATCGTCGACTCCAGCTACCACCGGGGGTAAGCCCAGGTGACTTACTTTCTCATCCTGTACCTTAAAACCATCGACACCCGGGAGTGAACATCCCGAGGACAAATAACTATTATAACTTAACTTAACTTAACTTAACTTAACAATACCAATCATAACATATATGTTATATTTTTTAAGACCCACATTTCAAATTGTTTGCCCATATTATAGAGCCAACGCGTACTATTTGTAAACTATTTTAAGACAATTGTATATATCTAAAGGTTCAATAAAGAAAATAATGTAAAAAAAAATGGCAAGCAGTACTTCGTTTGGTGTTGCAAGCAATAATTCAACTCGTGCTATGCTAAGGATTTTATCTAATGCTAGTGAAGGGTTCAAAATATGTTATTTTAATGCGCGGAGTTTTGATCAATTTAAATTAGATTTTATGCGATACGCTTTTGATGAATCAACTGTGGATGTTATATGTGTGGCTGAGTCATGGTTTCAAAAAGATATTCCTGACAGTTGTTATAAAATAAATGGTTTTAATTTGTTTCGTAATGATCGGATTACTGATACGATTGGTGGTGGTGTCGCTATTTATTGTAGAGCTTATATTGGTTGTAGAGTAATGATAAGATCAGAAGAAGAGGGAATTGAGTACCTTATTTTGGAATTGTATGAAGGTGGCACAAAATGCATTGTTTCTTGTGCTTATAATCTGAATAATAGATATTCCCATGAACCATTTTTTTCTGATATTGCTTGGCTGAGTTGTAGTTATGAGCATATTATTTTATATGGAGATTTTAATAATGATCTCTTAAAAAACAGCTGTATGTCTGGTCAACTTCTAAATTTAGTATGCGCCTAATTCTACTCCGAGCTTACTTGATCTCTTAATTGCGAGATGACCATGCTAATGTTCTCCTTATTGATCAACTTTCCGTGGAAGGTATCTCTGACCATGACTTAATTTTTTGCACATACAACATTGAATTCTCTATTGTTCCCAGCCCTTTGTACTTTCAGTACAGAGATTACAAATCAATAAATATTTCTGCACTGGCTGTTGAAGCAATTATGATAATTTGGAATCATTGTATGTAGTTATTGACAGCAAATAACAAGCTAGATTTTATTCAATCGCTTATGATTGATCTTTTTTACAAATATGTTCCTCTGAAAACTGTTAGGGTCCGTAATGAAAAATCCCCATGGTTCACAAGTGAAGTTATTGAGGCAATCAAATCACGTAGCATTGTACCTAATTGTCGATATCTTCATTCATCGCGGTTGTTTTTTGTATGCACCACTAAGCTATGCAATGTCCTGCCAACTGATTTCAAACAAATAAATTTACCTAAAAACTTTAAAACAAAAATATTTCAACACATTTCAGATATAAAATAAATAAAAAATTATAAATTTCATTTGACCCTATTATCCTCTTCAAACTATCTCAATCTCTCTCTAACGTTATCCCTATTCTTTCTATCTCTATATTTTACTATTACTGCATCTTTTATTTGTACTTATGAAATGATTGTTTGTACATTAGCACTGTTGGACATTGAAATGGAAATGGATCCTGCTAAGATGCAGATGCAGGGACGCGTGTTATACCTAGATTTGATGATCTCGGCAGCAGCCATGTCTATACTGACAATTAGAGAACTACCACCTTCATTTCGAACCTGGCGGTTTTTACTCTTCTTGTGTGAACGGACAACCCAGGCTTTTATGTCGAAACCAGGATTCTGGGTTTGCAAACGCTTTAACACATCCGTGGATTTGCCTCGTTTCCCAGGGATCCAGCAGACAGCCCGCAACATTCCAACCGATTTCCGTCCATCAATGCTAGTACTTTTGCTGGTAAAAGCACCGACTTCATTTGGAGACAGGGCGTGGGCAGACACAGGAGCTTGAGGAGGGTTGTATCTCTTAACGAGCTTGGGTCGCTTCTTCTTGCTTTTCGGTTCAGCAGAAGAGGAGAAATTTCCTGATGAAGGAGTCAGGTAAGCATCCGATGCAACCGAAGAGCCGACCGGAGTGCTTGCGCCTTCAGCCTGTGAACTTCTTTGCGCCGCTGCTGCTCAGCTGCTTCCTTTTCCTCTTCCGCTGCCTCTTAGTGAGATGCACCTCAAAGCCAGCCACTTCAGGGGCTCAACCGTAGAGATATCATGGGACAATCTGTGAGCGGCTTTTCAGTGGGTAGCAACGTTACTCATGCTCAGTTTGCCCAATGAGTTGGACATAGAGCCACAAGAGTCGCTTGTAGGTTCAATGAATGTTGGGGCCTATAGAATCGGAACCGTAGAATTCGGTTCGAATCTTCGAATCCCAGCCCCCAGGTTCGAGACGACAAGGAAGACCGAATCTCCGTTTTAAAGACCAAGCCATCGCGGATGGCAGAGCCCTTGGTCTGGACAACTGGAAGCAGCGTGCTCGGGATCGCAGAGGGTGGAATGCTGCCGTATCTCAGGCAGGGACTCTTCACGGGTCGGGAGCCCGTTAAGTAAGTAAGTAAGTATAGAATCCGAACCCCAGGCGCAGTCGAGATACCACGGAACGATTTTGGCTATTGCAAGTACCACCTGGAGTATTAACATTCTTAAGCTTGTTTATTCATCCATACTTTGAGTTTTAACTGCTACTCCTGTAGGTTAGAGTATACTAACGGATTATTTTACAGAGGATAGGTTAAAAACCGTTTCCTCAAACACCTCCTCCTTTATCCGGGCTTAAGACCGGCATGCTCCTGGCGTAAGGCTGAGTTGAAAGAAAGCTGCTTAATCAGCATTTAAAAATCACCTTAGTAGAGGATTGGAATCTTTTTTGAACAAAAGATTTTAAGAGACTTTTAGAAGTTGAATCTCTATGTGAAGCTAAATCAGGTTACTACGTGTTCTTCAACGGTGGCCACCCTTGAACCGATCTTTCGACGGTTTCAAGTCACCTGGTCCGGATGGAATTTACACAGCTATGCTGAAACAACGTTTAAGTTAGCTTTTACCAAATTTGAAAAGAATTTTCACCGCGAGCTTGGCCTTGACCTATATACCTTCCCCTGGCGTAAACTTGAAGTTGTTTTCATACAAGAAATTTGATATAGTCAGACTATACTATAGCCTAAAGCTTCGGATATATAAGTCTGTCTTCCTTCTTGCTGAAAAGATTGTAGAGACTGGTATAACATTAGCGGATTTTAACAACATTTCAAAATGGCAACAAAAAACTGGCTGGTCACAGAGTGTGTTAGGAAATGCTGCGTGGTGTTGAGTTAACGTAATCCATTTTTTACAAATACTTTAATGTAAATTTTTATAAAGAAAAAATAAATTAAAGGGTTATTTTTTAAGAGTTAAGTTTTTCTGGTTGGCAGCACTGATTAGTAATGGCGTCCAAACGTCCTCCGTCAAAGTTTTCAGTATACTCTGCCATTTAATCAAAATGAGTTGGCCGCCAAGATCATGCGATTTAACGCCTCTTGATTATTTCTTGTGGGGTTATGTAAAGTCGTTAGTCTATGTGGACAAGCCGAACACTTTTGAAGCCTTACAGGTTAACATAACACGCGTAATTCGTGGAATACAGGCCGAAATGCTCGAAAGGGTGATGTAAAATTGGACCATTTGAAACGGAGCCGCGCACTACATTTACATGAAGTTGTCTTTAAGACGTTTTTCAAAGGCCTATTTATAGTTTACAAAAAAACTTTTGAATATTTTATGCAAATTTTAGTGTTTTATTCGATCTTTTAAAAAACTACGCTTAATAAATCCCCCTTTGGTCACATAGTAAGTAAATAAGTTGCTGCAATTTATCTGCCTTTCAAATAAGAAGAAGACGTACTTGAATGATGAAAACGCATAATAAAATTATAGGAATCAGTATATTTTATTGTATTATTGCATACATATTACTAAATTAGTATTTTTTGGGAGTTATTTTATATTAAATTCATTGATTATTTTATTACATTTGTTTTTCAACATATGAAAGTATATATGTATATATACTTATATTCGTTTTCTGTACATCGATAAAAAGAAAACCAAAAGGAAAGGCTACAGTCCACTCGGGGCAAACAGTATGATACCCTATCCATATGCCTCCAATAGAACGGCGTTAAGAACATGGTGGAAGACATTTTATTTAATTTTGTATGAAATTTATAAAAAAAAACTAAATTTTTTTTAAAAAAAAGCCCCCAAAAAATGGGCGTGGCCAAAAACTTTATATGGTTGATACATTGAAAAAAATATTGGCGAAATATCTTGTTAAACATTTTTATTTAGTTTCTATGAAAATTTTCAACGAAAACAGCATTTCAGTGAAAAACGCCCACAAAATGTAGGCGTGGTAAGAAACTTTATATGACAAAAACATAAAGGAGGGCAGTGCCTACCTATCTTGTAAAGGTTCTAACCCTTTTGATAAATTGTGGGCGTATCAAAAAGATTTTAAAACTTCGCCATTTCAGAACACTAAGGAGTATATGTTTCGAATTTGAGCTTCCTAGCAAATCAAAAGTTGATACGGACGGACGGACAGAATATTAAGGGGTGTTACGAACTGCATATGTGTCAAAATTAATATACCCTTAGGATAGGGTATAATTGGTATAATTAGTGGAAAGCAATATTTTTAATCGATTTAAAGGAATTTTATGTTACAAACTTAGTGCGTTTAGTCACTGAAGCAGTTTTTTTTAAACGGCTTTGAAAATTTTATATCTAAGTTAATATGCTGTATCTTCCAATTTATAGTTAGTGCATTTTATCCAAGAGCATTTTAAACTAGTTAGCAATAGTGTATAAGTACTTAACTGGTTCAATATAACCATCCATAACCTACCAAATCCGTTTAGTTATGGGTACACTTCAACCGAAAATGTATGATCAACTGACTCATCCTCTTCAGACCGTAGGTACACATATGTGTACCTTTTAAATACCAGCCAGGTTTAAGCAATTTGATGTATTTTAATTTCAAGTTTTGGGGTTCATATTGCTACAATAATTTTTAGATGGCATTTGGTGCTATGGTTATTGCCATTATTTGTATCTCAGTTGGCCATTGCATATATTAGTTATTTAATTTCCTTCTTTAGAGGTACTCTGGAAGGAAAAAATGAAAATTTAATAAGCTACTCTGGAAGGGAAAATGGAAACAATAACCCCAAATATATATAAATCGTGCGGGAATACAAGTATCTAGGCGTTGCAATAACCCCAAACCTAAAGCATCTACAATTAGAATTGTCTGATACTAAGCGAGCAATTGGCTCCGTTTGGGGCTCCTGTATCGTAAGTAAAAATATAACACACGACTTAAAACTAAAGGTATTTAATGCGACGGCAAAGTCCATTCTTCCATATGCGGCACAAGTTTGGGGATATCGGTATTTCGAAGACGTGGAAGAGTTTCTGCGGTATTTCACCAGGAGAATGATTCGACTGCCAAGTAGCTCCCCCAACTATGTGTTACATCTAGAGACTGGAATAGCGCCACTCTTCATAGATACTCTAAAACTTCACTTTAACTATATGGTTAGAGTTATGGCAGTGAGAGAAGATAGACTACCGAAGATAGTACTTTTATATATGCTAGGCACTAGAAAGGGATGTGTTGAAGAATGGGAAAATCTTGCATATGTTGCTTTGATCTATCGCTTACACCAAACAGCAACCCACTTCACTAAAACTAATATTTCAAAACTTGCTGGAAAAAAACAGGACATAGGATGTATGACAACTTCATAAGCGGTGCCTAGTCATCGCAATACAGAGCATACTACAGCAAATAGAATCACTTTTTAAATGAAAAGAAAAGTCAAGAAGCATGACCAACAACACAACTAAGATGGTAAGCATCATTTTCAAAATAAGAGGAGAATTAGCGCAAATCAATTATGTACTGCACCGCCCAGATCTTCCAATTTTATGTAATCTCAGTGAGCGGGAGGATATTTACCACTTCTTTGCAGTATATCCCATCTTCAAGGAATTACGCATTCAGTATTTTAGAGGTAGATGAAATATTAAACATTTTGAATGGTAAGAGAGGCTGGAATTCGGTATATTCTCTAAAGTACAGATTACAAATTGTAGAAGAAGATTTTTAAGAAAAGCAAAATTGTATAGGTATATTAATAATAAAATTATTAGTGTTTTTTATACAAATGTCAATTCGGTAAACGGCTTTAAGCCAAACCAAACATACTTATGATTAATATTTATTTTGTATGAAATTTAATAGTAAATAAATTGTCTATTATACTACTAATTTCCTCCCAGCAAAAAAGTAATTATACAGGTAAATATGCAAAATTAAAAATGATAATTTAAAAATGTTGTTAATATTAGTTTTTTATCTTATCATATAAGCCCGAAAATCGAATTAAATCTACAAAAAGATGCGTTCTATTGGCATAGGTCTGAAGAGGTTATTGTATATTAGTCAGCTTTATCAATATAATTTTGGATATTTTTCATTAAAAATTAGAATAAATTGGTTACAACATAGCTTTGTTCTCAATATTATAATATTTTATTATTATATTAGTTGCGTGGAAAGTACTTTACTTTATTTAATGGGCTCCCGACCCGTGAAGAGTCCCTGCCTGAGATATGGCAGCCTTTCATCCTCTGCGATCCCAAGCACGCTGCTTCCAGTTGTCCAGACCAAGCGCTCTGACATCCGCGATGGCTTGGTCTTTAAAACGTAGGTTCGGTGTTCCTTGTCGTCTCGAACCTGGGGGCTGGGATTTAAAGATCCTCTTGGCTGCTTGGCTGGAGTGTGTTGTCCATTCGCGCCCATGTAGTCGACGAGTTTTGGCTTTTCGAATTACATCCACATCTTGGTACAGCTCATAGAGATCGCGGTTGTAACTTCTCCTTCATTCGCCCTGTTAGCATACAGGACCAAATATCCGTCGAAGGATTTTTCTTTCAAAGGATCCCAGTATTAACTCTCCTTTCCTGCTTATCGTCCACCACTCGGCGCCGTATAGCAGAACTGGCAGGATAAGGGTTCTATAGAGCATGCACTTTGTCCTTCGAGTTAGGAGTTTTGAACCCATTTGTTTTGCCAAACCGAAGTAGCACCGGTTTCCTAGGGTAATTCTTCGATGGATCGCCACTAAGATGTCATTTGTGGAGTTGATGTGTACCCCGGGGTAGATGAACTCCCTAACTACCTCGAAGTTGCTGCTATCAACAGTGACATTTTGTCCTAGTCGGTGGACAGATGATTGTTTGTTTGTTGATAGCATACATTTAGTCTTGTCACCATTCACTTGAATGCCAACTAGTTTTGCCTGTTCTTCATTAGATGCGAAAGCCTTTATCAAGGCACGCTGGGATCGACCGATAATGTCTATATCGTCCACATACTCCAGCAGTTGGACTGATCTGTTGGAGATAGTGCCTTCCGTGTTGACACCTGCCCTGCGCACTATCTGCTCAAGAACAAGATTGAAGAAATCACACGACAGCGCATCTCCTTGCCGAAATCCGGGGCATGTTTGAAGGATTTCAGATGAGCCGCACATTGCATCGTGTTTTATCTAGTGTCATGCGACACATCTGGATCAGTTATCAAGTGTCATGCGACACATCTGGATCACTTTTGACGGCGTCCCGAATTCGGCCATCGCCACAGAAACCTCCTGACGATCAATGCTGTCATATGCGACTTTAAATTCGATGAAGAGATGGTGTGTCTCGAATTGAAACTCGTTGGACCTTTCCACAATTTGCCTTAGTCTTTGATTTAGTCTACAGTTGATCTTCCACAGGTACGTGCCGATTAGTGTGTTACAGAACGTCTCACAGTACGTTGGATAGGATCTTCTATGCGACATTAGGCAGGGATATGCCTCAATAGTTCTTGCAAGAAATAGGATCGCCTTTCTTGTAGATGGGACATATAGAGCTGATGGTCCAGTCATCGGGCATGCTTTTCTCCACCCAAACTTGGTTGATAATTTGGTGCATGCGCCCTACCATAACATCACCTCCGTATTTGAAAAGCTCTGCAGGTAGACCATCATCAGCCAACCTCTGCTCTACTGGGCGGAGGGACTGGTTATTCATTGACTGGACGTGGGTTCTCTTCTTGCCCATCAACTCTCTCTACATTTTGACCGTTTAGCAGCTGCTGGAAATGCTGCTTAAATACATCTACTATTTCCTGCGCGTCGTTGACTAGGTTTCCATCGTCGTTGCGAAGAGCCTGCGCTCCAGTCTTAAAGCCAGCAATCAGTTACTTGGCTTTCTTATAAAACTTCCGGATGTTGTTTCGGTCGCGGGACTCTTCGATCTCATTGAGCTAGGAGACTGCGTGCCCTCTTTTCTTTCTACGCAGGAGTATCTCCTCCCTTCTCCTAGCTCAGTACTCATCTCTTCTCCTGGCTCTGTACTCATATCTTGCTGCCCTTGTTTTGCTGCAGCGTTCTAATATATGCATCTTATGTCACCTTTTTCTGGTAAATGCATACATCATCATACCACGGGCTTTTTCTCTGGGGTGGGTGGTTTCGGCTACCTCCTTGATAATGTCGATACTGAGACCACTGGTTGTTGGCGTCTGTGGTAGGTTCTTATGGCCAGTTCGCAGCTTCTCGTTTAACATTCAAGCTCTGAATCTAGCTGCAACAAGAAAATGGTCAGAGTCGACGTTTGCCCCTCGGTAAGTGTGCATGTTCAAGATGTTGGATGCGTGCCTCGCATCGATTAGCAAATGGCTGATTTGGTTGGTGGTTCGACCGTCTGGAGACCGCCAGGTTACTGTGTGGATCCTTAGTCGCGGAAACCTAGTGATACTTATCACCGCATTACAAGCTGCTGCAAAGTCAATTAGTCAGTAGCCGTTATCTGTTGTCGTTTCGTGGAGGCTGTGCTTAGCAACTAATCCGCCGAAGATGTTTTCCATGCCCACTTTAGCATTAAAGTTCCCGAGTACAATTTTGACATCGTACTCCGGACAGGCTCCGTAGGCTCCGTCCAAGAGGTCATCGAATTCCTGCTTGATAGGGTCCTCAGCCTCGTCGGTAGGGGCGTGTGCACATATTAGGCTAATGTTTTGGAATGTAGCTCTGATGCGGATCACAGCCAGGCGATCACTTATCGGCTTAAAGTTGTTGCGTTAAAAAACGCCACAAAAATTTGTTTCCCCTCCAACCCTTCCACTCCCATACCCAATCCACTTTTGCGCCCTATCCTCTCATTTTTATTTCCGTCATCCTGCTGGGAGAATGGTTAACTGGCCGCCTCTGATTGACCTTTAATCCCAATCAAGCTGGCTCGTTTCCATGAGACCCGGAGGATGACAAAAGCAGGTATGGAGCCCAACGGCGTGTTGGCATCTCGACAACGATGGGTGGGGGAGGACGATCCCTTAGCACACCCCAACGTGATTCCAAACGGGTCGGGATGAAGACCCCGTTAGAGCCAGACAGACTGTTTGCCTATACAACAACATTCACCAACCACTCACATAAGAAAACCTAACGAAGACTTCCATGGCCAAGAGCCCAACAATTAAACATGTATGTAAGAAATAGCACGCTATACAGATTCCCCTTCCCCCAAATCTGCGCGAAAGTCCACCGGGTTAGAATAGTTTTTCGGTCATTGATTTTACACTCCTCCTCAAAGACTCCTGGGGTTGTACTAAATTGGGACACCAGCAAATATTGTCCCAAAACTAAAATCCGTCTTCGTTTCTTCTTTCTTTTTCATTTTTGGTTTACTTCGGTATTGTTTTGCTATTAACTTTTATTCGTTGGGGACATTTTCGCGTTTCAAACATTTCTCCATTCTTTCAACCTTTTATCTTGTCGAATTGTTTAAGTGTTTGTGAACACGTCCTCTTGGGGAAACTTGTGTGAATGTGGTCATCGATTCGCTCAGCCCCAGAGTTGCAGCGAATTCGAAAGAGAGTATGAGACGGAGGCGGTGGCACACTCCAGTAAAGTGACAGAGTGCATGCTAGAAAAAGCCGCAGTGGATTCCGTAATTGCTGAATGTGGGGGTATGAAAGAGAGAGTGAATGGTCCATCACGGACAAAAGAAACCTGGAAGTGGACAAACCGACACTTCTTGGTTGACCATCAAAGGTTGTGGTAGTTTTGAAAAGAAACGAGGAAGTTTTTTTTTTAATATAGTTTTGCGCGAGATCAGAATCCAATACAAAAAAAGAGGAGAAAAAGAAAGAAGACGGCCGACAAAGGATATAGCGGCAGGACAGGCAGCTGATTCCCAGGGGTACAATTATCAGGATTCATAGAGGAGCAGATTTTTTTGTAAAAGCTAAGTATAGTGCTTTGGTGAAAAAAAAAAGAAAAAAAAGTTTCGTTTAGTTAGGCATTTTATTTTAAGAACCCGGTAGGCTTTTGTCACGGTAAAATCCCGGAAATCACGGGACACGCGCCCCCTTCATTTTGTTTTTATTAACTTTCGGGAAATAGCGATAGCGGGCTATTTCAAACGGCGATATTTTCTTTTGTTGTTCCGCAATCTAACGTCACTTCAATAAATTGACCGTTGCTCATTCGAGCTTTGTAACGTTTTAAAAACCTTGCTTTTTTTATTTAATTCCTTTTTTTTAGCAATCAATCATCGACTTCTTCTTAAAAAGGTTTCACAATTCCTTTTTTCAAAGATTGTGTGGCGCCCGTTTTACCCACCATCACTTTACCTTTTCTTCATACCTTTTCGTTTCAGAATTTTCTCCTTCCCTAAAATTATTTCCATCTCCGAACCCACCCCAGCTGAGCAACCGGGACGGTAGCATTCAACAGGCTACCTGTTGCACTTCTCTTTCGGCGAATTCCTGTTGACGTTTCCCTATCCGCCAGTATTCGATTGTTTACCACCGGCGCGGAGGCGGCCGTAATCTTCTCGCGTATTATTTTCTTTTTTTTCGCGTTTTAACTCGGTTAATTTTTTTTTCTAACCCCCCCGAAATTAAGTGCAACAAAGTCCATTACTTTGGATCCAAGCCGATTTCCCGCGACGAATCCGCATCCTAACACGTGCAATCTTTTGTTACAACTGTAATAAATGCCGCAATTTTGCATTTTCATAGTTCCTGATCCTATCCATCGTATCTCCTGGATCGCGGTAATGTCGGCTTTGTACCGCGAGGGGACAGACTCAAGTTTTTGAGTAGCACCTGGAGTGTAGATTGTCCGCACATTCCAGGTACACACTCGCATGTCCGTTAACGTTCCGGGTCTATTTTGCCCTTGAGGTACATTTATATCCGAGTGTGCCATAGTTTCTGCCATAACTATATGTTTTTGATGTGGTAGGGAAGATACCCCGACGCCACAACCCCAACCAGGAGGGGCAGGCCCTGTTTTTGACCCTGGGACAGCAGGCCGGTAATTCCGATGCCAGTAAACCACTCTGGAGATATTCCTGCGTAGGAAGAAAAAACAGCACGCAGTCTCACAGCTCAAGGAGATCGAAGAGTCCCGCGACCGAAACAACATCCGGAAGTTTATAAGAAACCCAATCAACTGGCTGCTGGCTTTAAGATCGGATCGCAGGCTCTTCACAACGGCGATGGAAACCTAGTCACCGACGCGCAGAGAATAGTAGATGTATTTAAGAAGCATTTCCAGCCGCTGCTAAACGGACAAAATGTAGGGAGAGTGAGGGGGCAAGCAGAGAACCCAAGTCCCGTTAATGAAGAACCAGTCCCTCCGTGAAGTATAGAAGAGGTTGGCTTAGCCATAAAAAAGCTAAAGAACAACAATGCCGCCGGCTCTTATGGTCTATCTGCGGAGCTTTTCAAATACGGAGGTGATGTTATGGTAGGGCGCATGAACCAAATCATCAACCAAGTTTGGGTGGAGAAAAGTAAGCCCATTGACTGGGCCATCAGCTCCATATGTCCAAAAGAAAGGCGATCCTATGTCTTGCAAGAACTATCGAGGCATAACCCTGCCTTGCAGGATATGTCGCATATGTGATCCGATCCAACGTACTGTGTGAACGCGTCAAACCTTTCTGCAACACACTAATCGGTACGTTCACTAAGGCAAATCATGGAAAAGGCCAACGAGTTTCAAGTCGAGACACACAATCTCTTCATCGACTTTAAAGCCGCATATGATAGCATTGATCGTCAGGAGCTTTTTGTGGCCATGGCCGAATTCGGGGTCCCGTCACAACTGATGCAGATGACACTAGATAACACGCGGTGCAATGTGCAGTTTGGCAAAAAAATCTTGTTCTTGAGCAGATAGTCCCCAGGGCAGGTGTCAACACGGAAGGCACTATCTTCAACAGATCAGTGCAACTGCTGGAGTATGCGGACGATATAGACATCATCAGTCGATCCCAGCGCGCCTTGATAGAGGCTTTCGCATCTATTGATGAACAGGCAAAACTAGATGGCCTTGAAGTGAATGAGGACAAGACTCTATACATGCTAACAACAAACAAACAATCATCTGTCTACCGACCAGGACAAAATGTCAGCAACTTCAAGGCAGTTAAGGAGTTCATCTACTTTGGGGTAAACATCAACTCCACAAATGACATCGAAGAATTACCCTAGAAAACCGCTGCTACTTCGGTTTGGCAAAACAAATGGGTTCAAAACACCTGACTCGAAGGACAAAGTGCTTGCTCTACAGAACCCTTATCCTAACAGTTCTGCTACACTGCGCCGAGTGCTCGACGAAAAGCAGGAAAGAAGAGTCCTGGGATCCTTTGAAAAAAGTATTCATCAAGTGACAAAGTGGTCAATCGGCGTTTAAAAGCAAATTGTACCAAATATTCTATCAAAATGAAAGCCTGGGCCGCCGCATATATATATTCAATTAATGGAACGCAGCAGGAAACAAACTTAAAGCTAAAAACAAAAAAAAAGGAAACGCTACAGTCCGCGTGGGGCGAACACAATGAAGCCATCCCTAAATCCCTAATGGATATGAATATTGGATGCCATTTTATTTCAGTTTCTTAATATATTAAATTAAATTTAAAGGCCTCAAAAGTCGATACAGACGGACATTGTTAAATCGTGTTAGGTTTTGGTCCTGATCTTCAATATATATACTCCGTCTACGACGAATATAAGGATAGGATATTAAGAAATAAGTACCCTGACACAAATCATCTTCCTTTTCTTAATAAATACATATATATATATTTATTTTTATTTTATTAAAACAATTAATTACAATAACCACACAAAATACTGAACTTCAAATTTCTACGACGGCTTACATTCATGTTAAAAAATGTTAAGCGTAAACGGCGCATATTGGACCCAAAGCCTAGCTTCTCCAATCACTGTGTGTGCGAAGATATATTTTTTGACACAAATGGAAGGGACCTACAGTTTAATGCCGATTGCGAAAGGCAATTAATTTTTGAGAAGCTTCTCATGACAGTTCTTACTCTTGGATGTTTGTCAGATGTTCGCAAGAGGTGGGGCAGCGAATAAAAACTTTTGGGTGATACATTTTTGGGATTTGAACCACCGACCTCTCACTTAGTGGTCCAACGCACTTAACCACTAAGCCACTGCACCCACATACCTAGATTTAAATTAACATTAAGGATAAACACATGAAACAGATTTATACATACATATATACACACAAACAAAATTTAAGCTAATTTAACAAAGACATATTGTAATATCAATTTATTAGATACTAGCTGACTTGGAGTTTTTCGAGTTTATCACTAATAAATTTTCATTTCTCCATTCGTAAAGCCATTCCGAAACAATTGCATACAAAACTAAATACAAAAAAAAAATGTTCGATTTCCAAGCTTTTCCGGAGGGTTTTCCCAAAATTTTAAGCCAAAGTAAAAACCTTCTCCTGGCAATTACGAATATTCATATTTCAATATTCATTCTTTCTATTTATTTCGCGTTTAGTTAAATTGCCCTCAATCTAAGATATATGTATGAAAAAAAATATAAGGTAATTTTTACTGCCATGTGTGTAAAATTGCCTTAGTTCTAAGGTGATACTATTAACAAGAAATGTCCGCAGACTTTGTAAAATTACCTTCGTTCTAAGGTATTTGTTAAAAGTATTAGGTAACGCTTATGGTCGTAAAGTTAAATACTAAGTGTTGAACTTCACGAGTTGTAGCGGCTGAGTAAGCTCAGAGATTCTTGAGTATTCTCCCCCGACCCCCCTAGATGAGTCCTGAAACCAAAGCACCCTCTTCCCACCCTGTCCTCTTCTATTCCTCGATCATGCTTTTCCATCTTCTCTCTATACCTCCCATCCTCTCCCCTGGGCTGGATTAAAGTTTCATACGACCAGTGCTGAGAATCAGCTTGGTTGGGGGCTCAGCCGTGAACGGGGTATCCGGATACCTGATACGGCGGATCTCTGTGCAGATCCCTGTCGCTCCGCAACAACTAATTTGATGCACTTTACGTCTTTTTTTCTATTGCAGTTGAAATGGGATTCTGGAGTCCCACAAAGAAGTCATCTTGGACCGCTTCTGTTTATTATTTTTATTGATGATATTATCCATTACCTTAAATTTTCCCAAAAGTTAAAAGCCTCGCTGACTGCTCTAAGATTCAAATTGATCTTAATAATTTATCCACTTGGTGTGTTAATTATTGTTTAATGTTAAATGTTAGTAAATGCTCTTGTATATCGTTTTATAGATCTCGATTTCCTTGCTTCTATAATTACGATATTGATCCCAGTACATTAAAAAGAGTTGATAAAATAAAAGATCTTGGGGTTATCATCGATTCCAATCTCACCTTTGTTTCTCATATTGAGTACATAGTGACGAAGGCTAATTCGCTGGTTGGGTTTATTAAACGAAACTCTAAAGATTTTTCTGATCCCCATACTTTTTATATATATCCTCACGTATAAATAGTCCTATCATTTTATCTATGTTACCTATTTATGCTCCAGAGAGAGTATTAAGAGATCATCTATTCTTCTTTCAGACGAGGCATCGAACAAACTATGGACGCAATGAACCGATCTCTAGATTTTTATTTTCATATTCCAGGAGACCGCTTAAAAAATATCATATTTTGGCTGCTATATAATGAACTTTAAATTATAATAATTATTTTGTTAGTTATACTATTTATAATACACAAATCAATCTTATTTTCTGTAATTATATGAAATATTGTATTGTAGTCTGTAAGCTTGGCTTGTAGATGAAACAAATAAATAAAAGGCCACCTCAAGGAGAGCGAAAGCCATTCTGGCTAGCGAATCGCTTACCCGGCAGGCACATAAGGGTAACGTTGCTGCAAAGGGGGGGAGTGGAAACTGAATTGCCACCCTCTACCTCCTATGCAGCCAAATTGAAAGAGGGCGTTTGGGGGGTAGTTTAAGAAGCAATAGATTCAGATCTGACGATGCAGTGAAGCCAAATGCTGCAAAAAAGGTGAAGGCGAGTACTTCATCCGCAATGCCTCCTAAGAAAAGCAACCCGAAAGACGAGTTTCTCGTGACTGTGATAAACGAGCTGGAGCCTTGCGATCTACTGACAATCGACCAGTGGAAAAACATTGAAGAGAAGTTCCAAGATGCCACGTAGAAGGAACTATCCGCCGCAGGAAACGGGGATCTTCAATTTGATGGCGCTGGTTGAGAAGGGGCAAAGGCGGACGCAAGGCTGTAACAAGGTTGAGAAATCTGCACCACAGTAGGGCAGCGACGTCACCAATCAGGACGTCACAGCCGTACTCATACAAGACTCCTGAATCAATAAGAACAACGAGATCCAGGGACGCCGGCTAAAAATGTACACATTGTTCTACAAGGCACAAAAGGACTTGTATCCATATTAAAAACCAAGTAGAGGCATTTCTTTTGAATAATTTCAGCTCAGATGACCTGACGAAGGCAACATGCGAGAGGGAATGTGGTAAACCACTATGGTTGAGCTCTGCCTACCTACCATATGACTCTGAGGTGATCTCTCAGAGAAGCTTAGAGATCTGGCAAATTAGCAAAATCGGATGCTGGTGATGGGCTGTGACGGAAATGCCCATCATACACAATGGGGAAGTAGTGACATCAAACAAGAGGTGAGTGTTAATATGATTTCATTATGTCTTCCAACCTTAATATTCACAATAAAGGAAATTCACCCACTTTTGTGGTTAAAAATAGGCAGGAAGTTTTAGATACATATCAACCTTGCCTCAAATATAGAGATAAAGAATTGGAGAGAAGTCGATGAAGTCTATGTCGGATCACCGATGGATACGCTTCAAGTCGAACTTCCAAAACCAGGTATGCAGCTTCCAAAGAAATCCTAGGAAGACTGATTGGGAGAAGTATACGAGGTTAGTAAACAAACACCTGAATCGCCAATCAGTCACCTGTGATGACTTTGCTAGTTTAGAAAGGGTGGTAGACAAAGTTAGCAAGGCGCTAACTATGGCGTTTGATAAAGCCTGTCCGGCTAAAACAACGCTTAAAAGGGCTAAAAAAAAGTAGTGGAATAGGGAAATAGAAAGCTCGACAATACGACGAAACTTTTCAAAAGTGACAGTGCTTGGAATGAGTACTACGAATGCAAAAGCAATACAAATACCTAGTCAGAAGGTCAAAAAGGGCTTCATGGCAAATGTACGGCGCATCCATCGCAGCAACAAACGTGGCTTCGTGGTTACGCAAAATGCTTTCAAAGGAAGCGAGCGTTCCTAGCTACCTCAAAAAAACAACGGATACTGGGCTGAGAGCAGAGGTTCTAGAGACTTTAGTGGAAACCCGCTTTCCTGGATCCACTTTATCAGATAACTCTGAAACACTAGGGTACAACGGCAACATCAACTTCTCTCTTTCCGAATGATATATAGGTGTTTATACATACGAAAAAAGTACGGTGGGCAATGCAGTCCTTTAAGCCGTGGTTTTTATACCTAAAGAGGGGACACGGGGACATATTACAGCCAAAGACTTCATACCAATAAGTCTGTCATCTATCATACTGAAAACCCTGGAGTGTTTATTGGACATCCATAGTAGGGCAAAATGCAACAATGGGTTTTTGACCGAGTCACAACATGAATACATGAAGGGCAAATCTGTTGAAACCTGTCTGTGTAGGGCGACACAAGGTGTAGGGAAAAATAGAAAACAGTTTACACCGCGTTGAGTTTGCTATGGCGGCCTTTCTTGACATAGAACGAGCCTTCAATAATGTGGAGTGCAGAGCCATTAGAACCGCTCTAGCGGACGCAAATATTGAACAGGGCATTATAAATTGGGTTTGCAATATGCTTGCAAGTAGGAAAATAAACTGTTCCATTGGTCAAAGCTCAGTCAGGGCGTCGGTAACCAAAGGAACCCCTAGGGGGGAGTCATATCACCAGTCCTGTGAGTGCTGGTTATAAATAACGTTCTTAAAAGGCTTAGGACAATGGGTATTTGTACCGCGGCATATGTAGATGACGTGGTCAAAATAGTGCAGAGAAAATTTGCAAACACCTTAAGTAAGGTTATGGAGGTCGCTTTGAAGACGATCAGGAAGTGGGCAAAAAGCTGTGATCGCAATACAAACCCTTCCAAAACGGAACTGGTTCTTTTACCAGAAAATATAATATACCGCAATTCAAGCTTCCAATCTCAATGGAGTAGAATTATCCCTTTCGGATACTGCGAAGTACTTGGCGTGATTCTAGATAGAAAATTTAACTGGAATCTTAATGTTGCGGAAAGAATTAAAATGCTTATCTACATATGGTTCACTAGTATGGTGGAAAGTGACAGAAAAGAAAACAATATGCGGCAAACTAGCGGCGGTTCAAAGAACGGCATATTTAGCAATTACGGGTGCGCTCTGTACCACTCCTTCAGCGGCATTGGACACGTTTCTGAACCTATCACCGCTTGACCTACATATCAGAAAACTGTATGGAAAATTTAACTGGAATCTTAATGTTGCGGAAAGAATTAAAATGCTTATAATGCTCTTTTTATCTACATATGGCTCACTAGTATGGTGGAAAGTGACAGAAAAGAAAACAATATGCGGCAAACTAGCGGCGGTTCAAAGAACGGCATATTTAGCAATTACGTGTGCTCTCTGTACCACTCCTTCAGCGGCATTGGACACGTTTCGGAACCTATCACCGCTTGACCTACATATCAGAAAACTGGCTGGCAACAGTGCAGTTCGACTGATTTTTTTTGTTTCACTTTAACAGGAATAGCTTCGGACATAGTACGGTCCTTTCGACCCTACTGACAGGAAATCCAATCATAACGGATGACTAGTCGACTTCAACATTCCGTATGAGGTAATATATGCGGAATGGGAGGATTGGCAAAGAGATGCAGTTATCTTCACAAATGAAATTGCATTAGACTACAGGGAACAAGCAGCGTCTTTCAATCAGAGTTTCTAGCTGTCCTCAAGGCGTCTGGGCAAATGCAGATGAGATCGGTATCCAGACGAGATATTGCTATCTACATCGACAGCCAGGCCGCACTTAAAGGCAATGGAATCAACTTACATCAAATCCGATATAGTCAGGAACTGTCGCACAATGCTTAAGGCATGAGATTGTGCTGGGTGCCAGGACACTGCGGTATTGAAGGAAATGAGCAGGCAGATGAGCTTGCAAGAATAGGAGGCCTTTTCAACAATGGTGAGGTTGCTGACATAAAACCTCCCCTCTGCATATAATCGATCCCCCTCGATTGAGGGAATAACCCTTAGGACTACCAACCTTAGGTTGTCAAGTCCTGAGGGACACAAGGTGTCAAAAGCTCTATGGCCACTTCCCGACTGTTAGAGGTCCAGGAAGTTTATGAAAATTAGTAGGGATAAGCTGTGAATACTAGTAGGAGTCCTGACAGGGCATTGCCTCTGCACGGCATCTGCAGATTCTGTGGCGATCTTCAGGCTGTTGAGGATATACCGCACATATTGTGTGAATGCGAGGCAATCTCACGCACTCGTAGGAAATTCTTAGGGAAATACTTCTTCAAAGTTTTGGAAGAAATAGACAGTACAAACTTCAGGCCTTTTAGGCTTTTGTAGGGAAATTGGTGTGTTTTAGGGAAAATGTTTAGGTTTTTGTGTACCGTTTCAATTTTGAAGGCGGTTCCCTAGGGATCGCGATGGGCCCACCTCGGTGCCTAGTGTTGTGTGATGTTTTTTATATCACACCCCTGTCTTAACCTACCTATATAGCACTCTAAAGAAAACGATTCAGTACTTTAAAAACCGCGAAGTCTCCTTATATCTTGAAGGTCCCACTGCGGATAAGAGATCGAACTACTCGCTCTGGAAAGCTAAGAAAAGCATTAAAAAGCCAAAACCGCCAAGCACCTCCTATCAGAAAAGATAATGGCGAGTGAGCGAAAGGAGACAAAGAAAAAGCTGACAAATTTGCCGAGCATTTAAAAGAAACATTTAAGCCCTTTGACGGTAAAGAGCTAATTGAAGACACGGTCTTAGCCGGGATACCAGACAGTTTTAAAATAAAAACTGTATCGCTGGCTAAACTGTGGTATGAAATACAAAACAAGGCTCCTTTATACGATTTGATTACGGGACAGGTCCTCAAAGAGTTGCCTAGGAAAGCACTAATCATGCTCGTTTTAATAATCAATGCTTCGTTTAGACTACTGTACGTTTCACGACAACGGAAGGTAGCTGAAGTCATTATGGTTCCAAAGCCTGAAAAGATATCGTATTGACCAATTTCACTTTTACCAATAATATAGATAATATTCGAACAAATTTTATTGATTATACCTGACCACCAATTCCGGTTTAGAACCAAGCACTCCACAATCGACCAGGTTTATAGAATAACAAAAAAAATAGAAATAGCACTGGAGTAAAAAACATTATTGTTCCGTTTTCCTTGACGTATGACATACGGGTTTGAAACATAAGCTTAAATTGGCCTTTCCAAAGCAGTTATATGAGATACTTAGTTCATCTAGCGGACAGACTCTTCCGTTTTAAACACGGAAACGAATATTCCGAATTGAAAAAAATCGCTTCAGGAGTTCCACAAGGAAGCGTTCTGGGTCTGATTTTATTTTTAACTTATACTCGAGATATTCCGCAAGAAGAAGGCACAACTGTAGCTACATTTGCGGATGATATAGCTACATATATTGGCCTTAAGTAATACGGTAGATTCAGCAACGAACAAATCTATGCACGTTAATTTCACTTACAGAAATGTAAATACGCTACCAATTTTTATAGACTCCGTTAAATTAAATGTAAAGAAGTAACGGGAAGAACTCGTTATTAAATATAATTAAATGCAGTGCTGTGCCGTTTTGTCTTCGACTCTCTTTCTTATTTTTATCAATGATCTCCTGTCTGTCACTTCTAATCCAATCCATTCCTTTGCTGATGACAGTACCCTCAGCTTCACATATTCGTTTCCTGGGCAACGCCCCTCATCTTCAGGCGTTGAACTGGAACGGCAAGGTATGTTAAGCTCATTGAATTCCGATTTTGACAGCATACATTCCAACAGAGTGGAATTTAATGCTTCCAAAACGCAAACCCCTAATTGTCTGCCATTATCCATGGATGGCACTTGCATCGCCGAAACCGAAAGACTTTCCATCCTCGGTATATGCGTTAACGACAAACTTCGTTGGAATGACCACATATTCGATGTCGCCAAGAACGCGGCGAAATGTCTAGGCTTCTTTAAGCGATGCAAGAAATATTTCACCCCTTCTAATCTGGCTAGAATCTACAAGGTGTTCATTCGCCCAAAACTTGAGTACAACGCTCATATCTGGTCTGGTGCACCAATGACATATTTGGAGTTACTTGACAGGATTCAAAAACGTGCGGTAAAATTTATTGGCGATCGAGACATCACGAAATCATTTGACTCTCCTAGTCATCGTCGTGATGTCTCCTGTCTGTCATTGTTTTATCGGTACTTTCACCACAAGTGCTCAAATGAAATAGCCAGTTGCCATGCTAGGAATGCACATCAGTTTACCCTCAAGCCTGTATTCGGACGTACAGTGAAATACAAGGATTCGTTTCTTAACCGTACAATACAAATGTGGAATGCTCTACCCCGATCTGTTTTTCCTACGCATTATAGTTTACAGACATTTAAAACGAACGTGCATCGGTATATCCTGTTTTCTAATCCTTCACTTCCCTTAAGGCCGCACTGTGTTACTTCATTATAGGGGTACAAAATCCCTTTAGTGCGCGTACATTATAAAAAAAAACAAACAAAAAAAAACCATTGCTGAATTCTTCGATACTTTGGGCTGGATCGCTCCATGTATTATTTCAGCAAAGATCATTATGCAAAAATTTTGTTTAAAGCGGTTATTTTGGGATGATAAGGTTCCATTAGAGATAGACAAGGAATGACTTATACCTCGTTGTATTTTTACTGGGAAGGGAAAGCATATGGGGTTGCAGTGTATCTTAGGATTTTAGATAATCAAAATCAAATACATACCTACCTAGTAATGTCTAAGACCAGGGTCGCTCCATAATATACAGTCTCGCTTCCTCGTCTAAAGCTCTGTGGTGCTGCCATATTGGCTCACTTCTTCACTATGTATCCAAAGTTTTGCAATTGCAGAGTATTCAAGGTTATGCCTGGATCGATTCCACCACAACGCTATGTTGGATTACATCGCCACCATCCAAGTGAAAAACCTTCATAAGCAATAGAGTCGCAGAAATACAAAGACTGACAAATATAAACATCCGGAAGCACGTTCCTACGAAACACAACCCAGCGGATTTGGCGTCTAGAGGAATTTTGCCAGAAGTCGTACACAACAACAAGCTTTGGTTGAAGGGGTCGGAGTTTCTTCAAGGAATCTGGAAAGCTCACATTAACCATCAAGTTTAGATAGGACAGAGGAAATACGTTACGTAAGAACCCACACACAGTGCATCAGCAGAGATAAAAAACAAGTTCTTAAACAAATTTAAAGACAATCAGAACAACAAAATTACTACGAATTATCTCATACTTTCAAAGATTTATAACAATAATTCAAATGTATGTACATAAGAGTTATTTGCGTTAGACTTGTTCAACATGAGTTATTTCCCAATGTAATGATTAGTTGTGGTAAGGAACCATCTTCAATGAAGCAGTTCGAGCCTGTTAACGAGACCTCTATGTCCACTTATAGAATATAATTTCGATGAATTCGCTACCCTAACACCAGCACATTTTTTAATAGGCACCTCGGCTCAACTTGTATCAGAAGCGGACCAGATATCAGACAATACATCACACCTCGATCGATGGAAGAGAATCCAGGCAGCAGTTCATACCATTTGGAAGCAGTGGAGTGTAGAATATTTAACACGTCTGCAGCAACGCCCTCAACCACAACCCGGAATCGGTGATTTAGTTTTTTTGAAGGATGAACGCTTACCGTTTCAAAATGGAAACTCGGTCGTATCACCTAACTAAATCGAGGAAAGGACAATCTGACAAGTGTAGTAAGCCTTAGGACACAAACCTATTTCTAGAATATGTCCGTTACCATCAAATAAAAGCACAGTAGAACACAAAACCATTTAACAAAGACCAGAAGTAATACAAATGCACTCAATTAGCACTCCTATACACAAAATTCTAAGAATAGCTCGCACTCTTAATCAATAATAAGTTATTATTAAATAAGTTATTATTCTCATTAATTTTTGCACTAACTGAAAATTAGCCAACAATCGCACACTTTGTCATATCACACACACTCAACCAAATACTCTTATTGACGTCGCATCCATTCGGACTACACTTATCATATGCACAATCAAACATACATCATTCACCCACACCACACTTGCCCAACCATTCATTCACAACACTAACTTGACAGAGACAAAAAACGTACACAAATCATATTCCAACAGACAAAATCACCTCCAAGAGTCACATTCACTAAACGCATATAACTAGGGTTACCAACAGCCATATTTTGGCCCTGAGACTCCGGGAATTTGCTCTAATCTCCTGCGGGCCCAGCCGAAATTTCTCCGGGCCGCCAGGTTTTAAATGTTTATAATTTCTTTAAACCTACAAAAAATCGTTTACTGTGATTGAAAATTTGTTAGCATTCCCTTAGAGTGATAAATAGTTTGGCAACCGTAAATCAGTTTTTTTTAGATTTCCAAACCCCGTTGCAGAATCTGATTCCAATGGTGAGGTTGCCACAAAGCAGATGACAAGCGGTTGACAACTGTCTTAAAAGTCAACTGCAAGAAATCTCCTAAAAGTCAGCTTACCGATTTCTTAACCGATGATCACGCAAATTATATGAGAATATAGGGACTGTTAACTTATAGTGGACTTGCAACTTGAGCGCAATAATTGTGCATATATTCACTTTTATTTTTTCATGGTTGACTGAAACGTCAAACAAACACCAATAGTGTTCAGTGTGAATGCTTTAAAACTAGAAAGATAACCTTATTTTAACAGTAATGTAAATCAAATGGGCAGTACCCGTTTAATAGACGTAGGTTATCTTTCTAGGGTTAACGAGATTAAGAAACATTTTAGTGGAAACCTCAGTAAAAAAAAAATCCGTGTATGCAGATGCATTACAATTAAGGGACACACAGAATGCGGCCAGTATTGTAACTGAGCGCATTGCATCTTCCATTGTCTTTTGGCTACAGCAACAACACGCTGATTGGTTGAAATACTTAGGATATTAGGGAGTTTTTTGGCGTCTTAGGCAAAAACGTATACTATATTCACACCACACTGTCATAGGAGGTTACTCATACATTTTTAAAATTTCAAAATCTCGTTGATGTGTGAGGTTTAAATGAAACTTTCTCAAAATCTGGTTTTTAACACATTCTACAAGTTCCAGAAACTAGTTGGCAATAATATTTTCATTTGGCTACAGCAACAACACGCTGATTGGTTGAAATACTTAGGATATTAGAGAGTTTTTTGGCTTCTTAGGCAAAAACGTATACTCTATTAACACCACACTGTCATGAGGTTTCTCATACATTTTTAAAATTTCAAAATCTCGTTGATGTGTGAGGTCTCGGTGAAACTTTCTCAAAATCTGGTTTTTAACACATTCTACAAGTTCCAGAAACTAGTTGGCAATAATATTTTTGTACAATTAATATCTTGTAAAAAGGGACTAATATTTTGTAAAAAAGGACTCTTATATTTAGTATACGTTGACACAAAAAATTTTCTTGGCAAAAAAAAAAAACTAAATCTTCGGGCCGAGCCTTCGATAGAGTTGCATATAACTTCAAACATGCAAAACAATTTATCAAAACATTCGGATGCAAAAAGTCAAAACGTTCGGAAGCACTCACAAGGTTTCAATAAAAATTATGTTGACTTAATTATACTACAGAAAATAATAATGCATAAAATATATAAAACAATAATCGTAAAAAATATTCGACATGAATTTCTGTTCTACCCTTAAACATTCAAATATTTCTGACTCACCCTAACATTCGACCAAATTGCATTTGACAAGCAGCAGGCATCGTCAGTACACATAAAAAATAAATAAACAGTCCATTGGTCAAAAGAAAGAGAAAAAATACGCTGGAATTCAGAGCATCGACCCACCACACCACAGATGAGGAGTTAATTACTCATCTGTGCAACTAATAACATAATAAAATATTATAATATTGAGAATAACGCTATGTTTAAACCAATTAATTCTAATTTTTAATGAAAAATAATCAAAATAATATTGATTAACGTGACTAATACATAATAAGTAAGTTGATCATACATTTTAGTTTGATAATAAATTTAAGTATAACTTTACAAACACGGATTTTGTTTTGGATGGTTATATTGAAGCCTTAAAGTACTTTTATGCTACGTTTCCACCAAAAAATAAACCGAGATTATGCACAAAAAATTAAAAATTAATCTGTCTGCGTTTCCACCGAAAAAAATAGATTAATCTGACGCTTCTTTATCGCATTTTTGCTTTAAAATTGAGGACGTTATTGACATTTCAAAAAAGAACAGATGTTTTTTCTTAAACGTCAAACAAAGCGAAATTAAAATTGGTTGCTATAGTTTATTAAGTGGAAAAAGAATGAAAATATTACTAGCACACCATTTTATTCTTCAAACCAATATCAAGGTGTTAATGGTTGCATTGACCGGGAAATGTCGCATATACAGAAAACACCGCCGTCAGTACTTAATGAATGTTGGGGTAGCTAGAAAGAATGAAATTGCAATTCAAAAAAGATATGAGACATGTTGAGAGTAGGAGAGTAGTGTAGACTCGTATAGAGTGTGTTCGCAACCCGAATTTTCATGCGAACTAAGTTTATAACCTTGATTTATTTTTATTCTTGAGCTTAGCAGATTAAAATTTGTATGGTTAATCTTGAAATTAACCAATTAATTAAATTGTTTTGTTTATTTTCATAAAAAAAAATTTTAAAAAAATAACAGAACATTACAACTTGACAAATAAAGTCCTCTGTTAAAAAGGGTGGCTAATTAATTCAATATATATATGTAACTAATGTACATGCTTATTTGCATGCTTACTTATAAGTTGTTCTCAACTGCCAAGCATTTTCGATAGCAAAATACACCAACAATATATTTATGCAGTGCATTCCAGCTACCTTCTGTTCTCCTTCTTTTGTCAATCACATACTATAAATTTTAAAATATAGCATATTACTTATATAAAAAATTTCCAAAGCCGCCTAAGAAAGCAAACAGCTAAGACACTTCATTGACTAAACGTACAGAGTTTTTAACAAAAAATAATTTAAAAAGGATTAAAAATACTTCTTTCCCACTTTTTTTATCGATGCGCGGAACCCGATATATGTAGTATATTCATTTCTTTCACATGTTGAATAAAAACAGTCAAATAATAAATAAATAATAAATCAATCAAAAAATTATATATATATAAAGTGTGGTTTTTTTTAGAGGTTCGTTTTTTAAATAGAGATAAAACTGACATTTTGTGGTCAAATCTAGCAACTCTTATGTCATTTATGTTTAGTTTGTTGTTTGCCAGTTTGAACAGGTTGACAAATGAACAACGCTTGCAAGTCGTGCAAATTTATTTCGAAAATAATGGTTTAGTTCGCGAAGTTTAAAAAAATTTAAAATTTTGTTCAGTGATGAAGCTCATTTTGGGTTGAATGCCTACGTCAACAAGCAAAATTGCCGCTTTTGGCACCGACTATTTTGTTCCCGAATTGGATGGCATGAATGTGGATGAGGTGTGGTTCCAACAAGGCGACGCTACATGCCACACAGCGCACGTCACAATCGATTAATTGAAGGAAACATTCGATGATAATAATTTCGCGGAATGGACCTGTCAATTGGCCACCAAGATCGTGTGAATTGACGCCATTGGATTATTTTCTTTGGGGATATGTGAAGTCGCTCGCCTACGCCAACAAACCTGAAACGTTAGGGGACTTGGACATTAAAACGATTTTCTTAAGTTCTATACCTCTCAAAAACCACCCTGTATATAAAAAACCATTGCAAACAATTTCCTACAAATATTTTACACTCAAACATTACTAATTTAGTAATATTTTTGCAATAATACAACAAAATATATATTTAATCTCATTTTATTAACCAAAATGGAAAAAAAAGTAATAGAAAGAGGAATGTTTATTTTAAGGCAGAATTAAATTAACAACTTCGTATTTATTGGGTAACTCTTTTTTTGTTTGTTCAAAAACATTTACATTCAGCTGTTTTGTTGTTGCGATTTGGATATGTTGCAAAACTCCCCACACTTATTTTTGGCGGGTAATTAAACAAATTAGATGTAACTTCATGTGTCTAACTCACACGTATTCACAGATAGGAAAATTGGGGGAGGATTTTGCGGCCACTATTAAAAAATTTTTGCGGGTTGAAAGTGATAGGGGATTGCAGAGTTGACAACACGGAATCATAGCTGAGCCAACGAAAAATTATTAATGGGCACACACACATACACATATATTTTATATGAAAACAAAATGTATTACAATTAACATAATACTAATAAAGCAAATAAAATAAATTCACCTGAATTCACTTCTAGCTTTATCAATTGAACCAACCAGCGTTACCTTCGTGAACTCTTAAGAGTCATTTTGACTCTTTTTGAACTCCGTGACTTTCTAAAAATATATGCAACGGGACTCCTTTTAAAATTATGAAACGTTATTCTCTATAATTCGACCAGACAAATTTAAATTTTCCTGGTCTTATTCTGCATTCGTCGAATACTGACAAAAATTCTAGGGATTAAACTCTTTTAATTGAATTACCTAATTCAAATCTTTATGTATAATCTACTTCACAAGAAAAACACATGGGAAACTGAACTGGCATTGAAAAATGCATAAATGGATTAATTTAGCTAACTCTGTGGCATGTTATGTGTTTGTGCTGTGATGTAGTGGGCTGTACGTTGAATTACGTTGTCGGTGAGACGGATTGGTGTTTTTTTAAAAGAATCTGTGTCCAAATAACATTTCGCATTAATGTCAATGATATAAAGATTTCACTGCTTAAGTATTTAGATCCAAATGTAAGTAAAATAATAACAAATCTAAACTATTATCACGAAAAATTTATCGAACAATACAAATTACTATAAATGAAAGCGCGAGCCATAGATTACAATTTTAAAAGTTACTTTAAAATTAAAGACATTGAAAAGTTTTAAATATGTTCTAAAAATAAAATAGAATTGTTTCAATATACCTTTCGGTATCTTAAATAATGTTTTGTAATAATAGCTAATGTTGACATTAATTCGCTTGACATAATCTGTGGAAAATCGGAAAAAGTTTAAGCGAGCCAGAAATTACTGTAATGCCCATATTAATCGTGTCAAATTCTCGTACGATCAAAAGTTGAGGCAAAAAATATTACAAAGTCCTACAGGTAGTAAAAACTTTTAGTTGTTTGTCAAAAACATTAAGAATTCGGCCTCGTCATCTGTCCCGACAATCATTTACAATGGCAATCCTGCTGTCAGCTCCACAGATAAAGACAATCTGCTTACTGCTCACTTAGCGGCTAGCTCAACGCTCCCAGATTGTGCTTTATCTCCTCCTGTACTCGAGCGCGTAGAATTCTGTATGGGACCAATCTACAGTGGCAAGAGCACTTCAAGATCTTAATATACAGAACTCCGCTGGAGTTCACCGTGGTGGTGAAAGTAAGGTCGTTGCGCTTGATATTTCAAAAGCATTTGACAGAGTTTGGCATCAAGCTCTTTTGTGGAAAATGCATGCATTTGGAACCGATGATATCATTCTTCAATGGATTAGAAATTACCTTTTGGACCGTTCAATTCAAGTTATTTTGGGCGGCTTAAAGTCTGCCACTCACCAAATAAATGCTGGTGTCCCCCAAGGCTCCGTTTTGTCTCTGTCTCTCTTTCTCATTTTTATCAATGATCTCCTGTCTGTTACTTCTAATCCAATCCATTCCTTCGCGGATGACAGTACTCTTAGCTTCGCATATTCGTTTCCGGATTTACGTCCCTCAGCTTCGGGCGTGGAGCTGGAATGGCAGCTTATGTTAAGCTGATTAAAATCTGGCCTTGACAGCAGTCTTAAGTGGAGTAAAACCAATAGAATAGAATTTAATGCTTCCAAAACACAATTATCTCTTCTGTCATTAAAGGGAAACTTCAATACTCTGCCGTTATCCGTGAATGGCACTTGCATGAAAGGAAACCGAAAGGTTTTCCATCCTCGGTATGTGTGTTAACGATAAACTTCGTTGGAACGACCACACATACGACGTCGCCATGAACGCTTCGAAATGTCTAGGCCCCCACTTAAGTCTATTATGGTTGGCCCTTAAGGCTTAAATGTTTAAAATTAAAAATTCAGCAAATCCTGAGGAAAATCCTGGGCGAAACCCTGACTTATATAACTTGTTCATTTAATCCTTTCAGAAGGATAAGATTTAGCTTCAAAGAGCAATTAAGTTTATAGCTTCGCTAAGTGCAATAACCGAAATTTGCAGTTTCCAATTCTCTTTGATTAAATATAATTTTTTAAGTTTTTATGAGTTAATCTGGATAAAAATTCAGCAAAGTCACAAATTGAAACATTGTAGAAGACTGGTTTCCAGTCTTCCATAATTTTGCTTGCAAACTCTTTAATAATGTTAACTTTTTGTGATGATTTAAAAAACTAAGAACCATTATTTTGATTGTTGAATATAAATTTAGCGACGCCGAAAAATATTAAAATATCTAGCTGGATTTAAGAAAATGGGCAAAACGGTACATACATCATTAATCACTATGGAGCTTGATGATAGCGGTTTTATGTAGTTATAAAAGAAGCTTGAGTCGTTAGTAAGCATAAAGAGAGAAGTTTTAACTGGTTGATTTTGAACGAAGAAGTATATTATAGAAAGTCATAGCCTCTATTATGGCTTCTACTCTGATACTGGAGCTGGAGGTCGTTCAAATCCAATATGTTTAGTTAATTAAATAGATTTCGTAAATCATACCTAGGCAAATCACAAATCACAATCAGATAAATGATAAATGCTCAGCAAATTTAATAACTCACTGCATAATTTCTTTTACACATAAACAATTAATACATTTTTGTAAGACTTAATGCTGCGCCTCCACCGAACACTAAAGCGAGATTTAGATTGATCTGCACTTAATCTACCTTAAATCTTAAGATTTACCATACAAATTTTAATCTGCTAAACACAAGATTAAAAAAGTAATCTTGAAAGAAACTGGGTTTGCATGTAAGAATCGGTTTGTGAACACACTATGTCAAAAGTGGCGTTAGTTGCTGAGAATTGAGAGCGAGGAAGCAATTTGACAACCAGATGTTGGATATTTTGTGCGGAGAAAACCCTATGTTAATCTCCTTTTTTTTTGGTGGAGACGCTAAAAGATTAATTTTTAATTTTTAATCTTTTGTGCTTAATATCGGTTTAGTGTTCGGGGCACAGATGAGTAATTATACAGATAGTCGACTCAGCATACCTGACATACCATACTGAACCCGCCAAACATTTTTAAAAATGGAGAAAAAATCCTCTCTCAAATGTTCTATCTGTGAATACGTGTCAGCCAGCCAAATAAAGTACGTAGGCATTGACGTGTCAAAAATATGTCATTAGCGCGGGCAGTTTTGCAAGAATTCCAAATGACAACAAAAAAACAGCTGATTATAGCGGATGTGTTGGAGAAGTGCTGCGAAGTATTGAGTTAACGTAGTTCATGTTTAATAGATATTTTAATTAAATGGTAATAAAAAAAATAGTTAGGTATAATAAATAATGAAGTTGTTGCAATTAAATGCGAATATTTTTTGTGTTTATAAGAAATAGTTAAATAACTAGAATATTTTTATAATATTAAACATATCTTTGAGAATGGGCGAAAATTGGTTATACGTATTGTGATCTTATTTGCACTAAAATATCTTGGAAAATAAGATATTTAAGATCGTATAAAAAATTTGCTCCAGTTTAAAAGACTAGATTAATGTATGATTAAAAACGTGTACTACATAAGATACGGAATGTATTTAAGAGTCAAAACTTATGTGTCAATCCATAAAACGGGTTATTTAAAGATTTAGAATTTTTTTTACTGTCAGACCAGTTTTGTCCTTCACAGTGTTTTCACTTCTGCTACAATGTGGTAGATCTACCACTTTATCTGCATATTTACCAAATCTACCACATCAACCACATCTATTACTGTGATCTGAAATTCTACCACTATTACATATACATATAATTCTATTTCTAACAGCTTTTTCCTATACATGCTTCTTCATCTACATACGAAAACTTAACACAAAGATCTTTTGAATGCATTTCATTTACCATAATTAGCGTTTATCAGACTAGTCAAAATTTCGCTTTTAATATAAAAAAAAACAGTAGTTTAAAAATAGATTATGACGTTCAATTAATGCCAAACCTTAAGCCCTAACATTAAAAATTAGTATCGTATTTCAGCAAATTTATATAAATTGCAGGACTGGGTAATATGAGACTATTCTCTTAATAACACGATTTGGGAATTCGGTGCGATTGTGTCATGGGCTGTGTGGCAATCATGTGTCGCGTCGCGTCATCCTGTCTTGAAATTTCAGAAAAAAGTCCGTTAACATGGCACGTCCTCCGTTGACCGAAATGTAGTTCCAAGCAAAATTTTAGAAGAAAAATTGTCCAATAATCCAACCACTTCAGAATCCGCACACTCTCGTCTGTGCGGTGCGTACGACGACTGGGTCCATGAGTATTGTCCACTAGCATACCAGTCATACAAACATTTTGAACAAACTTGCGGAAACTTATTTTCAAGAAATGCACTATTTGGGCTAATATTTTCCATATTCACCCTTTACTTAAGAAGCAAGGAAAAATGTCGCAAGATATTGTCAGAAACTTTAAATACGAACTTTGAAGCAAGTTTGACGAACCGCGAAACGGAACGTGACGGACGGGGTTGCGGGACACTCTTTTTGAACTTTTATTCTTAATATTCGTAATATGATCCCTTATTTACTCCAGAACTTCTCCAATTATTAATTCTGTGCCTTGAGTCATCTCTCCATTTTCGCTTGTAAACGGCACTATAGCATTTCAACCCAAAATGCAGAAACTATTCCATAGGTGCCGCTTTATCTGACTCTGGGCGGAAGGTATCATTGGGCTTTATTTTATTCCAAACTTTTCATTAAAATAAAAATTAAAAAAATTTAGGTATACAGTCTACATAGCTTATACAGATATATTTAAAATCTACAAGAATTGGCTCAAATCTACCACTCTTTTTTGTTTAAAACTACCACACGCATGGTATAAAGAACACTAAGTATGTTTGACAGCGGAGATAGACGTCATTGCGAATGTAAAACGGCTAATCCAGTTAACAGATGAGGAATTAACGAGGTAGTCAACTCGAGAAAGAATCTCTCAGTTCATCCCCAAGCGTAGGTGGGTAAGCCGGTTCTAATATGTAAGCACCTTTGTGTAAACATCTTCAGCCTTATTAATAATAAAACCCTACTCGCTCCTTAACTCATGTGTTAGATAGCACACGAATAAAAAACTTACCTGTTTGTTAATTTTTCTTATTAATAATGAATACTTCTCCATACAATAACTAACGGACTGTTTTCCTGATATATTAGCTTCAAAATGGCATCATTTACATAGATTGTACTAAAATCTATTACATTCCGGCTAACATCTGATAATCCAAATAAAAAAAATACAAATTTCTACAAACTATAAAATAAAATTGTGAAAAAAAATGTTTCTTTTTTTGAAAACTTTTATTTAAGCGATAAGACAACTTTTTCTATGAATTGCTCCTATAACATTGGGGAAATGGATTTCGTACATCCACAGAAATGCGCCCACCATGTTTATTCCCGCCAATGTCTTCGCTTACTAGGGCAATTAAAGATTTATTCTTACTTTATACACTTTTCTTTGGCGTGATGTAGGTATAATAACATCTTCAAACATGTTTATATTATTAAGAAAGTTTATAAAGGCATTAGCCATTTTTCTGATTATTTAAGAAAAAAAAAGTTAATAATTTGAATGGATAAATTACAATCTACATAAGTGAGTTAGTTTTTGACAATTTTTACGCAGCGGGTAAATCCAAAAATATGATAATTAATAAGAAATTGAGTTTAACTAATGAGTTAACAGTGTGTTAGAGTTATCACTCACTTAAATCGGTATTATTAATAAGGCTGCTATTGTGTGTCATTGTGAAAGACAAAAGTCAAACAGTGCTACGGATTGGGCACAAAATAAGAGCGTTTGTTATTATTCTGACACAGTCATTATTAGGGAGCGTCCTTCCTAACGAAAATTTATCGAAAGTGCAAATTTGACATTTCGAGAATGATAGCATTCGCGCTTATTTGACTTCGACTAAATAAACTCACTAAAGTTGCTAAAAAATATCAGAGAAATGTAGGCGCACATTTACATATGTTCATATTTTTATTTCTGAAAAAAAATGTTTATGTATATGTACGGAGATATAATTTTTTTCAAGTAATTCAACCAACGTTGCTGAATCTCATGAATTATCATGATTCTCATGATTTTTGCTCCAAATCATAAAATCGTGAATTGTCAAAAAATGTCATATTATATTATTTTCCGTAACAAATTTCAACTTTGAAAAATTTAAATTTCCTAAGTCTACCTTCGAAAATTTGAAAAATTTGTTCGCATTGTTAAGCCCAAACTGAACATATTTTTATCATTTAGTATGTAGGTAGTGATTGTTTCATGTTTGTCAGCAATTTTTTTACATCTGAAAGAATTGAATGCAAACTCTATGAGAAATTTTGGTTTGCTTTGTCAGGTTTCATTATCTACGATTTTTGTCCTTAGAAACTTCTTAATTCTCTTTTGGGCTTGCATCGCGCTTTCAAATGCTCCATTTATTTACATTCCTTGCCTTTTCGTTTCAATTCCTTCTAAAGTCCTTTTTTACGGACAATATTGTTGATTACCTGATTTGTATCTAACGCCAAGCAAACACGCCCGCGTAGAACACACTAATCAAGCAAATGCAGAATTTTACGATAGAAGACCAAAAGAGAATACAAGAATCGGATCGAAATTTTGTGATCATCCGCGTGAGATAGCTAAACTCGTGGACATTTAATCCTCTTTCAGCCTTATTTATAAACGTATTTTAAAGAGCGTATAAATTTATGCACGCTTTTAAATGCCTCTAAACGATTAAACCTTTTTAAAAAACTTATGCAACATTGCATAGAGGTTGTCTAACTTAAATGCGTTTGGAGGTTGCTTAGAGCCCGCTTAAGTGTGGTTTTGTATGGAAATGTCTTTTTTTTTCCTTCTCTTCCTCACTTGGTCAAAGTTGTGTTCGGCGAAATATTTTCTACTGTAAAAAAATATTTCAAATTTTCTATTCAACTATCAATAAGGATTTTAAAGTGTATATGCAACCGATAATATAATAATATATAATAGTAAGAAACATAATTTGTGCAGCAGGGATACGACAGTGTTGGAATCATTCGTGTGCAGTTCCAAGTTTAAATTGCCGTAGGGATTTTTGGCGGATTGATTTATATATGTGTTGTTACGAAAAGTGCACAACCACTTAAATTATATTAAAAAACATTTACTTCGTTTGCATGTTGTGCTAAATACGAAATTTCCGAGTTTTAGCTGAGACATTTAATTTGTTTTTCTACAAACAGCTGAGTTGTGTTTACCGATTCGGATAACATATTGTAATAGATTTCGCCTTTTTGGTACCTTATCTGATAACGGGTAATCGAAGTAGAGATACTTTTTTCAATAGCCTTTTTTGACAGATCACGTGTGAGTCGTGTCATGCTGTCATTTTATTTTTGTTAGTATTGTTTGGCATTTCATAATGGAAAGACTTACGCGTGAACAACGTTTACAAATTGTTCAACTTTATTATGAAAATTCAGGTTCTGTGAGGAATGTGTTTCGTGCACTTCGCTCAACTTATGGTCAACATAATCGGCCTACTGAGCGTACTATTCGCAACACAATCACCCATTTTGAGACCCAGCATTCATTATTGGATAATATTCGACCGAATAGACCACGTCCAGCTAGCTGTGAAGAAAATATAGCGGCCGTAGCTAAGAGTGCACACGAAGACCGTAGAGAGTCGATTCGGCGCCGTTCGCAGCAACTCGGACAGACGTATGGAACGACTTGGCGCATTTTACGTCAAGATTTTAAATTGAAAGCGTACAAAATACAGCTTGTGCAACAACTGAAGCCGCTCGACCTTCCCAAGCGACATCGCTTCGCTCTATGGGCTCTTGAAAAGTTCCAAGAAGATCCGACGTTTTCGAGGCAAATTTTGTTTAGAAAATTTTGTTAGGCCCATTTCTGGCTCAATGGGTATGTAAACAAACAAAATTGCCGCATTTGGGACGAAGAGCAACCTGAAGATATTGAAGAACTGCCACTTCATCCAGAAAAAACAACGCTTTGGTGTGGTTTGTGGGCCGGTGGAATCATCGGTCCATATTTCTTTAAAATTATGCCGTTGCGAACGTAACCGTCAATGGCGACCGTTATCGTGCCATGATAACCGACTATTTGATGCCTGAAATTGAAGCTCGTGATCTCGGCGACATTTGGTTTCAGCAAGACGGCGCCACTTCCCACACATCGCATCAATCAATGGACTTATTGAGAGAACATTTCGGTGAGCACATAATTTCACGTTTTGGGCCGGTCGATCGGCCACCAAGATCGTGTGATATCACACCGTTAGACTTTTTCCTGTGGGGATATGTAAAGTCAAAAGCTTATGCCGACAAACCCGCTTCGATTCAAGCCTTGGAGGTAAACATCTCGCGTGTCATTCGCCAGTTACCAGTCGAAATGCTCGAACGAGTGACCGAAAATTGGACTCAACGGATGGACCATCTGCGACGTAGCAACGGCCAACATTTGATAGACATAATCTTCGAAAAATAAATGCCAAAGAATGTTCTTTCAAATGATAATAAATATTCTCCATTAAATTTGAATTTTCTTTGTTTTTTTCATTAAAAAATTAGGGAACCTCGAAATGGATCACCCTTTACAAACACTGTGTAACTAATATGTGTAGCATAATGTTTTATAAATAAGGATTTATGCAACGTTGTATAGAGGCGGCTTAAATACTTCGACCCTGTATACCTATGCAACTGCTTAGAGGCATTTCAGTGAATTCAATGGTTATTCACTGGAAACTCTGAAAGATTAATTTTTAATCTTTTGGGCTAATATCGGGTTTTTTTTGGTGGTAACGAGCTTTAGTCTCCCATTTATTTTGGAAAACCGAGGTAGCGTCTGAAGTTAACTGCATGCAAAGCATAAATGGAAATTAAGGCCAATCGCCATGTGTATAAGCATATGCTTAATGCCAAAAATCAAACCAAAAATCATCGGAAACATGTTTATATACGGTTATGCACTATCAATGCATAATCAAACCACAATAAACTTTTATTCAAAAATGTCAACTCAAATTGCTTGTTGTTCCTGAAATCGCTAGGTATAGAAAAAAAGAATTTAAAGAAACCTTTCAAAAAATTGTAAAAAAGCACGTTCCCTACTTCATTTAGAAATTTGTCATTGGTCAATTCCTTTTAAATGTCAAAATTCCTTATTCTACGGTTGCTGGCTTAAGGGCCAACCGTAATAGACTTTCATGAGCTTAAGCTAGCTTAATGAAATATCTAAATACTTGTAAACCGTACAGCATGACCATAATGGGAATATGATCAGTATCGTCAAATTTTCGTTGACTTAAGTGGGCTTTAGAGAGTGTAAAGGGCCAACCGCAATGTGCATAAGCTTGCATATGCATAAATGCCAAAAATCAAGGAATGCATGTTCATGTACGGTTAGGCACTGTCAGTGCATAGTCAAACCACAATAAACTTATATTCACAATGTCAATTCAAATTTGTATTTGTTCTTCGAAACGGAAAATATTTAACGAATGCACGAATATTCACATTGCGGTTTGTTTAAGGGAGGCTAGTACACTCGTTCTTTGCAGAGCGTTTGCATATACAAACTTATGCCCATTGCGATTGGCCCTTAAATTAAATGGAATGTTCAGTAAGGAAATTTGACAACTGACACCACAGAAAAAAAACAAGAAGTTATGAATATATTTTTACATTATATCACTTTATATTGTCTCTTTATTTTTTAAATGCATTGTAAGAAACAATTATGGTAGTTTAAAAGTAAATTTTTCAGATTTTTTGCTTTGCTCGAATATAAAATTTTTGAGTTTGATTGATTCGCTTAGTTTTGTTTAAGTTTATTATGGGTAACTACAACTTTTGAGAGAAATTGAGTGGACTTTTCGTTCGGTTTCGACATAAGGTTAATCGCACTAAAGTCTATTATGGTTGGCCCTTAAGTTTGCATAGGCTTAACGAAAGGGGAAAAATTGGCCGAATGCACGAGTATTCACATTGCGATCTGTTTAAGGGAGTTTAGTATACTCGTACTTTGAAGAGCGATTGGATCACTTCACCATTGAGGCCAATCAAATGCTGGTGTTTCTGCATTTGTGTGATCCAGGAGTTTTTAGGCCTGCCTCTCTTACGCGATTGTATGGGAACGTTGATTGTCATTGCCATTCTGACGGGGTTCGTAGGATCCTTCCTTTGAACATGACAATACCAATTGAGTCGATCGTGCTCCAATTTTTTCGAGATGGGTTCTTTGACGCTTTCTCGGATTCTGGAACTTTTAATTCGATCAAGTTTTGTTACTTCTGCTGTCATGCGAAGCATCTTCATCTCAGTTGCTGTCAACTTGACCTCATACTTTTTGTACATTGTCAAGCATTCATCACACACGAGCGCCGGACGCACAACTACGGTGTAGAGCCCTCCTTTCAACTTAGGGGACATTTTTCGGTCACAGAATTTGGCAGGGCTTTCCTGCCACTTCATCCACCCTACGCTTACACGAAAATTGATATCGTTATCAACGGTTGTTTCGTTGTTAATCATTGAAGATATTTGAACTTTTCACAATTGAGAACCACCACTCCATTAAAATAAATATCTAGAATGGGTTGGCTTGGGTCAGAGAATGGGCAGTACAGATACTCTGACTTTTTTTGGCTAATAAGATACCCATTCCCTTCTAAGACATCTACCAAACACCAAGTGCACGTTGCAGGGAAGTCTGGTCACCACTTATGATGGATCCGTCGTCTGCAAAGAATAACTGATGCACTTTGGGGTCCGTCACTTTGCCCTCAAGCATATAATCTAGGACTGTAATAAAGAGCAAAGGACTTAAGACACCTCCTTGGTGAACACCGACTATTATCAGAAATTCATCGGTGACTACTGCGGGACATCTGACTTTTGTCTTCGCTTCCTCGTACATGTCCATGATCATCTGTACGTAGGTTTCAGGAACTCCTGGTTCTCTTACCGCTACCCATATCAGAACTCTTGGTTGTCTAGCTTAAGGGTAAACTGATGTGCATTCCTAGCATTGCGAGTATTGCGGTTGAATTGCTGCAGGGGTGGAATGCAACTGGCAATTTCATTAGAGCACTTGTGGTCGAAATACCGATAAAACAATGACAAGCAGGAGACATTACGTCGATGACTAAGAGAGTCAAGTGATTTCGCGATGTCTCGATTGCCAATAAGTTTTACTGCACGATTTTGAATCCTGTCAAGTAGATCCAAATATGTAATTGTAGCACCGGACCAGATATGAGCGTTATACTCAAGTTAGGGGCGGATAAACGCCTTATAAATGTTTGCCAGATCAGATGGGGTGAAATATTTCTTGCATCGCTTAAGGAAGCCTAAACATTTCGCAGCGTTCTTGGCGACATCGAATATATGGTCATTCAAACAAAGGTTGTCATTAACACACATACCGAGAATGTAAAGATGTTTGGTTTCAGCGATGCAAGTGCCATCCATGGATAATGACAGAGTATTGAGGAAGGTATTGTTTTGGAAGCATTAAATTCCACTCTGTTGGTCTTACCCCATTTAAGTATGCTGTCGAGATCGATTTAATGAGCTTAACATACGTTTCTGTTCCAGTTCAACGCCCGAAGATGAGGGGCGTTGCCCAGGAAAATAATATGTAAAGCTGAGGGTACTGTCATCGGTGAAGGAATGAATAGGATTAGAAGTAACAGAAAGGAGATCATTTATAAAAATTAAAAAGAGAGTCGGAGACAAAACGGAGCCTTAGGGGACACCATCATTTATTTGGTAAGTTTCAGACTTGCAACCGTCCAAAACAACTTGAATTGAACGTTTCGAAAGGAAATTTCTAATCCATTGAAGAAAGGTATCATAGCTTCCAAATGCACGCATTTGCGACAAAAGAGCCTGATGCCAAACTCTGTCAAATGCCTTTGAAATATCAAGCACAACGACCTTGCTTTCACCACCATGGTGAATAGATTGGTTCCACTTTTCGGTTAGATAAGTCATCAAATCACCAGTGGACCTGATGCTGCGAAAACCGTACTGCCGGTCATTAAGAAGTTTTCGGGATTCGAGATATTTCATAAGCTGACGATTTATCAGCGTTTCCATAACCTTGGAAAGAAGGAACGTAAGTGCAATTGGTCGGTAAGAGGAGTGAGAGAAAGATTCGTCTTTTTTGGGACGGGCTGGAAAAATGCTGTTTTCCACCTTCTCGGAAAGAGCCCTGAAGAATAGGACAGATAAAAAAGCTTACGAAGTGGTTTTGCCAGCGTGGAAAAACACCTCTTCAGAACGATAGGGGAAATACCATCTGGACCAGCGGATTTATGTATGTTGAGAAGAACTATTACCACTGTACGACTGTGAAAATGAAATCGAATTTTTAATATTCTTGACAAACGACCAAAAGTTTTTACTACCGGTGGGACATTGTAGTATTTTTTGCCTCAACTATTGGTCGTAGGAGAATTTGCCAGGATTAATGTGGGCATTGCAGTCATTTCTGGCTCGTTTGAACTTTTTTCGTTTTTCCTCAGTTGGTTTGGCCTTAAATGACCGAAAACTTACCACTTTAGCCCTGATAGCTTCTTTACAGCTCAAGTCACACCACGCGTTTTCCTTAGGTTGGATACTCTTTATCCTGGATGGGATAAAGCGTTTCATACCCAGGTGAATTATATTTGTAATCATATCGGCAGCGGCATCCACGTCGTTGTCGAGGAAGCACAATGACCAGTTAAAACTCCTAAAGAAACCATTGAAAGCTTCCCAGTTGGCTTTCTCGTATTGCCATACGGTTCTTTTAGGAGCTTGTTCTTTAACTCTGTGATTGCAGTACGAGAAATTCGCCGATATGATACAATGGTCTGACGAACCTAGAGGTGATAATATATTTAAAGCGTACCTATCAGAGTGGGAGGTAAGAAACAAGTCCAGAGTGTTAGCGTTTTGACCGCTAATGTCCGGTATCCGTGTCGGCTCATTTACAATCTGGGTTAAATTATTAACCTCAGGAAAGATCTCGACGTACCTTCCTTCGGGTGTTGTCTTTCCAGAATGTCGAAGCCAACTTGAATTGTGTATATTGAAATAGCCCGCAATGACGATTTCAGTATGAGGATAAAGGGTAACAATTCGGGTTATGAAAGCAGTGCATCAAACTCATTACAAGTTGAATGTCTATCCTGTAAAACAGTAGTGAATTAATTGCCTACGGACATGAAATTTTAGCCAAATAAAATTAAATTCCGGATTGGAACATTGGCCGTATTGAGGTAGAAGTTGGTAGGCTACATCACTACGTATATAGACGGCGATACCGCGATCAGAAAAAAAATAATGGCACTAAGTTATATCCTGGCAGGCTAAACTCCGTTAGATCAGAATCAATGCTGACCTGTATTTTACCTAGTACCAAAACAGCTGGTTTAATGAGATTCGTGTGGGAGTTCAATGAAAAAAAAATTCGCCCTTAACCCAAGAATATTGCTCACATCTACCCTGAAATTCCTACACATAACAACAAACAAACACAAAAGACTCAACTCCGACGCTGACTAAGCTAGGCCGTACCGTGTAGATTCAAAACAATGAATTGCTTTGGTCTACCAACAAAATCTACACAACGCGACCCGCTATTCGCCAAATGATGCTTTACCCAGCTATAGCAAGTGCACGCTATGCACGCAGCAAACGATAGGGAGTGGGACCAGAAGGAATGCCCCAACACAATACACTTTTTTTTTTCTTTTTTTTTTGCACTATCACTGGACTGTACACTTGTTTTTGCTTTTTAAACCACGCGCACGCTATTAGGGTGTTTTTTTTGCACACTTTTTGTTGGTTTATTTTGTGCGAAAACTGACCGCGGAGCGATTACAAAAAATGTGTGTGCACACGTCAGGTGGCATTTTAGGCGACCATCTAATACCCGCTCTAATATCTTAATTGTGTGTGACATCAACTTGATTGAACGGTAATTATCGCGTATCTCCCTTTCCTTTGCGCAAAGGAAGAAGATAACTTTCCCTCCACTGGTTGGGCATTGGATCACCTCTCATGAGTTTGGAGATAAGAATCATGACCCATCTGAGTTCGTTGTCTCTCATCTTTTTCCAGAACTCACAGGGTATCTCATCCGGTCCAACCGCGTTTCTCTTCTTGGAATTCTTGACCGCTTTCCCAACTTCTTCGACTGTTGTGTCGGTTACTTCTTCATTGTCGGTGGCGGCTCCTGGAAAATATAGCCGGAAAAACTGTTCTTTTAAAAGTTGCTCGCGATACTCTCGCCACCTGTGTAAAATTTCCTTTTTAGTGTTTTCAATTGTGACGTTTATTCCCAAAATGGTACTGAATTGTCCCAAGTCCTTCATGTCGAACTTATTTTTCATGAGCTCTTTTACGCTATTTCGTTCATTTATATTTAGTTGATGCTGCAATTAATAAAGCATCAACATATACAACAACAATTACTTCGGCTTTATTTGCGCCTGATATAAAAATGCACGGCTCTACATCAGATTTTTTCATATTCATAGATTCCAGATGGCTTGTAAGCTTTTGATACCATTGCCTGCCAGATTGTTGAAGACCATATAGAGAGTAAATTCTGTCAACAATAACATTTTCTTCCTCCTCCTTTACATCTTTAAAACAATCTTTTTCATGATTGGTGCTTTCGACTGCCATTGGCTGTATACTTTTTAATTCATCCATATTTTCTTGTTTTGCAGTCACTTCAATATTTTGTTTGTTATAATTTTCTGTCTCAATCGTAAAAATCATCAGCGTTGTAGTCAAAAGTATCAATTTTTTCAAACATTTTTTCATCACGACTCTTGATGATTTAGGTTGTTCTCCGATCCCATAATCGATATTCTTTTGCTTCATCACAATAACCGACAAAAGTGATTTCCTTTTCCTTTGGCTTCGAATTTGCCTCTCCCTGGCCTTTTGTCAAGTGCGATTGCCTTTGATCCAAATATTTTCATATATCCGATATTTAGCTTTCTACCATGCCATGCTTCAAAAGTGTTCGATCCACTAGTGATTTTGTTGGACATCGGTTTCTGATGTGTACAGCAGTATTAATTGCTTCAGCCCATAGGCCCTCCGGCAAATTTTCTTGGACCAGCATGCATCTAGCCATCTCAACGAGGGTTCTATGAGCCCCTTTCTGTTGTGGACTATATTCTGCCGCCAGCTACCTGCTAATTTCAGAACTATCCAAGAACTATTGAAACTCTTTTGACAAATATTCCCTTGCATTGTCAGTGCGCAGTCGCTTAATGCGTTTACCTGTTTCATTTTCTACCTTAATCTTATAACGTTTAAATAATGAAAACGTTTCGGACTTTTGTTTGAGATAGTAAACATGCACATATCTGGTGTGGTCATTTATAAAAGTAATAAAATATTTGGCTCCTCCAAGCGACTGAGTTCTGAATGATACACATATATCGGAATGAACCAAGACGAGTACTTCCATATGTCTGCTTCCGCAATTCTGAAAAGCTAACCTCTTAATTTTTGCATTTTGGCAAGTGACACAATCTACTTTCATTTTATTTATATCAGATTTCATACCCATATTTTAAATTTTTCCTAAGTCGGTCAGATTCAAATGTCCCAAACTCTGACGCCACTGCGACGAAAGTTGCCAATCCTCCTAATGTGCCACTGCCGTTTGCTGAATTTTCAGCTTTTTCATTTCGGCGATATACAATTTTCCTCTCTTTTCTGCTGAAAATATCAATTATCCGTCGTATTTTAAAATGCTCGGATATTTATTTCCGAATTTTATAAAAAATCCACGTTCGACGACTTTTGGCACAGAAATTAAATTTTGCCTTAACCTCGGAGCGTTTTCACGTCACGTTTTCAAGTGTCAAATATACTCCATTGGTTGTTGTTACTTGAACTGTGACAACACCAACGCCGTGTATGATGGTATGGCCGGCTGTTTTAATCTGACAACGTACACTAGTGTTAATGCTTTCAAACAATAATTTATCATTGCACATGTGTGCAGTAGCACCACTGTCTAAACACCATTCACTTGGATGTATTATACCATCCACTTGATTACCATCTACACTCAGAGTTATAAGCAACACTGTATTTGTTAACTGCTTTGCCGAATTTGCTTCACATAGTTTTTATTTCTGCAAATAGATGCTCGATGACCGTGCTTTCCGCATATAAAACACTTTTCATCAAACATCTTGTGTCTCATTTTAGCGTTTCCCGTTTGATAATTTCTATTTCTTGATTTGGAATATAGTGCGTTGTGGCCATCAACATCTTCTCTACTATTTTTATCTTCTCTTCTTGCTTCCTCTTCTAACAATTTCGCTCGTAGCTCTTCTGAGCTGGGATCGATTGCAATTTGAAAATTTTAAAATTCATCAGGCAATGTGTTTAAAAGCATGATAGTTTGCAACTCACTTGACCCTTTTCTTCATGTGGTATAGCTGCTTGTACAACATCGCTTGCCTTATTGGACTCTTGTACTTAAAAATCGTTTCCAAAATCTCACAGGCTTCCCTCGAAGATTCAACCTTTTTTACGTGCCCAAGTTGACTCGGTTTTATACTAAGCAGGCCAATGCCAATGCTTTTGTCAACCATTCATCTATTTTCGCATCGTCCGTTTTTGGTTTAATTTTCACAACGCTTGCTAGCACCACAAATCAAAACACTCTTTATCTGCACTTTCCATGCCTCGAAATGTTCATCACCTAATTTTTCGATGGTATTTGTGTTGTTCATATTCATGCTTTCTCACACGTGCTAAAAACTGAAAATACTAAATACTACTCGAATCTTAAATTGATTTTGAGGATTAAACTATTGGGTGTACTGGGCCCATAACCTGTTAGTTAAAAAAAGTCCAAATACTTCAGAGTTTTATTTTGTACTAAATTCAATTAAAGCCTAGGTTAAGTAAAAACCACAAATGTATCGGCTGATGAGTAGAAGAAGAATGAATATTAATTTTAATATGTACACTGCAGACTGCATAGGTAACAGCATAATTAATATATAAGTGTATAGGCAAAAATAGACGTATATTACATTACATGTGCGATATTATCCACCCCAGTACCACCTAAAGTTTTTCTTCGCTGCCCCACCTCCTACGAACGTGTGACAATCATCCAAGAGTAAGAACTGTCATGAGAAGCTCCTTAATAAATCGGAATCGGCATTAAACTGCAGGTCCTGCCATTCGTGCCAAAAATATAACTTCGCACACACAATGGTAGGAGAAACTTTGCTTGGGGTCCTATATGGGCCGATTACTTTGTAGGTATATTTTTTTTCCATGAACTAAAGCCATTTGTTAATTACTTTATTTATTTTATTTTATAAAATATATGTATATATATTATATTTTATTTATTAAAAGCTAAAATAAATAAATAAATACTTAATTTTTGATTTATGTAATTCAAATAAGTAGGTTCAATTGAATCAGTCTACAGGAGTAAATTAACAAATAAGATTAAATATCACAAACCTTAGAAGTTCATTCTATGAACACATAGCTGAAAAATAAAAATGAAACAAAAAAAGTAAACCTATAGTTTCTGCACAGGTAGATTAATTTTATTTTTCAGTTGTGTGTATTTTCTGCAAAACTTCACTTTTATTTTTTATATATTCATAAAAACAGTTACAGGAATTATAGAAAAATATTTTTTGCAAGAATATGTTTGAAACTGTTTTAACCTGCATTTCGGTTTTTCATGCGTCCACAAATGATTTATCATTGAAAATATTCCTTCAGTTTGAGCATTCGTTCCCGGAGGACTTAATATATACTCTACAATCAACAGAAGGTTTTTGTGAGGTATATCATTTGAAGAGAAATATTTAAATATTCCTACCCAACTTATATCAATTGGGATATCATCGTTCCATTACTCAATTTTTTGAGGGCTTACATATTTTTTTAAATATGAAATTTCATCTAAAAAATCACTCTCATCAATGGCAGCTTCTGTATTTTCTAATATAAATGCAAACGCGGGCTATAATTCTTGCTACTCAAATCCTTTTTTAAGGCATGCCCATTGAAAATACTCATACTTCTCAAGGTATTGCAAACAGTTTTTATAAAAGCTTCGAATGTGTGAAGTGAACCATGTTTAATTTATGGCACTGCATTCTTCCAATGCTGCATTTCTACCAAAAGATAAACCGAGATTAATAGCAAAAGATTAACAATAAATCTTAACACGTTTCCACCAAAAAAGAAGGAGATTAAACCCCTATGTTTTCTCCAAACCCGTTCTCTGGCTCTCAAATTTGCGTACAAAGTGTCCAACATCTGGTTGTCAAATAACTTCCTAGCTTCCATGCAAATCCAGTTTCTTTCAAAATTACTTCTTATTCTTGTGTTAGCAGATTAAAATATATATGGTTAACCTTCAGATTTAAAGTAGATTAAGGGCAGATTAATTTTAATCTCGCTTAAGTGCTCTGTGGAAACGTAGCATACATTTAATACATTTTTGTCTCATAGAGATTGAAATGAACTGTGCCTTCTTTTTTTCGGAATGCTGAATTTGGTGAAAGTGAAAAAATAAGCATTTTCTGAACCCGTCTTGGCTTTTCACACCATTTGCCATAATCAGAGCTTTATTGTTCCTATCGCCACAATCAGAGCTTTGTTGTTCCTATCGATCCGTTGACTTTTAGCTTATGTTTGTCGGATTTAATATTCCGGGTAATGTGATTTTTTCCTCCAGAAGCAATTTAAAATTCGCTGCCACAAATATTGCATCTAACTAAAGAATCTCTGTTCGTCAACTTTATGAAAGCGTATTCTTTTTGCATCTTTGCATTTTGCGGGACTTTGCGGAGAAATCAATAAATGAGGAACATTTTGGACACCACACCTATGTAGGTATTCCGTGGGTAAGTAATGATGAAAAATTTATACTTTTAATTTATCGCTAATGGAAGTTGCATTTTATGAACATTCCCTATACGAATATTGTCGTAACGTAAGACTTCAAGGTTACGTATGTCAAATGGAAAAAAATTGCATTCAGTTGTCACACTCTACTAAAATTAAATGAGATGTGATGTTTTTCTGTTATTCCACATAAAATCAAGGTGGGAAGCTTTGCTTTTGTTCGTTATATTTAACAATATAAAAAAGTGCAGACTTTTGAACATATACTGTAAACTAAAGTTTACGTTGAACTGACTTCGGCTGACTTCACAGGTAGTGAAGAAACAAATTCCTAATTCTACAGTCGCATTGAACAAAATCAGTAAGTGCAAGTGTTTAAAGAATATACATTCAAAGAAATATTTCCGCTTTTTATGTTTATATATTATGTCATCCATTATATATAATATAAATATTAAACCATATATTATAAGGCTTATACGATAATAACCGTTCTTGGTTTTGACACTACGTACAGTGTTTCAGTTACAAGTATTTTGATTTGGAAAAAAATTGTTTCCCTCTTAATACGTACCTTCCTTTTAGCAACAGCATGGATGACTAAACAAAATGAGCTTCCTCATTGTATACACATAATATACATGTTAGCTGTTAGACGCACATGCAAATTGTAATGTACTATTCTGGTCAGGAATAAAATTTAAAACTTAGATACCTACAGCAAATAATCAATGAGCAGTAGCAAATAAACAATGAGCAGTAATATGTTACACACTTACAAGTACATGGCCTGAACTCTTCTCAACTAGAATAGAAGTTGTTGGTAGATTTTACAATTTGAACTTTAGACCTACTGTCAAGATATATAATATATATACGTATCACATTTATTAAACGTTAAGTTCAAAATTTTTAGTCGGTCGTGTTAAATCCACAAGATGGGTTGGCATTTGGCATGCGCATACATACATATATCACAGAGTTATTATTCACTAAATGATAAGACCACGCTAAATTCATTCCTAATCTCGCTCTAAATTTCGATTAGCCATCAATACTTTGAAGTATATTTTTGGACTTGTTAATGCACTACGGTGATCGAACCTTGAACATCGACATTATTGTGTTTCATTTATTTTTTTTTAACCAAAAAGATAAGCGCCTCATACAAGCGCGCGTAGAACCTAACAGGAGCAAGAGTTCAATTTTGTCACTATATCAGCTTTCAGTCGGTAAAGTATTTTTGTGTTGTTTAGTACTGTGATAGAATAAAACATTTGTTGTTATTTTAACTAAAGAGTGGTATGTTTTCCATTTAATAATAAGTACAATATGTATATTAAGTAATTTTTTTAGGGGTATTGGTTACCAAGCAGAAAGATATAATTTTATTGTTACTACTACTAGTTAATTTGATAACTGTTAAATGGCGTCCATTGTTTTTGTCGTAAACGCGCTTTGAAGTAAGTTGTTTCAAATTCTTGATGTCAAAGTTCATAATAATTTTTTTATCATTCGCCTAAAAAGACGCCCATAAAGTAGGTATAGAATTTATTTGAACATGTTAATTGACCTTCTAGTATGTTCAATTATGGAATGTTTTTAATTTGCAATACAATATTGTGTAAGGCTTACTTAATATGTCGTATGGGGTGGGGAGTATCTCTTTATAATTGAAGAAGATTGAATGATTATGTAAAGATGTATGCATTAATAGAGCTTTTTAAAAAAAAAACCCTTGCACACTTGGCTGACACTGAGACCAGAAAAGTCTTGTATCTAAAGGGATGTTATCCTAAGAGACGTGTAATTTATTTGATGAAAGCCTCTACCTCCTTAGTTGCAGAGTTCATCAACTCTGCTGTTGAAATGGTCTCTTTATGGAAGAGCCATCGTCTTAAACATAGAACGGCCGGACATTCACGAAGAATGTGTTCAGAGGTTTCATCGTCCTCTAGACAAAATCTACACTCGATTTCTTGGCATAGATTCATTTTGTTGAGATGATACCTCACCTTGCAATGTTCCGTGAGGAAGTCCACCAGCTTCCTAATATTTTCCTTACTCAAGACCAGGATTTCTTTGTAGGAGTAAGGCCTAATTAATCTTTTGGATTGTATCAAACCTGGAACACATTCCCACTGGGAGAGATGAAGTTGTGTTTCCCAAACGTTAACTGGCTTTAGAGCAACAGCCCAGTTGACTCTGCAATTGAGTTGTGGTTCTGGTCCTGGAAGGACATATTCCAATCCTTCCCCAGCAAGCTCGTCTGCAAGCTCATTGCCTGCAATACCTTGGTGGCCCGGTACCCTTCCCAGTTTGACTTTATTATGCTTCGCTGGGTTTTGTAAGGCATCATAGCAGCACTTTACTGTCGTGGAATACAATGTAAGGATGCACGTGCTTGTAGTCCTGCTTGACTATTCGAGAAGATATGTATTCGGGCACCTTTAATACACTTTTGGGAGATTAAATTTGCCCAAATCTCTATGGCATGGATTTCAGCTTGAAATACCGTGGAATACATTCCCATTGGTATTGAGACTTTGGTGTTGGGTCCAAAGATACCAGCTCCAACTCCAGATTTCATTTTCGTCTGTATACCAGATCAGACACGCAATACGTTGCAGCTTTTGTAGTTTGTTTGCCGTTGTCCGTTCAAGTGTTTTGGGGCACCAGACGCAAGCGGCATACGCAATTATGGGCCTGACCATCATTGTGTACAGCCACAGTATCATTCTGGTGTTAAGGCCCCAAGTCTTGCTAGACAGACGTCTACTGGCCCACATGGCTCTAGTTGCACGCTCCGTGACGGACTTAATGTGAGAGTTCCAGTTCAGTTTTTTTTATCTAAACGCTGGGTTTGGGACTTTTATTAAGGATATCTACTAGGTTACTATTACGAAAATCTAAAAGACACTCATCTCTTCTGTTGTTGTCGCTGCTACCCCATACCTTATTATGTGCATTCGCATCACATCCGATGACATAATGAAGGTTCTTGCTGTGGCAGTGGTTGATGAGTGCTTGGCCTTCGACTGGTGGAATGTTGTCACGTCACGCGTGCCTCTCTCGGTCGGGACTTCTTTCAGCAAAGCAACCAGGTCCTTTGTGATAAATTCTAGAATTGGAAGAAAGTTGATATTTATATCGATTAAGTAGGCCGCTCTTGGCACTCGCTCATCGCATTTGTATATCAACTTACCTGTGCCCTATCCTTAAATTTGTCCGCTTGAATGAGGTTCTTGAATGAGACCCAGTGCAATCTTTCCCTCAGCGAACCTTTTACTAAGAGTGGCGGATGCCCATTAGTATGAGAAGGTTCGCCTGTAGTACCTTAAAGGTATTCATAGATCCTTGGATCTGTTGGGCGAAGTTGGGCCTTTTTGGGGCCTTTCCCTCTCCGACAGCCAGCCAGACCAGGACGACCTGTTGTTTTGTCCCTTTTAGACTTCATATTACCAGCTGCGTAAAAATGGTTTTGTTGTTGTCCTCTTGAGACACCGGGCTTACGGGCCACTATGCTCTTACCGGTGTTCTGCAAGGAGCGAGTTGTCGAAGTGATAGCCGTTGCCTTTGTTCCGCTACCAGATCCGGATGGAGCAGCATGTCCAACAGCATTGCCACTATCTGCACCGGTTGACGGGATTTGGCTTACAGGAACGGTCATCACAGTCGTGTCTTCGCTATTAATACGTGGATTGGCCTGCCCATCAGAAAATAATAATGTAGGAGGAAGAGGAGGAACAGGAGGAAGGCCGCGTAAAACAACTGTTCTGGAGGATTAGAAAATTACGAGATTAATCAAATCAAATCCCTTTATTTTCTCTCGGGAAATATTGTCGACTTTGAATTTGAACGTTGACTCCAGTACGGTTCGTAGACGGGCTCTTGAAGCTGATCTTAAAAGTTATTCAGTGTTGAAGAAACCTATGCTTACGAAGAAGCATGTACAGAAAAGGTTTATTGATAAAATTGTTTTTTGATTTGAAATAATCTTTTCTTTAAAACCCTTTATAAGTTGAATTTTGCTAAAAAATATATTAATTGGTCAGTCGGCAAGTGGAAAAGTGTGTTATTCAGTGATGAATGTAAATTTAACCTGTGGAACACTGATGGCATACAATACGTTAGACGTACGCCCAAGCAAAGACTTAATCCACGCTTCTGTAAAAGTACACTGAAGCATGGGGTTGGAAGTGTTATGATATGGACATGCTTTTTATGGGTGCCGTATGCCGAATGGAATATTCCACTTTCTTGGGTATTCCAACATGACAACGACCCGAAGCATACTTCAAAAATGGTCAAGGAGTGGCTAACAGACCATCGGATTGAAGTTCTTGATTGGCCTGCACAGTCGCCGGATTTGAATCCGATTGAAATTTATCGGGATTCTTCAACGTCGCGTTGGAACAATACGGTGCAAAAACCAAATGGAGTTGATAAATTTATTGAAAATACAGTGGGAAAACATACCAGCAGCTATTATTTCTAATTTAATTGAGTCAATGGGATTCTTCAACGTCGCGTTGGAACAATACGGTGCAAAAACCAAATGGAGTTGATAAATTTATTGAAAATACAGTGGGAAAACATACCAGCAGCTATTATTTCTAATTTAATTGAGTCAATGGGATTCTTAAACGTCGCGTTGGAACAATACGGTGCAAAAACCAAATGGAGTTGATAAATTTATTGAAAATACAGTGGGAAAACATACCAGCAGCTATTATTTCTAATTTAATTGAGTCGATGCCTCGTATATGTGCTGAAGTCATAAAAAATAACGGATATTATACAAAATATTAAAAGAGTTGCTTACGTCTTGCACAGCTGTTTTTTGAACTGATTTTGATTTATTTTTTTTATTTAATGTTAATAAATGAAAATTAAAAACTTTTTTTGGGTGATTTTGAGGACACATCCAAATATGTAAATAAATATATTTACAGTTTACCGGGAAGTATTTTTAAAAGTGGGAGACAACTTTTTACATGAGAGTAGGAAAAGTTGCTTAGGTTTTGCACAATACTGTATAATCCCTTTGAAATTGGAGAGGCTGCATATGTTATACAAGCTGAAAACGAAAGTTCAATTGTTATTAATTAAATAATTATATACTACCTACCGTCTAAACAATTATATACTGCCTACCGTCTAAATAAATGACCATTCATAATGGTTCTGCAAATTGTAGAACCTCACCTTGAACAATCTTCAATTCCTGTCACGTTGTAGCTAGCGGCTAACCGTTTTGGGTTTTCTTGGCGAAGAAAATTTCCAAAGGTCAATCGGAAAAGATGCTGACGTCGCCTTGGGGCGAGGCCCTGTATCAAAAATTTTAACAAAAGTGCTAAAGATTTTGGAGAATCGAATTTGTTTTTTTATCCACTCGCGTCCTTCTGTGTATGGCTATGACTGTTCACATCTCTTCTCAAATTTTCCCACAATACTTCAGTGACACTCGATCTCTTCTCTTAAAACCTCTTAGAAATCTTCAGATTCCTCAGACTTGTTTAAAATTTAATTTCTTACTCTGTTTTCAACTTTCACATCGAATATCACAGATCGATTTGAAATCACTTTTAATTCGGCAAAACGAATTGTAGAACACAACAATTTTACTTTGGATCGATTTCGAAAAATTTGAAATCGAAATCAATTAAAGTGAAATGTAGAACACCCAAATTCATTTTCGATCGATTTCGAGTGAAAGTGAAATGTGGAACCTAGGTGATAATAGGAGTCAAGAAGAGTCGTGTGTTTTCATAGTGAAATCGCTCAGCAGAGCTGGCATTACTACACTATGTATGTTAAAAACAGAAACAAGTGAAGGGTCAAAGAAGAAGAATTGAAATTGTTTGAAGAAGAAAATCAAATCAGTATGTGAAAATAAATGGTAGTAAAATTGTCTAATTTCGGTGATTTTCGAAAATTCAGTTAAAATTGTTTAAACTGTTGTTGTCTTTTACGGATTGCTTTTTTCTTGTTGGTGTGAGCAAGATGGTTGCAATTCTTGGTGCGGTGGACAAAATGATTAGATTTTATTTTATTTGATCGCAGTTTATTGAAACAATCCACTAGTGGATTCCACAACTTCAAATTTCAAAGCCTGCAAAGAATACAAAGAATTTGATAGGAGGAGGAGGAAAATTGTCAGAGAAGCCAAAGACAAACGTAATAATTGTAAATTACTCTCCAACATCATCGCAACGGGAACTTAGTATTCCCGGGCGATTCCTACGCTAGTCATTTTAATATTGCAAATGTAAGCTCCCCCTATTTCCCGCATTCTATCGACCGGCGCCAATGTCCTTAACTTTAACATGGACCTCTTCGGTCTGGAAATGAGTACTCTAATCTAAAAAAATGAGTCTTTCATGTCGAATTTTGACAGTTTCAACTCCATCTAATAAGAGGTTGGCTTAACTTGACTGGGTCAACCAACTTATTCTCTGTGACGATAATTTCTCAATTACCGCAGCTCAAAATTTCGTCTTTATTAATCTTATCCTCACAAGCAGGCTCTTTACTGGTTAGCCAGATCTTGAATCAATCTCCGATGAGACACCTCTGCCGTTCTATTTGAAAGCGAACTAGGAGAAAAACCACGACTAGCTCTCAGCTAGTTTTACTTTTCTGTTATCCCTATCTGTTTCTCTGGGACACCCTTTATATGAAAATTCTCTAAAATCAATGATAATGCTAAAAACAGTAATAATAATGAGTTTCTATAAGAGCATTTCAAATTAAGCAAAAGGGAAGAAAAGAAATATGTATAAATAACTTGGACTAACTAACCTACACGTAATAACTATAAAATATACCTGCAGGGCTTTCGCCCTTCTTTTCTGGACGAGATTATGATCAGTATTACAGGGATCATAACCCTCCCACTTCACTGTATTCCTACTGGTCCGCCTGTGGGGTTTGACGGTTCGACCTCAATAAATATCAGCAGGCATCCCGATTTTGGATCACTTCATCATTGAGGCCAATCAAATGCTGGTGTTTCTGCATTTGTGTGATCCAGGAGTTTTTAAGCCTGCCTCTCTTACGCGTTTGGAAGGGAACGTTGATTGCCATTGCCTTTAAGACGGGGATTTGTAGGATCCCTCCTTTGAACATGACAATACCAACTGAGTCGGTCGTGCTCCAATTTTTTCCAAATTGGGTTCTTTGACGTGAAGGCTTCCTCGGATTCTGGAACTTCTAATTCAATCAAGCTTTGTTACTCCTGCTGTTATGCCAGCATCTTCATCTCAGCTGCTGTCAACTTGCCCTCATACTTTTTGCATTGTACATTTTCCAGCATTGTGAACCGTTTGTGAGCGCAGGACGCACAACTACGGTGTAGAGCCTTCCTTTCTTAGGGGAAATTTTTCGGTCACAGAATATGGCAGAGTTTTCCTGCCACTTCATCCTCCTTACGCTTACACGATAATTGATGTCGTCATCAACGGTTGCTTCGCTGTTGATCATTGATCCCAGATATTTTAACTTTTCACACCTGGGAACTTTTGAAATGGGTTGGCTTGAGTCAGAGAATGGGCAGTACAGATACTCTGTCTTTTTTGGCTAATACGATACCCATTCCCCTCTAAAGCATCTACCCAAACATCAAGCGCTCGCTGCAGGAAAGTCTGATCACCACTTATGATTGCTACATCGTCGGCTTTTGCTGTAGTCTAAAGAAAAAAAATAGCGAAAATACAAATTGCAACATTTATGTGAAATTCAAGTATAATATAGGGCGCTCTCACTCTTATTCTTAGATCTCTCCGTCTACATTACTCGTTCTATAGCTTCTTCATCAACACTGACGTCGGTTCGCTGAAAGGCAACATCAGGACACTGAAGCCCATGCCGCGTTGCATGCCACCCAGGTACTGTTGCCATAAGCGCTATATCACAGAACATTGGTCGATAATGCTGGCAAAGCATACACACTTTATGAAATTTACCCACCCTTATCTATTTTCATTTCTTTTTTGCTAAAATTCTAGTTCAGTTGAGAATTAAAAGGTCGTCTGTAAGCGGAATTTCCTATTCCCATACGACCTTGTAATTCTCAGCTGACAATGTCTCACGCACGCGAATGAGACTTCGTCAACGTACATTGGTGTGCGCCTACAGGGTAAGTAGTTATGAAGCGTGCGCTTGCGCTTTTTTAATTTCTCATTTAAAAGCGTACGCTAGCGAACTGCTCTTAAGTTGCGATCATCCAAACTTGTCATCCGGATGACATCTTGATGTCACTATGACATAGAATTTATCCTAAATTGGTCATCTCATCTGAAATAAATGAGTTTTCTGACGTCAGCATGTTGTCCAGGTGACAAGTTTGGTTGACTGTCTGATACATTTTTATAATGTACGCGCACTAAAGGGGAAACCCTTATAATGAATTAACACAGTGCTGGCATTAGAAAAGTTTTAGAAGGTTTTAAATGTATTTAAACTATAATGCATTCCACATTCGTATTGTGCGGTTAAGAAAAGAATCCTTGTATTTCACCGTCCGTCCGAATATATTCTTAAGGGTGAACTGATGTGCATTCCTAGCATGCCGAGTATTGCGGTTTACCTGCTGTAAGAGTGGAATTCAACTGGCTATTTCGTTTGAGCACTTGTGGTGGAAGTAGCAATAAAAAAACGATGGGCGGGACACATTGCGACGATGACTAAGAGAGTCAAGCGATATCGCTATATCTCTATCACCAATAAGTTTAATCGCACGTTTTTGAATTCTGTCTAGTAGTGCCAAATATGTAATTGGTGCACCAGACCAGATATGAGCACTATTGGGGCGAATACAGGCCTTATAAGTTCTAGCCAGATTAGAAGGGTTGAAATATTTTTTGCATCGCTTGAGGAATTTTCGCAGCGTTCTTGGCGACGTCGAATATGGTGTCATTCCAACGAAGTTTGTCATTAACGCACATACCGAGGATGGAAAGCCGTTCCGTTTCAGCAATGCAAGTCCCATGGATAATGTCGGAGTATTGCGGTTTCGCTTTAGTGACAGTAGACAGCATTGTGCTTTGCAAGCAGTAAGTTCTACTCTATTGGTTTTACCCCACTTAAGAATGCTGTCAAGGTCATAATTTAATAAGCTTAACATACGTTGCCATTCCAGCTCTACGCACGAAGATAAGGGACGTGAATCCCAAAACGAATATGCGAAGCGAAGGAAGGAATGGATTGGATTAGAAGTGACAGTATCAAATATCAAGCACAATAATCATACTTTCACCACCACTAGGTGAATTTTTAACATTCTTGACAAATGACCAAAAGTTTTTGATACCGGTGGGAGTTTGTTGTATTTTTTGGCCTCAACTTTTGGTCATTGGAGAATTTGACGCGATTAATGTGGGCATTGTAGGCTCGTTTAAAATTGTTTGGTTTTCCTCAGTTGAGTCCGAAGATAAGGGAAGGAAGGATTTATAAATGACCAAAAACTTACCTCTTTAGCTCCGATAGTTTCTTTACAGCTCAAGTCACACCACGCGTTTTCCTTAGGTTTGCTACTCCTTACTATGTTTGGGATAAAGCGTTTCATACCCAGGAGAATTATATTTGTAATCATATCGGCAGCTGCATCCACGTCGTTGTCGAGGAAGCACAACGACCAGTTAAAGCTCCTTAAGAAACCGTTTAAAGCTTCCCAATTGGTTTTCTCGTATTGCCATACGATCCTTTTAGGAGCTTGTTCTTTAACTGTGTGGTTGGAGTTCGAGAAATTCGCCGATATGATAGATACGTTAATCGATAGGGGCAGTGAAGTTAGCCTTATTAGACATGTAAAAATGATTGGCGCACCCAAAAGCGAAGTCACCAACAAAATATTTAGTAGCTTGAGTGCTACATATATTCGACTTTATGGTGTTTGTGAAAATTGCCTAATTATAGTATTTTACAAGATTATAATAGGCAAAGACATTTTGATCAAATGCCAAATATTGGTTAAACCAGATAAATAGTGGTTCGAAATATTAATGATTCCGAGAAAATGCTGATGAACTTATGTGAAGTCGTGAATGAGGTTGAATAATTTAACTGTGTTTGAAAAAAGGTGCGATAAATGTCAATTCTTGCAACGAAGTGTCGAATATTTGGGACACGTGATTGCAGACTCTAAAATATATACCTCTTCGTAGAAAGTTAAAGCAGTGCAGTGATTCCCGATACCAATTGACGTGAAGCAGTTACGAAGTTTTTTGGGGCTAGATGGTTATTTTAGAAAGTTTATTTTCCGTTTTGCTGAACGTACCCTTAACGCAGCTTTTGAGAAAAGGGAAATATTGATTTTCATCCGGTCTACTATTGGAGACGGTCTACTTCAAGCGCTGAAAAGAACTACCTACTAACTACTAACTAAAAGATCTTGTTGGAAGCATAAGCTATTGTTTCGGCTTTGAAACGATTACGACCGAACCTTCTGGGGATTGATTTCGTAGTCGTGACTGGCTATTCGGTTTTTGAAAGGACTATCCAGAAAGCTGATATGCCAGACCGTGTGAATCGATGGACGACCTACATAGATGAATATAATTTCAATGTACACTGTGCTTTGTAGTGGGTGACTACGTAACATCATAATTTAAGAAAGTGATTTTTGGCGATTTAAAAGATTTTAGGAAGCGATAAACATCATTTCGGCCTAAAACATACGGAGGAAAGTTTGAAAAGTGAATTATTTACACTAAATTTTGTTGATAAAATAAAATGCAATGTCTACTGATGAAGCGGAAGTAGGGCAGAGCTGAAGGAGAACTTCGTCCCTTTCCTAAAGGCGTACAGCCATTAGATATTTTTCATGTGGATCATATAGAACCGATGGCGGAGACATGAAAAACTTACAAGTATATTTTTGTCGTGGTGGATGGTTCTTCAAAGTTCACTTGGTTATATCCAACAAAATCCACAAACGCAAAGGAGGTTCTGGATCTACTGGAGGTGAGTCTGCAACATTTGGATATCCGAAACGCATTAGGTCCGATAGGGGTGTTGAATTTATATCAAGAGTTAAGATGCGAGCCGGCGAAGATGATGACGTTTTCGATTACACATGTCATTATTAAGTTGAAGACAATGTGGCAAACGAAACTTATGCTGTTAGACAGCCATCTTAAGCTGCGGAATCGCTTTTATGGAGCGTTCAAAATTGTTGGACTAATGGGAAACGATCGTTATGAGCTCGAGCATATAATACCTGTTCTTCCGCGGACAACATGAACCTCTAGCGTTATAATTCATCGGAATCCGATGACTTGTAGGAATGGCCGTGTGATAAGAGCAAAAATACAAATAAAAAAAGGCTTTTGTTTTACAAGTTAGCCACAAAAAGTACTGAGATCATAAAAAAGAACGCCAAGTTTGTATTGTAATTATTAAAAATTTCACAAATAGTATTATACTTGGCAAGTTTTTAAAATCGTGAAAATTGGGGCTCTTTAACACATGTGTTTTATATATATATATTCTTCTTTCGAGGAAAAAACCATTTGTTTTATAACTTTCCTTGTTTGCCTTTAAAAGAATTACGGAAATGTAAGATTCCATACCTATAGAATGATTTCGATATATGGGGGTTGGCACGCCTCTTTTTTGGAATATACACAAATTTTGTGTAGGTTCTTTAAATCCTTCCTTCACGTATAATTTAATAGCTCTAAGTTTTTTGGGTGCAAAGTTAAAGAAAAAGGGCGGTGTTTGTTTTTAAAATCTAACCCTCATAATTGTAACTCTTTTGGGGGCTAAATTTAAGAAAAGGGGCGGCTTCAACACCCTAAATGGAAAATATATAATATTTTATTTTTTGAAATTTTCTCTCTTTTCAGAATTATAAGAAAATAAACAATCCACAAGTTCAAAATGTCTTCATTAGCACAATTAAAAAAACTAAGACTGATCCACCTGTGTATAGCCATAACATTCTTTACATCTGGTCTTATTATTAATTTCGTTCAACTTTTGCTGTTTATTACTGTGAAACCATTTAACAGCCGTCTCTACAGATCACTAATGAATTATCTATGTTACTCACTTTATTCTGGTAAGTTTTTTTTAATTCATCAACATTTTGGCCGACTTTTTCTAAAAAAACATGGTCCATTACAGAGTTAGTCTTCGTCTCTGAATGGTGGGCCAACAGTAGAGTAGTAGTATATATGGATGAGGAGGATTACAAATATAGTGGAAAGGAAAATGTCCTACTTATCATGAATCACACTTATGAGATAGATTGGCTAGCCGGTTGGATGTTTGCCGACAAAGTTAGTGTTTTGGGCAATTGTAAGGCGTATGCAAAGAAAGTCATCTCCTTTGTTCCAGTAATTGGTTGGGCTTGGAAATTTGCAGAATTTGTTTTCCTCGAACGATCATACGATAAGGATAAAGAGATTATTTCCAGACAACTAAAGGTGCTGTACAATTATCCAGATCCAGTGTGGCTACTACTCAATGCAGAAGGTACTCGCTTTACTCAAAAGAAACACGAAGCCTCTGTCAAGTTCGCACAGGAACGTGGTTTACCCGTCCTTAAGCACCACCTGATCCCCCGCACAAAGGGTTTTACTGCCAGTTTGCCAAGTCTTCGCAATAAGTGCATGATTTACGACATCAATGTTGCATTCAATAAAGATGACATGGTAATTTCGGTTTCTGTTTTTAAGTGACTGTTATGAGTTTTAATTCCTAGGTGGCGCCAACTATTTCAAACTTACTGAATGGCAATGGCGTAACAGCTCATATGTATGTACGTCGCATTCCATTAGACAACATCCCAGAGGAGGAGGATAAGGCAGCCCAATGGCTTCAAGAATTTTTCCGCGAGAAGGACAAGATACAGGATAGCTTTCACACGAGCGGCAGTTTCTTCAAAACTTCTGGTTTCAAAGAAGCAAAGGGCATAGTGATGGAACCCCGTTTGGCATCACTCATAAATTTTTCTATTTGGAGTGTTTTGTCTATTTCTGCCATACTTTACTACTTGGTTACATCAGTTTTGTTGCAGAACTGGTTTGGTCTCTCGATTAGCCTTGGCATTTTGCTTACCTGTAAGTATCATAAATAACGAAATAAATATTCTTATAACTTGCCATCTCTTTAGTCTACATCCTTATGGTGAAAGCAATTGGAGTATCCAAGATCAGCAAAGGATCATCATACGGAGCCGAAAGGAACACAAAGTAGAATTACAAATTGTGACCATTTTTTTGTTGGAAAACTATAAAATAATTTTTATGTTTACATAGCAGAGTTGTAAAGATCAGCAATCATTTGAGTATTGCAGTCATTTGAATAAAAAGTCTTAAGGCTTCCCTTAAATACTTTGAATTCAATAATGAATTCCCAATCTATTATGAAGTCTTTTACGAGACAATCATTTTAATCAGTCAAATGACTGAAGTAAGCCTTTTGGCTGGTTGAAATCTTTTAACTGCACGGAAGTCTTTTAAATGGTTGAAGTCTTTCAATTGATTTAAATTTTTTTTATGTATTTTGATTGCATTCGAAATAATAAATCAACGATTGCAATACTTAAATTACTGCATTGTGTTACAACTCTTTTACATACATTTAAAAGTTATTTTTATAACTATCTAGTTAAAATTACTTTTCGATAAAACAAAACAACATTGGTTCAGAATATAACGTATAACGAAGCCTTTTAAAGAATTCATAATTATGTTAATACTATATGAACAGAATTATGTATATGTAGCATAACATCGATTTAGCGTAACAAAATCCCTTATCGTGAATATTAAACTATGTTTCGCCAATTTTATTGTTTTCCCATTTCGATTGATTGGCTGGCTAATAATGAATTATTGTATATTTGTAATTTAAAAAAAAAAGGAAATAATGTAATAATGGAGTACCTTTAAAATAAAATAAAAAGTATGTGTAGCGTTATGTTTGCAATTATAAGGTTTTTTTTTCTCTTTTTTAGATATTGAATTAAACGTTTAGTTTAAAAGAATACTTTTGAATATACTGTGTTATCGATTCACTATGCATACAACAATCACAGGGCAGCGCCACTGCCGGCCCCCGAATTAAAATCAGAATTTTATTAAATTAAAAGTTGAAAATTTAGAATTTCTATTGAAAATTAAAAAACGTATTAAATATCAACAAGTAATAGTTGATGACGAGTATTAAAACATTTTTTTAATAAATCTTATCCAGACGCTTCCACAGTCATTGTCTTCGAAGTGAAGACTTTGTGGGCGGTCATAATTCACACTTGCTTTAAGTGTGAATTTTGATATACTCGGCAAGAAACAGAGAGGAAAAGTGCTTATGGATTAGATGTGTATCTAATTATGTATTCACTGATGATCCCAACCACCACATCTGGGTGAAACGCCTTTGAAACTATAGGTCGCAAAAATAATGCATTGGCATTTTATACAAAAGGAAAATTTGCAAACTATTGCACAGGTAATTAATTTGAGATACAGTTTAAAATATATATAAATTTATATATTATAACACACTTTGCATTGCTCCGCAACAATAAGGCGCTGGCAGCTAAATCAGAGGCACAAATCGGGATACAAAAACTACCATATAGTTAGAAGAGACTGGCCCGACTCTGCATATGATTATGCGGGTGGGCTCGGAATCTTAATTCGAAAAGGAATGCGCCATAAGGTTATATATAGCGGGGACGTGCGTATGTTCCAGTTGCTGGAAGCATGCAGTGTGTGCATTCCTCTCCATAGTAGGAGGAGATTGTATGTGGTGTCGCTTTACGCGCCTGAACCACCAATCAAACTTATGTTTATTCCTGGTAGCACCTCAATATGATTGACTACAAACTTGATTTGTATGCAACGGATATCCCTACTTCCCGCATTGAAAAATGGCGGTGAAGGAAAAGGATACTACTAACCTTGCTAATCTGCGGTCAATTAGTTTGCTTCCGAATATTAGGAAGGTATTAGAAAAAGTTGTCAGTAGAGCTTTGTTGAAGTGGGTCAAGGACAATAAAATAAAACCAGTTTGGTTTTAGGGCGAGGCATGACACTATTCATGCTGCGTCAAAATTGGTTTCCGACATACAATGGAATAAATGCAAGAACCAAAGCACGGGTGCTTGTCTGGTTGACTTTGAAAAGGCCATCGACACCGTATGGTTAGAGGTCCATTTCTGCAAGCTGATCAGGCTGGGAATGCACAAACCCTTGCTATGTATAATTTATAATATGCTTACGGGAAAGAAGTTCGTCGTAAAATGTGGCGACGTAACTTGGAGTGAAGTCTTTCATATTAAAACTGGTTTACAAATAGTCTGATCTTTGGGGCTTACTACCCCAAAGAAATGCACATGGAGAGAACGCTGCGTTTTGGCTTTTCTTTACATAGATCCGAAAGGGCTAGTACAGACGAGGTATGGTGTCCCGTTATTGTACCACCGCTACCGCAGCGCGACTGACAAGGAATTCGCGGAATTTTGGTGGCTGTTGGAAGTACAGGAACTTGGCGTATCCTTCCAGGTCGGTTTACGCGCCTTAAGGTAGCTCCTTTTTGATTTAATTAAGTTTTTAAACTAAATATTTAGATTAGCTATGGGGTTTCTGGGAGAAATGGTTTTTTAATTGTTGTTGTCTTGTCGCGCATAAAGAAAAAGAAGAAGGGAAAAAACGAAAGTCTATGTAACTTCTCTTCTCATTCTACTACTCATTCATTTCAGTGTGTGGCTCGCACTCACTCAATTCAATTCAATTCGAGTCCATTCAATTTAACGTATGTTGTGAGTGAAGCCATGCAGCTCTCTAGTTCGAACCTTACCTCAACAAAAGAAGCAGAAAGCATTTTTTTTGGCAACGACAGGTAATATTTATATAAAGGGTGTTTATTTTATAGTGGTTGGTTCTTCAAATAGAGATAAAACTGACATTTTGTGGTCAAATCTAGCAACTCTAATGTCATTTATGTTTAGTTTGTTGTTTGCCATTTCATCATGAACAGGTTGACAAATGAACAACGCTTGCAAATCGTTGCAAATTTATTTCGAAAATAATGGTTCAGTTCGCGAAGTTTAAAAAATTTAAAATTTTGTTCAGTGATGAGGCTCATTTTGGGTTGAATGGCTACATCAACAAGCAAAATTGCCGCATTTGGAGTGAAGAGAATCCACATGAGACCTGAATAGATCTGTTTTGATCTATAAACAAAGACTTGGACTGATTTGTGACAAGTGATTTTATTTACAAATTTCCAAAGCTTAAATACTATTTTTCTTACACCTAGATCGTGGGAATACATTTTTAGAGTTGGGAAAATTGGGAATTTGCTTATCAGCGTCAGACGAAATCCGATACAATGTCTGGGCTTGGGGCAGGTGTCTATTTTATTGTATGAAATGTGCGAAACTTAATGTGCTTAAGGTGAAAATATTGAATCGTGCATTTGGGAATGAGTGTGTTGGGAAAATCTAATAGGAAGGTCAGATTGCGTAGACTTAAGTTTCAACATTCTCCCCGGCGTTGAGATCCTGGAGCTCAAATACTATGTTTTTTGGATTAAGATCTATCTTGTTTTTTCTTCTTTGGGCAAATATGACAAAAATCAGCAACAAAACAGCAAAAAACGATATGTATCCAATGGTGTATTGATGTATGTCATGATGAGTTAATAAGTTTGGTAGGTTTTGTTGAGTTTTTTGATCTGCAATCTTCTTAATTAATAGGGCTAGGTCATCATCTCCGCGAATGATGGATTCATTTACTTCAATCGTCTCCTGAAGATTATCTTGAAGTGATTTTCTAAGTGGTATTCCTAAGAGCTGACTAAGGTTTAGAGCTGGTAAAAATGAGAACGATGAGTTTGCTGTGTAGAAATTGTGAGAATTGATTGTCATTGTTGGTTGCTTTATGGCACAATTTTGGGCCAATTTTAATAGTCCTACTCCAAGTAACTTGGTGCTGCTTATATCGGATCCACACACTATAGAAATAGTTTCTTCTTGTTGAAAGGCGAAGATCCAGTGATTCGGGTTGTGTAATTGGATCCACACCTTTCCTGGACTGGTAGTTTTGATGGTACAGAAAGGTGATAACTGTTTTCTGTGATTGAGCAAATGTATTTCACACTGATTTTCCACTGAATGTGTGTTAAAAATTGGATGGCGTTGCTTGCAGATATATTTCCGCTCATCGATTTGTAGACATCCTTGGTATTCGACTTGTGAAACTGGAAAGTATTGGTCTCTATATGGGGTTATGGCCAGAAACGATGTCGATGGTTGTATGAATACGAAAGAGCCGTTGTGTGGAACAGGTAATGGTAGCAGTTTGAACAGCATGAAGACTTGGTTGCCTAACAGTGGTAGTTTGACGAGAAACAGTATTGTGGTCGAGGTTATACGGACCTTCACTCTTAAAAGTTCGTATAACTTTGGTAGATTGTGCTCATCGTATCCAGGCAAGGTTAAGTTGGGTGGTATATCTTTCCGGATTTTGTTAAGCTCCTTGTACAGTTGGCTTGGTGATAAAAGGAGTGAACTAATTCTTCCTTGGTGAGTATCAGTAACTGCCTCGAGAATCGCTAGTTGAGTCCGTTGAAATCTGTCTATTAACTTAGACACATAAATTGTAACTGAGCTAAGTACTTCTGCTTCTATTAGTGTTTGGTTGAGGGTATCGACAGCGTGGTGCGTTTGAGTCAATTGTTGTTTCACAATAATGAACTGGGTACTTATTGCAGTTATAGACTTGTTGAGAACGTTTGCTGTTGATTCGATAATAGATGTTTGGTTCTTGCTCAATTCCAGTAGGTGTTTCTCGTTCTGGTTTGCCTTTTCGATGTTATCTTCAATGAAATGTGCATAATCTTGATCCAGAATACCGAACAATTTGTTTGCGATCGTGCCGATAACATCAAATGGAGATCGTTTTGTCCGTATAGCTACACCATTTCTATGTTTCAAGATATCGTTCAAGGCTTCAGATTCCTGTAGTTGTTGTTCTAGTTGCATGATAATTGGGTTACAAATGATAGTTGGGTGTCGTTGCAAAGTTTCACATTTTTGTTTCAATCTATTGACGCCATCTTTGAGTCCCTGATACTCGTACCAATAGTTGGACATGTTGATATAAACGAAGAGATTCCACTCATCAGTGATTAAATTAGCTTCACCTAGGTCTTCGAAGTATATTCCAGGGTTGTCATCGAATGTTTTAACTTCCACTGCACCTTGTGGTGCTGTTTGTGCTAAAGCTGTTCCAATTATTAATAAGCCCATTAAAAGTGTTTTGAGTGGGTTTAATTTTGGCTGTTGATTTGTAAAAGATACTGAACGTTTTCGTTTAAGAGCTGAATTATCAGCTCTAGTGTTTATAGGAAGGAATCTGCCTTTGAGAGGATGATTTACGCCCGAAGTTCTTAATACTACTGTAGGCTTAGTAAGGGACTCCTTTGGCGGTTTTTGCTGTATTTCTGAAGGCAGTGGACAGATCTTAGCTATGGATCTTCGTACTTCTCCATTAGATGTCTTGATATCGACTACCCGTGCCCTTTCGTCGGGACCTGGAAGTGTCCTGATAATTCTTCCCATTAGCCATTTTAGAGGGGGTAGGTTATCTTCCTTTATTAGTACAAGGGTTCCTGGTTGGATATCTTCTTGGGGATGCTTCCACTTATACTTCTGCTGGATATCTTGCAGGTATTCGCTGCTCCATCTACGCCAAAACTCTCGGTGTATTGATGTAACTAGATTCCAGCGTGCTACGTGCGTGATGGAAGATGTCTTGTAATCTGGATCGATGATAGTTGTCAGTGGGGCCCCAATTAAAAAATGTCCTGGAGTGAGAACCTCTAGATCGTTTGGATCTGAAGACATCGGAGTCAATGGTCTTGAATTGAGAACAGCTTCTATTTGCGCAAGACCAGTGGTGAATTCTTCTTGTGTTAAAGCTGCACCAGAGAATACCCGTTTTATGTGGTGTTTAGCCGACTTGACCGCGGCTTCCCATAAACCTCCGAAATGTGGTGATCTTGGCGGAATCGGTGTCCACTCGATACATTTTTCGGCGCAGTGGTTTTTAATAGCTGTTGTTCCTTTATTCGCAAAGATTTTTGAGTAAACTTCGTTTAATTCATTCCGGGCTCCCATGAAGTTTGTTGCATTGTCCGAAAATATTTTAGCTGGATATCCTCGTCGCGCCACGAATCTTTTTAGTGCTCCAATAAATGCTTGTGTTGTGAGATCCGTTACTAATTCCAGATGTACCGCCTTGGTAGAAAAGCATATGAATACAGACACATATGCTTTTGTTGGTTGTTTACCACGGATTTTATAATGTATGTAGACTGGGCCAAGAAAGTCTACTCCTACATTTTGAAATGGTCTTGACGGTTGAACTCTTTCGGGGGGTAAATTGCCCATTAATTGCTCGATACCCTTTGGTTTTGCTCGAAAACAGCGTATACAGTTGTGTACGATGGTTTGAGCCAGTTGTTTCCCTCTCAAAATCCAGTAATATTGTCTTGATGCAGCGAGTAATGCTTGCGGTCCTGCATGTAGGTTATCGTAATGCAATTGTGTCATTAATAATCTGGTGAAAACATGAGAGCTTGGTAGAATAACCTGATGTTTGGCATCATATGGGAGACCGGACGCTTCCAAACGCCCTCCCACTCTAATGATAGTTTTGTCATCTAGGAAGGGTGACAATGAGCTTAGGCGGCTTTTTCCTGATACTTGTCCGCATTTCTTGAGTAACTTCATCTCTTCCGAAAATGCTGTTTCTTGTAAATGTTTAATTATAACAGTTTTGGCTGCTTTTAGTTCTTGTACTGAGAGAACTTTGTCCAAAAGTCTGTAAGTTCTTGCTCTTTTGAGGTTACTTATGAATCTTATGACATATGCTGTTATTTTTTGTAGTGTTGAGAAGGAATTTCGATGGTTGATGTGCTCCAGAAAGTGGATTCCTGTGTTCGCTGCTGCTAAGACTGTTTTAATTTTCTTAATTTCGGGCACCTCTTCTTCTTTTATCAGCTGCGGTTGTGCTGGCCAGTCGTCTCGAGTTTGTTGTAAGAATGGAGGTCCATGGAACCACATGCAGGACCTTATTAGTTGCTCTGGAAATAAGCCCCGAGATAGTAGATCCGCTGGATTAAGATCGGTGTTGACGAATTTCCATTGGTCTTTCCTAGTTTCGTCTTGAATGATGGAAACACGATTAGCTACGAATGTTTGCAAGGGCGATTGCGTGTGTATCCATGCTAATACAATTCGTGAGTCCGTCCAGAAAGTGGTTTCCTTGATTTCGATTGGTAAGTTTTCTTTCACAAACTTTATCAATTTTGTCATGAGTTTAGCGGCACATAGTTCCAGACGGGGTATGGTCTGTTGTTTGATTGGGGCTACACGGGATTTTGAGCATACCAATTGTACACTGACTTCTCCTCGATGATTTGTAGACTTCAGATATACTACGGCTCCGTATGCCCGCTGAGAAGCGTCGGAGAAAGCATGAAGCTCCGCACCAGTTGAATCTGCTAACATTATGTGCCGTGGTATCTTTAGGTTGTTGAGTTGGAGCAGGCTCTTTCTAAAGGCAGTCCATTTAGTGTGCATCGACATTGGTAATGCAGCGTCCCAATCTAATTTTGAGATCCATAACTCTTGTATAAATACTTTGGCTAGTATAACTACTGGACCCATAATTCCCATTGGATCGAAAATATGAGCAGTGTCCGCCAATATTGATCGCTTCGTCACCCTTGTTGCTTCTGTCCATTTAGTTTTGATGAGGAATTGATCCGATGACGGCAACCAGGTCATACCAAGAGTTTTAACTGATCCTTCCTTTTGATCGGGTAGCACATTTTCCGCTTCACAGTCTGCCTTGGGTATATCCGCAAGGAGTGCTGGTGTATTTGAACACCATTTTCGCAGATGAAATTGTCCTTCTGCTAGTAAACCTGTAAGCTCCTTCTTCATGCGAAGAGCCTCATTGAGGTCGTTGGTGCCCGTTAAGATATCATCCATGTAGATATCTTGCTGAATAATGGTCGCTGCCAGTGTATGCCTGCTATCTGCTGTTTCGGCCAAATCTTGAAGACATCTTATCGCTAGGTAAGGTGCAGATTTGGTTCCGTAGGTAACGGTGTTTAGCTGATAAACCTTCAGTGGTTGATTCGCAGTATCTCTCCAAATGATATGCTGGAACTGTTTGCTGTAGTCATCCATCAATATTTGGCGATACATCTTGGAGATGTCGGTCGTAAATACATACGTATGGACTCTGAAGCGTAGAAGAATGGAGAGTAGGTCATTCTGCAATGCTGGTCCAGTGTGCAAAATATCGTTGAGTGATATATTCGTTGATGTCTTTGAGGATCCATCGAATACCACCCGTAACTTTGTGGTACTGCTTTCTGGCCTCAGCACGCAATGGTGTGGTAGAAAGAAATTAGGGGTTTTTATTGATTTTCCATCAACTTCCTTCATATGACCTAATTCGATATATTCCGTCATGAACTCAGAATACTGTTGACGAATTAGCGGCAGTTTACTCAATCTCTTCTCCAAGCTGAGAAATCTTCGAGTAGCTATTTCCCTCGATTCCCCAAGACTGCTTGGGTTATGTTTGAACGGCAGCTTCACAATATAACGACCAGAATTTGTTCTTTTTGTTGATGTTGTGAACACTTCCTCACACTGCCGATCCACTTTTGACAATTGCTTTTGTTTAAATGCAGATGTAACTGGAGCTTCCTCCAAGTTCCAAAACCGTTCCACCAGATTATCCAATGATGAAGTGTCGCCTCCGATGCCGCAAAATAATGTTGATGGTACTTCAAATGTAGTCCTTCCAATGACTACCCATCCCAGTAAAGTATTCTGCAACGTGGGCCCTCCGTTATTGATTTTTATCTGTCCTATCGACAGAAGCTCGGGATAAAGTTCTGCTCCGATGAGAATATCCACTTCTTGAGGTTGGTTAAACGTTTGATCGGCTAGTTTGATATTCTTTGGTAGTCGCCATTGACTATTATCGACGTATTGGCTGGGTTGCCTGGATGTTATCGTTTTCAGCACATAAACTTGTAAATTTGTACTGTAGCCAGTAACGCGTGACTGAAGGTACAGATTCACTGTCTTACTGACCTGGATAGGGTAATCTCCCATTCCAGAAACTTGCAATGATTCATGTTTAGAAGCTAGCCCAAGTTGATTTGCTAGTTTTTCGGTGATGAAACTCATTTGCGATCCCGAATCCAGCAATGCTCTTGCCTTGGTAGGACTGTTATTCCGTGAAAGAACATTAATTACAGCTGTTCCCAGGAAAACATATTTTGATACCATATCGTCTGAATTAGTTGTTGACAAGCTCGTTCTATTGTCGATTGTTGGTATTTGAGTGTTCATTTGTTTCTCTTTAACCTCTGGTGTTTGGATATGGAGCAGTGTGTGGTGAAATTTCTCGCATTTAGTGCAATGTCCCGAAGTACAATTTGAGGTTTGATGACCGAATCTTAAGCAATTGAAGCATCTGCTCAACACCTTCACTTGCTTGAGTCTTTCCACTGGCGTGAGTTGTAGAAATTTGGGACATTTGAAAATGGGATGATTATGTTCATCGCAAATGGCACATCTAATACCTGTCTCTTTCTTCGCTGCAAGAGTTACTCGCGCCAATCGTTTGGTATCATCGACATTTAATTTGTTGGTTTTAGTACCCAGTGCCTCCAATGATTGGAATCTAGTCTCCAAAAATGAAAGGAACTCATGGAAACTGGGTAGCGCCTTCGGTTTCTTCAGGGATTGTTCCCAAATGGTCAGTGTGTTTCGATCCAACTTCCTCAGAAGTATATTCATTAAAAGTGGATCCCAATTTGATGTCTCGATTTCGAGGTTTTGCAGACTCAATAGGCATTCCAATGTCGTGTCGTGCAATGATTTTATTTGACTCGCTCCTTCGTGCTGAATTACGGGCTGGGCCATAAGCTTATTTATTAAAGCGGTGACTAACAGCCGTGTATTTTCATACCGCTCTGTGATTACTTTCCACGCAGCAATATAGTTGGCGTCAGAGGTTGTGAAGTGCCGAATTAATTTCTCGGCTTCCCCAGTAAGTGTTGTCTTAAGATAGAACAACTTCTGGCAGTTAGCAATTGGTTGATTATGCACTAATTCAGTGAACAAGTCACTATACTGTCGCCACTGTAGGTAGTCCCCATCGAACTTCGGTAGGGTGATTTTAGGTAAATTCAATGTGGCGCTAGGCATGCTTATTGCAGATGTCGATGTAGCTTGGGATGTCATTCGATGAGTTGTTAACTCTTCTAGTCGTGTGGATAACGCAATCATATTGCTGTTTACTTTATCCTCCAACGTTAGATATCCCTCCAATTGGTATTCTTCTGCATGAGTGTCTTCTAATAGTTCTGCGATTTGTTGATGTATTTCCTCTATTTGGCCCCAATATTTATTTATTGTATTTAACTGCAGCTGACAGAACGTAGTAGTCCATGCTTCCATAGACCTTTCGTCAAGCTTGGTAAACACCCGTTGCAATATTTGTGCAATCGACTTCTGCCGTCGAACAATTTTTACCACCTCGGGTATCGGATTAATGCCTGTGTATAGCTCTTCAGTTGATCCAGACAATAGTTGCTTGCCGCTTGTGGGATTCGCATCTTTGTCGTCTGGAATTGAGAGCAAATATTTCTTTATCTCTTCGTAAATCTGCTTTACCTTAGCGAAGGTGTTGCATTGCATATAGGGTGTGTCAGCCTTGACAGAATCTTTTACTCGTTCATGATTCTCGCTGAACTCCAGCCATATGCCTTCGATGAGACTCAATCTCTTGTCCCGGTATGAGCTTGTTTTCCTGCCGGGACCATCTTTTCCAGTGTTTATCTGCAACTTCTGCAGCTCGTCCGATAACGCCTTCTGCCTGGCAATGATGCGGAATACTTCAATCTCATCCATGACTGTAGTTATCCGTTGATATATGTTGTGTTGATACCAGTGTTGTAGCCCTGGTTACGCTTGGATTTATTCTGAGAGTACGATCCGAAAACAACAAAAAAAAAGGGAACCAATGTTTGAAGCCCTGGTTACGCTTATTTCGGATAGAATGATTTGCCCCTTACCACTGGTGGGGGGAAGCAAGATCACGTCGGGGTCACCAAAAATGAATAGATCTGTTTTGATCTATAAACAAAGACTTGGACTGATTTGTGACAAGTGATTTTATTTACAAATTTCCAAAGCTTAAATACTATTTTTCTTACACCTAGATCGTGGGAATACATTTTTAGAGTTGGGAAAATTGGGAATTTGCTTATCAGCGTCAGACGAAATCCGATACAATGTCTGGGCTTGGGGCAGGTGTCTATTTTATTGTATGAAATGTGCGAAACTTAATGTGCTTAAGGTGAAAATATTGAATCGTGCATTTGGGAATGAGTGTGTTGGGAAAATCTAATAGGAAGGTCAGATTGCGTAGACTTAAGTTTCAACAAGACCCTTGAAACGCCATTACATCCACAAAAACTGACTCTTTGGTGTGCTCTATGGGCTGGAGGAGTCATTGGGCCATACTTCTTCCGAAATGATGATGGAGAGTCAGTTTCCGTTAATGGAGACCGGTATAGAGCCATGATAACCGACTATTTTGTTCCCGAATTGGATGGCATGAATGTGGATGAGATGTGGTTCCAACAAGACGGCGCTACATGCCACACAGCGCACGTCAAAATCGATTTACGGAAGGAAACATTCGATGAGCGCATAATTTCGCGGAATGGACCAGTCAATTGGCAACCAAGATCGTGTGATTTGACACCATTGGATTATTTTCTTTGGGGATACATAATTATTTAATACATATAAATTTCAAAGGTAAAGGATCAATTTTATATTTCTATATATATTTATAATTAACTTGAATATTTCTGCGCTTTTGATAAGGTTGTTGCAAAATAGACACGTGGCATTAGGACTAATGTGTCCAAATTCAGAGATAGTATCTTGAGCTGTCATTCTGATAGGTAACCAAAATAAAAACCCATTCGGTATGTGTGTGTGTGTAATTTGTATCCCAGTTGAGGGTAGGATTGGTGTTATATAGTTTTGTAGTATTTACGTGTTTGAACTGTTTGAGTAACCGGGAGATTTCTGAACCACGGATGGGGAAAATCGTAACCGACAAATTTCTACCCTGCACAATTCCTTTGAGTGCTTCAAAAAGAACAAACGTTTAAATTGCAAGTAGTTAGTTTACATTGCAAAAAGTTTCTTTTGTACCTTGATTTAAATTTACACAAAAAAAGAGATAAACGGTAGGATTTTATCAGCCCGTGGCTGCAATAAAATAAAAAGTTGAGATAATTATAACCAGGTAAAACATTAAAATAAATTTATTTTTGTTAAAGAAAATAAAATTAAACATTTTTACTATGAAAAGTTGATCGTGAAAATTAACGGACAGCTGAACTAATAGCCGATTAAAATTCTACCCTGAGAATATTCCACAAGGAATAGATTATTTGATTTAATTTCCCTGAAAAGGAAAATCATTAAAAGGGGAGCCGCAAAAGTTCCAAGAAAGTAAAATCGGTATTTGAGACGCAAGTTTGACATAACACCGTTGTCGTAGCGGGTAGAGATTTCAACCAAAATCACCGCTAAGTTAACAGCGTTTTGGGTTCGATTCCTGGCAATAAAGTGTAGCGAGGAAAAAAAATATTTTATTTTTGAGCCTTAATTATTTTTAAATTTTTAATATGATTTAATTTTATTTTAGCTTTTCTTTTGAAAGTGCCAGGTTTAATCTACGATATAAGTCCCGATTACTATGCAATGATAACCTGGTATCTATCGCGTTGCGATGAAGCAGATGGAACCAGGCACACCAAAATTTGTTCTAGAGTGTTCCGAGTCTTGTGGGAATTTGTATATCAGGTTCACACTGGTCCGGACACTTACAAATACATATATAATATTTTTTATAAACTAATGAAGGTTGATGAGACTCAGAGATATCAACAGCTGTTTCTTTGATGATCCATAATTTTTTTATTATAATTCTTTTTGAATTTTACTTGCCAATTGCATTACCTTTTATGTTATTTTGCTTTTGCCAAATTTGAATTCGGAACATTTGTCCCATACCGTTTTTTCATCTGCCTACCATCAGTTTTAATTTTTTTGCTATTCGGTTTTCTTACTGCTAATGTCGTTTCTCTCGTTTTCTTTAAATTTCTCTTTATTCTTCTACTTCATTTTCCTTTTTTATTTGCATACTCGTTGGTTTAAGGAACTTTTTCAGTTGTTTTTGACAGCTTCAACTGCTATGAACAATAGTGAAAGCAATCCATCTGAAGCCAATTCACCATCTGCTCAAGCATATTCAGCTGCTAATGTTTAACGAAACGTTTCAAAGCTTGCTCTGCAACCTTAACTTTGACAACTCGTTAAACTACTGCCAAGAATTTAATACATCTGCCGATTCATCAATTCAATATGTCCGAGGGAAATGAACCAAGGTTGCCTGCGGATAGATGTGACGAGATAGCCGGTCCGTCAAGAGCTGTTGATGATAGTGTCATATGTCGTATTGTATCGTATATTTCCATTTACCCATTCGCCATGTAGGAACTGTTCCAACTGCTTTCAAGTGCTGTTCTAACTGCTGTCAGTGCTGTTCTAGCTTTTTGGCGAGTATTGTTCCTGTTGTCACTACTACCAACACGTTTGGCATATGTCCACGCCTCTGCAAAACTTCAGAAAGAGTCCGGGATGAAAAAAGGAGTTTGATAAAAACTTAAAGAAAAACACCATTATTGTATTTCAAATTCAACTAGGACAACAAACGTAACGTCTATTTAAGACACAATAAAAATATAAGTACTTACATACTTAACGGGCTCCAGGACTAAATATCCGTCGAAGGATTTTTCTTTCAAAGGATCCCAGTATTAACTTTCCTTTCCTGCTTATCGTCTTGCACTCGGCGCCGTATAGCAGAACGATAAGGGTTCTGTAGAACATGCACTTTGTCCTTCGAGTCAGGAGTTTTGAGCCCAATTGTTTTCTCAAACCGAAGTAGCAGCGGTTTCCTCGGGTAATTCTTCGACGGAACTCCACTAAGATGTCATTTTTGGAGTTGATGTTTACCCCGAAGTAGATGAACTCCTAAAATACCTCAAAGTTACTGCTATCAACAGTGACATTTTGTCCTAGTCGGTGGACAGATGATTATTTGTTTGTTGGTTGCATATATTTAGTCTTGTCCTCGTTAACTTCAAGGCCAACTAGTTTTGTCTGTTCTTCAATAGCCGTTAAAGCCTCTATCACGGCATGCTTGGATCAACCGATAATGTCTATATCGTCCGCAGCAGTTGGACTGATCTGTTAAAGAAAGTGCCTTCCGTGTTGACACCTGCCCTGCGCACTATCTGCTCAAGAAGAAGATTGAAAAAATCACACGACAGCGCATCTCCTTGCCGAAATCCGGTGCATGTTTGAAAGAGTTCATACGAACTGCTGCCAAACTGCACATTGCACCGCGTGTTATCTAGTGTCACGCGATACATCTGGACCAGTTTTGACGGGTTACCGAATTCGGCCATCGCCACAAAAAGCTCCTGACAATGAATGCTGTCATATGCGGCTTTTAAGTCGGTGATGTGTCTCGACTTGAAACTCGTTGGGCTTTTCGGATTTGCCTTTGTGTAAAGATTTGGTCTACAGTTGATCTGTCGGACCGGAAGCCACACTGGTACGTGCCGATTAGTGTGTTGCAGAAAGGTTTGAGATGTTAACACAGTGCGTTGGATAGGATCTTATATGCGACATTAAGCAGCGATATGCCTCGATAAGTGTGCACATTCAAGATGTTTGATGCGTACCCCTAATCAATTAGCTCATGGTCGATTTGGTTGCTATGTGGATCCACAGTCGCGGAAATCTAGTGCTACTTATCACCGTATTACAAGCTGCTGCAAAGTCAATTAGTCGGTAGCCGTTATCTGTAATTGTTTCGTGGAGGCTGTGCTTACCAGTCGGTGATCTTTTCCCTGCCGACTTTAGCATTGAAGTCCCCGAGTACAATTTTGACATCGTACTCCGGACGGGCTCCGTAGGCTTCGTCCAAGAGGTCACAGAATTCCTCCTTGATGAGGTCCTCAGCCTCGTCGGTAGGGGCGTGTGTACATATTAGGATGATGTTTTGGAATGTAGCTCTGATGTGGATCACAGCCAGGCGATCACTTATCGGCTTGAAGTCCATTACTTTGGATCTAAGCCGATTTCCCACGACGAATCCGCATCCTAACACGTGCAATCTTTTGTTACACCTGTAATAAATGTCGCAATTTTTTCTTTTCATAATTCGTGATCCTATCATCGTATCTTCTGGATGGCGGTAATGTCGGCCCTGTACCGCGAGAGGACAGACTCAAGTTTTTGAGTAGCACCTGGAGTGTAGGGTGTCCGCACATTCCAGGTACATTCTCGCATGTCCATTAACGTTCCGGGTCTGGTTGCCGTTTGAGGGAAATTGTCATCCGGAGCTATCCCTGTCTCTCTCATAACTATATTTTTTTCACATGGTCGGGAAGTTTCCCCGACGGCATAACTCGAAACCTGGAGGGCCAGGCCCTGGTTTTGACCCTAGGACAGCGGGCCGGTAATTCCGCTGCCAGTAACCCACTTCGGGGATGTGAGTGCTGCCGTTGGCCCATCAAGGGCTCATCCGCCACCAACTCTTTTCCAACACCCTGGCTTAGTATTGGAGATCCCTATAGACCAAATAGTGAGGTGAGGTGAGAAGTAGGAGTTGATGGTGTTGTGCTAAAGTAAAAACGTCCTTTTGACCACCAAAAAATATTTAATGAATGTTTTATGAATTGTCAATTCTAAGGTTATGTTCGAACGCATTTTTCATTTGCGGATTTGTGGATTGTGAATAATGAGTGACAGTTCGCGGAAGAATTTTTCAATTAGCGGGAAATTTTTTGTAATTGTAAACATTGCTATTTAAATCAATTTAGTCTCAGTTTTTTTAGATAATATGTTAGATCAATTAAATATCAAGCTTTTGTGGTAGAAGCAATAGAAATTTTATATTCATAAATACATTAAAATTGATTTGTTCGCGATTCGCCTATTCGCAGTTCGCTCTCATGTGAACAGTCCTTAACAAAGATATACGAGCTATAGATCTACCGAGTTATTAGCAATAATTTTTCTGTGCTGCTTAATTAAATTCGAATCGGGAAGTCAGTCTTCTAGTTGCTTATCATTAAGTAAATTTAGTGTAAACAACATTGACTAACAAGTTGGTTGGTTAGTTTAAATTTTAAAAGGAGAATAAAATTGGCTACAATTTGGTGTTATCAGCTTGTTTCCATGCTGTAGTCGATTTTCAAATCTTACGGGTAACTTTTCCACATTTAAAATTATTGGAGAAACGAGTCTTAGGTCAATATAGGTCGTTGTTCCATATTAAAATGTGATGTCAAGTAAATTTATGTCGACATTAGCTATTATTACAAAACATAATATTAAAATACAGAAAGGAATATTGAAACAATTCTATTTTATTTTTAGAACATATTTAAAACTTTTCAATGTCTTTAAGTAATGTTCTATTGTTCGATAAATTTTTCGTGATAATAGTTAAGATCTTTTAGCATTTTAGTTACATTTGCATCTAAATACTTAAGCAGTGAAATCTTACTATCATTGACTTAATGCGAAATATTAAATAGATAAATAAATCCATAAATAAACTCTCAGAGTCAGTTTTCCGTGTGTTTACTTGTAAAGTAGATTATACATAAAGATTAAAATTAGCTAATTCAATTAAAACATTTCAATCCCTAGAATTTTTGTCAGTATTCGACGAATAAGACTAAGAGAAAGAGAAAACCGTCCCATATTTTTAAAAGGAGTGCAATTTCGTTGATTTTCAGAAAGATGAGTCACGAAGTTCGGGCGTTCAAAATGAGTCAAAATGACTCTTAAGAGTCCACGAAGGTAACGCTTCCACGCTGAAAACAAAGAAAATGACACGACGCGCGAGAAATGTCAAATCGGCTTGGGGATAGTGCATATACATACATGTTGTGCATATTATTTGGAAACCTAAGTGTCATTTTGGTTAAAACTCCTCATACTGGGTAAATGGAAAAAAAATTGACACAAAATCAGGTACATTTCTTTCAGCATACGTTTGTATGACCACTGTATTGCAAGGTATTCATCGGAATTCGAATAGTAACAATCTCTCTTCGGAGAACCGTTCTCGTCAGTTCGCTTGAACGCCCCGCAACTTCCAACACATGACCGCCTTTTCAACCTAGAAGTTCGATTTCCCCATCAGCTTTAATTGCAAAAGGCGAATCCAAATTTAAGGCGTCCAGAATGTTTGGTTGGATATGTGGAACATAATATGAAGGGACGCAAAATATATCCGACTTTTTATTCAAAGTCGACCGTCTGCAAACTTCGTCTGCATACAGCGATGAACAAATGACAACAAACTTTCAGACGCTGCTCGCAGTAAAAGCAAATGCGTGGTTTTGAGCGTTCATGCCTAAGAACACAAACACAAAGTTTGCAAACATAAAGACGCCGATGTGAAGAGAGTTTGTCCGCCAGGAGAACGACGTGGATGTGTTCATGCGGCTATTTACCCGAAAGCAGGGTTATAAAGAATCATTCGATTCGGTCATAAACCTTAACGATGAGTTAAAAGACCGTATGGAAGGTGAGGAAGTGGCTGCTTTTGCACCGGGTACATGTTGCGTTTTCATCACTTGTGTGCTGGAATTGCGACCAGAATGGGCACACATTTTATCATTGTCCTTCACATGTCCATACCTTGTTTTGTATTTTGTGTGATAGTAAGGGAGTTACTACGCCTGAATGCTCCAAACATTCGAGAAACTTTCAGTGGAACGAGGGGAGAAACGGGGAGAATCGTTCCTCACAGAACAACGGCGGTCCGTCCCACCATTAACTCTAAATGTCAGCATATCACATTTTCAAGAAAACGCATTCCCTTCATTTTTACAATATTCTCTTTCCGATCATATGCCTTGTCGTTTCAAGATCTCGGAGTTTTCTTTGACCCCAAACTTAACTTTATTGGTCAAGTTAATAATATCCAACTCCATGCTTAGAGGTCTTCCATGCGATGATCCGTATAACCTTCCGCCCCACCCCCCCAAGTCAACGTATCAAATTTCTTCAAATGTTACCCCTCTCTCAATATAGACTGAATAGTAATAAAGTTTTCTTACAGCAACTTATAGCTGGTCATATAGATGCTCCTGATCTTTTGTCTTCCATTGCATTCAACTTCCGTGGAGGTGCTCACAACTTACGTAGTGTGGATCTTTTAGTAAGTGGTTATCATAGGACGAATTATGGCAGAAATCAGCGAATTACTCGCAGGAGAGAATTTATAACTTAAATAATCATGTGATTGACTAAATTTAAACTGAAAATGTGTTTGCATGATTAATGTTTCGGTGGCTTAGATCATATTTATGTCTTTTGTGTTTGTGTAATCTAAATGTGCACTAAATGATGAGTAAGTTTTAACATAAATATTTTTTTTTAATAAATTTGAAAAAGTAATTTTTATATGAGTGATAAGATGGGAGACATGCAAAAATGATATGCCTTGGCCGGCTTACATAGTTTAAGTAGGTGGCTTTATAAAAACACAAAACAAGTGCATATAAATATAATTATGCAACGTAGTTAAGTTAGGTTAGGATTTATTATTAAGATAGCACCAAAAACAAAACAAAAAAAATGTTCAGTTGTAAGTGTTATAAGCATTTAATTTTAAAATCTAAAATGTAAGATAGGTTAAGTCGAAAGACAAATATTTATTCAATTTAGTTTAACTAAGAACGCCCGTATAGTGCCAGTAAGTTAAAATATAAATAATATAGTTAAGTTAGTTAAGCCAATTTTAAGCATTTTTTGTCTAGCATGTAAGAAGAAATGAATTATACCCAATAAAAAGCATTGAAAACTAAAACTGTGCAAAACGAGCTTAGAAGAATAGAAAAAATTTAACGAGCTGAAGAAGAATAGCATAAATTGCTAACCAGCCCCGCGAAGTAATACCTAACGGCAGTCCGGCGGGAAGAGTGGTTAAAGGATTTAGTGGTGTGCATTAGTTCGTAAGCGCACTTCTGGCATCGAATATTCGGGTGTTGCGAATCGTGCACGCCATTTATCAACTCAGATGTGTGAACAATGTACACTTGTTAAACAACGCGTTGAGCAATGACAAATAACCATCTCCACCGCGTTGGTTGAACAAAGTTGAGACATTCGTACACTAGAGTTGAATGCGTTGAACATGAAATTGATGAGTTGGGCACGTGTTAAGAGGCAAAAGAATAGTTTTTTTTTATAATTTGCACGTGCAAATACAGCCGTCCGAATACAGGCTTTAGGGTGAACTTATGAGCATTCCTTGCATGGCGGGCGTTACGTTTAAAGTGTTGAATGGCAGGAATGCAGCGAGCCATTTCGTTCGAGCACTTACGATGGAAGTATCGATAAAACAACCACAGGCAGGTTGACAACCTACGACGATGACTCAGAGGGTCGAGCGATCTCGCAATATCTCAATCGCCGATAAGTTTTATCGCACCATTGCGAATTCTGAGAAGCCTAGACATTTCGCAGAATTCTTGGTGACGTCGAATATGTGATCATTTCAACAAAAGAACGCATTGTGCTTTGGAAGCATTAAATTCTACTCAGTTGGTTGTGCTCCACTTAAGAATGCATTCAAGGTCAGAATTTAAAGAGCTTAATACACTTTGCTATTTCAACTCCACGCCCGAAGATGAGGGGCGTGACCCTGGAAACGAATATGAGAGGCTTAGAGTACTGTCATCAGCGAAGGAGTGAATTGGTTTAGAAGTAACAGACAGATGGAAAGGCACACTCAGATTTTCGGAAAACACGCCAAACTATATATTCCGAATGCAGGGAAAGCAAGCCACACTACAGCAAAAAGCTACAGGCCGATAAGCTTATCCTCGTTCTTGTTAAAGACGTTGGACAGCTTATTGACAGACATGTCAGAGATGTGATTGGCAATAAATACATATAAAAATCACAGCATGCGTACATGAAAAGTAGATCCATTGACACTGCACTGCATAACGTAGTATCAGTGGTGAAAAAAAAATCCTTAGAACAAAAGGAGTATACCTTGTGCGCATTCCTAGACATAGAAAGATCATTTAACAACATCAAAGCAGACGCAATCATGCACAGCTTGAGAAATGCTCATAGGGATAGCAGTCGATGCGACTGGATCGGCGTCAGATTAAGAGTTACCTTGGAGCTGTATATATCGGACGAAAAGACAGTAGGGGAACACCAATAGGAGGTGTCCTTTCCCCACTCATATGGATCATGGTAATGGATGATCTTCTAAAGCTACTGGAAAAGGAAGGCTTCATCGTGAATGCATAATCGGAGGACTTGGCAATCCTGGTCTTAGGTAGACTTCCCTCAATCCTTAGCGAGCGACTCAGGTACACGTTCCACCTCGTCGGTAATTGGATCGCGGATTGAGGCCTGGGAGTAGGCCTATCTTAGACAGAAGTTCTGCTGTGTACTAGAAAAAGCATCATTCTGACATTCATAGCACCAAAAATGGGAGGGAATGATCTATAGATGTCCAGTTTAGCAAAATACCTGGGCGTTATTTTAGACTCCAAATTTAACTGGAGGACCACATATGCCGCGTGAAACGTGGCATATGTGGCACTATATGCCTGTCGCTGAACATTCGGCAGCAAGTAGGGACTTAAACCACACATGGTACATTGACTGTACACAGTGGTTGTAACTCATCCTGACATACGGCGCAACAGTTTGGTTTGATATACGGCTTGCATGGGTATAACAGAGTCCCTAAGGAAGACACTGCAGCTCTGGAATTATTACTCGATCTCACGCCATTAAACATTTACTGCAGCAGCAAGGCGGCTAAAACCGCCGTCAGACTTAGAGAGTGTTACGGACACGCCTCTGTGGAACTCAAATGGTGCGCCTCTGCAAGCACATAAACAACAGAATAACTACCCTCGACATTCACCTTCAACAGGGGATTCAATACCAGGATATCAAAAGGAGTGAATGGGATGAAAATGTAATTACGGAAAATGAAGAGATCGCCATCTACACCGACGTTTCCAAAATGGACATCGGCACAGGTGCAGAATCTTTTATCTACCTAGGATTAAGCTAATCTTTCAGAGTAAACGACGACTGTAGCGTTTTTTACGCGGAGGTGGCTGCCATTATCTAGGTGTAGCCGAACTGAGAGGGTACTGCCTTTCCAACAGGAAGATCATCATCTACTCTGATAGTCAGGCGTCTATAGAAGCCATGAAATCAGATGTGGTGAAGTCGAGGGCTGTGAAACAATGCCAGAAGTCGTTAGACGAGTTATCAGCTATCATCACAGTAACCCTGTGCTGGGTGCCAGGGCACATTTATATCCCGGGTAACGAGAAAGCGGACAAACTTACAATATCGTAATCGCACATAAAATGGACACAGAGTCCTTGAGTAGAACTAACCTACCTTGGACACAACTCGACACGTGCAGACATACAAATGACCTGTGTATACCTATCAACAAAAGGAGATCAAAATTCATGATCGGGTTAAACCGCAAGGATATCCGAGTACTTACGGGAGTCCTTATGGGTCACTGCGCTGTGGGTATACAAGCGAAACGGTTGGGCATTTTTTTTTTTTTTTTGCCGGAGGTTGCTGCTATCCGATGGAGCGCTCAGACACAACTACAGGTCCATTGTACTACCACTCAAACACCTTACATTAATGTACTTAGTTTTCCCGTTTTTCTTCGAAAGTGATAAAGAGCTTAGATGTCCGGCACTCACCAAGTAAGCCCCGAAGATCCGCCACCTGATGCGAGCATAGGACGGACAACTGCAGAGAAAGTGTTCTGCTGTGTCATCCTCCTCACCGCAAGCAGGACAGGTAGTGGTGTCGCTTAAGCCCAACACATTTAAGTGCTAAGCAACAGCTTGGTGGCCCGAAAGAACGCCTACAAGCAGCCTACAGTCGATTCTCCTCAGAGATAGAAGAAAAGATGCTGACCTTTTGCAAATGTCCGGGCGCAGTAGTTTGGTCTGTCTACATCCACCGAAAACGCGCCACCGAATCTTGTGTTCACGAGAACCCAAGAATCGATAGACGACATTACTAAAGATGCAGGCAGACCCAACACAGGTTCGGGTCCTGAGAAAACTTTTTCTGAACCTTGCCTAGCAAGCTCATCCGAGATCTCATTTCCCTGGATGCCAGTGTGACCTGGTACCCAGACAAGATTCACTGTGTTTAGTCTTTCGACCAAATTCAGAGAAAGCTTGCGTTCTAGCACTAACTTGGACGAGGTAAGAGGGTTTAGAAGCGCTTTTAATGCAGCTTGGCTATCACTGCAGATGCAAATGCCTCTAGCCCTCCACCTGTTGTTCACAATATAGCGCATAGCCATTAGGATGGCAAAAATCTCCGCTTGGAAAACATGTTTACCCAAGGTTGGGCATACTGCATAACTATTTATATGCAGCTATACGAATGCTCAGCTCTAAATAGCATAAGTCTTACAACCCTCGGCAGATATATACTTCTATGATGAGCTGGAGGATGTGGGCAAAGTCGAGGGTTGGTTCTAAGAGAGCGATACTTTGAGCATATACCAGCGGTTTTTCCTGTGTCTATTTTCCAGGTGTTTTTAAGTTCGAGGAAAGGTACCCAGATAGACACAATTGCTGATCTACATGATTCGTGGCTGAAGTCACAGAGGCATCCACCAACCTAACTACCATATGATCCACCTGGAAACCGGTCAGCCACCATTTTATATAGATATATATATACACTACGTCTGCACTTCTTGTACATTATAAAAGTAATGTCATTTTCGAGTCATCGTGTGCCGCATATGATCGCAATGAATCTAATACGTCCAAAACTAAAATTTTTTAATGAATGGTGGCGAACATAATGTCCAACTATCAGCCTTCAATGCCACAACTTGGAAAATGTCTCTGCAGAAACTATTGACAAATGTTGAATTATTCACCTGTGAAGCGTTCCAAATAAAAGCTCGTAAAAGCAAAACTAGAAATATATGTACTGTATGTTACAATACGACCTAGGTGATGAAATATACTCTCACGACCAAAAACACAATACACACAATATCGAAGGTATTCAAATCCAGAGGTGAGCTTTTTCAATCAAATTTCACGTCTCATGTAAGTCTCATGTATGAATGTTCTTTGTGTAACCTGCAGGCTATTGAAGATATTCCGCATTTGATGGGACTGTGTACAGTATTAAAGGAGATTCAAACTCCACATTACAGAAAAGATCTTCTTAATTTTGAGATTGATGACCAAAATTGGAGTATTTTATAGAGCTATCAAAAGTTATCTCTTAAATATCGGCAAATATTTCGAGGTTCCCAACTTTTTTAAAGAAAAAAACACAGAAAATTCAAATTTAATGAATGTTTATTATCATTTGAAAGAACATTCTTTGGCATTTATTTTTTGAAGATTATGTCTATCAAATGTTGGCCGTTGCTACGTCGCAGATGGTCCATCCGTTGAGTCCAATTTTCGATCACTCGTTCGAGCATTTCGACTGGCGAATGACACGCGTGATGTTTTCCTCCAAAGCCTGAATCGAAGCGGGTTTGTCGGCATAAGCTTTTGACTTTACATATCCCCACAGGAAAAAGTCTAACGGTGTGATATCACACGATCTTGGTGGCCAATCGACCGGCCCAAAACGTGAAATTATGTGCTCACCGAAATGTTCTCTCAATAAGTCCATTGATTGATGCGATGTGTGGGAAGTGGCGCCGTCTTGCTGAAACAAAATGTCGCCGAGATCACGAGCTTCAATTTCAGGCATCAAATAGTCGGTTATCATGGCACGATAACGGTCGCCATTGATGGTTACGTTCGCACCGGCATAATTTTTAAAGAAATATGGACCGATGATTCCACCGGCCCACAAACCACACCAAACCGTTGTTTTTTCTGGATGAAGTGGCAGTTTTTCAATCTCTTCAGGTTGCTCTTCGTCCCAAATGCGGCAATTTTGTTTGTTTACTACCCATTGAGCCAGAAATGGGCCTCATCGCTAAACAAAATTTGCCTCGAAAACGTCGAATCTTCTTGGAACTTTTCAAGAGCCCATAGAGCGAAGCGATGTCGCTTGGGAAGGTCGAGCGGCTTCAGTTGTTGCACAAGCTGTATTTTGTACGCTTTCAATTGATCTTGATGTAAAATGCGCCAAGTCGTTCCATACGTCAGTCCGAGTTGCTGCGAACGGCGCCGAATCGACTCTCTACGGTCTTCGTGTACACTCTCAGCTACGGCCGCTATATTTTCTTCTCAGCATGCTGGACGTGGTCTATTCGGTCGAATATTATCCAATAATGAATGCTGGGTCTCAAAATGGGTGATGGTGTTGCGAATAGTACGCTCAGTAGGCCGATTATGTTGACCATAAGTTGAGCGAAGTGCACTAAACACATTCCTCAAAGAACGTGAATTTTCATAATAAAGTTGAACAATTTGTAAACGTTGTTCACGCGTAAGTCTTTCCATTATGAAATGCCAAACAATACTAAACAAAAATAACATGACAGCATGACACGACTCACACGTGATCTGTCAAAAAAGGCTATTGAAAAAAGTATCTCTACTTGGATCACCCGTTATGTATAGTAGATGAAGCATTTTTAACGTAAAAAGATCATTAAATAAATCTACAAGTAATATTGATTTTAATTTCATAATTTTTTCATTCAAATTGTAAATCTTTCTTTTCCGGCTGACGGAAAATGCTAATGCTGTACTTTACGAATTTTGCTCTTATCTATGTATATATTATCCGTACATGCCCCAAAAAAAAAGAGTTAAGAACATGATGGATAGCATTTTATTTCATTCTATAAAATTTACAACAAAAACAATATATTAAAAAACACGCTATGCAGTATATGTTCCAAATTACAACTTCCTAGCTTTAATTTAAAAGCCTCCAAATTAGTGACGGACGGACGGAGATTGTCTTAGATTTTGATGCTGATCATAAATATATATACCTTTAGGGCTCTATGACGAATAATAAGAGGCGTTGCAAACTATGCGTTAAATTTAATATACCCTTAGGATAGGGTATAATGAGAGAATACAATTACTTGCTTGGGAAAACGACGTTGCAAATGAAAATTAAATATTTTTAAAAAATTACATATGCACTTAAAATCTATTCAAATTCGATTCGAAAAGAACTTTCGAATTATTTCAACTCTCGAATTGAAATACAGAGTAAAACCTTTGTATGGCCCATTTATGGCTCACATTTACTTTTTGCTTTGGTACAACCCCAGAGTTGTATACTATACCTCCGCCCAAACCGGTTTCAGAACTTGCTTGTACAAAAGCATCTGGTTTTGCATGCTGAGCTTGGAAAATGTTCCCATCAGTCAATGCATTTGACTATGTCTGACAACGAGCTCCTCGTGTCTCTTTTTAACATACGATTTCCATTTTCATTTTATGTCTAATGTCATTCCCAAGTATTAAGCCTCTATCGGTCCTATTAATAAAAATACATTGACTCACGAGCTAACAAAGCGATGAAACAAGACTTAACTAACGATATAAATTTTTTTTCTCGAGGGTATGTGGAAAATCTTTTATGAAACACTATGAGGACCGGCCGCGCGTACTTATAGTAGTGTGAGATTCTTCCTCACTAAAAAAACCTCCCATCAAAAAATATTCATAGTACAACTATGCTTATAGCTCAAACAGTTTTAATTTAAATTATTAAGCACCCGCTTATACCGACAATAACTTGCGGTTACATTTTATTGCGCTAATTCCTTTTTAGTCGGCGCACAATCTCCCCTGATCTAAAATTTGTAATCCGGCGTCATTGCAGTGGCCAATAACGGAATTTTGTTGTTTACGCGCGTAATTTCGTATCAGCGTTTCTGATATACCACGGAGCATTAACGATTTGTCTAAGAACTTTATTTTGGAATGTTTGTAAAATGTTAACATTGGTATGATCATCATTAAATTATTGATAATTTTATGATTTGGTGCAACCCCAAAGTTGCTTGTAGAAAATCAGCTTGTTTTGCATGCTGAGCTTGGAAAATTTTCCAATCAGCATCGGAGTTGAGTCCTTTGTGTTCGTTTTCTGTTATGTGTAGGAATTTCAGAGTAGACGTGAGAAATATTCGTGGGCTGTACGCCTACGCTAATCACAACAAGCCAGCTGTTTTAGCACTTAGTAAAACGCAGCTTAGCATTGATTCCGATCTAACGGAGTTTAGTCTGCCTGGCTATTACTTAGTGCCATTATTCTTTTCACATCGCGGTCTCGCCGTCTATATACGTAGTGATGTAGCCTACCAACTTATATCACATAACGGCCAATATTCCAATCCGGAATTTAATTTTATGTTGCTAAAATTAAATTTTTGCAGAGTGGAAAAAGAAAGCTCAAATTTCGCACAAGCAAATCGAAGAAAAAGAAAGAAAAAGTTTTCTCATCATCGCCGCGTGGACTTCTAATCGAAGATCGAAAGGAGGAGAACAAAACGCCGCTAGTGGAGAATCAACGCGAAAGAGCTTTTTCATCGAAACTCAAACTGCAACATCACTCAACTCACTTATCCTGTCCCCCAACGGAAAGCTTGAGGTGAATGCATCGATCGTCAACATTTGGAGAAAACGTAAAGGCTTAACTTCATTCGGCAAAAAGTAACTTTTACATAGCTCACATACATACGTAACCGCCCCCTCGCGGTCATACTCTGGCCTAAAAACCTTTTTTTGACATTTAAAAGCTGTAAGAAAACATAAACAAAGACAAAAAGTATTTCCCAACCAAAGAAAGAAAAATCTTAAGAGCTACATTAAAAATGAATTATAATCAAGTAAGTAATTGGAAAGTGAAGTATGTATTAAATTAATTTAGTTTTCTTTAGCTTGAACAATTAAGACATATGCAAAAGTTAATAAACGACATTATGAACATCACTAAAATTGTCGAAGAAGTTGATTCGCGAACAAAAATTAATCGCAGATTACACTCCTTTTTGTATCCCAAAGTGTGGGATTTTGGTGGATAAGGATGATAACATTTTCATCATCAGTTTCTGTATAGAGTATAGAAAATAGCCATTAGAATATATTATGTATATTTGGGAAAAACAAACCTTGCCACGAAAATTTGTACATATCACGGTCCATTTTTAAATCAATAATGAAAACCAGAGATGATAGCAAAGCATTTGGAAAAAAATGGAAACCTACGAAGGATCAGCTACAATATGTTGTACCAGAGTTCGCTGTAACGGCCAAGGATTATATTGTCCGAACTGTCAATGTTGTTTGACCCCTAAGGACTTATCAAACCCGTCATCGTAGAGGGTAAAATTTTGCTGCAAAGTCTGTGGGTAAAAAAGACCGACTGGGATGAATCCGTTCAAGCAAAGATTCAAAGCGAGTGGAAACATTTTCGATCTCGGTTGAAGAAAGTGCAATTCATTCATTTTCCTTGATATGTTCTTGCAAATAGACCAAAATTGGTGCAAGTCCATGGATTTTCTGACGCTTCCTTATATACCTATGGATGTTGCGTTTACATTAGAATGGTGGAAAAAAATTATCGGGTTGGTTGTCAGTTAGTCACGGCAAAGTTTAAAGTCGCACTTATAAAAACACAGAGTTTACCTCGATTGGAACTTTGTGCAGTGGAGATGTTAGCGAAATTCGTAGAAAAAATTAATCCAAATTTCACGCATTTAGTTGATGACGTGCATCTATGGACAGATTCTGAAATTGTGCTTTACTGGCTATCAGTACATCCGTCGACGTGGGAAGTATTTGTTATAAACAGAGTTTCAAAAATACAAACCAGTATGCCAAATGCGAGTTGGAAACATATTGGTTCGAAGCAAAATCCAGCTGATATTATATCTTGTTGAAAGTATTTGGTTTAGTGGTCCCAAGTTCCTTTATCTACCAAAAGAGCGTTGGCCTGCACAAAAGGATTGTTGGCTTATAATCAAGGACACGCCTGGTAAAAAAGGAGCTATACTGCACTTATATCAAGCAAAGTGGACGCCGATTGGGCTAAACATTATCTCCAGCATAGCGAATTTCAAAAAAAACATTCGTATCTATGCCAGAGTACTACGTGCTATAAGAGGAATGCGAAAAGTTAAGGCAACAACGAAACTAAGAGAGCTGAACTTGTAAGTTGAAAAAGAGACAGCTTCAGGTAGCTGGTTTACAGCAAATGATTTGGAAGAAGCGTTAATGAAGATAATCTGGCATATCCAACAACAGAGTTTCAAGGATGAAATTCATCAATTGAGGAGGAATCAAATGATCAGCCCTTCGAGTTGCATCAAAAACGTTAATCCCTTCCTTGACGATGACTCCTTCAGACTCCTCCGAGTTGGTGGGCGTCTGCGGAATGCGAATGCAGACACACCTTATCTTGTCAAATATCCCATCCTTCTTCCCAAATCCCACCCATTCGTGAAATCTCTTTTCGTTTAATTGCACAGAAAGAATTATCACGCAGGACCGCAAGCGTTGTTTGGGGTTGTAAGGCAACGTTTCTGGGTACTGGATGCACGACGGCTCGCTATGGAGGTCGTTGATAGTTGCTTGCACTGCTTTAAATACAAGCCGAAGATGATGAACCAGATCATAGGTAATCTAATAGTGGATAGGGTCCAACTTGGAAGGCCATTCCAGAAGACCGGCGTTGATTTTTATGGTCTCTTTCAAATTACATTAAAACGTAGAGGACAACGAACGTGCAAATCATGCGTGGCAGTTTTCGTGTGCTTTGCCATAAAAGCGGTTCATCTTGAAGTCGCATCCGACTTATCCACGGAAGGTTTCCTAGCTGCTCCCAAGAGGTTTGTGGCACGCAGAGGCTTGTGTCAAGATCTGTACTGCGACAATGGAACCAATTTCCTCGGGGAGCAACAAACCCAGGCCAAGATTGCCGAATGGTGTGCTGCGGAACAAATTCAATTCCATCATATTCCGCCTAGAACACCTCACTTCGGAGGCTTATGGGAGGCGGCCGTGAAGTCAGCCAAAATGCATCTGTACAAAACGGTTAGCGAGGCGTGCTTGACATTTGAGGAGCTAGCGACTGTGGTAGCAGAGATAGAAAGCATCTTAAACTCTGGACCCATATGTGTGATGTCCAATGAACCGAGCGATGAACACGTGCTCACTCCAGGCCATTTTATGATTGGCGCAACGTTGAATGCGATTGTAGAACCACTTGTTACAGATTTTAAGATGACTTCGTTAAACAGGTGGCGACTGCTTTCACAACTTAAGCAGCATTTTTGGAACCTTTGTGTTTTTACCACAGATGAGTAATTATACAGATAGTCGACTGAGAGGTTTTTTGGCTCTCCCGCCTATCGTTTTTTATTTGCTTCAAAAAGGCACAGTACTGTGTTCGTATATGTTTTGCAAGAGAATAAAATTTTGTTGATTGTTTTGAATTATTATGTATTATTTTAGTTTTACATAACAAACATATTTTTTGGGTAACCATTTTTAAGCAGTTTCGTAAACATAAAATAAGGATTTTCATAATTTGTTTAGCAGTAGATAAACTAATTTAGCAGTTTTAAATTGTCAGTAATAATTAAATTATTTTGTTGGTTGATTTGTCGAATGTCGAGTAACATAATTAAAATTAAATAACTTTTAAATGGAAGGTGCGATAAATATTTGAGCAGTGAATTAATGAAATATTCCATAAAATTACTAAAATTGTAGGTAAAATAAATAAAAGCTCAATGAATAATATTAATGAGTAACGCGTGATTAGTTAACTGACCATTTCAATAATTTAACATAGTATTTCATAAATTCACTGCTATTTTAATCACCGCTATTCACTATTCCAATTCAAAGATAATATCGTTATTAAATTTGTTCAGGCATAATGAAATAAATTTAATAACTTTATTATCTTGGAATTGAAATAGTCAAGTCTACATTTTGTGTTTAAAAATGCATTTAAAGCTATTTCGTCGCAGTTTGTCAATTCGCTCGTCCGCTTTCATATGAACGTTCCGAATATGTGTATAAATACATTAAACTTTCATATGTTAACAAAAACATAATAAAACAACCAAATAATTTAATATACATGAAAAACTAATCCAAAACTAATAACTATAAATATTTTACACCCAAACATTACTTACTTAGTAATATTCATGCAATAATAAAATAATATATCCCACATTTTATTTCACTTTATTGACCAAAATGAAAAAATATAACAACCCAAGTATGTTTATTTTAAATCAGATAAAAAATTGAGAACAATTTCTTATAAACACAAAAGGTGTTTGCATTTAATTGCAACAAATTCATTGTTTATTATATACCTCGCTAGTTTTTTATAAAAATTTCAATTAAAATATCTATTAAACTTGAACTACGTTAACTCAATACTTCGCAGCACTTCCCCAACACATCCGCTATAATCAGATGTTTTTTGTTGTCATTTGGAATTCATGCAAAATTTCCCGCGCTAATGACATATTTTTGACACAGTAAAGCCTACGTACTTTATTTGGCTGGTTCACACGTAGTCACAGATAGAACATTTGAGAGAGGATTTTTTCTCCATTTTGGAAAATTGTTTGCGGGTTCAAAGGGACAGAGGTATGCTGAGTCGACTATCTGTATAATTACTCATCTGTGCTCTAGGTTCGACAGACCATTGCATCATATAGGCGAATTTCTCGTACACCAACTGCACAGTTAAAGAACAAGCTCCTACAAGAACTGTATGGCAATACGAGGAAGCCAATTGGGAAGCTCTAAACGGTTGTTGTGCTTCCACGTGGACGCCGCTGCCGATGTGATACATACTACCAAGCCCACTGGTAGTAAAAACTTTTGGACGTTTGTGAGAAAAATCAAAAAGACGGACCCTTCATCTGTTCCGACACTCATATACAATGACATTCCAGCTGTCAGTTCTACAGACAAAGCCAATCTGCTTGCTGCTCATCGAGCGCGTAGAACATTCAAAGGGTTAAATCCACTTCCGCACTCGTACAGTGGTAAGAGTACTTCAAGATCTTAATATACATAAATCCGCTGGTCCAGATGGTATTTCCCCTATCGTTCTAAAGAGGTATTCTTCCACGCTGGCAAAACCAATGCGTAAGCTTTTCTGTCTGTCCTATTCTTCAGGGCTCTTTCCGAGCAGATGGAACACAGGATTTCTCCAGCCTGTCCTACAAAAATGGTAATCGTGCTTCCCCTCCTCCTACCGACCAATTGCACTTACTTCCCTTCTTTCCAAGGTCATGGAAACATCTTGAATCCCGAAAACGGTGTACGGTTTTTGCTGCAGCAGTTCCACTGGTGATTTGATGGCATATCTAACCGAAAAGTGGAACCAATCTATCAGAGTTGATAGAAGCAAAGAGATGCCAAACTCTTACCTCTCTTGCCATTCGAAACTCATTTGTTTGCATTGTTTTTGTCGTTCGTAAGTAAAATGCGTATTTACTTCATTAAATTTAACTTCTTTTGCAAATCAAACAACATTTTTTCTTATGGGTTTTCTCTTTTTTAATTTCAGAATATATGGTATTCATGGAATTCTTTAAAACCGCTGTAAAACTAGACTTTTCGTTATCACATCAATTGCATCTAATGATGTTTTTGTTATAGTTTATCGCATCCGAGGATTCAAACCATGATAAGAAATATTTCCTCTACGGAGGCATGACAGAGTCTTGTAGAAGTTGCTCTTAACACAGTATGCTGGAGGCGTAAAAAAAGTTTATTTTGGTTTTGCTTATATTACATGGCAGGTCAATGTGTGAATATGCACAATTATAAAAATCTTGTTTTGCTCTTTACAGATTGTTACAATTCCAACGTACGCGCATCAAAGGTGGAAGTTATACATTTCAATATTTAAGAAACCATGAAGACACACTATCACGAGCGAGTTGCGGCATACATTTCATAATGCATTTAATAAAAACTATGTTAATTTATGCAGAACGCTTATTTGTCGACTATTTATCTGATTCTGGTTGGTGACCGACTAAAGTGTAGAGACCAGTGGATTGCTGTTAACTAAAGGGACAAAACCAGTAAATTGTGCCCATGATATATTTGTAGCAGCTTCTCATTGAAAGAAGCTCGTACACTGGCAAGAGTACTTCAAGATCTTAATATACATAAATCCGCTATTGCAGATGATATTTTACCTATCGTTCTGAAGAGGTGTTCTTTCATGCTGGAAAAACCAATGCGTAAACTTTGTTTTAAGGATGAACTAATTGGCTACCATTGCATGTCGGGTATTGTGGTCGCTATGGGGTATGCAACTGGCTGTTTCGTTAGAAAACTTAAGTTTGGAAATAATAATGCAACAAGGAAAGCAAAGGCGCATTGTATAATCTGGGTATGGTAACTTATTAGATAGAAGCCCTGTTTGTTGCAATTAGCAAAACTGAATAACATTTTCCGGATAAGTGAAATTGAACCTGTAAAACCCTGTTTGTTGCAATTAAAATCCTATTAAAAAGAAAACAACATCTCTAAATATAAAATATAGTCCTCACTGACTGACTCAGCAGCACTGGAACAATCAATATTTTTGCAGTACTTCGCTGCGCCAAAAATCTTGTTTATTCGTTGTTCGTATGCAATACTAAAATACGCTATTTAACTTTTTGAATTGAATTTTCGAAAATTCACATAAAAAAAAAACAATATTTTTTTTTTCCGAATTTATGACGACAGAGCAAACAATATTGACTTTAAATGGTATCCAACTAATGCTAATAGCTTTTAGATTTTGTATACAAACAAAATTACTTTATTGTGATTTAAAATTGTCCTTAAATCTATTTTTATTATTTCACAGCTGATATTCGTTTCTACAATTTGGAACACAATCGTTTCACTGATGAATTCGATTCTCTTTCTATTCTAATCTGTCGGTTTTGCTTTTAATGATCAACTCCAATCTTAAAACCTGTGGCATTTCACTGACAGCAATTTTTCAATGATTGCTATAACTGACTTCTCAAAAAACATTAAACATCTATTCCACCAATTTGTTCTAATGATGTATATGAATAATAGCTATTACTAGCACCTACATCATATTTTTTATGATTAGTGGAAATTTATCTTTTAGTGGAAATCTAGCACAAGAGAAAGTGTGTTTTATAAAAAATAACAATGAATTAAATATCTTATAAATAATCTCGAGTTCACATATGTAAGTGACATTTACTTTCTTTTTTAAATTCTTTTATTTAAGTAAGAAAATAAAAGATGCATGCATTTTTCTATATGTCACCCACTAATAAATTAATTTTTTTCTAATTGAAGAAGAAAATAAACAAGTATACAAGAGAAGTTAAGAAATATTATAGTTATTATATCAAGTGAGTAACAGCAATTATAAACTATCTTTAATTATTCTCGGTGCCCAAACAATATTTGATTTTATGATTTACCCATTCTTGTCAATTCACCACGATTCCTTCGTCAATCCACCACATTTTTCCCCGCCGCCTTAACGACCGCGTTCACAAACCAAAAACGAAGATGCCGGAAATAGAATCTTATCCAACACGGAAATGGCAAAATTGAAACATTCACCACAGATAGAATGCATCTAGCAAATGCACTTGAAATTAGAAACTCGTTCATCAGATACTAGTTATGTAAAACATAAATTGTAGCACAATATTAAATAATATGATTTGTTTTGATTTATGGAATAAAACAGATATTAAGAAAACGAAACTTATTTTTTAACTGACCATTATCTACTGCTAATAAGAATTTTTAAACACAAAAATGTAAGCTGTACTATTCCAATTCAAAGAAAATAACGTTATGAAATTTATTCATCATGCAATTTATTTATCATGAAATTAATCATTATTATTTTTATTCATGATCGTGATGAAATATTTTATTTTCTTATAAAGGGTCTCTTTTTTAGAGGTTGGTTTTTCAAATAGAGATAAAACTTACATTTTGTGGTCAAATCTGGTAACTCTAATGTCATTTATGTTCAATTTGGTTTGCAATTTCACCATGAACAGGTTGACATATGAACAACGCTTGCAACTCGTGCAAATTTATTTCGAAAAAAATAGTTCAGTTCGCGAAGTTTACTGTGAAAAAGACTTTAAATGGTATCCAACTAATGCTAATCGCTTATAGAATTTGTATACAAACATTGAAACATTCACCACAGATAGATTGCATCTAGCAAATGCACTGGAAATTAGAAACTCGTTCATCAGATACTAGTTATCTTATGTAAAACATAAATTGTTGGACAATATTAAATAATATGATTTGTTTTGATTTATTGAATAAAACAGATATTAAGAAACCGAAACATATTTTTTACCTGACAATTATCTACTGCTTATAAGAATTTTTAAACACAAAAATGTTAACTTTACTATTCCAATTCAAAGAAAATAATGCTATGAAATTTATTCATCATAAAATTGTTCATTATTATTTGTATTCATCATAGTGATTTTTATTCATCATCGCCAAGTAACAATTTAGTTTCCATAAGGGTCAAAGAAAGCTATTTTCTTATTTCCATAATAACTGTAAGAGATCTTATGGAAAACGATTTGGCGCACTTTAGGGAAGTTATTTACTTTCCTTAAGACCTTTGTTCACAGGCTCCAAAGTAATATATATAAAAGTAATATTTTGTTTATAGATGTTACTTTAAGGACTTATAGAAGTTATTACGTAAATCTTAACGAAATTTAAAATTTAAAAAATTCGCACATATTTACGTAATTTTTTATTCTATTTTTTGTGTTGATTATTATATTTGCTCGTATTAATATTTGCCATCATCTAAAGTGATAAATAATGAATTGAATTGATAACTAACTTACTTAGCCTTGTCCAGGATTCGAACTCGAGACCTTTCGCGTACCAGCCCAAAACGCATCCACTGGGTCAACCTGATTAATACAGAGTGATGATTAAAAGTTGATAAGTTGATACTATTTCAATATCTTAAAAATCTTATTGTTAGATATACCTAGTTATATAGGATGTTACGATCTTGATGCCGACAATAATTTCATCTTTTATAAAATAGTAGGTCTGCTTGTCAGTAAACATTGAAAAACTCAACGGACAGAAATTGAATTAAGTACATGCCCGAAATCATATTTAAGCATTAATTAAACATGATTTAAGAGTTATTCCTTTGCAGTTTGTCAATTCGCTCGCTCGCTCGCTCTCATATCAACGTTCCGAATATCTAGATACATTCAACTTTCATATGTTCAATAAAGACTTAATAAAACAACCAAATAATTTAATATATATAAAAAACTAATCCAAAACTATTAACTATAAATATTTTATACCCAAACATTACTAATTTAGTAATATTCATGCAATAATATATATATTTTGTCATTTTATTAACCAAAATGGAAAAAAATGTAACAACCCAAGTATGTCTATTTTAAGGCAGATAATAGAATTAGAACTCCCTCTTAACACATCAACACAAAAAATATTCGCATTTAATTGCAACAATTTCATATTTATTATATACTTATTTTTTCTTTTCAGAAACATTTCAATTAAAATATTTATAAATATTATAACTAAATACGTCAGCAATTTAGGCAGCACTTCCCCAACACATCCGCGATAATCAGTTGTTTTTTGTTGCCATTTGGAATTCTTGCATAACTGCTAGCGCTAATGACATATTTTTGACATATCAACTAGAGAGCTGCAGGAATGGCAAAAAAAAAGTTCAAATGAACAATGCCAAAAATGAGTTGAATGAAAGAATGCGAAGCCGAATATGTTTAAGTGAGTGAGTGCGGTCAGGTAGAACTCCAACGCACAACATTCAAACCAAAGAACACGAATTGAATGAGTGGGAATGCGTTTTTTTTTGCGGGTTTTTAATTGTTGTGCTGTCGCGCATAAAGAAAAAGAAGAAAGGGAAAACTACAGTCTACTGCTTGCGTCTCTTGAATCGAACGAAATGAATGCACCCATAAACTCGAGTAATTCGAGTGTCTGCGGCTATGCCAAATTTTTCTCACTCAATTCAATTCAATTCGAGTCCATTCAATTTAACGTATGTTGTGAGTGAAGCCATGTAGCTCTCTAATATCAACCTCTCTGTACTTTATTTTGCTGGCTCACACGTATTCACAGATAGAACATTTGAGAGAGGATTTTTTCGCCATTTTTAAAAATTGTTTGCGCGTTCAAAAGTACAGGGATATGCTGAGTCGACTATCTGTATAATTCCTCATCTATGGTGGTGGTGAAAGTAAGGTCGTTGCGTTTTAAAGGCATTTGATGGCATTTGATAGTGTTACGCATCAAGCTCTCTTGTCGAAAATGTGTGCATTTGGGCTCAATAATTCCCTTCTTTAATGGATTAGAAATTACCTTTCGGACCGCTCAATACAAGTTGTTTTTGACGGTTTCAAGTCTGCAACTCACTTAAATGCTTGAGTTTCCTAAGGCTCCGTTTTGTCTCCTACTCTTTCTCATTTCAATCAATGATCTCCTGTCTGTCACTTCTAATCCAATCCATTTCTTCCTTAGCTTTGCATATTCATTTTGGGATTCACGTCCCTTATCTTCGGGCGTGGAGCTGGAACAGCAACGTATGTTTAGCTCATTAAATTCTGACCTTGACAGCATTCTTAAGTGGGGTAAAACCAAAAGAGTAGAATTTGATGCTTCCAAAACACAATACTGTCTACTGTCATTAAAGCGAAACCCCAATACTCTGCTATTATCCATGGATGGCACTTGTATAGCTGAAATGAAAGGCTTTCGATCCTCGGTACATCTAATGACAAACTTCGTTGGAATGACCACATATTCGACGTGGCCAAGAACGCTGCGAAATGTCGATGCGATGCAAGAAATATATCACCCCTTCTGATCTGGCTAGAATTTATAAGGCGTTTATTCGCCCAAAACTGGAGTAGAACGCTCATATTTGGTCAGGTGCACCAATATCATATTGGGAGCTACTTGTAGAAAATAGAATAGAATTCAAAAAACGCGCGATAATTTCATCATAAGTGTTTTAACGAAATAGCCAGTTGCATTCCACCCGTTCAACAATTCAACCATCATGCTAGCACATCAGTTTACCCTCATGCCTATGTATATTCGGACGTACTGTGAAATATAAAGATTCCTTTCTTAACCGTACAATACGAATGTGGAATGCTCTACCACTCTCTGTTTTTCCCTCACATTACAGTTTACAGACATTGAAAACCTCTACGGCTAATATGGCCGTAACAAATTATTAGAACGACGGGCGAGTGGTCGGAAGATAGATTAAAACTTTCTTCAATTTTGGCAGAGCTTTCCGATATTCCTTTTGCGATAAAGAAATTTTAAAAGTCTGGAGTTTCTGCCATGTCCAAAGGCCATTTTGTCGGTTTGCCATACGAGCAAAAGTCGACTCCAAACTCCATACCGGCTTCGTAAGGATTAGCAGCTTTTGGTAAGATACATATGAAACCCCAGAAAGTGTGTTTTGCATTGAAATCTCGGCCAATTATAATAAATAGACGCAACAATAAATAGACGCAAAAATATATGTTATGCGTTTAATTTTTGCGCTAACCGTGCTTGTTTGCATTTCATCAAGCTCAATTATTATACCCGGGTGTCTTTTATAAAAGAAGAAGCCTGTGATATGCGTGATAACCGCTGTAACCTCTTATTTTCATACCTGATTCCTTCGTCAAATGCGTTTCAGACACCAGACATATATCAATATCGTGTTTGTGAAGGAATATTTCGAACTCGTCGATTTTATGCAGATGGCCATTCTCGTTCCATGTTACTATCCATACATTACGCACATACACAGCCACACCTCAAGGCAGAAAAGGAGGGCGCGGCTGAAAATTCCACCTTAACCCCTAAGAACTTTCTGCGACAAGACTAGTGGGCACCGTCTTCAACTATGTACTTCCCACCTCCTAGCCCTCGGGTCAAGAGGTAGCGTCGTTGGATACCATAGAAATATGAATCTATCACCGCCTTTCGAGGCATTATGAATGAGCCCAGTAAGGTCGTAATAATGGCATACTGGAAACAACGTTTTAGAATGATTGTCATATGGGCTGTCGTTTGCAATATTCTGTTACGTGAGTAAGCAGGCGTGAAATTCTGTTGAAATGGCTTTCAGGCCTCAAGTACGTTCAATGCTTAGTCACCATTAAGATGGTGGTGTAGTTCCAGATGGAACATTCCTGGTTAGCACCGATCCGGGTCTGGCACATAACCCCATAAGGGCCTGTGTCAACCCTTGCATGGCCTCACTGCATGTATAGATAACCATGGGATCGCTAGGTGACTACACACCCGGGCATTGATAGCGGCCTAGAGTAGAATGAACACAACTAAACAAAATCAAGAGAAGGAGATCAACGGAGAGAACCCTTTCCGGGAGAGCTCGATGGTGAGAATATCTCCGGCTAGAATGCCGCCAACGCCCCAGGGGAGTCCTGACGGAGAAGCGGCGCCTCAAAGTAGTACGTGGATGGTGCTGAATCCAAATAACCAGTCCTCGGTTTTTCAAAAACTAGGGGAACAAATAAAAGCCCTAGTGGAAATGTTGGAGGATGGCAAAAGGCAATCAATTCACCAGCCAAACGTTCCATGTTACTATTTTTATAAAGCTTTTCATGACTTAAACGGCAGTTGGTGTGCCTCGAAAATTATTTTCGAGCTTGTCTAGTTTCTCAAAAATACGTTTGTTAATTTGACTTTACTCCTCAAGTTTCGCAAGAATTTAAAAATTGATGGACTGAATCAGGTGTATAATTAACAACTCGATTGTTTACTTGTATCGCTGCTTCGGTGTACGTTTGAGGGCCGCGATTTGTCGACTTTTGTACCTCAATTTTTCGTTTTTTCTGCTGCTGTGGTTTGGACTTTTCTTTAGCCCTTATTTTCCTTTTTTTAGTCGTTTTTCCTTTTTACTATCTTTCTTTAAATCAGTTTTCGATCGGTAAATACGTTTTCTCACGCACCTGAGTGCTTAAAATACAAACTTTTGAAATGCCTCTGTTCGTCTAGTTCTTCTTTTTATGACGGTGTAAGCTATAGTGATAAATGCTTTCAAATCGAAAAAGTGGATGAATTTAAATACCTAGGGCTTACTATTGACTCTATAATGAGTTTCTCCAATCATGCTGAAAGTCTGAGGAAGTATTTCCGCTGTACACTTAGACATTTCTTTTACTTGCAAAATATCTGCTCATCAATGCTCCTAAAAATAATATATTATGGCATATGGCATTCCAAACTGCAGTATGGTATTGCTTGTTGGGGAGGTATTTATCTAAACAAAATCCAACCACTTTTAATTCTGCAGAAATATATGATACGAAAAATATGCCGCAAACCTAGTAGATGTCATAGTTTTCCATTGTTCTGTGACCAACAAATTCTTCCAGTTCGTCATCTGTACTGTTTCAAGGTGTTAAAAATGTTTTATATGAAGTCCGGAAATCGTAATTATCGGTTAATTTCGAATTACAATCTACGTGGAAACTCTTCAAATTTAGTATCTGTACCAAACTTTCGCACTACTTCGTATCGTAATTTTTATTCTGTTTCATCCTACCGATTATTTAATAAACTTCCACAATCAATCAGGATGATATCAACGCCTGGAATGCCTTTAAAACTTGTTAAGCACTGGCTTTTTAATTTTGACCTTGATGATTTGGAATCTACTCTCTCAGACATTCTGGTTTAATTTTTAATTTTTAAATTTGAAAATGTAATCAGTAAATCTATAAGGAGTTATATGTTCACATATGTACTATTTTTTACATTACAAAGTATTTTGAATTGAAAAGTAACCTGTTCCTTTATTGGTATTTATTACTATTTATATTGTTTCAAGCTCTTATTTTGATATTTCCTTAAATAATGATTGTTGTATTCAATTTCATATTTCTTTTTTGGTAACCTATCAATGTAATTTGTTTCAATGGATCACCCCACCCACAATTATTTATTTTTTATATTTGTACTAGCCAATTGATGTGACATTCAAAATTAATTTTTTTTACTTAGTATAAAAATACAGAATTGATATAGATCATGAATCTATATTTGTTTTTATATTTGTGAACTTTGAATTTTGTACTGAATAAGGAAATAAATAATAAATAAATAAATAATAATAAAATAAATAAAAAAGTCCGCGCTTAACTAACGGGTGATCCAAGTAGAGATACTTTTTTCAATAGCCTTTTTTGACAGATCACGTGTGAGTCGTGTCATGCTGTCATGTTATTTTTGTTTAGTATTGTTTGGCATTTCATAATGGAAAGACTTACGCGTGAACAACGTTTACAAATTGTTCAACTTTATTATGAAATTTCACGTTCTGTGAGGAATGTGTTTCGTGCACTTCGCTCAACTTATGGTCAACATAATCGGCCTACTGATCGTACTATTCGCAACACCATCACCCATTTTGAGACCCAGCATTCATTATTGGATAATATTCGACCGAATAGACCACGTGCAGCACGCTGTGAAGAAAATATAGCGGCCGTAGCGAAGAGTGTACACGAAGACCGTAGAGAGTCGATTCGGCGCCGTTCGCAGCAACTCGGACTGACGTATGGAACGACTTGGCACATTTTACGTCAAGATCTTAAATTGAAAGCGTTCAAAATACAGCTTGTGCAACAACTGAAGCCGCTCCCAAGCGACATCGCTTCGCTCTATGGGCTCTTGAAAAGTTCCAAGAAGATCCGACGTTTTCGAGGCAAATTTTGTTTAGCGATGAGGCACATTTCTGGCTCAATGGGTATGTAAACAAACAAAATTGCAGCATTTGTGACGAAGAGCAACCTGAAGAGATTGAAGAACTGCCACTTCATCCAGAAAAAAACAACGGTTTGGTGTGGTTTGTGGAATCATCGGTCCATATTTCTTTAAAAATTATTCCGGTGCGAACGTAACCGTCAATGGTGACCGTTATCGTGCCATGATAACCGACTATTTGATGCCTGAAATTGAAGCTCGTGATTTCGGCGACATTTGGTTTCAGCAAGACGGCGCCACTTCCCACACATCGCATCAATCAATGGACTTATTGAGAGAACATTTCGGTGAGCACATAATTTCACGTTTTGGGCCGGTCGATTGGCCACCAAGATCGTGTCACACCGTTAGACTTTTTTCCTGTGGGGATGTGTAAAGTCAAAAGCTTATGCCGACAAACCCGCTTCGATTCAGGCCTTGGAAGAAAACATCACGCGTGTCATTCGCCAGTTACCAGTCGAAATGCTCGAACGAGTGATCGAAAATTGGACTCAACGGATGGACCATCTGCGACGTAGCAACGGCCAACATTTGATAGACATAATCTTCAAAAAATAAATGCCAAAGAATGTTCTTTCAAATGATAATAAACATTCTCCATTAAATTTGAATTTTCTGTGTTTTTTTCTTTAAAAAAGTAGGGAACCTCGAAATGGATCACCCTTTATGACGATGAAGTTCGTCTCGTTCAGATTTTCTCTTTTCTTTCTTAATCAAGTTGACGGCATCGATGATCTTGAAACCCTTAGTTTGGAGGTCTTGCACGAGGTCGTCCTAGCGGCATAAAGAATAAAGTCCTCTGACTATAACTCGGTGGTACATTTATTTTCATAAGTGCACCATTGAATTTTATCTGAATTTAGTTTGTGTGAAACTGCGCGATATCTGTCCGGATTGCTAACATTAATTTTCTACATGTTGTTATCAAAAGACGTTACTTTAAGTTACGTTTTTAATATATCCTTAAGAAGATTATATTTTATTTATTTTAATTATTTATTATCAAGGAATAATTTCACAGTAAGATAAAATCTTATAGTTTGTGAAGACTTAACAAAAACTATAATGTTCAAAAGCAATTAAAGTACATATAGAAAGGAAGCTGATTACATATATGTTACTTTAACTGAATACAACAAGAAAGAAAGAAAGAAAAAAAGCAAATTATAAAAATATAAAAAAGAAACAACAAGCTAAATAATTAAATAAAATCTCTAATAGCATTTTATGTATCACTGGCCAAGTGTTTAAAAAGATTGGTTTTGAATGCGTTTGTGGTTCTCCTTAGTGAAGTGGGTAATGTGTTCCATAGCAGAGTGGCGTGGACGAAGAATGAGCGCTCAGATTGCAAACAATAGAATCTGGGCCGAATTATAGAAGCTGTTCTAAGTGAGCTGGCAAAATGTAGTCTGCTGTACAAGTACTCGGGCTGTTGGGTTTGTATTATACCATGGAGAAAGATTAAAGTTCTGAACTTAATTAGGTTATCAAAGCTAAGGCCCATTATTTGCAAAGAGTAGCTTGATATGTGGTCAAAATAACGCTTCTTAAATACGTATCTTGCTAAGTTATTATAGATCATATTTAGCTTGCGCCTAGTGTTGTAGTCAATAAAGCAAAAAACCTCGCAACCATACAATAAGATAGGTAGTAAAAGGGACTTAACGAGTAACATCTTAGTTTTAATCGGAAACTATTGTATACCTTTCTGATCGGAATCGCAACATGATCTGTCCAAGTGAGTGTATCGTTAAGGACTATCCCCAAGTTACGAGCCTTAGTAACGTATTCTATAGATGACTGCCCTAGTTTGATTGGTGGAAAAGTTGATGTGCCTAGTGACCACTTATAAATGTAGAGGGTCTTTGTCTTATCAGGATTAAGTGATCGACTGTGTTTGAGGCCCACTGTTGTATGATTACTAGGTCTTCATTCATCATCGCAGTCGCACTACTTATCATATCCAATGGAAAACACATAAATAATTGAAGGTCGTCAGCAAACATGTGGGCAGAACAATGTTTAACGAGTTATGGAAGTTCGTTCACATAAGGGGAAAATAATAAGGGCCCTCGAATAGAGCCCTGTGGAACTCCCGCTGGTACTTCAAGCAATGATGACGTTTTGACGTTTTGTCATCGATGTTAACGCCCAACTAAGTATGAGTGTAGAGTTTGACTGCAAGAGAAAAAATCCAAAATTACACAGCAGCTTTCTACAGAGAAGAGAGTGATCAACCCTGTCAAACGCTTCTGAAAAATCCAACAACGTCAAAAAAGTTGTACAGTTGTTATGCATGTCATTACAGATGTTATCAACAACGAGTAATAGTGCTGTCTTGCAGCTCCTTTTCGCACGAAAGCCAGACTGAGCGGAAGTCAAAAGGTTGTTTCTGCTAAGGTGCGTTTGCATCTGCCTTAGCATCGATTTCTCAAATTCTTCGGATAAAAAAAAAAAATTGCGATTGGCCTATATTCAATAGCGACTTTGGTATCGGAATTACATTTGCCTTTTTCCATGAAAAGGGGTATTCACAAGTGGTTAATAGGTGGTAAAAAATGTGTGTGATGTGTTAAAGAATGAAAGGTAGAAGAAGCTTCGGAAAGCGACTAAAATTAAAATTTAATATCCTGTCATTATCTACGCTCGAGAGATGTGAAAACTGTGTGGAATCATGCTTGTGACTTGATGGCAAAGACGCTGACACGAACTGAGAATTGATGACATTGATGACTGTCTCCCATTTCCCAGTTTACGTAGATTTTGCCAGAGAGTTTTTCCGGACTGCGTTTCAGGGTTCAAGAAGTGTTCATAGTAGCGACGCTTTGCAGGTCTTATATGAAGAACGACAAGGTTACGAAGGGATCGATAAGATTCGTAAAGGGCAGGGGTTTTATATCGCTTCCAACGGCCATACGCGGAATTATGGTGTTTTATCAACCTCAATATATTGGTATTAAACCAAGAAGAGGAGTTGGATCTTGAGGACCTATGTCGCAGTGGTACATACTGGTCAAAGAGTGTTTTTATATTTTTTTTCTGAAATAATAACAATAATATCAAATAATATCATTCCATCTAATTAGGACAACATCGGACCTTAAACGTTGGTAATCTATAATTTTGAAATCTCTGTAGGCTATAACAGCCAATTGGTTTGAATTGGATATCATATGTTAGGGAGATCAAATCATGTTTGGAGAAACCTGGGGCAGTGAGCTGACTGTAAAGCAGGGTTTTCCTTCTATCATTAACGAAAAACACATCAAGAAGGGTAGAAGAGTCGCCTGTGAAGTGTGTCGAACTTGATAGATTAACAGGTGTTAAGTCAATGCTTTCAAATCTGTCAATTAATTGAGTTGAGGTAGGCATGTTTTGTAAATTGCAATTTAGATCACAGGTAATAATAATGTTTGGTGTAGAACATTAAAAATGGGCGAAATATCTATATTTTTACTATGCCTATAGATAACTCCAAGCAGCAATCGATCTACACTACATGCAACATTAACAAACAAATAGTCAGATGTACAATTAGCATTTGATTTACACACAAAAATGCCTCGTAATCCATTATGCACATACACAGCCACATCTCAAGGCAGAAAAGGAGGTGAAGGCGTCCATTACTTAAGGATTGAGACAGGAATCCGTTTAAAAAAAAACAACTTTATTCTTTCACAATCAAAATCACAATACAATAATTTTCATGTGGTTGCAAGATTTAAAGCCTCTGTCCAAAGAAAGACTGTGGGAAAAGAATTTAAAATGCATGAATGAAATGTAAGCAAAAATGAATGTCCGCACATTCGAGCAAATAAAAGTTTAGGGTTTCAATACATTATGAGGCAAGTTTATGGAAAACAAATGTTTAGAGTTACAATTTCTAGATGCAAATATATCATGTGGCAAATTCGTGAAAACAGGTTTAAAGTTACAATTTACATGTTAAGGTATATTAGAAAAGTGAATCTATGGTATACATATATTTATTGTATATACAATATACATGTTATGTTACATAACGCCTCCCGTCCTGGTGTGAAGCGATGGCCAAGAGAGTCTGACGCATGAGGACTCTTTATGTGCTGGAGCTTCAGGATCCGCCTTGTAGGTTATTTGGGGACCGGCGATGATTTATGGTTGACATCGACGACATTTTATGAAACGAGTTAAGTAAAGTACAGATGCTATGATGGTCATGGATATACAGGTGAACACTGGGAAGTTTTGCTGCCAGAACCTTTGCTTAATTCAACAATGTTTCTGTTGGCTATGTTGAACGGCTCTAATTCATTTGTTTTGAAATTTCTTATGACATGAGAAGAATTAATAGTTGTGAATATTGAAGGAATTATCTGAATTTTATCCCAAAATATATTTGATCTGCTTTCATATACTACGTTGTTAATGGTGACTTCGCATTCCTCATAATGCAGCAACACTGTTCCCGAAATAGTTTTGGTGTCAATTCCGCAGGCTGTGGAAATGTTAGTGTCAGGTAGGGTTTGTCATCAATATGTAGTTTTCTTCTGGATGAAGATCTATTTTTAATAATGTTAGGGATGCAACTGTCCAATGTGATATTATCCAATTTTCCTTTTTTGCAGTAGTAAACATGCTCAATCACCAAGCATGGTTCGTCAATCAATTGGATATAGTAATCGTTAATAATAGCATAGGATTTAGGTAGGTTTATGGTTAGTGTTTGATTCAAAGGTAATTTTATTAAATGATATAGGTTCAAGGGTTCCGGGGATAGGGTAGGCAGCTTTATGTTGAATATAATGTTTGACTGATTATAATAGGCCTGAAGACTCAGAAATTCATACAATTGTTCGTCTGAAGTGAATTTTATGCTTTGTTTAGCGACATGATGTTCTATAAATTCTAACTCATTCGGATTTAGAATTTGTTTGGAGATAATATTAAGCTTTGCCAGATTTATCGATTCAGTGATTTCTTGTAAGTGGTTTGATAATATTTCAATATTGTAATTAGTCTGATATATATATACCATGTATTGAAAGTTTTCCTTTTCAGTGCGTATTTTTTGTGAAAAAGCCAACTGAAATTTTCTCAGGAAATTCCTCTAGATCTTTCTGTTGTGAATTGTTATGGTTAGTTATGTTACCAAGTCTTTCTATCATTTTATCGTTTATTTGTACTTGTCTTGTTAGTTCTTTGTTCATGTCATGTTGATTAAATTGTAAGGTTCTTATTTCGTTATTTATCTGTATAGCATCGTTGTCGTCCATGTTACCCGTGATACCCTTTATTAAGGATCCTATTCCATTAACTAACCCTCTTTTGTTTCGATAGCGGGGTAAAAGGGTTTTGAGCTTATTTTCCAATTCTCTAAACTTTAAGTTTGTAACTTCTCTCATGGGACCGAGATTTTTATTGCTATCTATAAGTTTTACTGAAGTCCTTATATTGTCAACATTTTCTTCGTAAGCAGTTAGGTTTACAATATGTAAGAATTTTACGTATGATTCAATGACTCGTGCTTGACCTAATTTCATTGTTAGCAGACCTTGACTCTTCGAATAATCCTGAATGTCTATTCGTTGGCTCATAATTGGAGTTAACCTGAAATTTACGTTTTTTAATTAGTTTGTTTTTATGGACTTTCCTATTATAACTAGTCAAAATTGTTACTTTATTGTTTGTTACTACCTGTAATTTCCTGGCTCTTGGAGTTATTTTGTTTCTTCTAAGCTACATCATTCTTATCGAAATCGGGTGGTGTTTCGCGGTTCCTATTTAATTTATCAATTATTGATTTGTTATGACTCCTATCTTAACTTTAATTTCGTCATATAGCTCGTCCTGATAATGTTTTCATTTATTTAGGTAATCGTGTTTTGAGTTATGCTGTATAGACCTCTTAAACTTGTATGTCCTTCCCGTTATAAGTTCAAAGGGCGTTAGGTTTATACCTGAATGTATCGAGTTGTTATAGGTTATAAGTGCTTCATTCAATATGTCCGAAGGTATTTGACGATTATTCTTATCATAGATAATTCTATAGATTTCGGTCAAAGTTGAATGAAATCTTTCAACTGGGAAATTACCCGTAGAATTTAGTGGGGTTGTTAGATGCAAATGTATTTCGTAATGTTCGCAAAATCCTTTAAATAAGTTTGATTTTAGCTCCGGAGCACAATCGGCTACGATTTTCTTTGGAATGCCGTGTTGGGAAAAGAACTGCCTTAAGGGGCTGATAATATTTATGCTATTGCGTCCGGTTGAAACGAAAGCTGAAGCAAATTTGGAGAGTTTATCAATTAGAGTTAGTATCTGTATACTGTGAATGCTGTAAACATCCAAATGTAGTATATCGAGAGGTTTACAAGGGGTTTCGGTAAGTTCGTATTTAATTTTGGGAGGATGTCTAACATACTTGAGCAGTTTGCATTTTTTGCAATTATTTATTGTTTTTATTATTTTCTCTTTCCGTCCTGGGAAATAGTATGTTCTATGGAGGTGATTATAGGTTTCGTTGATACCGCGATGATTATTGTCCAGGTGGTACTTATTTATGAGAGCATCTTGATGATCAGGATCAGTTACGTCATTTAGTTTTTCCATACAAGGTATAAGTTTAAATATTTTGCTATTAGAGAAATATTTCAAAAAAACTTTTTGAACTGTCCTAAAGGTCTCATCGTCTGTGTAAATGGCTGTTAGCATACGGGGGTTGAGATATTCCTTAAATATTGATACAATTACTCTTTCATATAAGAGATCCGGTCGCCTAAATATGCGTCTGCGTTTTATCTCAAATAGCACATTATAGATCATAGGAGGTTTGACTAAAAAACTTGTCCTGTTTAGAACTAATTGTTCGGAAAACTCATTAAGAGGCCTTTCAGATATGTATATACCGTCGTCAAGGTATTCGCGAGCAGAGTGAATCGTGGAAATATTAGAATCTTCTTCTAAATCACCAGCGTTATTTTGAAGGGACAGATTTGAAATTAAAGGAAGAGAGCTTGCAGCGGCTGTCTCATTGACATTGATCTCAATACTACTAAGTGCATCGGCATTTGTGTTAGCCTTGCCCTTTTTGTACACGACTTCATAGTCGAACTCCTTTAATTTTAACCGCCATCGAACAAACTTTGAATTAAGTTCTTTTAGAAAGAATAACCAGTCAAGCGGCTTGTGGTCCGTTACGATTTTAAACTTCCGACCAAACAGGTAGGGTCTGAAATATTTGGTCGACCACACAATTGCCAATAGTTCTTTTTCAATCGTACTATAATTCTGTTCCGTTTGGGACAAGGTTCTTGAAGCGTAGCAGACTGGTTTATCTGAACCTATCAGACCTTGGCTAAGTACTGCTCCAATAGCAACATTACTAGCATCTGTGGTCAAATTTAAATCTTTTGTAAAATCGGGGTATTGCAATAAGGGGTCGTTACTTAATATATCCCTACAGTGCTCGAAACATTTGGTATATCATTCATTTAAGTTTATTCTGGCGCCTTTCTTCAAACACTCTGTTAGAGGTTTGGTAATATTGGCAAAATCTTTGTTAAACCTCCTATAATACCCGAGTAATCCAAGAAACGATTTTATTTCCTTTTGTGTAGTAGGTATGGGATATTTCTTAATAGCATTCATTTTATTCGGATTGTGTCGCACTCCATTCGAGGTTACGATGTGTCCAAGGAATTCTACTTCCTTTCGAAGAAACTCTGATTTGTGCAGTTGTATTTTCAGATTTGCCTGGCGTAATCTTGAAAATACTTTGCCCAGATTCTCTATGTGTTCCTGGAGAGAAGTGGAAAACACGATAATGTCATCCAAGTATACCAGGCTGATTTTGCCTTGTAGGTCACGCAAAACATTATCCATAATCCTTTGGAAGGTCGAGGGGGCGTTTTTAAGCCCGAACGGTATTCAGATGTACTCATAGTGACCATGGTCAACAGTGAATGCCGTTTTTTCTATGTCTCTGGGGTCAACTTCTATCTGGTGAAAGCCGGAGGCCAGATCTAAAGTAGTAAAATACAGACATTTTCCTAACTTATCGAGAATCTCCGTAATATTCAGCAATGGGTACCGATCATCTATCGTTTTTTCATTTACCTTACGGTAATCGACGACAAGTCTCCATTTCTGTATACCTGCCGCATCACGTTTTTTGGGTACTATCCAAATCGGGCTGCTCCATGGGGAGTAGTTATGTCTTGATCCAATAATTTCAGAATTTGTGTTTGGACTTCCTCCTTATGAACTTGTGGATATTGTATAAACCGGGATGTCGTCTTTAGTTTTGATTTTATGTTTAACAATATTAGAGAATGACAACTTCTGACTTTCCATAAAGAAAATATTATCGAAATTCCTTCATAATTTTAGAATTGATTTCTTCGCTTCATCTTTAAGATGGTCTACTCGAATTAATTTGGTAATGTCAGTTTCGGACATGACTTTAATTTGCTCATGACTTTGGCAAATACTGATATTATTTATTTCCACAAAATTTTCGAACTTTTCTGATCTAATTGGTTGTTCTACAAAAAGTTTTTGATCAACCTGGGAATTATTTATAACTTCTATTTGTCCGTACCAATCATGGGACTGGTATATGCCTTATGGTATTTCCAAAAAACTATTTATTTTTCTTGGTTTTATGTAAATCTCCCCGTTTTTTATATCGACCTACTATTATTTTGGAGTTCCCTGGGATCATATAGACTTTCGACATTAAATTTGGCTTAAAGGACAATGGAATAGTTGTGTTTTTGGTTTTTAGTAATTCGATAGTTGCAGATAATTTTTCTAGGGTTTCGAGACCTAATAACCCATAAAAATAATTGTGGAATTTAAACAAGAGAAATTTTATGGGCTCATTAACTTTAAATTCGGGAAATGAGAAAAAGGTAATTTGCTTATTAAGTTTATGCGTATTAAAAACGGTAGTGATTGAAACAGGATCAATATCTTCGTGATATTGGGGATTAGTTAAATCAGGATTGATAAAATTAGCGGACGCTCCGGTGTCTATAAGAAATTTCAATGGACCAAAAGGGGAGGATATACTGATGTAAGGCAAGAGGTTACTACTGTGATTGTTAATTTCTAAGAGTCCGTACTGTTTTCCAAGGCTTGTGAAGGAAAATTTATGTCATCTATTTCGTTTAATTGTAACTCACCAGAGGTGACATTGTTTTCGTTATTTTGGTGATCGTCCGATACATAGGAATCTAGGTTTGGTTGGTAATTATAATATTCATCAGGATTATTATATGGAGCATATTCGTCGTCATATATTTCAGGATATTGTTGCAAGTTATGAACTTCCCTTATAGTATACCTTGGATTTGGTTGAAAATCGCTTCTCTGATACGGGTGGGTTTGCACAGGTGTTGGAAGGGTTCTAGCGGTACCACTGGCTAGGTCCATTGGTGCTGGGCGTTGGTTATTGGAAAAAGGTTTGGGATTGAAGGCATTGGGTGCTGGATTGTGGAATCTATTTAACTGCAGATAAGAAAATTGTGGACGGAACGATGGATGGAATGGTCTAAATTGAGGTTGAGTTTGTTGGAAGGTCCTAAATTGAGATTGGGGAATTGAAATTGATAGTGCTGTAATCTAGGTGGCTGATAAGATGCTAACTTAGGGGGTTGTGTTTGCTTGTTGGTATATTTTGGTTCTGACTAAATATTGAGCTTGTAGTCTGTGGGATAGAAAGCCTTGGTAAGATACTATTCTTCATGTAAAAGGCATTCTGTTCTTTAATACAGTAATTCAATGCTTCCATTATACTCGAGGGCCTTATTGCTCTTAAAGTTGAACCTAATGGTTCTTTTAGACCAATGAGAAACGTATTCAGACACATGTCAGAATACAATTGTTGTTTTGCTTTTACTACGGATGGTTCTTTGTCATGAATTTGTATATGATTTGTCGTAGTAGACAGGAGTTCAATGATTTTAGAGTAAAATGCTTCTACACTGTCATTGTTCTGTCTTAAATTATGCAAATCACGAACCAAAGATGTTTCATTTCGTTTATCCGAGTAATGCAAAATTAAATTATTTTTGATTTGCTCCCAATCAGTAGGAGTGCCATACATATTTAGCACTTCATTGGCCTGACCAATGATTTTGTTCCGAATGGCTCTCAATATAATGGCAGCAAACGAAGTACCATCTAATTGCGGGATTAATCTTAATATTTCTTCAATATTACTAATAAAATCATATAAAGATCTAGGGTTTCCCTCAAAATGGGGCAAATCTTTAATTGGAATCCGCAAGCTATTAAAAATATTATTAATGTCTAAGGAATTACCATTTGTATTTACAATAAGCTGGGTGCCGTTAACTAATTGATCAGAAGTACTCATTTCTGTACAAATTGAACTATTTCTTAAGGAAATATTATCTAATTGAACTGAATTGATAGTTCCGTAAACCGCGGGGCTATCTGATTCTATTTTACAAGGCGAACTGTAGGGATTTTGAGTCTTATTCCTAATCAGTTTATCCTTGGGCGAAAGGAAATCAACGATTAAAAACCAAATGAAAAACTTACATGCAGATGATGAAAAAGAATCTCATAGTTTTGGTTGTCGTAGGTTGTCTCTGGAACTGAAGACTTGAAAGTCACCAGGAGTTGGATTCACCTTTGACTTAAATTTGACTGCGTTGGTTAAGCGATTCACCGATAAATCGTCGATGTCCGATGAACCGATAATACAGTTTTATTAACGATAAGTCGTCGTTTCACTTTTAAGTTTCGATAAATCACTGTTTCACTTATTTTCTTTTTTTTTTCACTGTCTTTGTTCTCTAACGATAAAACGTCGTTAGTTTTTTCTTTTATATGTGATACTTATTACTTCCGTGTTCTTAAAAGGATACTCTTTGTATCCTACCGACTACGCCACTTAAGGATTGAGGCAGGAATCCGTTTAAGAAAAAAAACTTTTTTCTTTCACAATCAAAATCACAATACAATAATTTTCATGTGGTTGCAATATTTAAAGCCTCTGTCCAAAGAAAGACTGAGGGAAAAGAATTTAAAATGCATGAAATGAAACGTAAGCAAAAATTAATGTCCGCACATTCGAGCAAATAAAAGTTTAGGGTTACAATACATTATGAGGCAAGTTTATGGAAAACAAATGTTTAGAGTTACAATTTCTACATGCAAATTCATGGGGCAAATTCGTGAAAACAGGTTTAAAGATACAATTTACATGTTAAGGTATATTAGAAAAGTGAATCTATGGTATACATATATTTATTGTATATACAATATACATTTTATGTTACATAACTCGCGGCTGAAAATGCCACAGGAACCCCTAAGAACTTTCTGCTACAAGACTAGTCGGCACAGTCTTTAACTATGTGCTTCCCACCTCCTAGCCCTCGGGTCAAGAGGTAGCATCCTTGGATACCATTGAAATATGAATCTATCACCGATTTTCGAGTCATTACGACGAAACAACGTTTTAGAATGATTGTCATATGGGCTGACGTTTGCAATATTCTGTTACCTGAGTGAAATTCTGTTGAAATGGCTTTCAGGCTAATGCTGTGCACGCCCCCGTCCTGTTAAAACCCTGGCAGGCCTCAAAGTACGTTCAATGCTTAGTAACCATTAAGATGGTGGTGTAGGTCCAGATGGAACATTCCTGGTTAGCACCGAGCCGGCACTGGCACATAACCCCATAAGGGCCTGTGTCAACCCTTGCGTGGCCTCACTGCATGCATAGATAACCATGGGATCACTAGGTGACTACACACCCGGGCATTGATAGCGGCCTTGAGTGGGGACCCAATAGAATGAACACAACTAAACAAAATCAAGAGAAGGAGATCAACGGAGAAAACCCTTTCCGGAAGAGCTCGATGGTGAGAAGATCTCCGGCTAGAAAGCCGCCAACGCCCCAGAGGAGTCCTGACGGAGAAGCGGCGCCTCAAAGTAGTACGTGGATGGTGCTGAATCCAAATAACCAGTCCTCGGTGTTTCAAAAACTAGGGAAACAAATAAAAGCCGTAGTGGAAATGTTGGAGGATGGCAAAAGGCAATCAATTCACCAGCCAATGCGCAATACAATAGAAAGCATCAAAACGCTCTATGAGCTCTCGGCGAACGAAATGCATGATAACAAGCCCAAGGAAGTTATTAGAAAAAACAACGCATTCCAAACATCCCCATGGCTGAAGGTGATTTCGGGGCCCAAAAGAAGGCTGGAGTCTGTAGAGTCGTCAAGCTCGAAACGCCGGCTGAAGTCGCCGCCCATAGGTAAAGCGAAGAAGGCATCACGTGGTGATGTGGTGTTCTAGCTAGGATTCTATGTAAAGAAGAAGCTAAGGGCGACATCAGCCCCTGGTTGAAGGTTCCCAAAAAGAAGCCAAGCAAGTCCACGCGGGAAAAAGCGCGACCTGACGCAATCGTGGTGGCAAGCAAGGGCGAACTGTCTTACGTCAAAAGGGATCTTAAACTCCATTACCTGGGTGAATCGGTTACAAAGATTAGAAGAACGCAGAAAGGAGACCTGTTGTTCCAGTTGCACGAATCCGGTAACAGAACCGAAGAATTCAGGAGTATAATTGGTGAAAATCTTGGTGCAGAGGCAGAGATCCGCACCTTAGTCCAGAGATCCTCGGTAGAAATCAAAAACCTCGATGAAGTTACCACCAGGAGAGACATCTGCGATGCAATCAAAGCGCAGTACAGCTTTGTAGTTACCGAAGGAAATGTGCTCAGCCTTAGGAAGGGCTACGGTGGCACGCAATTGTAGCTGACGCACGAGGGAAACACCCAGTTATTATTGCTGGGGATTTCAACGCTTGGGCTACTGATTGGGGAAGTAGAACCACAAATGTAAGGGGAAGAGCTCTTCTTGATAAGTCTGGCCAACGAAGGTGCAACTGATACGTTCCGGAAGCCAGGCAGAGGGTCTATCATCGACATCATTTATATGAGCAACTCACTCCTGCGGAAAACCAAATGGCAAGTCAGTGAAGAATATAGTCGTAGTGATCACCAGGCTATTTGATTTATGGTCGGCAAAGAGAAACGCAGACTGTGCCCCACCCTTACAGGGCCAAAATGGAAGGACACGCTGCTCTACGAAGGTATGTTCAAGGAAATGCAAAACACCAGCGCAACAACAAACAGTGGATCGGCTGAAGCCCTCTCTTAACAGCTAATCCAGATCATCACCGCAGCGTGCGAAGCATCAATGCCCAGAAGGTCTCTCAGTAAAAGAGGCAAGCCCTGCTACTGGTGGATCACCGAGATAAAACGGCTCAAGCAAGACGAAGATCTCAGATATCCAGAGGAAGAGAAGATTTCTAAGAACGGCTAACCACTTTTAAATTAGCGAGACGGGAAATGGAAAGTGCCATTAAAGAGATTAAGTCAAAGAGTTTTAAATGGCTCTGCGACGAGGCTGACCTAGACCCCTGGGGCTTAGCATATAGAGAGCGTATGGTGATGAAGAAGCTTAAAGGCCACAACTAACCTGTCCTGCAATGCTAAGGGCTATAGTAGAATACATATTCACCCAAAGACCAACTACTATGGTTGCCATCGCAAGGGAAATCAATATCGAAGACATCCCGGCCATCACATCGGAAGAACTTTTTGTTGCATGCAAACAAATTGGAGACACATCGGCACCTGGGCCGGACTGCATCCCGAACAGGGCACTAAAGATGGCTATTAAGACGAGACCGGACATCTTTTTAGCGACGATGCAAAGGTGCCTAGAGGAGGGAATATTCCTTACGCCATGGTAACTACAGCACTTAGTTCTGCTTCCAAAGGGCAATAAGCCACCTGGAGAACCATCATTGTATCGCTCGATATGCCTGCTGGATACTCTAGAGCTGGATACCCTAGAGCGTATTATATACGACAGACTGCTCTATAAGAACAGGAGGAAAATGGAGCTCTATCAGAACACCAGTACGGCTTCAGAAAATCCCGTTCTACCATCGATGCAATAAAGGCGGTAATAGATATAGCAACTGATGCTATACAAGGAGAAAGATGGAGATGGGGAATTAAAAGATCCTGCGCAGTAGTAACGTTAGCTCGACGTAAAAAACGCGTTCATCTTCTGAGGATTGTCACGAACTACTTTCAGCATTAATATGGCAAACGTGAAGACCTTTTTTCTGAGAATTTAATACACGAATCATTTGATATAAATATGCGTCCATATCGCTTTCTCCCGCGAACTATATGAGTGGATGTAGTCCGAGAAGTCAAAAACAGTCGACTACACTAGCTCAGCCACATCGAGCTCTGGCAAAGAGGATTTTCGAACCCCAGTCCCCAGGTTCGAGACGGCGGGGAAGACCGAACCGTTGTTTTTAAGGACCAAACCATAGCGGTTGCCAGAACGCTTGGTCTGGACAACTGGAAGCAGCGGGCCCGGGATCTTTTTTAGAGGTTTGTGTGGGGATTGTGTGTATATGTTTAGAATTAGAAAACAGGATATGATTTAGATATATAAAATATAGGTATGGGTATTGCTTCGGTGAATTTGGTGAGGTCATCCTGGAATGTTAGAATGTACTCATTATCATCGTGACTGGACCTACAATATCCAAGACTATGCGCTCGAAAGGTGATGAGCTTGTGGTAGTGATTTTAATCAAAATTTTTGGGTTATGGGTCAGTTAATTTTTGGCATGATTCACATTTGCGGATGTTTTCAGTAAATCTTTATTAAAGATGGGCCAGTAGTACGTTTCTTTAATTCGTTTAATGGTACGTGTTATACCTTGGTTTCCACCGAAGGGAGAGTTATGGTTCTCTAGTAGTACCATTATTATGTCCTCCTGTTCCTCAAGGATTATTTTATTATTGGTGTGGATAAAAATTAAAATTGGTTCTCCTTAGAAGATTTCACTTATTAATTTCTTGATTTCGTGTGAGAACTGATCACTGACTGCCAATGCCTTTCGTTCTTTGTATTCTTTAAAAATAATTTTGTGTGATTTCCTGGTCTCTAGTACTTCTAAATGGGATTGATAAGGTGAGCGTGTAGAAAATTTTGGTCGAAGATGGTAGGCAAAGTTTTGCTGTTCGACCAATGCATGGTCTTTTTACTTGGGGTATTCGTTTTTGCAGAATGTGTTCGTCCGAATTATGAATTATAAAATTATGAATAAGGTGAGCGTGTAGAAAATATCGTTCAAAGATGGTGGGCAAAGTTCTGCTGTTTGACTAAATTGTCAAAAAAGTTATATTCGAGCGAAGGAAAAAATCTGGGAAAGTAACTTTTAAACTACCATAATTATTTCCAATGTTAAGTAAATTGCCAAAAAAGTCATATTCGAGCGAAGGAAAAAATGTAAGAAATTAACTTTTAAACTACCATAATTATTTCCTACCCTGAATTTAAAAAAATATAGCGACAATATAAAGTGATGTAAATTAAAAATATCAATTGTTGGTGTCAATTGTCAAATTTTCTAACTGAACGTCTCATTTAATTTACACTCTCGTAAGCCCACTCAAGTCAACGAAAATTTGACGAAACTGAGCATAATCCCATTATGGTCATGCTGTACTATTTAGGAGTATCTATATATTTCATTAAGCTAGCTTAAGCTCATGAAAGTCTATTATGGTTGGCCCTTTATTGTGCCATAAGTCATGATATAGATGAAGATGTACTTAACGAACAATTTTTAAAGTGCCAACAACACCCGTTCCCCCTCGTCAAACATAACCAAAAATACTGAATTTCCCCGATCATTAACCAGATAGTCAACTCTGCAATCCCCTATCACTTTCAACCCGCAAAAAAATATTTAAAAACGGCCGCAAAATCCTCTCAATTTTCCCATCTGTGAATACGTGTGAGCCAGACACATGAAGTTAGGTCTAATTTACTAGATTACCCGCCAAAAATAATTGTGGTGAGTTTTGCAATATATCCAAATCGCAACAACAAAACAGCTGGTCACGGCGGATGTGTTGGGAAATAGGAAATTCTGCGAAGTGTTGAGTTTATGTGATTCAACTTTTTATTTTATTTTAATATAAAATATTTATAAAGAATGTGTTTATAAAGAAACAAAAAATGAGTTACCCAATAAAGTTGTTACAATTTAGTTGGAATATTTTTTGCGCTTATAAGAAATAGTTCTCTATTTTTTATCTGCCTTAAAATAAACATTCTTGGGTTGTTGTACTTTTCCATTTTGGTTAATAAAATGAGATAAAATGAATATTTTATTGTATTATTGCATAAATATAGATAGTTTGCAATGGTTTTTTATATATATATTAAATTCTTTGATTGTTTTATTACTTATTTATTATTTGATTGTTTTTATTCAACATATGAAAGTTTAATGAATATATGTACATATTCGGGCTCCGTGCATGGATAAAAAAAAGTGAAAAAGAAGTATTTGTAATCCTTTTTAAATTATGTTGTTTAGTCAATCAATTTTCTTAGCTGTTTCTTTTCTAAATTTTTGAAATTTTTTATATAAGTTAATAATCTTTATTTTAAAGTAAGCGATAGACGGAAGAAAGAGAAAAAAAGGAAGCTGGAATGGACTGCATAAATATATTGAGGGTGCATTTTTTTTATCGAAAATGCTTGGTATTTGAGTACATATCGTAAATAAGCATGCACATTATGTTACATATATATTGAATTAATTAGCCACTTTTTTTAACAGCCGAATTTATTTGTCAAGTTATAATGTTTCGTAATTTTATTTTATATGAAAATAAACAAAACAATTTACTACTACTACTACTACTATTACTAGGAAGTAATTGCAAATTTTGTTCAAAAAGTGTTTTGATGTACCAAAAATAATATTTGTAAGAATTTGGATTACATTTTATTAAAAAGCGTTTTAAACCAGTGTTCAATTGTGTAGAGTTACTTAACTGCTTCAATATAACAATCCATAATCTACGAAATCCTTGCTAGTATAGTTATACTTAAATTTATTGTCAACCGAAAATGTATGATGAACTTACTTATTATATATTACTCACGTTAATCAATATTATTTTGATTATTTTTCATTAAAAATTTGAATAAATTGGTTAAAAAATAGCTTTATTCTCAATATTATAATATTTTATTATGTTATTAGTTGTGTGGTAAGTATGTTTTTATCAATCCATATTCACCGCATATTGACCATGTTTATTTTACACACCCAAATTGTGAGTTGTAATCTGCTGAAATTCATCAACTGTTCCCAACTTGTTGCTATAAAAAATGACATTTCATGGGCGCGGCCATTAGCCCCATATAATTCGATTTATGTGTGCGTGATTCCCATTTGATTTGCACGTAAAAGCCCATATAAGTGCAAATTATGTGGGGCTTATCAGTTCGACTTAGCTTGTAGGCAAGGTGACAGATTCGCTCTCGAGTTGACTATCTGGTTAATTCCTCATCTGTGACTGAGAGTGCAGTCATAGTAGAGGCTATTCTATCAATTAAATCGAAACCTGTCGGTGTCGATAAAATTCACCCATTGTTTCTGAAGATTCTCTTGCCTATACTACTACCCTATCTTACACACATATTCAACTTTATCATTATGTCTTGTGAATATCCTAAACAATGGAGCTATTATCCCAATGTCTACCCATTCGAAGGGTGAATTCCTGTCAAAAGTTTATGAAAAAATAATTCAAAAACAGACAAGCTCATTTCTAACTGAAATGAAATTGCTAATTCCTATGTAGTCTGGCTTCCGGAAAAAACATAGTTGTGTTACCGCCTTAATCAACGTAGTTGAAGATTAACGCCAATCGATGGATAAAGGAAATGTATCGGTACTAGTTCTTCTAGATTTTTCAAAAGCATTTGAATCTGTTGATCACAATATTCTGTGTGATAAACTACTCAGAGTTTTTAATTTCTCGACAATAGCAACAAAGTTATTCTTATTTATCCGATAGATCTCAAGAAGCTGTTGAAATAAATGGTTCTTTGTCAAATTTTCTTCCATACGTAAAAGGTGTTCCTCAAGGATCAATTTTAGGTTCGTTATTGTTCTCCTTGTTGTTGTTCACTGCCAAAAAATGTTAAGTACTGCCTTTTATTTAGCTATGTATGCAGATGATGTGCAATTATACCTGAGTTGCCCTCTAGGTCTTTTGGAACATTGTGTAGTATGCCTTCTTTTTTTTAAGAGTGGGGCTGATAACCACTGCGTCCAGGAAAGAACTTTTGTGCACCCTATGAAGTTAGTTATTTATTTGGTCTGGCGACAATCCCAGGTCTTTATTGAACCTTGAGGTTCTGTGAGTCCTTTGTTGAAATATTTGAGCCTCTTTTGGATAATTGCAGGGCATTCGCAGAGGATGAGTTCTGCCGTTTCTGGTTGTTCTAGGCAGAGTCGACACACATCCGTAGAGCTTTTACCCATTTTCATGAGACGATGGTTCAGGGCGCAGTGACCAATTAGGAAGTCAGTTACGATCTTAGCATCATGTTTGCTCATAGAGAGGATCTGAAAAGCGAGGCCAATGAATATTTTAGCGTGGCGTAATCCTTGGATGGAGTGCCAATGGGATGAACGCATTTGATGTTCCCAAGTAATGAGTTAAACTTTTATATTACTGGTGGGTAGACCACAGAAGGGCTCTGGGCCGATGAAGGGAGTCGCAGCTAGCTCATCGGCCTCTTCATTGCCGAGAATTCCTTCGTGTCCTGGGACCCAACAAGGAATCACTCTGTTGTGGAACGTGAGTTGTTTAAGAGTGGTTAGACATTTCCAGACAAGTTAAGAGTTGAACTTGTAGAAGTTAAGAGCTTTGAGTGCTGCTTGACTGTCTGAGAGGATGAAAAAGTCCGTTCTTCTAAAATTTCGCCTTAATCATTCTCTTGCGCATAGTTCAATAGGATGAACTTCTGCTTGAAAGATTGATGTTGTTTAGTCCTAGGGAACTCACATTTTCCAGTTGATTCAGCTGATGCCTGCTCCTACACGCGTTGACATTTTTGATCCATCCGTGTACCAGAGTGAGTGGGATCTGTTTAGCCTAGGGTCTCCAATTTCCCACATCGAGCTGTCAGGTATGGTGATATGGAATTGTCGATGAAAGTTTGCTTTTGTGGGCCTGATGATTTTGTGAATTTTAAAATACTTAAGTGTCCTGTTAGATCGCCCTGTTTGAATTTTTTCGCGAAGTGAAGTTTTATCGTGCATATAGTGGTGGGAGGTTAAGGAGTTACTCTATGGCACAGGTGCCATGCGCTCCTGTCCCTGTGATTCCTATGCAAGCTAGTCTTTGTATTCTTTGAAGTGTTTTCTGGGCAGATATTTGGTTTACCTTTTCCCACCACACCATAGCTGAATAAGTAATAATTGGTATGACTATGGTTTGGTAGGTTCAATGTATAATTTTTGGACGTAGACCCCATTTCTTACCTAAAAGTTTAGAGCATGCCCATAAAATAGCAGTCGCTTTATTTAGGGTGCGTTATAGGTGGGCATTCCAAATAAGTTTATGATCAAGTATGATACCGAGATATTTTACTTCCTTTGAGAATGGTATAGGGGTATTGTTCAGTGATAAGATTGGCTGGATTTGATTCCTTTTCCGGGTGAAGGGAACAATAGTTGTTTTGGAGGTGTTAACGGTTAGGCCTTTGTCTTGACACCAGTTCCATACTTTTATTAAGGCAGTTTGCATAAGCCCAGAAATGGTGGGACCATGTTTGCCTCTTATAATGATTACTGGGTCGTCAGCAAAGCCCTGTGTGCTAAACCCAGAGTTGTTCAGGTCGTCCAGGAGTTCATCGATGAAGATTGACGAGAGTAGGGGAGATAGAGCGTCCCCTTGGGGACAACCTTTAAATGATTTAATAGTGGTGGATGTCGGGCCAAGTTGGGCAGACATTGATTTTCTGCTCAACATTGATTGCATCCAACTTATGGTTTGTTTGTCTATTTCTTTATTATTGGCGGCTCTTTTAATGGAGGAATACGACGTATTGGCGAAGGCCCCAGCAATGTCTAGAAAGGAACAGCAATTTCTTTGGAATCTAGCGAGCTTTCTATCTACTTGACTAGATGATGTAGGGCCGTTATTGTAGATTTACCAGATTGATATGCGAATTGGTTTTTATTGAGGGGATGTTCTACGAGAAAGGAATTGCGTATACGATGGTCTACTATTTTTTCCATAGCTTTTAAGAAAAAAGAAGTTAGGATTATTAGCCTAAATGACTTGGGATCTGAGGCAACTGCGTTGGGGTTGAAAATTTGTCCCGATAGACTTTTCGATTTCCTATTAGGAATGGAATGGTTTGGTTAGAATTCCTGGGGCACTAGTGGATCAACCTCATAGGATCCAGGAAAATGGGTTTGCATGAGCAGTTCCAGAGTCTCCTTATCCAATCCCATTGCTAGGTCGTTCGATAGAGCCTTTTGAGCCCGGTTCAAGAAAGGGAGGTCTTCTATGTTCTCGCAGAACGATCTCCATGTTTATACCCTATCCTTAGGGTATATTAATGACACATAGCTTGTAACACCCCTTAATATTCGTCGTAGACCCATAAAAGTATATATATTTATAATCAGGACCAAATCCTATGACTATATAGCAATGTATAGTACGCAATTTTTAGGCCTTTAAAATTAAGCTAGGAAGCTCAAATTTGGAACACATATTCCCAAGGGCTACGAAATGCTTAAGTGTACATTTTTTTGGAATACGCCCACTGCCACGCCCACAATTTAAAAAATTAATTAAAACGTTTTAAAGCTAAAGTTAAAGAGATAGTCTTATAACCCTCACAATATATGTAGGCACTGGCATCCTTTATAAGTTTGTCATATCAAGTTTTTACCACGCCTACTTTTAGTGGGCGTTTTTCGATTTCCTTAGAGCCGAGTTATAATTTGTAAGGGCTATGCGGTACTCAGTCTCGTTTCCTGAACGTTTAGCTGAGTTGAAGAGCTTTCTGGCCTTCCTTTTAAATTTTTCTAATTCACTATTCCACCAGGATACGTCTCTGTTGGTAGCTCTAGTTCTGATCTGACAACTGGATTCGTACGCTGATGTTATGTGATCATTTACTTCAGAGGCGAGCTTATCCAGCTCGTTCGTTGAGTTGGTGTTTACACATGTAAGTTCCAATTCACATCTGAGGAGCTCTATGTATAAGTTCCAGTCAGGTAAACTCTGTCTGGGAACTCTGTTAGAAGAGCGTTGGCGTTGTGGAGTTTTGAGGTCGAATCTGATGTGGCAGTAATCTGACATTGAGGCCTCCTTTGACACGTGCCAGTGAAGTAGCGGGTGGTTTTTTAAGAGGTTTAGAACTTTTTTTAAAAAAAAAACACAAAAAATTCGAAAAAATGAATGAAATATTTATTTGAATCGATAGTTTGAACCTTGCAATTTAATGTTTAAAGATAATTTCATGCAAATGTTGACCGCGGCTGCGTCTCAGGTAGCCCATCCGCTGAGTCCAATTTTGGCATACTCTTTCACACATATCGGCCGGTATCTCACGAATGAATGCATGGATGTTGGCTTCCAGTGCGTCAATCTAAGCGGGCTTGTCCCTATACACATTAGCCTTGGCATACCCCCACAAAAAATAATCTAATGGTGTCAAATCGCACGATCTAGGCGGCCAATTGACCGGCCCGAAACCTGAAATTAACTGTTCACCAAACTCGCCTCGCAATTGCGCCATTGTTTCGCGTGCTGTGTGGCATGTGGCACCGTCTTGTTGAAACCACATATCATGCAAGTCAAGAACTTCCATTTCGGGCAAAAAAAAGTTTGTTATCATCGCTCGGTAGCGTTCACCATTGACAGTAACGCTGCGATTCGCATCATCTTTGAAGAAATATGGCCCAATAATGCCGCCGGCCCATAAACCGCACCAAACAGTGGCTTTTTCGGGATGCATTGGTAGCTGTTGCAATGCTTCTGGCTGATCTTCACTCCAAATGCGGCAATTTTGCTTATTTACGTACCCATTCAACCAAAAATGAGCCTCATCGCTGAACACAATTTTTCGATAAAAAAGCGGATCCTCGGCCAGCTTTCCAAGAGCCCATTCACCAAAAATTCGGCGTTGTGGTAGGTCGTCTGGCTTTAGTTCTTGCACCAGCTGTATCTTAAAAGGCTTTACGCCCAAATCCCCCCGCAAAATTTTCCACGTAGTGCTGTAACAAAGGCCTAACTGCTGGGAACGGCGCCGAATCGAAATTTCGCGGTCTTCTGTCACACTAGCTGATACGGCCGCAATATTTTCTTCAATACGCACAGTACGTAAACGTGTTGGTGGTTTAATGTCCAACAAAGTAAATTTGGTGCGAAATTTGGTCACAATCTTCCGAATAGACTGCTCAGAAGGTCTAGAATGCCGATCATAAAATGGAAGCAGCGCGCGATGAACATTTCGAACCGAGCACGAATTTTGATAGTAAAATTCAATAATTTGCAAGCGTTGTTCATTTGTAAGACGATCCTTGGTTAAATTGCAAACCAAACTGAAGCTGTTTGACAGTGACACATGGTACTAAACACACGTCAGCTGTCAAAACCAGTGTTGCCAAAACCAAACCAGCTAAAAAATCACCCTTTATATTGTTACTAATTGTAGAGTTCGATAGGAAAAGGACAAGGACCTCTTGTCTTATAGAGTTTACAAAAGTAGGGTCGTTACCTTTGTTTAAAATTTATAGATTTGATTTTATAAGGAATTTTAAAAGAGACTCAAAAGGCATTGCATCGCAATCATGATTTGGACTCCCTTAGAACGGCATGATCTCGCCAGTTCGATGACTTCTGTTGGTGGAGCTGTTGCTGCATCTCCAGGGAAATAAGCTGAGGCTATTACCATTTCCCGAGTTCCTCTTGTTGTTCTGGAATGGGAAGAAAGTTTAAGTGATCTCTGATGAGCATTGCAGGGTGGTCATTTGTATTGTCATATATCAACCTACATGATTTCCCTTGAAGCCCATTGTGACACCATTGCTTTTAAATGAGCATGACGTCTACGGCGTTGCAGATGAACCTACTACAAGCCGTTGCAGTGTCGGCCTTATAGTGATGCATGTTTATCTGCAGGAACTTGGTATTTTGTGTCATTTCGATTTCTTTGGGATTAAGGTGTTGCCTTTAGCCGCTTTTAGCATCTTTAGGTGCCTCTAAGAGTTAGACTCTTTTTTTTCGTCTTTTGTGACGATTAGGTTACTGCTCGTGCTTGGTATTTGTGGGGGAGGGGCTAAGGGTGGGGGATGGTGAGAGATAGGAGTGTTAACGGGATCGGGTTTTTGAGGAGATGGACTGGACAACTTACATGTGGACGGTTTGTCCACTGTTTTTTTTTCGATTGAGCCGGATGGGGAGGTTTAAGTAGGACATAGGCGCTTACCGACTGTACTAACATTTGTTTTAGACTTTGGGTGTCTATTTGGAGGCCTATTAGTATTGTTCGTTTTAGGTTTATCCATTGGGGAGTTTAGAGGGCGAAGCAAAACGATCTATTATAGTCCACCTTTTTGAGTCCATCGATAGACTTATGGTCGATAGAGAGTGTAAGGACGATAGAATTTCCTTTCACGGCGGATTACTCTCCATTCGGCTGCAAGAAGATCGGTCTCTCTCTTCTGACAGGGTAGGGGTTCCTTGGCCTTGACTCTTGCTTCTTCGGGAGAGATTCCCTGAGCGATGAGCCATTTGAAACGCTTCTTACCGGCACCGCTATGTCGGTCGCGTTTAGTCGGCTTACTTGAGGGTGTTAGCCTCTGATAATGATTTATCCCCTTCAAACCAGCTGATGGAGACTCTGAATCTTCAGTCTCCATCAGAGTTGATGTTGTTGGAGCAACATCATCCTAACTAATTTTTTGATTGTCTGTTTGTTTTTTTTTTTTTGTTTTTTATTAATTGAAGGTAAAATTTTGGACCCACGAGTAGCTAGGGAAAATAGGTCGCCTCTGCCACAGGCCTTCATTATCAGTGGAAGGGACTTATGAATAAAACCGAACGTGCCCAGAAATTGGAGTTCGCAACTAGCGGCTCTTCTACCGATAGCCTCTTCTGCGTTGCTCAACCACTGGCTTGGTACGTATGCCGAAGGGTTATATCACCTTTGTCCACCTGAGTAGGAGGCATGCCGATTTAGGATAGGAAGGGAAAGGGTATAGGAACTGTTTGTACCTCGATTCCAAATGAATCACATGCAATTAAAGACACAAGGGTAAATTCTTGGCTAACTAATTAGGATTTGTCATTTTCAGTAAGCGCCTACGGGGAGGACCAAAGAAGAGGATTTTTGATCACCAAAAATGAATGAAGGTCTAGAATGTGTATCGAGTTGGTAGAAATCAAATGGGCTTCTACTGAACCCAAGAAAATCGATGTGCTTGATTATATCAAGAAAACCACTCGACCTATCCTATGTTCCACCAATTGTAATGAGTAATGTAATGTATTTATTGAGACTGCAAAAAACCTTGGTATTACATTCAATCGCACTCTTTCGTGGCAGAATCACAATTTCTACTCTGTCTAAACAACGGTTAAATATGTCATTTAATAATCTCCTTAAGTTTCGTACGTACGCTTTATTCTGACGTCTTAGTCACGCACTACACACTATCTCTATGCAAGAATAAGACGAACTTCCTCGAACAGGTCTGGTCAACTCATTCACGCACGCTATTCAGCGGTATTCTTTTGAATTCTGTAATTTTTGATTTTGATATATTTATAATATATGTAATATATACTTATAGATTTTGTAGCGTTCAGCCAAAGTTGTAAAGATTTTCAAGCTACATATGTATGTCAATTATTATTCCTATTCCTCTATTTTAATTTTAATTTTGTACTATTCATAACGTTTGTTATGAACTTATCACTAATTTATGTATAAGATATTGTATCTCTCTGCGTAAGCAGCCTAAATTCCTAAATAAAAAAAATCATAATTATATATCTTTTGGGGGCTAATTAAATGAAAAGGGGCGGCTACCACGCCTCCTAAATGGAACATAAACAACATTTTATTTTTTCCCGTATTTGTTCTTTAAACAGCCTTTTAGGGGCTGAACTAAGGAAAAGGGGCGGCTACCACGCCCCCCTCAAGAAAAATAAACAATATTTTATTTTTCATCTTGTAAATAATCTTCATTGTAGGTCTTTTGGGGACTAACATAAATGTTTGATTTTTCCCTGGGGTTTCTCCGCAAACCCTATTACTGTGCCAAATTTTAAGGATGATGAACAGGGGTGTGATGTACGAACCATCACACAACACTAGGCACCGTGGTGGGCCCATTGCGAACCGGCTTAAAAATCGAAACGGTACACAAAAAACCTAAACATTTTCCAAAAAACGCACAAATTTACAAAAGCCAGGAACGCCTTTGAAGTTTGTACCGTCTATTTTTTCCACAGCTTCGAAGAAGTGTTTCCCTAAGAATTTCATACGACTAAGTAAGTTTGCCTCGCATTCACACAATATGTGCGGTATATCCTCAACAGCCTGAAGATCGCTACAGAATCTGCAGATGTCTGTATCCGACAGCCCAAGTCTTTTTGCCCTGACCCTTAATTTTGCTGCTTATCATTGGTTTTAACTCGTTTCAATTGCCTGACTTATGTTTAATTTGGATTTCGTATTGTTCCATTAGAAATCGCCATCGTAATAATCTTAAAGTGGGGTTATTTTTACCTATTAACCATAGAAGGTTGTTGTGATAGGTGCAAATTGTAAATTTTTGTCATGGTCAGGGTCGGAACTGTTTAAGAGCGTGCATTTTTGATATAAGCTCTCTTTCGGATATTGTGTACCGTGTTTCGGCATCGTTCAAAGGCCGGCTAATAAAAGAGATTGAGTTTTCCTCGCCTTTTGATCCTTCTGAGAGGACCGCTCCTAAGGCTAGGTCGCTGGCGTCAGTGGTAACTATAAATTCTTTGTCAAAATTTGGGGTAAGATAATATTCAACAGTTATCAGTTATTTATATCCGAGGCTGCGATAGTCTCTTCCATAACTAGATGTTTTTGACGTGGTCGGGAAGTTACCACGACGGCACAACCCCCAACCTGGAGGGCCAGGCCCTGTTCTCGACCCTAGGACAGTAGGCCGGTACCATCTTGAACGTGCACACTTACCGAGGGGCAAACGTCGACTCTGACCATTTTCTTGTTGCAGCTAGATTCAGAGCTCGACTGTCCAACGAGAAGAAGCTGCGAACTGCCCAAAAGAAGAAATTCGACGTTGGACGCCTTAGCACATCTGGAGTCGCCAGAGCCTACAAAGAGCGCCTGAGTGAGAAACTTACCACCGTGCATTCACCTACATTCTACAATACACAGACGCCAACAACCAGTGGTCTCAGTATCGCCGCATCATCAAGGAGGTAGCCGAAATCACCCTAGGATACCAGCCACCCCAGAGAAAAAGCGCGTGGTATGATGATGTATGCGTATACCGGAAAAAGGTGACAGAAGATGCACACATTAGAACGCTGCAGAGGAAAACAAGGGCAGCAAGGGATGAATACCGAGCCAAGAGAAGGGAGGAGAAGAAGATCCTGCGTAGAAAGAACAGCGATGGAAACCTAGTCACTAGACGCGCAGGGAGTAGTAGATGTATTTAAGCCGCTCTTCCAGCAGCTGCTAAACGGAAAAAATGTAGAGAGAGTGATCGGGCAAGAAGAGAACCCACGTCCGGTCAATGAAGAACCAGTCCCTCTGCCCAGTATAGAAGAGGTTGGCTTAGCTATTATATATAAATCTTCACACTAAGGCAAATCCTGGAAAAGACAAACGAGTTTCAAGTCGAGACACACCATCTCTTCATCGACTTAAAGCCGCATATGACAGCATTCATCGTCAGGAGCTTTTTGTGGCGATGGCCGAATTCGCGATCCCGTCACAACTGATCCAGATGTGTCACATAACACTAGATAATACGCGATGCAATGTGCAGAATCTTCAGGCACTATCTTCAACAGATCAGTCCAACTGCTGGGTTATGCGGACGATATAGATATCATCGGTCGATCCCAGCGTGCAGTGATAGAGGCTTTCACGACTATTGAAGAACAGGCGAAACTAGTTGGCCTTGAAGTGAATAACGACAAGACTTAATATATGCTATCAACAAACAAACAATCATCTGTCCACCGACTAGGAGAAAATGTCGCTGTTGATAGCAACAACTTCAAGGTAGTTAAGGAGTTCATCTACCTCGGGGTAAACATCTACTCCACAAACGACATCTTAGTGGAGATCCGTCGACGAATTACCCTAGGAAACCGCTGCTACTTCGGTTTGGCAAAAGAAATGGGTTCAAAACTCCTTACTCGAAGGACAAAATGCATGCTCTACAGAACCCTTATCCTGCCAGTTCTGCTATACGGCGCGGAGTGCTGGACGATAATCAGGAAAGAAGAGGTATTTGGTCCTGTGTGCGAGGAGGGCGAATGGAGGAGAAGATACAACCGCGAACTCTATGAGCTGTACCAAGATGTGGATGTAGTCCGAAAAGCCAAAACTCGTCGACTACATTGGCTCGGCCACATCGAGCGAATGTACAAGAACGCTCCAGCCAAGAGGATCTTCGAATCCCAGCCCCCATTTTCGAGATGACAAGGAAAGCAGTGTGCTCGGGATCGCAAAGGGTGGAAGGCTGCCGTATCTCAGGCAGGGACTCTTCACGGGTCGGGAGCCCGTTAAGTAAGTAAGTATCAGTTATTATTCAGTTGGATTCAACGGTTTTCCGCAATAGCTTAGTCATTGGTTTGGCCAAGTTGGAAAAGTATACATTTTCGGTAATAACCTACGAAACCTAAGAATTAGTTTACGTCTTTTGGCTTTCTGGGTATTGGGAAAGTTCTTACTGCTTAAATTTTTTGGGATCGGGTTTTATTCCATCTTCTGAAATTATATGACCCCGGTATTCTAGTTCTCTTCTGAGGACGTTACATTTTCCTGACTGAAGTTTCAAGTTGTATTGTCGCAGACGGTTGAGTATTTTAATCAGCTTTTGGTTATGATCGGTGAGATCATAGTCATAGATGATAATGTCATCCACATAAACAAAACATTCGATAACTTGTAATCCCGTGAGGACGTTTTTCATGAGTCTTTGAAATGTAGCTGTGGCATTCTTTATACCAAATGGCATACGATTATATTCATAGTGCCCGAAACGAGCTCTGAAGGCTCATTTTTTCTTGTCCTTTTTAGCTACCAGAATTTGGTGGAAACGTTTACCTACGTCGAGGATACTGAAATACTTAGCTTGACCCAGCTAGTCGAATATGTCTGTTATACGTCGCCAACCGTTAGCTCGTTAAGTTTCCTAAAATACCACAACTTTCCACTTCTTCTCACGGTTGTTGCCAGCCTTTTGGGGACGAGTAGGGAGGGCAGGATTCCAGGGAAGGATAATACCATCTTGGAGCATTTCATTCACTTGCTTATGGATTTCCTGTCTGGAACTTTCCGGGAGTCGATACGGTTTCAAGAATGAAGGTTGTTTGTTTGTGTCCGTTATGATATTGTGATCCATTACTTCGGTATAAGTGAGATGGTCTGAGTTACAGGGCTTCAGATCGATGATTGATTCCATTTCTCTAAGTCGTATTTGATGTAAGAAAAATCAGGGTATCCCATTCCAAGAAGATATCGTTGGTACTGATCTCTTGGTCTTCTTCTAAAATATTCATCAAGAGTATTTTAATTTTTAAGTTGGTGGGTCTTACTATTATCTCGCACTCCTGGCATTGGTTGCTCCTTCCTGATGACTATATCCTGGAATTTGCATTTATAATATTTATCTTTAAAATGTATCTCTATTATTTGCTGCTCTATTGTTTAAAATGAATTAAATCTTTGTTTGCTCTCCCTTGCGTTTCACTGCTTTTTCTTACCTTAATCTTACATTCTGCTAAGCCTTTTATTTTATTAATCTTTAGTCTTAGTCTTATTTTGTGATGAGTATTCATGCTTGGTCTTATTTTCTGCGAAGTCTTTATTTGTTTTTTATTGCTTGGGCTTATTATCTTCCAAGCCTTGATATATGTTTTCAATAGGGATATTGTGGCATGTTTCTGAGGTTTGTTTTAACTTTCTGTTGATGATATGGACGTGGTCCCGCAGGGTTATAACTGTTTTCGCTAGGAAGGTGTTCCTTTTCTCCTAACTTCTCTTTGCTTCTTTTAGGTAACTCAAGATTAGGAATTGAAAGTACTTCCCCTGAGCCATATACTACAGTAGGAGAGTTATCTGGAGAAAAGCGGTAAATTCTTAAAGTGTTTTCCTCATGCATGCATTTTTGATCATGCATCAGTACTTCTTTAAAAATACATTACCAATCGAAGTTAAAGTCAAAACTGCCATCAAGAACTTGGCAATGGTGTGGAATCTTAAGAAAGTCTTTACCCGACTGAAAGCAAAACGTGTCAGTGGTAAGGTGGATGCTAGTGCTTTCCTCGCCGCACGTAGTGGAAGTAAGTTCTTTTGCACTATTTAATATTGGGGAATAGGTTAAATTTTTGATTAAGCTAATATCTGCTTTGAGTCCTGCATAGGGCTTCAAATAGCTCTACCGTAGTTCTTTTCCACCGCGTGAGAAATATGAAAAGTTTGTTTCAAGTTTGACTACTCGTGTCGCGCAATTTTTGTCTTTCGAAACTATAATATATAAATTTATACTGTTGAGAAAAAAAAGGGTACAAAATGTCGTGTGTGGTATGTGTACTGAGTATTGCTTAGAACTAAAACTTATTTATAAGTTAAATGTCCCGGAGTGCTGGATATGCTGGTAGGTGTTCTTGCTGCTTGCTTGTTGGTTTTGGCTGCTGATGATCTTGGTGTCTCTTATGCTAATGTTGTTGTGTTTGTTGCTGCTGTTGAGTGTGCTGATTTTATTGGTGGTATGGCTGGGAGTTGTTGGTGATTTGCCAGGCAGGCTTCGCGCCGCCTAGAGTTGAGTACTCCTGGTATTTTTACACTGCCAACTGTAGCTGTAGGGCTTCTAAACATACTTTCGAAAAAAAAAATTTGTTCGCTAAAAACTTTTTTTCACAAAAAAATTTGTTTGACATTTTACTTTACTGGTGTGTACGCATCAAGAGTCTCTGTACTCTTGATCTTGGTACTAGAGATAGCTGTTTTGTAGGTCCGGTATTATTATAGTTTAGTTTAATTAGTTTGTTTATTATTAGGCCCGTTCTCTTGTGCCTATGCTTGGTTTGATCTGCCTATCCTTTCTATCCACACCCTTTTATACCAATTTCGAGGCCATTTCTATCCCCACTCCATACTTCATGTACTAGTCAACATACCCAAAATGCATCCACAATACTGTACCTTTGCATTACCCCATTTCGACGTAGTGTATGATCATCACACTTTATCCAAACATTCATGCCCTAGTTTATGGTCATCAGACTTGCGCTAGCTAAGGTCAATGTATGACCTAATATATGTTTGTTACCAATTGTTAAGGTGGGTTCAAACGGTCATCCAAACTTGTCATCCGGATGACATGCTGACGTCACAATGACGTAAAATTTGTCCTAAAGTAGTGATCGCCTGTCATCCGACATGTCATTGAATGTGTCAACCGGATGAAATACCAGATGACACGATTTCCATATCATTCAGATGACTGATTTGATGGACCATGTGATCGCTTGTCAATGCTATTGGCTCTGGATGACAACATTTTATTGACAGCATGTCATCCGAATGACAAGATCCCACGGATGACACTGCTCGATTTCCGCTGTGTCATCTAAGCAATTAGTGCCGCGGATTGTTCTAAGTTAATACAAATAATTAATTCAAAAATTACAGATTTTCCAAATTTGCACTAAAAATTATTATTGAAACAAAATATTTAACAACCAACGTTCCGCCACAATTCTTTCAGCGAATTTTAGCATTTATTCGTATTAACTTAGAACAATCCGCGACACTAATTGCTCGACTTTGTTGCAGTACAACTAAAAAACTTTAATAAACATTATATATTTTTTTTTGAAATAACATTTTTTCAACTATGAATTTATGTAAGATGACACAGTGGAAGATCGAGCAGTGTCATCCGAGGGACCTTGTCATTCGGATGACATGCTGTCAATAAAATGTTGTCATCCCGTATGTGGGACGAAGATAGTCGACGAATTTAACTTATACAATAGTTGAAATAAAGGGTTAAAAAGTACTGTGAAAGAAAAAAATGGCATTAATTAAATGTTTTAGTTAAATTGTGAACAAATAAAGCAATCAGTGGCAAGAAGCACTGGAGGATTGTGGGGGATGTTAGTGTTTATGTTGTTGTAATAAAAAAAATATTTAACATTAAATATTAACATAATTGGTAATTGCCAATAAAGTCAAGTGTTTATTTTATTACAACAACATAAAAACTGTAAGAGGGAAAGGAACATATAAAAAAAAAATATTTAAAATTTAAAATTTATTGAAATTCAACTTATTTTTTTTTTTTACATAAAATATTTCGTTCTCTTTTTTTAAATTATTTTTTTTTCCAACAAAACATTGAATTCATCGGTCTCCGAGCCTATAAAGAAAAATTAATAAAAATTCCCCATGAATATAACTCGTAAACTTTTAAAAGGAAACAAAGGATCTACTACTACTAAAAATATACTTGAAAACTAGGATAGATTGAGACGGATGAATTATATTGCATAGCACTACCACAAACACCAAAAACAAAATAGGTGTCCAGGGGAACCGGTATGCATGCTGAAACATATTTGTGATTCTGTTGCTTGTGCGCAGGAGGAAATAGGCAAATGCCACACACGCCAGTGAACCTCTCGTTCAAAGGGGAACCGGCAAAATTACCAACACGCGTCATTTGCACAAACCACAGCAACAACAACTTAAATTTTATGTGTACATATGGTCACGAAAACTACACGTAAGCCTTATTCACCAAAGCTTTAAGGTCAAAACACTTTAACTTGATTAACACGGGTGATCCAAGTAGAGATACTTTTTTCAATAGCCCTTTTTGACAGATCACGGGTGAGTCGTGTCATGCTGTCATGTTATTTTTGTTTAGTATTGTTTGCCATTTCATAATGGAAAGACTTACGCGTGAACAACTTTTACAAATTGTTCAAATTTATTATGAAAATTCACGTTCTGTGAGGAATATGTTTCGTGCACTTCGCTCAACTTATGGTCAACATAATCGGCCTACTGAGCGTACTATTCGCAACACCATCACCCATTTTGAGACCCAGCATTCATTATTGGATAATATTTGACCGAATAGACCACGTCCAGCATGCTGTGAAGAAAATAAAGCGGCCGTAACTGAGAGTGTACACGAAGACCGTTGAGAATCGATTCGGCGCCGTTCGCAGCAACTCGGACTGACGTATGGAACGACTTGGTTAGCGATGAGGCCCATTTCTGGCTCAATGGGTATGTAAACAAACAAAATTGCCGCATTTGGGACGAAGAGCAACCTAAAGAGATTGAAGAACTGCCACTTCATCCAGAAAAAACAACGGTTTGGTGTGGTTTGTGGGCCGGTGGAATCATCGGTCCATATTTCTTTAAAAATTATGTCGGTGCGAACGTAACCGTCAATGGTGACCGTTATCGTGCCATGATAACCGACTATTTGATGCCTGAAATTGAAGCTCGTGATCTCGGCGACATTTGGTTTCAGCAAGACGGCGCCACTTCCCACACATCGCATCAATCAATGGACTTATTGAGAGAACATTTCGGTGAGCACATAATTTCACGTTTTGGGCCGGTCGATTGGCCACCAAGATCGTGTGATATCACACCGTTAGACTTTTTCCTGTGGGGATATGTAAAGTCAAAAGCTTATGCCGACAAACCCGCTTCGATTCAGGCCTTGGAGGAAAACATCACGCGTGTCATTCGCCTGTTACCAGTCGAAATGCTCGAACGAGTGATCGAAAATTGGACTCAACGGATGGACCATCTGCGACGTAGCAACGGCCAACATTTGATAGACATAATCTTCAAAAAATAAATGCCAAAGAATGTTCTTTCAAATGATAATAAACATTCTCCATTAAATTTGAATTTTCTGTGTTTTTTTCTTTAAAAAAGTAGGGAACATCGAAATGGATCACCCTTTATATCAAGTTTAAAATGATTAAATTAAATTAGTTTAATGTAAACTAAATGTTACACACACACAAATAATTACTTTTGAAATTATAGCAAGAATTGTACTATATACGAGTTCCATCTACGAATTATACACAGTGAAAAACTCACTCACTCCCCTTCTTCTTCGACAAAATCAAGAATTTAATTGTTTTTCCTACTTTAAAATAAAACAAAAGTAGTAGCACCGAGTAGGATTCAGCCATCAGAAACGTTCTTGAGTCTGTATGCGTGTGGTGTCATATGTTCTCTACATTCTCCTATCTCTATTGCTACGTGCATAAACACACTCTACTGATACTAATATTATTTTTTTATTTTATTCTAGCATTTATGGGTGCGGTACATATTCTTATCTTTGCTGATACATCCACATGGTCTACCGAAAATAATAAAGACATCTTATCCTTTTTCTCACATTTTGGTTAAGGAATAAACATACTCTACTGATATACATTTTGGTATCATATCCTTTTTCTCACATTTGTTAAAGAATTAACATGCTCTACTGATATCAATGGTGGTATTTTACCTTTGTGCTTACAAAACTAACTTCCTCCACAATCCTTCCATGCTTCTTGCCTATTTATATCCATTTATATTGAACAATCCGCGCACGCTTTATTTGTTCACAATTTAACTAAAACTTTTAATTAATATAATTTTTTTCTTTCACAATACTTTTGAAGACTTTATTCCAACTTTGCGTTTTTCGTGAACAACCCTAGAGCTCTGTACCAAAATTGAAAATTAAATTACAAATTGTCAGCAGTGTCATTATTGTCATCCGTGTCATTAGCATAATCTCGTGTGATCCCATATCATCCGGCTATGTCATCCAGATGACACAGCGAGCGTGTCATCCAACTCGGTGACCTAACGGATGACACTGACACACATTGCTTGGTTAGCGTTATCGGTTGGTGTGTACGATCGACGACGAAAACGCTGTGTGTTGACATATTAAGGTGAGTGTGATTTTGGGCGAGTGCATTCGTATGACTGGCGCTCTGATGTATTGCGTTGGTTGGCGCCAGGGTAATGTGCTATGTGGGGCAGTTTTCCTACTGCGATAGGTCTGGCGGGAGATATGGATAGCGGGGTATTTGTATGGCGTATGTAGTATGGACACTACACCCTGAATTTTATCAATTTATTTATTTTTCCTGAGAACAATCCGCGGCACTGAATGCTCGTTCTTTTACAGTAAAACTAAATCAATTAATTGACGTTACATTTCTTTCACAATAATAATTAGCACTCTATTCCAACTTTTTGATAGATTTAATATATCGATTTGTTTTTCATTTTCTTGCGCTGATTGTTACAAACACACAGTTGCCATCGGCGCCTGACGAAAAGCACCTGCGAAAAGCTATGGGAAACACCCAGGTACTGTTGCCATATTATATTCATTAATATTTTTGTCATCTGAACTTTTTCCAACAATTTTTGAATATGTTCTTTTAAAAAAAATTACTTTCAAAACCTGCTCAGAGAAAAAAAGTCGTTCGAATTTTTTGTAAATAGAAATTCATACCACCTTTGTTGGGGAAATTCGATTTCTACGTGTCTAATAAAAATAATTACGGAATATATTACCTTCTGTTACTGATTGTAAAGCGAGATGTTGCGGAAAAGAAAATTGACCATAGAATACAACCTGACAATGACGAAAGTCGGTTAAAAGACATTTCTGATATTTGCCTTTTTTGTTTTTTGCATGAATTTGGAACAAAATTGCATCTGCATATGTTTTTCCATTCAGTTCAAATGGGCCACTCAACTGCTCCGTAGCATTCATTTGTAAAATTCATGCAGGTAAAAAAAATGTCAAAATGTACTTTGAGTTCCAGATTTTTGTTGGTAACAGTGCCGTTTGTGATTCAAAAGTATTTCCAGATAGGCTGAGCGAATTCTGCCCATATTTTCTTTTTAGGGTTTTGGGTGGTAGAATTTGACTTGCTCTGACTTACCACTTTGGGTTCAATATTCTTCTCAATTTTTTCATCAAGAACTGAACATAATAAGAAGAACACAATTTCATGTTCGCAACATTTGCGCACATACACAATTTACATGTATTTCTGTACTTTATTCAAAATCTTTCGTGAAATTATAAGGGATCTACGAGGAATCAATGAGACATCACATTTTCATGCAAATCTTATTAAAACTTTTTATATCTTTTTTTTAATGCTGCAATACTGCATATATGTAAACATAATTAAAGTCAAATAAGGAAAAACAAAATTAAAAATTTGTTCTACTTCATTCACTCAACACAAACATTATCATCATGCATTTCAATTTAAGTGAAACAAAACATATGTTTTGGTCGGTTGGTGAGTTTGTCTATCTGTGAAATTTTTGGGAGAAAAGTAAAACAAAACAATGTGAAATACATTATTAATTTTAGTGTTTAAAATTGTGTTGCATATCTTATGTGATAGTGTTTGTAAAAGAAAAGGGCTTTAATGAAATTTGCTTCTAGTGTCAGTCGTTTCTTCTCTTTATGATTTATCGAGTAAGAAATGAAATAAACCTAGTTTTATGCATATTTGTCAAATGAATATTTAACCTTATATAAATCATACTTCTATCAATAATTAATAATAATAAGTATTCAATAAAATATTCAACCAAAAAATTAAAATTGTTGTTATATGAATCTATGCGAAAAAAAATCCCATATGAGTGAAATATGACGAAATATGTCGAACCATTCGAATCTTAAAATACACTAAAAAAATAAATAAATTAAATTACACTGTATATACAGTGCCTCACACGTCTAACCGGACATCAACTTAAATACTCTTCACCAGACTATTACTACATGAAATAACAGACCAATAAAAACAAGCTGACGGTTCTCCTGGTTTTCAGTGCAAGTGTTGAAACTTTGCCTCCTGCGTTTGTTTTTTCGGCTAGATTTTACAAGACTGCACCACCTTCGAAATCGCTCAAATTTTGTTTTCAGTTCCTTTTTATGTCCTGAACTCAAACCTGCAAAAAAATTATTTTCAGGAGTAAAATAAAATTAATTTTAATTAATTTGGACACTCAATTCCTGAAATTTTAGTACTATTTGGCATTTCATAGGCCATTTTACTACTAACAAATTGTTTGTTTGGACACCACGCCGATTTTTTTTTTCTCAGTTAACTGTCAGCTGTCAAAAGGTATAAGTCTATATTCCATGATACTTGGGTTAGATTAGGTTAGGATATGGAAATCACAAGGAATTCGTTCATTGAGTTGTCTATAAATAGTTATTTTTTCATACGTAATCCATAATTTTGAAATAGTTTAATTTTTACAATAAAACACAGAAAATGCCAACTTATGAATTGTCTTTAGTGCTTCGGCAAATGAGCCGGGTAAATTATTGATTAAGCAAATTCGAAATTCTATTGCAAGTATATAATTTTAAATTACAGGCTGAAGTTATATCTGTACTGAAACGAACAGCGGAATCTATTTTTGACAAAGGTGGCATAATAAGAAAAATAGAAAACTTGGGAAACAGGGCATTACCCCACAAGATCAGTGAACACGGACTAGTGCACAGGGAGGGTAGTTTCTTTTCTTTGGAATTCGATTCACCGCCCACTAGACTCTTCGATTTAAAGGAGGAATTTATTCGTGATATTGACATAATTCGTAGACAAATTTTCAAAGTTCAAGCGCCTGAACAATTTGAGTGCACTGTAAATGAAGAACTTCAACCTCCCGCTTATCGAAAAAATGTTCAGAAAATGATGGATATTGCAAAAAAGAAGCAAAAGAGAAAGTACAACTATAATTCTGGATTGGATTATTATCCTTTCCAAAAGTAAAACAGCAAAGTCGTCTGCTTTGTCGTCATATTTTTGTTTATTAGTATGTTTTAAAAATCTAAGCTAGATTTAACTTTGCTGCCCATTCCATTCCCATATTAATGGGTACTAACATCAAGAATGTTGTGTTCAATATCGTCAAATTTAGTTTTATTTTTTTCTCGTGTAGTGTGTAGTTAATTGATAGAAGTGTTAAAAAAATAGCTCTATCTTAACCCCAGACTAGCTATAAGCACCTTCCTGACGAAAGCCATATAGCCGTAGCGGAGCAGCGAGGCGCTTAATTTACCGGAATTTAATGATTTTGGAGAATGGGCAGTAAAGTGTAATTTTGCTACAATCTATCATGTGAATGGAACGATTCCTTATGAAATATGTACTGTTAAATGAACATCAAATTGTTAAAAATGCGCTATTTGTACTTATTTGCTTTTACTTATCCGGCTCCCGACGCGTGAAGGGTCCCTACCTGAGACACGGCTGCCTTCCATCCGCTGCTTCGGAGCATTGTTGTCCATTCGCTCGATGTGGCCGAGCCAGTGTAGTCGACGGTTTATGGCTTTACGAACTACTTTACACAGCTCAGAGTTCGCGGTTATATCTTCTCCTCTATACAGGACCTAATATCTGTCGAAAAAAAATTTCGAGACCAGCTTATCGTCCAGCACTCGGCGGCGTATAGCAGAACTGCCAAAATAAGGGTTCTGTAGAGAACTTTGTCCTTCGAGTAAGGGGTACCCATATGATTCGCCAAACTGAAGTAGCAGCGGTTTCCTAGGGTAAATCTTCGCAAGATCTCCACCAAGATGTCACTCGTGGAGTTAATGTTTACACCGAGGCAGATAAACTCCTCAACTCAGTCGGAACTCAAGCTGGTACGTGCGGACTAGTCTGTTGCAGAAAGGTTTTAGACGTTCACACAGTACGTTAGATAGGATCTTATATGCGACGTTCAGCAAGGATATATCTAGATAGTTCTTGCAAGACATAGGATCGCCTTTTTTGTAGATGAGGCATATGGAGCTGATGGTTCAGTCTTGGGCATGCTTTCCTAAACCCAAACATGGTTTATGATGCGGGTTACTAAAATATCATCTCCGTATTTAAAAAGCTCTGCAGGTAGACCATCAGAACCGGCTCCCTTGTTGTTCTTGAGCTTTTTTATGGCTAAGTAAACCTCCTCAATACTATGTGGCGGGACTGGTTCTTTATTGACTGGACGTGGGTTCTCTTCTTGCCACATCACTCTCTACATATCACCGTATTACAAGCTACTGCAAAGTCAATTAGTCAGTAGCCGTTATCTGTTGTCGTTTGGTGGAGGCTATGCTTACCAACTAATCCGCCAACGATCTTTTCCTTTCCGACTTTAGCATTGAAGTCCTCGAGCACAATTTTGACATCGTATTTTGCAGGCACTGATAGGATCCTGAGCCCAGTCGGTAGGGTCGTGTGCACATATTAGGCTTATATTTTGGAATGTAGCTCTGATGCGGATCACAGCTAGGCGATCACTTATCGTATTGAAGTCAATGACTTTTGATCTGAGCCGATTTCCCACGACGAATCCGCATCCTAACACATGAAACCTTTTGTTGCAGCTGTATTCTATGTATACCTATCACAATTTTTTCTCTTCATTGATCCTGATCATATCCATCGTATCACCTCGATCGCGGTAATATTGGCCTTGTACCGCGAGAGAACAGACTCAAGTTTAGTTTTTGAGTTGCACATGGGGTGTTGAGTGATCGCATATTCCAGGTACATGTGGACGCCGCCGTTGATCCATCCATTTGAGAAGTGCCTTAGTGAGCTGGCACTCCCCCCCCCCCCCTCCAGGCGAGGTACTAGGCACCCATCAGTCACCACGCGGAGGTGAGAAGTAGGAGTTGCTGGTGTTATGCTAAAGTGAGAAAGCCTGTGTTCTTATAAAGGGTGATTTTTTAGCTGGTTTGGTTTTGGCAACACTGGTTTTGACAGCTGACGTGTGTTTAGTACCTTGTGTCACTGTCAAACAGCTTCAGTTTGGTTTGCAATTTAACCATGGATCGTCTTACAAATGAACAACGCTTGCAAATTATTGAATTTTACTATCAAAATTCGTGCTCGGTTCGAAATGTTCATCGCGCGCTGCTTCCATTTTATGATCGGCATTCTCGACCTTCTGAGCAGTCTATTCGGAAGATTGTGACCAAATTTCGCACCAAATTTACTTTGTTGGACATTAAACCACCAACACGTTTACGTACTGTGCGTATTGAAGAAAATATTGCGGCCGTATCAGCTAGTGTGACAGAAGACCGCGAAATGTCGATTCGGCGCCGTTCCCAGCAGTTAGGCCTTTGTTACAGCACTACGTGGAAAATTTTGCGGAAGGATTTAGGCGTAAAGCCTTTTAAGATACAGCTGGTGCAAGAACTAAAGCCAGGCGACCTACCACAACATTTTTGGTTGAATGGGTACGTAAATAAGCAAAATTGCCGCATTTGGAGTGAAGATCAGCCAGAAGCATTGCAACAGCTACCAATGCATCCCGAAAAAGCCACTGTTTGGTGCGGTTTATGGGCCGGCGGCATTATTGGGCCATATTTCTTCAAAGATGATGCGAATCGCAGAGTTACTGTCAATGGTGAACGCTACCGAGCGATGATAACAAACTTTTTTTTGCCCGAAATGGAAGTTCTTGACTTGCATGATATGTGGTTTCAACAAGACGGTGCCACATGCCACACAGCACGCGAAACAATGGCGCAATTGCGAGGCGAGTTTGGTGAACAGTTAATTTCACGTTTCGGGCCGGTCAATTGGCCGCCTAGATCGTGCGATTTGACACCATTAGATTATTTTTTGTGGGGGTATGCCAAGGCTAATGTGTATAGGGACAAGCCCGCTTCGATTGACGCACTGGAAGCCAACATCCATGCATTCATTCGTGAGATACCGGCCGATATGTGTGAAAGAGTATGCCAAAATTGGACTCAGCGGATGGGCTACCTGAGACGCAGCCGCGGTCAACATTTGCATGAAATTATCTTTAAACATTAAATTGCAAGGTTCGAACTATCGATTCAAATAAATATTTCATTCATTTTTTCGAATTTTTTGTGTTTTTTTTTTAAAAAAAGTTCTAAACCTCTTAAAAAATCACCCTTTATTAGCGCATTCACCATCCTTTTGACCACGCTTGTGCAAAATTTATAAACTTTAATATATATTTTAATAATTTGCCTTATGGTAGAATAAGAAAATACAGCAACATCGACTTTAAGGGCCGTTATAGAAACATTATAACGCATAAGCTTAACTTGAACGTAGCATTGAAATTATACTTAATCCTTAACTTACGTTCCATACAAGGAAAATGCTACGAGGCGTTCAACGACGTAAAACGACTTATAAACGCCAGATGTAAAACCGATTTCAAAAAACGACTGCTGGCGCTTAATATAAATGCCAAGTAGAATAAGGGTGATTAAATATATATTCCTTTAAATTTCTTGACATCTAGCAGTTGATTGTTTTTAACAATAAAAAACAATAATATTACAAAAAAGGAGAACCAAGTTATTTATAATTTAAAAAGGTAGAGTACACGGATACTTTGCAGCCGATACAAGGTGTAAGTTTGCATGGTAGCACAACGGTAAGAAAAAATTGGTGGCATCACTTGAATCTTCGATTTGATGAGTATGACCCACCTCACCACAGACACAGATGAGGAAGTAACCAGATAGTCAAATCTGCAATCCCCTATCACTTTCAACCCGCAAAAAATATTTAATAACGGCCGCAAAATCCTCTCAATTTTCCTAGCTGTGAATACGTGTGAGCCAGACACATGAAGTTAGATCTAATTTACCCGCCGAAGGAGTTTTGCAACATATCCAAATCGCAACAAAAAAACAGCTGGTCACGGCGGATGTGTTGGGAAATAGGAAATGCTGCGAAGTGTTTAGTTTATGTGATTCAACTTTAATAGCTATTTCAATATAAATGTTTATAAAGAAACAAAAAATTAGTTACCCAATAAAGTTGTTACAATTTAATTAAAATATTTTTTTGCGGTTATAAGAAATAGTTCTCTATTTTTTATCTGCCTTAAACTAAACATTCTTTAGTTGTTACACTTATTCCATTTTGTTTAATAAAGTGAGATAAATATTACTAAATTAGTAATGTCTGGGTGTAAAATATTTGTAGTAAATAGTTTGCAATGGTTCTTTATATATATATTAAATTCTTTGATTTTTTTTATTTAACATATGAAATTTTAATCAATATATACATATTCGGGTTCCAAGCATCGATAAAAAAATGGAAAAGAAATATTTTTAATCCTTTTTGAATTATTTTGTGTTAAAAAATTTGTACGTTTAGTCAATCAAGGCGATCACTTATCGTATTGAAGTCAATGACTTTTGATCTGAGCCGATTTCCCACGACGAATCCGCATCCTAACACATGAAACCTTTTGTTGCAGCTGTATTCTATGTATACCTATCACAATTTTTTTTTTTAATTGATCCTGATCATATCCATCGTATCACCTCGATCGCGGTAATATTGGCCTTGTACCGCAAGAGAACAGACTCAAGTTTAGTTTTTGAGTTGCACATGGGGTGTTGAGTGATCGCATATTCCAGGTACATGTGGACGCCGCCGTTGATCGATCCATTTGAGAAGTGCCTTAGTGAGCTGGCACTCCCCCCCCCCCCCCCCCCTCCAGGCGAGGTACTAGGCACCCATCAGTCACCACGCGGAGGTGAGAAGTAGGAGTTGCTGGTGTTATGCTAAAGTGAGAAAGCCTGTGTTCTTATATTAGCGCATTCACCATCCTTTTGACCACGCTTGTGCAAAATTTATAAACTTTAATATAAATTTTAATAATTTGCCTTATGGTAGAATAAGAAAATACAGCAACATCGACATTATAACGCATAAGCTTAACTTTAACGTAGCATTGAAATTATACTTAATCCTTAACTTACGTTCCATACAAGGAAAACGCTACGAGGCGTTCAACGACGTAAAACGACTTATAAACGCCAGCTGTAAAACCGATTTCAAAAAACGACTGCTGGCGTTTAATATAAATGCCAAGTAGAATAAGGGTGATTAAAGGTTAAGGTTAAGAAAAAATTGGTGGCATCACTTGAATCTTCGATTTGATGAGTATGACCCACCTCACCACAGACACAGATGAGGAAGTAACCAGATAGTCAAATCTGCAATCCCCTATCACTTTCAACCCGCAAAAAATATTTAATAACGGCCGCAAAATCCTCTCAATTTTCCTAGCTGTGAATACGTGTGAGCCAGACACATGAAGTTAGATCTAATTTACCCGCCGAAGGAGTTTTGCAACATATCCAAATCGCAACAAAAAAACAGCTGGTCACGGCGGATGTGTTGGGAAATAGGAAATGCTGCGAAGTGTTTAGTTTATGTGATTCAACTTTAATAGCTATTTCAATATAAATGTTTATAAAGAAACAAAAAATTAGTTACCCAATAAAGTTGTTACAATTTAATTAAAATATTTTTTTGCGGTTATAAGAAATAGTTCTCTATTTTTTATCTGCCTTAAACTAAACATTCTTTAGTTGTTACACTTATTCCATTTTGTTTAATAAAGTGAGATAAATATTACTAAATTAGTAATGTCTGGGTGTAAAATATTTGTAGTAAATAGTTTGCAATGGTTCTTTATATATATATTAAATTCTTTGATTTTTTTTATTTAACATATGAAATTTTAATCAATATATACATATTCGGGTTCCAAGCATCGATAAAAAAATGGAAAAGAAATATTTTTAATCCTTTTTGAATTATTTTGTGTTAAAAAATTTGTACGTTTAGTCAATCAATTTTCTTAGGTGTTTCTCTTCTTAGGCGGCTTTGAAAATTTTGTATGTAAGTTAATATATAATAATATAATATATGTAAGCATAAATATATATAAAATATAAAATGCCTGGTAGTTTAGTACAACTCACAAATAAGCATGCATATTATGTTACATATATACAGCTATGACCAAAATAATAGCAACGCCTTTGAGTTTTTAATAAAAGTATCTTAAAAATTATTTATATGCAAGTGTGTTTTCAAAACATTTTTGAAGTAATTTCATCATTAGTGGAAGAAATATATTAGCAGTCGTAAGTATTTTGCTACAATTTTCAAAATTGGTTGGACAAAATAATAGCAAATTAATAAAACGCCTTAAGAATGTATTTTTTTTCTCACTATATTTAGGAATTAATTTAATATTTTGTTGAATATCCTTTATTTCTTATCACTTTTTTAACTCTTTTTTTTCTTGGAATCCACAAGTTTCTGGCATTTTTCAATTGGTATAGAATACCAACTTTCTTGGACGATCCCCCGAAAATCCCTGATATTTGAAGGATGAGATTTTCCATCTCGGATCTTCAACTCATGCCAAAGGTTCTCAATCGGATTTAAATTTGAGGACTGAGAATGCCACTCTAAAACGTCTAGATTATTGTGCTTAAACCAAAGCTTTGTAAGTTTTGCCGAATGTATATTTATCTATATTTTTCTTTGGTCATAATTCCATCTATTCGATGTATAGGGCCAACACCATACCACGAAAAACAACCCCACAGCATTAAACTTCCTCCACCATACTTAACGGTAGGTTTCGTGTATTTTGGATTGTACGCCTGACATTCGGGGCGACGAACAAACTGTTTCCCGTCCATCCCAAACAAATTAATTTTGGTTTCGTCACTCCAAAGTACATTTCTCCACTGCTTTATCGACCATAATGGATCGTGTGGCATGTGATACAGTTTGGCGAAAGCCATCCGCTTTTGAAGATGTACTTTTTTTAAGAGTTGCACTTTTCTGGGGGCACGGCGTATAGCTTAGCATTCCGCAGAGTACGTCGCACTGTTCTGGGACTAATTTCTAATCCTATCTCTGCTCGCTGTCATTTTCGCTCGGACGGCCTCTGGTTTCAAGAAGTTTTTTGTAGTGTACTGCGTTAAAGACCATCATTGGGGAGCACGATTACGTAAAGCTAAAATTACTTCACGTTGAGCTTCTGTGCAATGTTTGCCTCTACCCATTTGTTTCTTTGCTAAATGTGGTATAATAAAACCTAATAGTATACAATATACTCAGAGACTACTGTACACTACTTACCTACATATATATAAATAGTCTTACATTTTTAATTTTTTTGTTTTTTCACTTTGTATTTCCGGTGTTGCTATTTTATTGCCCAGTATGTTAAGTACCTTGTAATAGATCGATTACAACTGATCGCTTAAGCTTTCTTTTTTTGCACTCCGTTTTAACTTAGAAAATGTTGACAATAAAATAGAATTGAAAATGTATGATCAACTTATTTAGTATATATTAGTCACGTTAATTAATATTATTTTGATTATTTTTCATTAAAAATTACAATAAATTGATTTAAACATAGCTTTATTCTAAAAATATGCCTTATATTAAAATTTATAATAATAAATAATAAATATTTTAATATATTATTAGTTATGTGGTAAGTATGTTTTTATAAATCCATATTAAACGCATATTTTGCATGTTTATTTTACACACCCAAATTGTGAGGTGTAAACTGATCAAATTCTTGCTATAAAAAATTACATTTATATGATTTCAATGGCTGCCCCCATGAAAACCCATTAAAACCCATATAATTCGATACATGTGTGCACGGTTGTTGATTTCCACGTCATAACTCCTATTAATGCAAGTTATATGGTTTTTTTCAGGTCGACTTAGCTTGTAGGCAAGATAAGAAATTCTCTCTCGAGTTGACTATCTGGTAAATTCCTCATCTGTGATCCCAGACGTTTAAGATGTGGATAATGTCGTATTCGTTTGGTAATCCGGAAGACTTCCGGACTCTTCTGAAACTGTTCGTTTGGTACTAAAATGACAGTTCCTCTCCTGAAAAGCAGAGAAAATCCCTTCTGACTTTAAATTCAGATTCAAAACCAGAGGCACTAATACAACCAAACACCGCAAACGTCAAAATCGATAATTAATTCTTAGATTAGGTGGAAATTATAACCAAATTTAATTAAACAAACAAAGAAATAATATTAAGAATATTAGCATATTTCAATAGCTTATTTTGTTTTTTTTTCCATCCTCTTCATCGTCATCACATTGGCAGTGAGGATGGAAATACATATACACAAATACAACGACAAATACACATCAAATTCAAATTTAATGGGTTTACTTGTTCGTTTGGCATCCCGGAACGGAGAGCTCTCCCGGATTACCGACGAAACCGACATAAGATACTTTTGCATAAATATCGCCCATTTGGAATAATTAACGCCACTTAAATGTTAGACGAAGTAGTCATTAAATACGCCAGAAGAAATCACAGAAGTCTTCAGCAATATGCAGCGTGCCACATCGCCATCTTGGTGAATCAAAAGTATTTGCGATGAGAAGAAAAGCAAGGACCTCTTTCAGTGCTGCAAGAGCCTCAAACTTGTAAAGCTAACCAGCGAAGGTTGAAGATTGCTATTGCCAGTGGAATAAGAAACGAAAACGTCCTGCAAAGAAATCCTTAATCTTATACTAAAAACTCACTTTCCGCGACGTAGGTGCCTCGAGTAAGAGTAGCGAGGGGAGAAAATACAATCTGGGCTATAAAGCAGCTCCTATTCCTTTCAATCCTTGTATGTAAAGGTATATTATCAATTATGCTGTAGAAGGCTAAGACCATACCTAATTATGCCTGCCCTTAAAAGACTTCCCAGTCTTGAATTCGGAAAAATTGAAAAGAAAAAGGTAGTGTTTCATTCCCAAGTGCAGGGAAATCTAGTCACGCCAATGCCTAAGACTTTAGTGCCATACATAAGTCAATATCCTTTGTCTTGAAAGCTTTAAAAATAAATGGACACCTATATTCGTGAGGGACTTCATAACAGCGCACTTTCTACATCCCAGCGTTCCTACATTAAGTGCAAAGGGGTGGAAACTACGCTGCAAGAATTTGTCAGCACTATAGAGAAATCATTAAATGACAAAGAATATAAATACAATAGCAACTGTTTTAAAAATTGATGGAACATTCAAAAATATGCGCAGTATAGTGAACCTTAAAAGATTGCAATCAGAGTTGAGTTATTAACCAGATAGTCAACTTTGCAGACCCTTATGGAAGGTAGGGTTTTGTTGCCTGTGTCCATCCTGGCAGGCTGTACCGTCCTATACGCTCGTCGGTAACTCTGAGCGAGGTAACCCTCAAGCTCCTCAAACGGACAACCGATGGCACTTAGGCAACCGAGACTACGATAGAGGGGGAGACTACCTTAAGATGAAGGTAGTCCTAATAAACTTTCCCATCTGGGGAAGGTCAGACATCAATGCTGGAGGTACGGCTTTGTTTGATTTTGTCCTTTGCTCCAATCTTCTCGTCTTCAAAAGGGGTCAAGAAAGGAAGTTCTGGACGGTTTTGACAATTGACCTATCAGACAGAGAAAAAAATTGCAGTTTAGAGTTTATTTAATTTTTATATAGAAATTGCAGGTTCAGTGTTTGACAATATTTAAAGTGTTTAATCCAAGGAAACACTGAAAATGTCGGAGTGCAATAGGTGCAAACTACCAATTAGAGGTGAAACTGGAGTACTGTATTTCACTGCCCCCTACTTCGAAAGCACTTCGAATCTTCCCTAATGCCCAAGACACATGTGCAGCAAAAGCCATGCAGCAAACTAATTTTATGTGGAATATGACACATAGGTGACTGCATGTCAATTCGTGCTGCAAGCTGTCTCTATTTGTAAATGTTCTGCATAAACACAATGGGCCCACAACACAAAAGAAAAAAACAAAAAGATCTTGCTATTTGGCACCACAGTGTTTGACATATTTTTCTATTCATTGTTTGTTTACAATTTCAAAAATGGAAGGGAAACTAATTGAGTTCGTTTAAGAAAACGAATACAACAAAAGAAGCAGAAGCTATAAAAATATATATATGCGAGACCAGAAGTTCGAGGAGCCGTCGAAAAAAGCTTAAATTCAAGGTAAATAGAATATAGTAATCTGCAAAAAAATGTTTTAAATTTTGTTTGTTTTAGGCAAGAAAGAATTTAAATGTTGGATAGATACTTCTTGACTAACTTCTTTTGTTTACAGCACCTCGGGCAACTTCCCTAAGGACTGTTTGTCATCCAACAAATTATTCGCCATAAGTTAGGAATATACAGAGGAACCATCCACTCCCACAGAACAACCCCGGCGACAGCAATCCACGGCATCAACTAAGTCCGACCATCCATCTAATTCAGCGTCCACCGATGAATATTTTTCCGCCAGCTGGTACTTCCACTTCTCCAAAAGAAAAAAAACAGGCCGGGATCTCTGAACTAATTAAAGAAGCTAGGGCTAAAATGTCCAAAACGGTTATTTTGGCTAAGTAGGCTTTTGCTGAACCGGAGCCGAAGAAAACCATGGCTCAGCATTTCTTTGAAGGTCTTGCAAGGCAAGTAGACGAGGCTGAATTAACGATGGCAGAATTTGCCGAATTTCAAGTAAAAATGCAGTTAATTCTCAAATCTACCATAAATAGTCTGTTTCTTTTTTTTTCCTTGTTTAATTATTATTTTTAATGTTATGTACATATGTCTGAATAAAATTAAGTATAAAATGAAATTGTATCTACAAAATTTCCTGGCGAAAGATATTTAACAAACAAATTACCTGTTATTTAGCGAATGAAAGCAACCGATGCGAGGTGTGTCAAAAAAGCTCTGCACATGTGTCTGCACGTGAACAGTACTGCGTACAGAAATTACTCGCATGTGTTTTGGGCATGGCAGCTTGAAAATGAATTTGTGTGTTCTAAATTTCACTTTAACGGATTTCGATTTAAAATTTGTCGAAATTGAACCAAAGTGAAATTGTTGCGGTCCACAATTCGATTGATTGATGTGACATTTGATGTGAAATGGTGAAAACGAGTAAGAAATTAAATTTTATGCAAATCTTAAAAGATTTTAAGAGGTTTTAGGAAAAGAGACCCAGTGTCACAGAAGTTTTGTGGGAAAATTTAAGAAAAGATGTGAACAGGCATGGTCCACCACAGAAGAACGCGAGTGGATGGAAAAAACAAATTTTATTTTACAAAATCGTTAGCACTTTTGTCAAAAATGTTGATACAGTGCTTCGCCCAAGGCGACGGTAGCACCTTTTCGGTGTCCTTCGGACATTTTTTTCGCCCAGAAAACGCAAAAATGTGGCTAGCTACAACGTGACAGGAATTGAAGATTGCACAAGGTGAGGTTCCACAATCGCAGAAACATTGTGTATGTCATTTATTTAGACGGTAGTATATAAATATTTAATTTTACAATTAATAATAATTGAACTTTAATTTTCAGCTTGTATAACATCTCTCCAATTTCAAAGGGATTAGACATATCTCTCAGCCTTCGTGGTGTTTAAACATCAATTAAAACATCACTTATAAATTATACTTTAAAATGCGTGCCCAACAAAATAATTACCAGCAAACAATTTCCCAAAATAAAAACACTTTTAAAAATGTGTCAAATGACAGATAAAAGCTGCTTTCCAAGGGGTATGAAATCTGTGAATTAGAAAATTGGAATTTAAAGCACATTGAACAATAATATAGAACAATGTATTTACAAATTTTTTTTCCGCCTGCGAAGATTGGACTCCTTGACGTGGTGGAGCGGCTTAAGCAAATACGGCTGGATTTCAGTGTTACTCGTACCGTGCCAAGAATCAACCTGGCCCAAAAATAGCTGAGTCGCGAACGGTGGGTGCAGATACCGGGCGCCCTCTGGTACTAAGTATACTTACATCCGTATAGGAGCTCTGCGGATGTGGACCAACATTTCTCTCTTTACTCGTGGGAACTTAATGGAAACAACAGTAAAAAACAAACAAACAAATAACCAAAATTACGGAGTCAGATGAAGAAGCTCTACTCCTTTTGCCTGTGTCGCAAACTAAGATGGAGACAGATTACACAATATCATCTCCAGAGAAACCCTCAACCAGCGCACTCACAATGCTCAGGATATTAAAATACCTAGCGTTGCAGAGCTGTATAAATCAATGGAAAAAAAAGAAAAGTTCTTCTACTTCACCGGCGCCCAAAGAAGACGAATTGGAATCCGGATAAGGGAGGGCATGACACCAGAGGAGGCAAGACGCACAATGCGGGAAGAGCTCATGCTTGAAAGAGCACAGAGGCAAGTAAAGGATAGTAATGAACCCTGCAAAGGGAAAGAGTGGAGAAGACAATAACCTTTTCGATTGACGAAAAATCGAAGGAATTTCTCTTGCAACAGAAGTGCAAATTTTTACTAAACTTCCTGCAGATACTTACTCTACAACACGCTAAGGCTGCCACGGCAGTTCTTTTCTATATAGTTAAAAAGGATCACCTAAATGTCGGCTTTATCCAGGAACCATAAGTTCTCAATGACCAGGTAAAGGGACTCTCAGGTGAGTTATTATATGATTCCACAAACCCTGGAAATCCCAGAGCATGTATACTTACTAATAAAAATACTGAACTCTTCCCAATTCCAGAATACACAAATAAAGATCTGGTAGCTGCCAAAGCTGAACTCTCCACCAACGCAGGTAAGCCTGAAGCCATTTTATGCTCAGCTTACCTGCCAGGTGGTGGGTGCAGTGGCTTAGTGGTTAAGTGCGTTGGACCACTAAGCAAGAGTTTTCTGGTTCAAATCCCGACCATTACCACCTGAGTTTTTATTCGCTGCCCCACCTCTTGCGAATGTCTGACAAACATCGAAGAGTAAGAAATGTCATGAGAAGCTTCTCTAAAACAAATTGCCGTTCGGAATCGGCATTAAACTGTAGGTCACTCCATTCGTGGCCCTTTACGCCTAATATTTTTTTTTGCCTGCCAGGTGACTCCAATGACATGGATTTCCTACCACTGAAGGGACTTTTGGACTACTGTGGCAGGAAAAAGCTGCAACTGATTATTGGCTGCGACGCAAACTATCACCATATAATCTGGGGTAGTTCAAACATCAACAAACGGGGTGAGTCTTTACTAGAATTTATAAATATTAACAATTTAGAAATTATTAACAAGGGAAGCAACACCCCTTTTATAAACAGAATTAGGGAAGAAGTCTTAGATTTAACCCTGTGTACATCTTTTATAATAAACTTCATTAGGATCTGAATCTGGATCTTATCAGAAACATCGATGTCAGACCACCGCCATATCCTTTTTGACATTGAATTAGGTGCCATTCTCTCTGAAAAACTCAGACAACCCTAATCCACAGACTGGGACATTTACTGTCAATAGCTCATGGATAACTTGGGTTGCTGCAATACAAATTTCAGAGATATTGACAGTATATAGCTAACCTGTGAAAACCTCAATATGGCAATCTCGAATGCCTCCCATCAGGCCTGCCCGGAAAAAGAGAAATCGGGCAACCGACACACTCCCTGGTGGAACAAAAAATTTCCCAAACTAAGGAAGGAAACAAGAAAGCTCTTCAATAAAGCAAAACGCAATGGTGAGTGGGATACGTATAGATACTCACTGACCACATATAACCAAGAAATTAGAAGAGCCAAAAAAGGCTCGTGGAAACACTTCTGCCAAACTATCAACGACACCAGAATTTGCGCCCGAATGTTTGCCACGTTACAACTTCCAACACAACTTCAAGGTTACATTCCCAGAACACCAAAACTGGGAACAGAACAAACCAACATTTGCCAAGAATTCCTACGTATGGTATACAGACGTACTAGAACTAATACTAACCTATACACCACTATGGATAAAAAGTTACATTTCTGGAGGGAAACCAAAGGAAACAGACAAGCAAAAAACTGTATGCCATAACAGTTCCCACAAAAACACGAAACAACTACTACAACTAAGTAGAAGTCAGATTCGGCTAGCCAAAGGCTTCCTTACGGAACACTGCCGTGTCAAGAAGCACCTGATGACTATGGGAATAGCACAAAACAGTACCTGTAGATTGTGCAACGAGGACGAGGAAACAGCAGAACACATATTATGTGATTGCAACTGGCTAATACAAATCCGTCAACGTTATTTAGGAAAGTTCTACCTTGAAACAACGGATATAGCTGCCAGCTCACTCAAAAAGATAGTCGCCTTTATAACTAAAGAACTGTTCACATGAGAGCGAACTGCGAATAGGCGAATCGCGAACAAATCAATTTTAATGTATTTATGAATAGAAAATTTCTATTGTTTCTACCACAAATGCTTGATTATTTAATTGATCTACCATATTATATAAAAAAACATTGTCTAAATTGATTTAAATAGCAATTTACAATTACAAAAAATTTCCCTCGAATTAAAAAATTCTTGCCGCGAACTGTCACTCTTTATTCACAATCCACATAATACATACGCGATCCACAAATCCGCACATCTTACTGCTAACATTTACAAATCAGATTCGCGGGTACCTGCGACCAAAAAAAGTTCTCATGTGAAAGAAATGTCAGAATTTACGAATATTCGCCTGTGCGCAGTTCGCGGTTCGCTCTCATGTGAACGATCCTTAATTGCGGCATCATTGATGAGCTGTAAATGGAGAACATCACAATAGGCCCATATGAGGCCGCAGTGATCTGGGATTTATTATACCACCTCCAGCACTTAATCTAATCTAATCTAATCTAATCTACCTATTTTTTTTCTTGCAATCACTTGCAGGAACCACAGATGAGGAATTAGCCAGATAGTCAACTCTATAGAGAATCTCTCAGCTCGCCTTCAAGCTAAGTCGAGCTGAAAATACCTACATAATTTGGGTTCTTACGTACAAATCAAATGGGAACCGTGTACACATGCATCGAATTTATAGGTTTTAATGGGGGCGGCCATTGAAATAATATGAAATATAATTTTTTATAGCAAGAAGTTTGGAACAGTTGATGAATTTGAGCAGATTACACCTCACAATTTGGGTGTCTAAAATAAACATGCCAAATATGCGGTGACTATGGATTTATAAAAACATACTTACCGCACAACTAATAATATATTAAAATATAATAATATTGATAATAAAGCTATGTTTTAACCAATTTATTATAATTTTTAGTTAATAATTATTAAAATAATATTGATTAACGTGACTTATATATAATAAGTAAGTTAATCATACATTTTGGCTTGACAATAAATTAAAGTTGTAATAACCTAGAATCCATCAACCATCCACCAAAAAGTAATGCCTCAGAGGTGTATTTGTAACAAGGTTCCAAACACTTGTCTTTAAAGAAGTCGGCTGATTGCGCTGTTCTGTACACGCCTTTATTACTTCATATGACAGTGTAAGTGACCTTTGCTATTAGGTCACTTACAGGCACACTGTATTTGAGGGCATTATTATATTTATATTACAAGTATTATATTTAGATCAAGTTTAGTAAACCTTAAACTAAATTTCGTCCCTTACAGGCAAGATCTCCCAGGAATATGTAGATTCTGTAATCTCAATGCTTTGGAATGAGCAGACTAACAAGAGACGATTGCTTGGAAATTCTAAATGGAGAAAGGTCTTGGCCAGCTCTATCAAACATATGCCTTAAGCTACAAAGGCACGTATATGATGTAAATATTTATTACTGCATTCGGAGCTTCAACAACGAGTGATAAGGGGCGCTCGGTGTGAATATATCCCCCAACTCTGAGTGGATTAAACCCCACTTATGCTCTGAATGCATTCAAACTACTAATGTATTTAAGTTATCGAACATACTGTTTTATAAATCAGAATTACATTTTTTAATGTTCACTGGCAGATGTTCACTACCCTTAAACATCACATCACGTATCCATTTCATGTGGTAGATAGAAATTTTTCAATTACTACTGATGGAATCATCGGCAATAATTTCCTCGATGATCATCAATCTCAAATATCATCGAATATGACCTAATACCATCTCGCTTAGTTACAATACCTGCTAGGACAAAGGTAGTTGTAGACTGACTCATACTACATCCGTTGAACATCCCATCCATACCCCCGATTCGACCCCTACTTGTATAAAGCCTTACAGGCTACCTGAAGCTCAGCGACAAGAGGTAAATAAACAAATTCATGAGATGTTGGACGATACTATTATCCAACCATCGAATAGTCCATGGAATTTTCCTCTTATCGTTGTCCCTAAGAAACCTGATAGGAATGGTAATAAGAAATGGAAAATTGTAATAGATTTCCGTAAGCTCAACGACAAAACTGTTAGCGATGCTTATCCTCTTCCTAATATAACTGATATCTTAGATCAGTTAGGGAGTTCTAAATTCTTTTCCATCCTAGATCTCGCCAGTGGATTCCATCAAATACGAGTTAAACCTGAAGATAGTGAGAAGACAGCCTTCTCCTCGCCGTATGGTCATTACGAGTTCGTTAGAATGCCCCAGCTACCTTCCAAAGGTTAATGAATTATGTTTTGACTGGTCTTCAAGGTATCAACACTTTCGTATACATGGATGACATCGTGGTCTACGGAAAAACATTAGAAGAACACAACTCCAAGTTAGTCGAAATCTTTGATTGTTTGAGAATACACAATTTAAAATAACAACCTGAGAAGTGCCAGTTCCTAAGATCGGAACTTATTTACTTAGGTCATATAATAAGCGAATCTGGTATTAAACCTGATCCTCAGAAAATCCAGTGTGTTAAAGACTTCGTCCAACCCAAAAACGCGAAAGACATAAAAAGTTTTTGGGTCTCGCTGGATACTATCGCCGCTTTATCAAGGATTTCGCAAGGATTTCTATACCTCTTACCAATCTTGTTCTCAAGGACGTCCATTTTGACTAGACTCCTCTTTGTACTAATTCTTTTCATGGATTAAAAGAAAAACTTATTTATCCACCCCTTCCTCAATGTCCTGATTTTACTAAAAACGTTATCCTTACAACAGATGCTAGTGATGTTGCTATTGGTAGTGTGCTTTCTCAGGGTGAGCCAGAAAATGACTTACCTATCGCATATGCCTCTCGTACGCTGAATAAGAGTGAGAAGAACTATTCCACTACAGATAAGGAATTGCTTGCCATTGTATGGTCAGCCCGGCATTTCCGACCCTATTTGTACGGAAGAAAATTTCGCCTTATCACAACCCACTCATCTCCATTTATAATTGTCAAGATATTAGTTCCAGACTAATGCGATATCGTCTGCAACTCGAAAAGTTTGATTATGAAATCATTCACACAAAGGGCAAACAAAATACGAACGCCGATTGTCTTAGCAGGATTGCTAAAATGACCCTTCAATCATCTTCAAATTCGTCTCCTATGCAGTCTACTACATCTTGTACTAATTTATCTACTACATCGTCTTCAAATTCGTTTCCTACATCGTCTTCAAACTCGTCTCCTAATTCGTCTACTGTATCTTGTTCCAAATCATCTTCTAAATCGTGTTCCAATTCATGATCAAATTCATGTACTAACTCTTGTCCAAAATCGTCTCCTAGCTCATGTTCAAAATCGTCTACTATATCGTGTTCCAATTCTTGTATTAACTCGCCAACTACATCGTGTACCAATTCTCCTACTAATTCGTTTACTTACCCATCTACTAATTCGTGTACTAATTCTTCCAAATCGTCTACTAGTTCTTCTACCAACTCTTGTTCCAATCCGTCTACAAGCTCGTCTCTTCCTAACTCATCTCCTACTTCGTCGCCAAACCTGCTTACCATTTCGTCGTCTAACCTAACCCCTCCGGTTCAAGATCCGTGTACTTCTTCACAAGTCATTAATTAATAATTAAGAAATCGAAATTATACTAAAGGAATTCCACTTAAATCCAATTGGAGGACATTGTGGAGTCAACCGCACTTTTAAAAGTATAAAAGTTTGATTATATCACAATTGGAAAAATACGTCCCAAGATATAAAAGCGTACATCAAAAACTGCGAACTCTGCCAGAAAAACAAAGTCACTAAATACACTATGGAACCTATGGTAATAACTTCTACTTCTAAACATCCCTTTGAAAAGATATCTATTGACATCGTTGGTCCATATCCAACCACTTCTAACCAAAACAAATATATTTGAAGATTTAACCAAATACACCGATGCTATTCCCTTACCAAATCAGGAAGCTAATACTATCGCTGAAGCATTCGTCAAGGAAATAATCTTTCGCTTTCTTAGTTTAGATTACTAAACTCCAAACAACAGCTTACCGACCTCAATCAAATGGGTCTTGTGAACGAAGTCACCGATACTTCGTGGAGTATCTCCGCTGTTTCATTAACAAATCTCAAGATATTTGCGATTCTTGGATTAAATATGCCGTATTCGTCCATTATACTACCCCTAATACTTCTACTGCTTTTACTCCCTTTGAGTTAGTTTTTGGGAGACAAATTGAACTTCCTACTAGCTTAACTAAAAATCCTGAGATATGCTATAACTATGATTTATATGCGAATGAGCTGAAATCACGGTTACAACACGCTCTTCACATTGCCCGAGAAAACTTAGTCAAAAGTAAAGAATCTTCTAAACTCCAATATGACAAGAAACAAAATCCTGTAACTTTCACAGAAGGAGACCACGTTTTACTTAAGAACGAAAGTTGTCATAAGAACAAAAACAAAAAGTTACTTTCTATATAGAATGGTCCATATGAAATTATATCTTCCTCTAGTTAATTCCATAATAAAATACAAAAATCGAGCTAAACTTTTACAACAATAGACTCAAATTATTTTCTTCTTAATAAATAAAGAAAGTATTCCTATATTTTTTTAGAAATGGACGGAATTTTCGTAAAACTCCTCATCCTTAACACCTTCGTATATTTTACCTCACAAATGGCCTTATATAACCAACCCGTAACCTTTTACAATCTACAAAACAAAACTGGACTCGACTACGAAAACATCGGTAACCTCAAGCTCTTCTCAAATCATTGGAATTTAGTCATCTATGCTAGTATAAGTGAATTTGATACCCAATACAAAGCTATCTTACTATATCATCAGCAAATATTATCCCTCTGCGAACGATTCCTCTCAACTCAAGAATCCCTAAACCAATGCACTACCATTCCCATTCAATCCTCCATGATATTGGACAGAATTAATGAACAGGATCTCATTATAAACAAATATCTTGGTACCACTGTAAGACCCCGTCTACTAAAACGCGGTCTTTTAAATGTTGTCGGGACTATTTTTAAGCAACTGTTTGGAACCCTTGATGATAACGATGCCAAAATGTTCTCTGAGCACATACGTAATTTGGATCTTTATGAAAAACAAATTTCCGTTTCAAAAAATATCATATACCAACTAAATCTTACTAATGGACAATTATTTGCTCTTGAAGAAAAACTAGAAAAGCTAGCCTAAAGATGAAGAAAATTCAACTTAAACAGAACAATCATGACTACTTAACCGAATCATTTTTTCAACTAACAGAACTCTTTACTATGTTTAATTCTTTATCTGAATACTACTATTCAGCAAAAAGCCACCTTTTGGAGGCCATTTACTCCGCAGCCCATGGAAAACTACATCCATATCTTATAGATCCATCTAAATTAACCGAAGAAATTAAAAAGATTCAATCTTTTCTTCCTAAAGACAATCGTCTCCCATTTCCCCTACAGGAACAATACATAGACAAACTCTTTAACAGTTTAGAAACACATATATATTTTTCCAACGACAAAATACATTTTTTATTGAAAATTCCACTAAACACCTCTAAAAGCTATAGTATTTACAAAATGAGTATCCCCAATCTTGTTGGAAACAACTCATATTCCGTAATAATTCCCGAAAAAGGGCTCGTTCTTGATTCTGAAAAACAGTCTTACTTTCTCTACGAAGAACAAACTTTAGAAAAATGTTTCAATACCCATAAATATAATTACATTTGTGAACAGAATGGACCAATCTTATTTATACATCTCAGTAATGCTTGCGAACTTAATCTACTTTCTACATTACCAAGCACTTCCAATAGTTGTAAAATGCAAATCATGCAAATTTTTCATCCAATATTCCTACAACTAGCCGATTCAAATTCTTGGCTATTCGTCTCCCCAAACCCCGAAAATCTTATAATCAAATGGCAAAAATTTAGCTCCCAATTAACTACCAATTCAACTGGAATATTAAAAATCGACTCTACTTGTGTAGCAAACACTGAATATCAGTTCTTCAATTCCAAAACTAATACAAAATTAAACTGCCATTCCCGTATCAGCTTCAAATATTACTTAATTTCATTTCGCCAAACTACCCATCATAGAAACTCAAACATTTACCATTCGCAACGAAATTAATGACCCAAACGCTATAAGTAATAGTTTAGACGATATAAATTATCAACAAATTTCACACCCCATCGTAAATTCCTCAAACAACAAACATATCACAACTATTTATATTCTCTTGGCCATACTTTTCCTTATGATGTCCATCGTTATAGCTTTATTAAGAAAATTATATAAACAAAAAGATATACGCAAGGATCTTGTGATTTCTGACTCTCTGCCTCTGCCTCTACCAAAACCACGATCATCCACAAATCCTTCTCCTCCATTTCTAACTCCACGTAAATCGTCATCAAATCTCTCTCGTTCTCTTTCCTTACCAACAACTCAGACCATTAATGGTCCGTCTTCTTCTTCCACCGAAACTCTTACCAATCCTAGGTACAAGTTTCGTACTTAAGGGGGGAGGTGTTGTAAAGTGCACCACTTGACGCATACCAATCACCTTACAACTTCTTAACTTGTATGCAGATGTTTAACCCTACGATCAATGTTGCAACTTTGTAACAATATATTGATTGTCCCAAATAAACATCCTCCCTAATTGCTATTTCAACTTGCCACTTCCAACGTCAAAGCCCAACACTTCCGACATAAATAAACAACGCTTATTATTGCGCAACTTAGTGCACAAGTCAATTAACTCGTTGTGCTGATGTCGCATTTCACTATCGATCGTATGCGCGACAAAGTAACATGAGCCACTTGACTTATCCGGGAATTCCCTTCCGGATTTCCCCATTCTTTTTGCTTTTCTTCGTTCATTGAAGTTCATCGAAATCGAGGCTATTTATATTGGTCACTGAGCAATGACGCGACTCAGTTCTAAGCAGTCACTCGGTTTTCAACCTCGAGGTCATTTTTACTATATCGTATACAGATACTCAGTTACAAACGGTCAATCGGCTCGGGACTAACTTTTCTATAGCGTTCTAAATCCTATCCCAGTCACTCAATACCAATCTTAAACCAAAATCTGTTAATATTAATAATTGTAAAATATTTATAAATTGCAGTGTTAATATAGAATGCGAACAGAAACGAGCAGTGTGCAAACATTTGTTGCAGCAGTATACTGCTCTCCTAGCTACACACTAAAGAATAATTATTTCAATACTTCACACATCAATTAAGTACTGGTGGCACTGTTCCGGGAAGGAAAACGGAGATCCAATGGCCTGGACCTGAATACTTTAATTAATAAAATCGAAGTTTTCATGGCAAAAGCCAGTGGCCTACTTGGAACTCGTCAACCAATTAATGATTTGAAAACTCCTGCAATTCAACATTTCGTCCCTAGTCCACCAAGCTCAGAGCCTGGAACTACTCAAGATCCTCCACAAAAGTAAAGTGTGTAATCGCAAGTAAATCGAGTTTTTACAGGAAACGCACTTGAACAAAAGGCACAAGGTATTCCTAGACTCTTACAACATCTTGAGAAACCATTTCCCGCTCCTGCTAAATGTTTGCCTCGAAGATGCCAATATCTACCTTCAGGATCCGCTTTTGTATCTCGCTTGAAGATCATTCAAGACAAACTAAAAATCAGGCTTAACAATCAACTGGGTGAAAGAAGGGTCAAAATTAAACCAGGCCCCACCTGTCGGTTACTCTTCTTTCGACCACGAATCAGCTCCATATGACACGTCTATGTTGTCTATCTATGTACGCACAACATATAGCTTTTTTTAATGTTAAGCTCGGGTACAATAATCTACTATCAGAAGAAAAAAAACTCAAAACCTGAAACCGAAATTGAAAAAAAAACCTTTAATAAAACTAATCTGTCTATGATAATTGAAGGACAGTACCTCCCTCTTCTTTTTTAAGTGCTTAAATGTAAATGTGCTCACAATATTGTAACAGCCCTATTAATAAAAATCACTCAAGTCACCTCTAACTCACGAGCTAACTAAGCGATGGAAAAAGACTTAACTCACGAGTTAAAATTTCTTATTAATAAAAATTCTGACTTTCAGTAATAACATTTATGCAAATCTATTACTTTTCTATTGCTTTTCTTTTTACAATCAATCAAATTAATCAAATTTGTCTACAGAGCATTTTTCAAATTAAATGCAAACAAATAAATGTTTTTTTTTAGATTTAAAAGTGCAATGAAGAATCGTACAAAAAGAACAAAAGATGAGTGCGAAATATCTGTAGTAATAACAAAAAAAAATGTTATCGTTTGCCTGTTTATACTTCATTTAAGTATAATAAAATGAAATTATAAAAAAGTGAACATATAAATGGATATAAATATTTACACCCATAACAAATTTGAAACTAACTGACGTTTATCAACTGTGAGTTAACTTAACTGACCGTCGAAGGTGGTTTAACGATGGCTTAGCAGGCAAACGAAAACATTTTCAGACGATGTAAACAAATAATCAAATAAACCTTCCAAAATTAGGTCACTGTCAAAAGAATAAAAAAAAAATGTTAATTAATGGGAACGCAATTTTGTATCGTCAACCTCAAATGTTTTTTCAGACGATGTAAACAAAAAATTGAATAAACCTTCCAAAATTAAGTCACTGTCAAAACAATAAAAAAAAAGTTAATTAATGGGAACGCAATTTTGTATCGTCAACCTCAAATGTGATAAAATACAATTACGTATTTCTTATCCCTCTAAAAATAATAAGTGATAAAGTACATTCTATACAGTGTATTCGCTACGCTATAAATATGTATCTAAATGCCTCTCTAAAAAAAATACATAATCTGATGTATAGCGCTTAATGACGTATTCGTTTCTAGAAAGAGAAATGTGGTTTGTATATGTTCGTCTCTCTTCTTCGTTTAGCTTTTTAGTAAAATACAAAATTGTATATTGTGTAGTTCACATTGTTACTCGCAATTAATACTCAATAAATTTTATACTATAAACAACGCCTCCCTACTTCATGTTTCTCGTGCACTCGTATAGAGACTTATTCCCTTTGACAGCTCCGAAAAAAAATTGGCAGCTGTCAAATATGTGTTTTTCGGAGAATGAGTCCATTACAGAGCGTTTATATATTAGTTTAAGTGTCTTAAACAGCGATGTGATATATTTATTTGTAAATAATTATTACAGTGTAATAAAATATTCATTCATCCGCAGAATGTGCAAGTTCAGACAGTTTTTGGTTAAAGTATTTTGGTTAGTCAAACATCGCGTAAGTATTTACGAAACCTTTAATTGCTTTGCTTCTGATTTATAAACGATTTTCCTCTGTTTTAACTCAACGAGGTTTGTGTCTTAATATGTAAGGACACTTACAAAACTATTACCAAAAACAGAGGATTCTACTACATTTTGCTTTAAGGATGCAGTAACTCAGCAGCTGCTCTTGACAGATATTTTTTTATTTGTTTATTTTTTTATATATTTATATTTTGCGTAGCATGATAGACTTCCAAAATAAAAGAAAATTGTCGGAAAATTGAGATTCCACTGATGAGGTACTACAATTTTTTTATGAATATTTTAGAAAGGCACACATAGATATAATCAATTATACGATTTGCATTGTCTCGTGTTACTTTCTTAGATGAAGAAGTTAATTAAATCGATATCCTTATTTTTATATCTTTTTATAACTTTTTTGTTTTAATGAAAATATAAAAACTACATTTACAATCAAAAACAAATTTAACACATACTTTACACAGCCTCTAAACGCAAATATTGGCAACGTTGCTTAAGTTTTATAAATTATCATTTGCTGCGTAAAGACAGTTTAAGTATTGCGTAAAGTTAAGCTGGCCTTAAAATATGTTTGTAAATAAGGCTGATGATGTTTATATTTTTATGTTATGGGATGCAATATTTAGCGCATTTATTATGGATTTCCTTTACTGTTCGAATATGCTGATAAAATATAAACTTAATAGTCACATTTTAGTAATAATTTTTGCGCACTCCTATAACAGATATGTTTGTATAAATTTTAACTCCATATCACTATTTACTTAGTAAAATATCTGTTTTTCCACCGCACTTTGTTGTTTCCAATTGAAAAATTGACCAACCGTCAAAATCTACTGCAACTTACCGATGCAAAACTTGACCACCAGGGGTAAGCCTCCATTAGTCAATAATTGGTCTAGGAGTTTTAACCCAATGTTGCTAAAACTCAATCATAGATGCTTTTATATCGGCGTCATTTTTAGTACAAGGGTGTTGCACTGCTGATATTTCTTGTGCCTCCGTCATATAGTTCTAAAAAAATTCCAAGTGACTGATGTAAAGTGAGAAAATATGGCGAGTCTTGGGGGCGAACAATTAATTTCTACAAATAGTCAATCAGGTAGGCAAAAATATAGTGAACAAATATTAGCGGAGAATTATTCAATTTGTTCACAAGGTTTGCGTGCAAATAAAAAACGTGAACTTAACAGAAGTGCCTCGAAAAACAATCGATCGAAAAACAGCCTTGACAGATTTTCCAAAAGAAAAAAGTTACTGCTCTACTCCTTGCTTTTTTTCACATAGGTGTGTAATGTGTATAAATATTTTATATCATGAAAATGCGTATATAACGCTTAGGTGGCAATTATCAGTCGCTTATTACTGTTTTTATATTTTTCTCCTTTCTACATTAATTTTTTCGGTATGAAGTCGCTAGAACGGAATTGATAGCAATATGTTCATGTTTTTAGGCAATTACAAGTTTAAAGAGCGATGAAGATAGAAAGGGGTACCCGAGTCACTTTTCATTCGACCAATAGTTTGCGTGCATATTTTGACACGATTATGCACTAACTAACTTCGGGGAAAATCGCTAGATAGTTTTATGTGCGGCGGCCTTTTCTACTTTCAATTCTACGAATCTGATTTGTAGTTATTTCTTTTTTACTTTGAATAAAAATACGATACGCCCAGTACTTATAAGTTTTTAAGATTATTTAAACTCAATTTCATTTGGTCTTATTGGCATAATTTGTGTGTTTAATCCCATATATAAAAATTGGTATTATTTCAGATCCAGCTCCAACTGATAGAAGCCGCGAAGGAAGTGTAGAAAGAAAAGGTGAGTGACTTATTCTTCACATTAGTGATTTATTCAATAATATTAATCATTATTGCACACATTGTGTTGGCATACATATATTTTATATTTATGTATGTATTCAAATAAAACAAAATCGAATGAATAGCTGTCAGGGAGTGCTTAAATTTGACTAGTCTCCATTGGTTTTCTCAGATTAGAAACGATTCCAACTACATAGTGTGTTGGAGGTGCAATATAACTACCATTCGCATAGACTTGCATTTATTTTTATTTGTAGAGATCTACAAGCTCTTCCAAAAAATTTAATTACTTTTTATTTTGACAAAAATTCGTTTTTTTACATTATATTTGACAAACAAATTACTATATTTGTTTTTTACCCTTAAGACGCGATAATGTCCCCTTATTTTGCTATATACATAATTATTTTGCATTTGATTAAAAAATTCTGACCCCTTTTTAAACCAATTTTAACAAATATGGTGCAAAAATAAGGCGTTTTCTGAAAAATGACAAATCGACTTGGGTGTAGAAAGAAAAAAAAAGGGGTAGGTCGGTACTGGAGTTTATATATTAAAACCAGGGTTCGAAAAAATGTTACGTGGTTAAAGAAGTAAGGGGACGATATGTCCTTCTGAAGGTTGTTTTCGTCAATGATACCGGTGGGTTTATTAATTTATTCTTAAAAGCATATGTAGGCAAAGTAAATAATACAAATGTTTCTAAAATACATAGGTATACATATATACATACCTGTGATGGCCACTTAAAGAAATATTAGCTTAATATACATATTTTCATAAAGGCGAAAATATTGTTTATTCGTTGATTTTTTCATGTCTCTTATCCGCACCGTATCATCTAAAAGTTTTTATCCACTCCCCAACTTTTGCAAAATTCTGTCAAACATCCAATAGTACAGTTGCAATCAGACGGTTATACAAACTTGTCATCCGGATGACATCCTTACGCCACTATGACGTAGAATTTATCCATAGTTGCCACTTGACTGGAAAGTCAGGGAACGAAAAATAGTCAGGGAATGTCAGGGAAACTCGGGGAATTCATAAAGCGGTCAGGAAAAATTTTGATTTTCGATTTTTTGAAGAATTGATTTTTTTTCACAATGAAATAAATTCAATATGTATTTTGTTGAACTCTGCCCACACTTTTTCCCCGAAAGCAATAGCCGTTTTTAATTATCAGAAACGGATCTACATATATATGGATCTTGAATAAATATGCATCAACAAACACATGATCTAACTATTTATAAATATCACAATTTGAATAGGACAGTATTTTCATTTACGATCCATTTTGTAATACTTAAATTGTAAAATAATTGGTAATTTCAAAAGAAATGAAGCATCTTTACTTTCGAAAATATTTTTATAAATATAAAACTGAAAAACGGAAAATAAAATAAAATATAATAAAATCGAGAGGCAAGGAATGAGGAAAAAAACTTCCCCTTAAATGAGAAACTTACTAAATTCTGCCCAAGAAATTTCTTCGTACAATTTTTTTAAAACGGATTTTCGTCATTTATATATTTTTTTTTAAATAATAATAATAAATAACAGGAACAGGAATGGACTCATTTAAATATTGAATGTTCCCCTAAGCCATTTGAAATTATGCCAGATTAAAAAGATATGCAGTGATATACTGCAATTAGTCGTATAATACGTGTAGGTATACTAGCATTATCTACGACTCTAACTTCCTGATCCTTCACAAAACATTTGTCCCCCTCGCATTGATTGCAAACACTAATACTAATTCAAACACAAGCAATGAGTGAGAAAAATTGCCAAAATCCATCCGTGGCATTTTGGACTACAGCAGGAGCTCGGTTTCTGAAGGCCCCAACATTCATTGAACACACAAGCGACTCTTGCGGCTTTATGTCCGACTCACTCGACAAACAGAGCATGAGGTTTCTACTCACTGCACCGCTGCTGATGGTATGACCCAAGATATGTTGTGTTGAAGCTCTCCATTTTCTGGTGCTTCTACCAGCAAGGATAGTAGTACTGACGGACGGAAATTGGAAGTCGTGAACTCATCCACGAGTATGAGCCGAGTACGCAACAATGGACAGAGCTTTGACGACGGGGACTTTGTGTGCCTCAAAAAGACAGCGTGTTGAACGCAGATCAGCTAAGGTGCGAGTTAAGAACCCTTTTTGCAAGTCCCTAAAAATACAAGCCTTGTGCCCTCCATGAGACCATGAGAAACGTATTTTTTTTCTTCGTCAATCACTTGTTTATTATTATTATTATTTCTGTGAAGTAACTGTCTCGTGCGACATGACGATCATTCCCATGAACGTGTAGCCAGGCACTTTGGCTATCCCCACACTTTTCATCTTCTTTGTCGTCAAACTCACGACACTTACGACGAAAGTCGTATCGTGTGAAACATGACTTAGTGCATAAATTCACCTTGCTCGCGTTGAGCAACGCAATTCGGTTTAAATTCCACCATGTTTGTGTTCAACGCGTTGCCCGTACACCTACTTATCAACTTATGAATTGTTGAATACACCTAGTTTATCAACGCATTCAATTGTTGAATACTCTCGTACACCTAGTTGATCAACTGGTTTAAATTTGGCTGATGTTAAGTGAGATGTGGACGCCATTGACCAACTCAGATATGTGAGATGAGTGTGTATGAGTTTATCAATGGCGGCTCTTCAACTCGTTTCGGCATGCAATTTGACCGCACTCAATCAGCGAAGAATTGAAAAAGTTGAGCAACGCATTGAACAGATAATCTGTTGCACATTATTTGGAATTCGTTGATCAACACGATGCGCAATCATATCTAACGAGCAACAAGATCTACTATCTATCTACAATAACGCGAGGAGCTCGTTATCAGATTTAATCAAATGCATTGGCTGAGTGAAAAATTCTCCATGCATGCAAAACAAGCTGCTTTTATGCAAGCAAGTGCTAAAACCTGTTGGAAGTATGGTATAACCCTTTGTACCAAACCAAGTAATGTTAAAATTTTACAAACTTTCCAAAATAAAGTTCTTAGACAAATCGTTAATGAGAGGACGATGAAATACGAAATTTCGCGCATAAACAACACATTCGCGTTCTTGGCCATTGCAATGACACACTCGCGTTCTTATCCATTGCAATGACGCTGTATTACAAATTTAGATCAGACAAACCCTTTGAATTAGCAAAAACCGCATGTAACCGCATGTTATTGTCGGTATAAGCAGATGCTTCCGCTTAAATAATTTAAATTAAATAATGTAAATTAAAGTTGCTTGATAGATATTAGCCTAGTTGTAGTATGAATATCTTTTGATGGGAGGTTTTTTTTAAGTAAGTAAGACTATCGCACTTTTATGAGCACGCACGGCCGTTCCTCATAGTGTCTCATGGAAGATTTTCCTCCTAACTGGACAAAAAATTCCTTTGGTAAATCGTCTCATTACGAGCGAACTGTTCGTAAGATTATACTTATACTTTATACAATTTATTACTCTTTTAAAATGTTTATGAACAATACTTATAAAGGGTCCGCCATCTAACGTTTTTTTTTAACTAGTGCTTATTTCGCGAATGGTAACTCTTAGCTCATGTCTGATTTGACAGATAATCAGTTTTATCCTTCCGCTGAACGAATATGGTTGTGTATACGCTTGTAATGTTGCAGAATGAGTGCGAAAATTGCGTACGGATTTTGGAAGAAGAGAAGCACCGTCAGCCCCGTATGTTCGTTATCTTGTGAAAAAAGTGAAAGAAACTGGCATCCTCATCGATAAGCAAAAGCGTGAAAAGCCAAAAACAGTGCGTACACCCGAGAAAATTGCTGCTGTGGCAGAAAGTGTGCGTGAAGCGCCATCAACATCAATTCACCGTCGTTCTCAACAATTGAACATTTCGGAGACATCATTGAGACGAATTTTGCATAAAAACCTTGGTATGACGCCATACAAAGTCCAATTGGTTCAGGAGTTGAAGCCAACTGACCATCCAATGTGTTTTCGCTTCGCTAAGTGGGGCTGGCGATCGCCTTAGAGAAGATTCCGATTTTGACAAAAAAAATAATCTTTTCAGATGAAGCTCATTTTGATCTTGGCGGGTATGTAAACAAGCAAAATTGTCGCATTTGGGGCACATAAAACCCGCACGCATACATTGAAAAGCCGATATACCCAAAACGAGTCACTTTTTGGTGCGGATTTTGGTCCAGAGGCATAATTGGACCATTTTTCTTTTTCTTCGAAAATGAGCAAGGAGTGGCCGTTACAGTCAATGGCGATCGTTATCGGGCCATGTTGAACGAATTTTTGTTCACAAAAATTGAAGAGGAGGATATTGGCAACATTTGGTTTTAACAGGACGGCGCTACGTGCCACACAGCCGAAGCTACACTCGATGTTTTGCGCCCTGTTTTTGAAGATCGCATTATCAGCCGCAGAGCTAATGTCGTTTGGCCATCGCGGAGCTGCGGTTTGACACCGTTGGACTATTATTTGTGGGGTGCCGTAAAAGATAAGAGTTACGCCGACATGCCAGAGACAATTGACGCTTTAAAGGACAATATTCGTGAAGCCATTGGTGAAATACAGCTGCACACAATCGATGATGTGCTTAAAAATTGGACCGATCGTGTAGGCTACTGCATGGCCAGCCGAGGCAGCCATTTGAATGAAATTATTTTCCATGAAATTATTTATCGGAAGGATTGTACTTTTAAATAAAAAAAGAAATTTGAGAAAATATTCAGTAGTTTTTTTTTTATAGCATTTTCAAAAAAAACAAAAAGTTATTTGGGGGACCCTTTACAACTGTTTTTAAGTCTAGAATAAATCTAAAGATATGCGAGCACTTATGGGGGCACTGCGTTGTGCAATTAATATTTTATTTATACATTTTTATTAAAAAAATTATCAATAAATTATGCTTCGTACGCTGGTTTAAAGACAAAGTTAAATTTAAGAAATGTCGGAAGGAGCAGCATAAGTTTTATTTACAGGCTATTTGCTGCGACCAAAGCTTAATTGATGAATGTCAACGATGTGAACGATTTTAGAAGAATCGACGATTATATACTACAGATGTAGCAAAAGAATTCGCACAAAATACATAAGTATTTGTCTTTGCGTCCTGTACAGAACCACACCCATCCTCATATAAAATGTGCAAGCGTTATCTTCAGCCTAAAGAAATTCTAAAAATTAAAAACACAAAAATGTAGTATGGCCGAAGCAAGGAAATTATTTAGTCAAAACTTTCAATATAAAAACATCTGGTAAGTATAACCTCAATCCCTAATTAGATTCATCCAATTTCAACTAAGAAGCTCCAAAAACAATACACAATAATCCTAACTCTATGCCAAGATCCAGTTCCAATTTGAATCAAAACACTTCAAACCAAATAAAAGGTACCAACCCTCCCAAAATACCGAAATCGCCCCAAAAATTAATTCACCTACCTCTACCGCCACAAAAAATCTTATCAGCAAAGATCAATATTATATAAAACCTATCAGTAACTCAAATGACGATGATATATTAAAAAAAGAATTGGTCCCGGCAGCGGGAACCTGACATTATGATCACGCGAAACCAAACATCCTACTCTGGCTTTCCTCAGTATAACTCAGTTTATACTGCCGATAAGACTACTTATCCAAAACCAAATGTACTTAAGATTCTCCAGTGAAGTCTTAATGGCTACTTCAATAATCTCCATGAACTACAGATCCTTTAAATGAACACTCCCCCACTGTTATATCCCTTCAGAAAACCCATCTTCCAAGCTCTATTAAATCACTTTAACTCAAACGCTAAGAATCCTACTTCCACAATTTAACTACGAATTCGTCCGCGAAACAAGGAACCGGTTTACTCGTAAACAAATTAACTCCCCACAAACCTATTAATATTCTTTCTCCCATCTCAGCAATTGCCGTTTAAATATCCCTCAAAGTAAAGTTAACAATTATATCTATTTACATCCCCCCAGACCACAACTATACCCAAAATGACATTAACAATATCGTTAATTTGTCATTCTAAATTCTATTCTAAAGATAAATCCAAAAATATCAACCAAGAAGCAGCCATAATCACTCGTGTCATCCATTTTGCCGCAAATATAGCTATCTTCCAAGCTCTAACGTCCCTAAAAAACAGAACTGTCTCTTGGTGGAACAAAGACCTCCATAATCTCCGTAAAAACAAGCAAAATTGCTGGAAACTGTTTAAAAAATACCCTAATGATAGAAACCTAATCGCCTACCGGAAAGCCAATGCGCTTTTCCGTAAAGCGGCGAAAATTGCGAAAGAAGAATGCATTGAGAAGTTTACATCGGGTAAAAAAAACAATGGGCCGATATAAAATCACTAAAAGGAAATTTCTTCCCACCGCCAATCTCGATCCTCAATAGTTTTAACTAACCCTGCTGACATTTCCCAATAGTTTCCAAAAACTTGGTCGGACTATTCTGCGACTCCAATTTTCCCAGCAATAATCCTCCACCTCCAACTCCAACTAGGATATGTAACTTATACCCCTCCACTCAGAACCCTCTTCCGCGGACTAATTTTGTCGATCGAGCGATTACCAAAGCCGAGCTTGAACACCACCTTACAACTTCCAAAGGGAAATCTCCTGGGTATGACAGAATCACATACACTATGCTAAAAAAATTTCCTGAAACCCTAAAAACTCCCTTAGTTGATCTGTTTAACGAGATCTTTAATAAAGGAATGATACCCTACGGAAGACGGCCTCGGTTATTCCCATCCCCAAACACAATAAGAACCCTCTTGAACCGCCCCATATCGCTGCTTCCATGCACCAGCAAATTACTAGAAAAGGTTATATCGAAAAGACTAGTGTGGTTCCTAGAAAATAATAACCTAATTGATACCAACCAAGTAGCCTTCCGACGCGGGCTCTGCTCACTAGATGCCCTCACGCAACAATTCTGTCAATTGACTTCGAAAAGTCATTTGATAGAATTGGAGCGCACATCATTTTAAAAAAATCTCATAGACTGCAAGATTGGACCAAAATCTTGGGAGACCTTAACACCTAGGGACAAGAATAAAATACGGCCTATGTATCTATGGGAAATGTGCAAGAATAACAATAAAAATTATCGAACCGGCTTACCACGCTGCTATCCGAGTCAGCCTCAAAGCCTTCAGGTCTACTCCCATCTTTAATATGCTAGTCGAATCTGGACTTCCATCTATAACACAAAGAATAAATATTCTTACTTCAATGGCTCTGTTAAAACTAGAACCAACTAAAAATAAAATCATCAACAAAGACGCTAAATCAAGTTCTCTCAGCCGCAAACATTCCAAAGTGCAATCAACCCTCATTAAAACACTACTATTTGCCAAGAATATGAGAATACCATTCTGTACAGAACGCAGTAACAAAAATTCTCCACTCCACAAAAATTGCTTTCATCTCCCACATAATAGTTTATAATCTTCTTTCATCTCTCCAATTAGAAAACAAAATCTAATATTTAATCAAATATATTTTATAAAATTAGCCGATAGCTGGTGCCTAGTGCTATTTATTTATGTACTTGTCCTTGCTTCCTTATGAATAATTAAAAATACATATTAGAGCAATCGGAAAAGTACCGGTTGGATTTTTGAGTTTCATTTGGAAATTCAAGACATTTTTTTGTGTGTTTTGCGCAGTTGTTGTTTTTGTTATGACTTTCTTTAAAATGATTTGTTTTTGCTTTTTAAAATATATTGTTTTTACAAAGTCTGATGTAAATGATAACAGTATTTTCATTAAATTCATTAAACATCTTTTAATTAAGCAGAGGGGCTAGTTATAGCTATCATTTTTTCGTATTTTAAGATGACAAAGCAAACAATATTGTCTTTAAATTAAAGCAAACCACTTATAGAATTTTTCTACAAACAAAATTACTCAATTCTGATTTGAACCTTTCTTTAAATCTATTTTTATTATTTCACTGATTGATATCGATTTCAATGAACAGCTGATATTCGTTTCTACAATTTGGAACATGATCGTTCCGCTGATGAGTTCGATTTTCATCTGTCAGTTTTGCTTTTAATGAAAAACTTTAACCCCTAAACCTGTGGCCTTTCACTGACAGAAATTTTTCCATGATTGCTATAACTGACTTGTCAAAAAAATTAAATATCTGTTTCACTGATTTGTTTCAATGATGCATTTCATTGATAGCTATAACTATCCCCTAAGTTAAATAATATCTAACAACACCACATATTTGCATTTGGTTGAAAACTAACTCGGTCTATTAAAATTACAATATATGTAAATGAACGAATGAGCAGAACTCTTACAATTACAAATTCGGAGTTATTGAGCAACTTCGGAAAATCATTACTCCACTCCAGTTTGTAGTATTTTCACGAGTTACAATGGATGCTTTTAACTGCCGGTGAAAGCGCTCCACCATACCGTCAAACGATTAGCTTCTGGGCAGTGAGTAAAACGATCGGCAATTGTTAAAATGTATGAAAATCCTTGGGAAATAATGTCCATATGGATATGTTTGAATCTCAGATGGAGTATTGAACCGTCCCAATTTGTACTTTATATGCCTATGGACTTTTGATCGCTGACATGAGATGCAGGCCTTTAACCAGTTATTGCAATGTTTATTTATTGACGGCATATTTAGCAGTTATTCGTTTGCATATAGCACGTATCCCATCATGTGAAAGGTTATAAAGTGAATCGAACATTTTTTTCTTGAACGCAAATGTTTCAGCACATTGTCACTCTGCTGCATTGGAGAGATCGTGCTAAGCAGCGTTACTGAGAGTACTCATATAGTAGTGTTGTGCTCCTTTCGACACGTCCGAACTCCCGTACTCCTCCTTTCACATCCGTACTACTATTTTTGTTTAAAGACAAGAAAAATTATACACATAGCAAAGTGAACAAATTCTATTTCATTACAAATTTAATGAAATTTGGCAGCACTTACCTTTTAAATTGTTGACAGAAAGCGAATGAGGGCATTCCGCGTATCTTTTGCCTGCAACAGGCTCGCTTATTGGTTGAATACTTCGGAAGTTAGGGGGTTTTTTGACGTCTTGGGCAACAATATTTCCTATTGCCTTCAGGGGAAGGCTTATGGAAGAATGTCAAACAAATCTCATTGCATTGAATTTAAGATTTTTTTAACGTCGAAAAACTAAATATTTTGAATACTTCTTTTACTCGGTGGTTAGCTCTTGAACAGGTTGTGGCAAGAACATTAGAAAAGTGGCCTGCATTGATACATTATTTGTTGGGGAATTCTTTTTGAGTGCTCTGACAGCAACCAAGATCTTTTGAAATTAATCAAGTAATCGAAATAAAAGGTGTTTGCCGAATATATTATAAGACCTTGTGCGCGCAAATTTCGTGGCAAATGTATTTTGATGATAAAATGTTAAAATCTCTGCAAGAAAGCTCAAATGCAATTATTTGTTCTATGCTTGATTTGATTAATGAAAATAATATTGAAAATGCTCAACATTTAACAAGAGATTTTGTTAGTGTATTGTTTAGTCTTCCTCACAACAGCGCAGCGGCAGAACGAGTTTTTTCTCAACTTTTCATTATAAAGAATAAAAAACTAAAGTTATTGGAAGTTGGCACATTAAACGCAGTTCTGAGTTGCAAAGAATTACTAAATGGAGTTGATTGTAGTAAATGGAATCCTTCAGAAAGTTTTTTTGACAACATACAAAAAATTGTTTAGCTTCTTTTTTATTTTTCATATATTTGTACGAGGCTATGAAAATAATGAAATATCAAAATACCTTGCACTTTTAATGAAATTAATACAAACTGATATATACACCATATTCCTGTATTTTCTTCTTAATTTAAAATTAATATTATTATATAGAAATCTATTTTTTTGAGTTATTTACTTTTGTTTTTCATTTTAAAGGCTTAAATATAACTGTATACATTTTTTTTTTAAAATACTACTCTATTTTGGTTTCTGTACTACTTTTAAATATTTGTCTCCGGTAACACTGCCTAAGGTTAATGATTAGATCATCCACTGAGTTAGTCTCATAGTTATTGAACCGAGATAACAGATCCGCAACTGCGTTATCTTTTAATTTCACACGCCTAATACTAATATCACAGCATTTGCAGATAATGCATTTGTGTGAGGTTTGTGGTCCGTATATATTAAAAATTCTTGTTTTTCAACGAAGTAACGAAAATGATTTATAGCTTAATATATTGCCAAACGACGCGGGAGGATCCAACATGCTGATGGCTTCCACGCGTTCTTTTGAAGTCAAAATTCCTTCTTATAGAGATTTTGAGGAGGTCAAGGGCCTGGGCACTCAGTAAGCATTTCGATGGGTCACGAGGGGTCACTAATGATGTAAATAATAACAGTTCTTTCATTTAATACATTAAACATGTTAGCATTTTAGCTTAATTTATTGCATATTCAATAGAGCTTTACTTGACGGGTTAAATACTTCATGTTTCTTTATTTATCGTATCATACCAGCTAAATTACTGTACAAATGTAGCCATATATTAAAGAGACAGTTACTGTACACTACTTAACCACCTGATATCAACTGCTTGGTTCGTAAAAATACACTGACTGCACCCATTTTAAATAAGTTCGCTCATTTGAATTAATGCAATCACTTGAATGAATGCAACGCGTTTATAGCTTTCACGAAGTGAAAACAATAAAAGTTGCTAATCGAAAAATTGAGCAGCTAATTTATATAAGTTTACAAAATGGAAGTCCATAATGTAAGTTAATTTTTTGTATGGAAAACATGTCCAAAACCTAATATGAAATTTTGCTTATATAAAAATAAGCCGTCCTACAAAATCCTTCACATCATTTCCCCAACAATCGTTAATAAAGTACTGAGTGGATTTCTTCAAAGTGAGTGGACTCAATGTATTCGGTGTACTTAGTGTAGTGTACCCATTCTATGTGAGTACACTGAACTAAATGCTTTGTGCCAATGAGTAAAATACTCACTCAGGAATGAAATATTTGGGGGCTAACTATGTACTTCGCCTCGAAGCGCATTTTTATACGATTTCGCATTTTGGTACTATTCAGTTTCCCGGCGAAAGCTATCGCTCTTCGCTCTATAAAGCGACCAAGTGAAGAAAAATGGCTTACTCAATGTTTAGTAATACTCACTCAGCAGTACAAAGTTGTAACACTATCTCTTTACCTTTACCTTTAAAACGGGTTTTTCTAAATTGTGGGTGTGGCAGTGGGCCATTGTATTGTTACACTTAATCGTTTCGGACTACACAGAACCCAAGAAGTCTCTGTACAGCAGTATATTTTTTGTTAGTCACGTAAAAAACTATTAAATAAAGAAAAATTTGAATTCGAAAAACAGCATAAAATAAACGTTACAAACTAAAGTTAACATTTTTAAACAAAAACAATAATATTTTATTTAAAAAAAGTAGAAAAAAAAATAATTCACTTTACTTAAGGAAAAAACGTAACAAAAAAGTCTCCGTTCAGTTCATCATTTTCTTTAAACAATAACAATTAACATAACTTTAAAAAAACTTAAAGTGGGTTCAGTGGCTTAGTAGTTAGGACATGAGCGAGACGCTGGCTCAAATGCCGACCTGTATCACCTGAAAGTTTTTATTCGCTGCCCCACCTCTTGAGAACGTCTGACAAACATCCAAGAGTAAGAAATGTCATTAGAAGCTTCTCAAAAATAAATTGACGTTCGAAACCGGCAGTTCCCTCGATTCGTGTCAAAAATATAACTTAGCACACACAATGGTTGGAGAAGCTAGGCTTTAGGTCCTGTATGGGCCGTTTACGCCTAATTTTTTTTTTATTTTTTTTTTTAAAAACTTAAAAGAAAAAGTATTTAGTGGCTTGTTGGTCCTCCTTTGTTCTTTATGACGTCTTGTAAACGGTTTTTTATGGAATGGACCAATTTAGAAGTCGTCTCGGGGGTGATATGCTCCATTTCTCAAGCAAGATGGACTTCAGCTCATTTTTGTTTGATATTGCATGCTGGCGAACTTTTTTTTCTAGGTGATCCCATAAATGCTCAATTGGATTGAGGTCTGGTGATTGTGCGGGATGTTTTATCTGTGTTCGAACATTATACATCAACCAATCTCTTACCAGAAGCTATGTGTGCTTAGGGTCATTGTCTTGTTGGAACACAAAATTGTTCCTTAGACCCAGTTTATGGGCACTTGAATGTAGATTTTCTTTCAGGATATTCAAGTACCCATATTTATCGTGCAATCTATAAATACCAGATTCACAACGCCAGAAGAAGCCATACATCCCCACACCATTTCATGGCCGCCGCCGTGCTTTACAGTAGGTGCTAAATTTTTCGCGTTCATCTCATGGCTTTCTTCACACCATGCGACGACCATCTGAGCCAAAGGTGATGAATTTACTCTCGTCAGTAAATATTACGCGATCCCAGAACGAATTATCCTTCTACAATGGCTTCTTTTGGCTAACTCTACCATTAAAACCATTTCTATTCAGCACGTTTCTTACGGTCTGGGCACACACATTAATTCCCTCAGTTGTTTCTAAATTACTGGCAATAACAGGAGTAGTTGTTTTTGGATCTGCTATAACATTTCTGACGATTCACTTCTCTAGACGGCGATCAATTTTCCTTGGACGACCAGATCTTGACTTATTGGCTATTGTTTTTGTTTTTTTAAATTGTTGCAAGACATATTGAATGGATGAACGGGGTCTTTTTACAATTGCGGATATATCACTGAGAGATTTTCCTTCGTTGTTTAACTGAATAATCAGTTTCTTGTTAGCCAATGGAATTTGTTTGTTTTTTCTTCCATTTTTATTTATTAAAAAAAAAAATAATATTTTAAAAATGATTAAAAGCACTGAAAACTAACAAAAAAACGACTCAATTCCTATTCACACACTTTTTTTCTGTAGCCTTTTTTGTCATTGTGTGACGGACTGATCGGACGAATATCCTCATAACGGTATTCCGAGTGAACAAAAATTTGGGAAACATATGAGGAAATTCAACACATACATTTTAGTGTTGCCACTTTAGCTCTAAAACTATACATTAACTTACTTTTTTACGATTATATAAAAAGTAAGCTGCTGTACGGAGACTTTTTGGGTTCTGTGTATGCAGAAGTTGATAAAAGTAAACAATGTGCTTCACATACCTTTACTTATCCGTTCATGCTTGTTAACGACAAGTCCAGATAGATTAATATAATTTGGAAAAGAATTTACTTGCGTTTAACCACAACTTAATAATGTGTCAACAAACAACACCTAGCTCTCAGACCTTACTTGAGAGGGAATTAACATATTGCAATCCTTATTCACCTCCCACAAAACATGCTATAAATTAAAATCGCCAGCAACGTACCTCCCTCCTCGTGATAGCGTTTTCGTGATTAGCTTTGAAAAGTCAAAAATATTAAAAAAATTTACAATATTCAGAATATCCTCAATATTGTCGTTAAAATTGAACCGGTACGACAAAGGACTCGACTCGTCCCTCAGTGTAAGCGTTGCCAAGGTTACAATCACGTCAAAAAGAACCGCGTTGCGTAAAATGTGCTGGTAAACATTTGTCGAAAGAGTGCGGTCTGAATAGAAGCGATTTACCAACTTGCATAAATTGCAAAGAAATCACCCGGCGAACTATCGCGGCTTCGAAGTAGCTAAGGAGTTACAAAACAGGCATACTGCAAAGAAAAGATCTTTACTCGTCGCTAAAATAACTGAACGACGGAAAAAAGTTAATGCAATGTCCAAACAACCGAAAGAAAGACCTCTTAAAACAAAGTCGTCGAATTCTGAAGAAAAGAAAATTAATATTAAAAAGTCGTCAAATACTCGACCACAGACATATCCGACGCTGCGTTGCAAGCAAATCAACAAGAAAGACCTCTTAAAACAAAGTCGTCGAATTCTGAAGAAAAGAAAATTAGTATTAAAAAGTCGTCAAATACTTGACCGTAGACATATCCGACGCTGCGTTGCAAGCAAATCAACGAAATAATGAAATAACGCGTGATCCAGTCGCATGTTTGAAAAATTTGACGAGCTCGAACACAAATTTTACCATAGAGCATTGTCTAAGCGCAAAACTTATGATATTGCGTCTACTTATACCCCTCCAAGGAAAAAGATCAGGAAAAAGATGCCGTATCAGACAGATCATCATTTTACTTTTGTTTCTCGATATCCTCATTTATTTCCCTATTTTGCGCCCTTAATTCTTTTGATTCTGCTTCCATAAATAAAGCTGCGATATCCGTTTTTTGTTCTAGTTGATTTTGAAAACACACATTTTTATTTCTGACACTTTTTTCACAACTCGGTTATTTAAAATATATGTTCAAAGATAGCGATGGCTATTTCGAAAATATATCGATATTTATCCATTCCATATATTTTGAATGTGAATATTGGTAACTCGAAAATTGGCTTCTAACTTACGCTAGTAAGCTTATATGCATACTTTATTGTATTAAGTATGAAATGCCTCCCTCCTCTCGGCATATATAAGTTTAAAGTACTGTAAATACAAATATGCTTGTAAATACAAGACAAGATCCATTTTTTTTTTATCACAAAAGGAGTACCGGAAAATCTATTGAAGAAAGTTGGGATCTCTCTTCTGACCACTAGCCGGTCAGTCTGATACTTACCAGCGGCGGTTTACACAAAGGAGGGTCCACCAAGACTGACTAGCAAAAAAACTAATTTGGACTCCTTTAGAAAAGACATATAAAATCGATCGAACACCATACGAACTCGAAGACGAAGTGAATCAATTCATCGAAACCTTCCAAAATTTATCGTGGAACAATACTCCTCATAAAATAACCACAAATAGCGAAGTTACTAATTTAGTAAAACGAAGAGCGCATAAAAGATAGCAGCAATCTCGTGCTCCGAAGGATCAAACATTTTTAAATAACCTTTCCAGCTAACTTAAAGAGAGATTCGGTACTTTAAAAATCGTCAAATCTCTACGTATCTCGAAAACCTAACGGCGAATAAAACTTTCAACTGTTCGCTTGAAAGTTGACATTGTACTTGGGACAGGCTCCCTGCAGCAGGTCATAAAATTCCTTCTTGGCAGAGTCCTCATTCTCGTCAATAGAGGCTAGTGCACATATTTGGCTAATATTTTGGAATGTAGCTCTGATGCGAATTACATACTCGCATGTCTTTTAACGTTCCAATTAACGTTCCACGTCATTTTGACACGAATGGAAGGGACCTACAGTTTATTGCCGATTCCGAAAGGCAATTATTTTTTAAGAGGCGTCTCATGGCAGTTCTTACTCTTGGATGTTTGTCAGACGTTCGCAAGAGGTGGGGCAGTGAATAAAAAATGTCAGGTGGTACAGAACGGGATTTGAACCAGCGACCTCTCCCAACGCACTTAACCACTAAGCCACTGCTCTAATGTGAGGATAATAGCTTTGTTTTTCCTGAGTGATTTTGATAAAAGATGATAATGTTCCAGTCGCATGTTTGAAAAATTTGACGAGCTCGAACACAAATTTCGAGGAACTCTTAAATATGATGGCGCAACCAAATTAAAAATTCTTACATGGAATGCGAACGGCCTTCTGCAAAAGATGAGCTAGAGGTATTCATTCGCACAAACGATTTTGACATATGCTTAATTTCTGAAACTCATCTGACGAAGTAATTAAGTACTCTTTGCTTATAAAAGACACCATAGAGCATTGTCTAAGTACAAAAATTGAGCTAGATAATATGCAAATATTTACGGTAAGCGTGAAAAAGAAGCGCAAAACTTATGATATTGCGTCTACTTATACCCCTCCAAGGAAAAAGATAGTGAAAAATGAATTTAGAATTATATTTGACTAATTTGGTAAAAATTTTCAATTTTAATACAAAACACACCTTCTGTTGTTCTAGATGTATTACATCAAAAGGTATATTCCTATACGAAGCCGGTATGGAATGCGGGGTAGAATTTTTTCTCGACAGGTAAACCAACGTATTGGCCGTCGGATTCGTTGAAACTCCAGACCTTATAGATTTTTATATCGCAAAGGGTGTCTCTGACACCTCTGTTAAAGTTGATGAAAGCTTCGATCTGACCACTCGCCAGTCATTCTGACTATTAGCGCCTGCCTACGGGACAAGGACGCTCCACCCCGACTAAAGGTACGATCAGACAGTCATCCAAACTTGTCATCCTGATGACATGCTGACGTCAGAAAACTTGTTTTTTCAGACGGGATAACGACTTTAGGATAAATTCTACGTCATAATGACGTCAGGGTGTCATCCGGATGACCGTGTGATCGCACCTTAACTAGTTTAGTTTTTAAGCTGGGACTCTTTTAGAAAAGATTGCACAAATAAAATCAATCTTAATATATCTCTTCAAACACCATATGTTTGAGACACACTTGAAGACGAGGTCGATAAATTAATCGGAATCATACAAAGCTCTGCCTGGTTTGATACACCTTACAAAAGGATAACAAAATGAAAAAGGGAAATAAAATATTCACCGGAAATAACCGAATTAGTAGAAGAGAAAAGTTGTTGCCTAGGAAAGCAAATGCTTGTTTACCTAATCAATGCTTCGTTTAGACTACTGTACGTTCCACGACAATGGAAGGTAGCTGAAGTCATTATGGTTCCAAAGCCCGGAAAGCCTTCATATGACAAGAAATCGTATAGACCAATTTCGCTTTTACCAATAATATCAAAGGTATTCGAAAATGTTTATTGAAGCGATTACATCCGACTATCGAAGAGCGCCGATTAATACCTGACCACCAGTTGTGGTTAAGAATCAAGCACTCCACAATCGACCAGGTTTATAGAATAACTAATGAAATAGAAAAAGACCTGGAGGAGGAAAAAAATTGTTCCAGCATTTTCTTTGACGTCTCCCAGGCTTTTGATAAAGTATGGCATACGGGATTGAAACATAAGCTTAAATTGGCCTTTAGACAGTTATATGAGATACTAAGTTCTTATCTAGCTGACATGATACAGCTCGTATTAGCCGCGAGTAATACGGTTGAATCAGCAACGAACAAGCTCCAACGGGCTATTGGCAGCGTTCTTGAGTGGACAAAAACTTTGGCGTATTGCGCTTAATGAAACCAAATCCACGCATGTAAATTTTATTTACATAAATGTATCTACGCTGCCCATATTTTTATAGACTCCGTACAAATTCCGTAAGCAAATGAAGGTAATTATATGGGAATGACGTTAGATGCGAAACTTAAATGGAAATCGCACGTAAAGAAGGAACGGGAAGAGCTCGTTATTAAATGTAATCAAATGCATTGGCTGCTTGGTCGATTTGCCAAACTCAGCATGCAAAACAAGCTGTTTTTATATAAGCAAGTTCTGAAACCAGTTCGGACGTATACAACTGTGGGGTTCTACCAATGCAAATAACATCAATATTTTACAAACTTTTCAAAACAAAGTGCTAAGAAGAATTGTAAACGCCCCCTAGTATATCCGAAATAGTGATATCCACAGAGATTTGGATGTGGCAACCGTCAAAGATGAAATTAAATCATTTGCCCGTAAGCAACAGACTCACCTTCGCGGTTATTACAATAACGAAATGATATATGTATATTTTGAACGATACAAATATTTAAAGACTAGTAATTTTTTTCATATGCTTATGCAGACTTGCTAAGGAGAAAGTTATTTTTTAATCTGTAAGTAAACTCTCAAGTTCTCCAAATATAAAATCTATAATAGGATAACTTACGCCGTATCAGACAGATCATCATTTTACTTTTGTTTCTCGATATCCTCATTTATTTCTCTATTTTGCGCCCTTAATTCTTTTGATTCTGCTTCCATAAATAAAGCTGCGATATCCGTTTTTTGTTCTAGTTGATTTTGAAAACACACATTTTTATTTCTGACACTTTTTTCACAACTCGGTTATTTAAAATATATGTTCAAAGATAGCGATGGCTATTTCGAAAATATATCGATATTTATCCATTCCATATATTTACGCTAGTAAGCTTATATGCATACTTTATTGTATTAAGTATGAAATGCCTCCCTCCTCTCGGCATATATAAGTTTAAAGTACTGTAAATACAAATATGCTTGTAAATACAAGACAAGATCCATTTTTTTTTATCACAAAAGGAGTACCGGAAAATCTATTGAAGAAAGTTGGGATCTCTCTTCTGACCACTAGCCGGTCAGTCTGATACTTACCAGCGGCGGTTTACACAAAGGAGGGTCCACCAAGACTGACTAGCAAAAAAACTAATTTGGACTCCTTTAGAAAAGACATATAAAATCGATCGAACACCATACGAACTCGAAGACGAAGTGAATCAATTCATCGAAACCTTCCAAAATTTATCGTGGAACAATACTCCTCATAAAATAACCACAAATAGCGAAGTTACTAATTTAGTAAAACGAAGAGCGCATAAAAGATAGCAGCAATCTCGTGCTCCGAAGGATCAAACATTTTTAAATAACCTTTCCAGCTAACTTAAAGAGAGATTCGGTACTTTAAAAATCGTCAAATCTCTACGTATCTCGAAAACCTAACGGCGAATAAAACTTTCAACTGTTCGCTTGAAAGTTGACATTGTACTTGGGACAGGCTCCCTGCAGCAGGTCATAAAATTCCTTCTTGGCAGAGTCCTCATTCTCGTCAATAGAGGCTAGTGCACATATTTGGCTAATATTTTGGAATGTAGCTCTGATGCGAATTACATACTCGCATGTCTTTTAACGTTCCAATTAACGTTCCACGTCATTTTGACACGAATGGAAGGGACCTACAGTTTATTGCCGATTCCGAAAGGCTATTATTTTTTAAGAGGCGTCTCATGGCAGTTCTTACTCTTGGATGTTTGTCAGACGTTCGCAAGAGGTGGGGCAGTGAATAAAAACTGTCAGGTGGTACAGAACGGGATTTGAACCAGCGACCTCTCCCAACGCACTTAACCACTAAGCCACTGCTCTAATGTGAGGATAATAGCTTTGTTTTTCCTGAGTGATTTTGATAAAAGATGATAATGTTCCCATAATGATGAATTTACTACATAGGGATCATTCTATATAATAAAAATAAATCTACGATTTCGAATCTCGAATTAATAAAACTTTGTGCTCAGACACAACTACTGGTCATCTGTGCTACCATGCAGACACCTTACGTTAATTTATTTATGTATTTAATAGCTGACCCGCCAAACGTTGTTTTGCTATATACAGGGTGTTTTTTTAGACGGTAAACTTCGCGAACTGAACCATTATTTTCGAATTAAATTTACACGATTTGCAAGCGTTGTTCATTTGTCAACCTGTTCATGATGAAATGGCAAACCAAACTGTACATAAATTAGAGTTACCAGATTTGAACACAAAATGTCAGTTTTATCTCTATTCGAAAAACCAACCTCTTCCAAAATCTTCCAAAGACACTATGAGGATAGCAAGCGCGTGCTCATAGTAGTGTCAGATTTTTACTGACTAAAAACACCACCCTTCTATAGAATGTTAGATACTGCAACTAAGATATAACTTATCAAGCAATTTTTCTATCGCGAAATAAAAGACATTTGACAGGTTACTTTCCACTGAAAGATCCTGCATGTTCCGCAATTAGGACGCGGTTAATCCTTTTCTTGCCAAGTCGAAAGGTTTCGTTCTTTGTAGTCGGCGCAATAAATTATTCTCATCCAAAATGTGTCGGACTGTATTATTGATATGTCCGATTAGTCGGTTTCTATGCTTTCGCGCGATGCTTCTAGTTTCAGCTTCGATTGTAGGAATTCCGAGATCCCTGTGGATATCGTCGTTTCTAATATACCACGGAGCGTGGACAATTTCTCTAATCACTCTATTTTGAAAAGTTTGTAAAATATTGGCATTTGTTTTCTTGGTACAACCCCAAAGTTGTATACACCGGCTTTAGCACTTGCTTGTATAAAAGCAGTTTGTTCTCGGTACTGAGCTGGGAATGTTTTCCGAGTAACCAGTACATTTCTCTATATTTGATATCGAGTTCTTTACGTTTCATTTTCACGTGCGAATTCCATTTCAGCTTTGCGTCGAGTGTCATTCCCAAGTATTTGGCCTCGTTTGCAAAGGGTATTCGGGCCATGTTTAGAAAAATTGGCAAGTCATTAGTTTTCTTATACGTGAAATTCACGTGAATAGATTTAGTTTCGTTGAGGGCGATCCGCCAGTCCCTCGTCCATTCATTTACTTTATTCAGTGCGGTTTGCAGTTTTGCAGTCGTTTCTTCGATAGTATTACCGACTGCAAGGATAGCGGTGTCGTCGGCGAACGTAGCGAGGGTAGTGCAATCTTCTTTTGGTATATCGCGAGTATATAACAGATAGAGAAGCGGCCCAAGGACGCTTCCTTGCGGTACGCCAGCCGAAATTTCTTTAAGCTCCGAGTATTCGCTTCCATGCCTAACACGGAAGAGTTTATTCCCGAGATATGATTCTAAAATATCATATAGCCGAACGGGGAGAACTTGTCGTAATTTAAATTTTAAGCCGTCGTGCCACACCTTATCAAAGGCTTGTGAGACGTCAAGGAATACGCTTGAGCATATCTTTTTTTCCTCAAATGCTTTCTCGATTACGTCAGTAATTCTATGCACTTGGTCAATTGTCGAATGCTTGGTTCTGAACCCAAACTGGTGGTCAGGGATGAGATTATTATCTTCTATAACCGGTTGTAGACGCCTTAGTAATATCCTCTCGAAAACTTTGGATATGACTGGGAGAAGCGAAATTGGTCTATACGATTTTACTTCATTTGGCGGTTTTCCTGGTTTTAAAACCATAATGACTTCCGCAACTTTCCATTGGCTCGGCACGTGTTTTAATCTGAGCGCAGCATTTATAATATATAGAAGCTTAATTAATGCTTTTCTAGGCAGAACTTTGAGAACTTCTCCGGTGATCAAATCATAACCAGGAGCTTTCTTAGGTTTTAGAGATTCGATTTCACGTTTTAGTTCCCTTAGTGTTGCATTCTTGAGTGTAAATTCGTCAAATAGTAATTCCGTCCCACTATTGGTACTGTCGTGAGCCGCTTGACCATCATACGGTTTAAAGGTTTCTTCGAGATGGGCTGCAAAAACGTCCGCTTTTTCTTTGTCTTCCCTTGCCCATTCATTTTGATTTATTTTTATTGGCGGCGCGGGGATTTTAGGCCTTTTGGCGCCTTTTACAGCTTTCCAAAGTGAATAATTGGAATCTTTTTCGCTGTTAGACTTTCAAGGTAAGAACCTTTCGCACGATTTTTAAAATCCTTAATAACTGTCTTCAACAAATTGCACAAATAATTAAAATGTGCTTTATGTTGCGGAGCGCGACTCTGCTGCCATTTTTTACGCGCCTTCCGTTTTTCGTTGACCAATTCTTTTATTTCGGGCGGATATCGTAAACCGTATTTGGCCGGCGTTTTCCTTGGGTTAGACGTATTATTCCAGGAGGCGAGCTGAACGACCAGTTAATCTCGCTGGCTCTAGGTTGTTGACTAGTTTTACACTCAATGTTAAAATAACCGGTGAATGATCAGATGACAGATCAAAGCTCTCTTCAACTTTAATGTGGTTGGTAGATATTCCTTTGACGACGAAAAAATCTATCAGATCAGGTATTTTTGAGGTATCAGTTGGCCAGTAGGTCGGTTTGCCCGTCGAGTGGAAATCACAACTGTACTCCATACCTGCCCCATAGACCATTCTGCCTTTTCGCGAGATGTATCTAGAACCCCAGAACGTGTGTTTCGCATTAAAATCGCCGCCAATAATGAAATTTGGTTTGAGCGATTTAAGCAAGTTAATATAATCACTTTTTTCAAGCGCGGAGCGTGGTGGACAGTAGATAGATGAAATTCTAAGAGTACGCTGATTGTTTTTTTACTCGAATCGTGCATAGTTGCATAGTTTCAAGCTCCATCTTCAAGTCTTCGTATTGTTGAATACAGTCTTTAATAAACTATGATGATCCACCTCTCGCGTTTCCCGATGGGTGACAAGCCTGGAAATCATTATAGCCTTTTATTTTTAAAATTGATCGCTCTTTTACGTGGGTTTCAGTAATCAAGCAAATGTCAATTACTTTTTCGCGCATGAATACTTCCAATTCGTCAAGTTTTTGCAAAAGTCCGTTTGCATTCCAAGTACATATTTTTAACATTGGTTTTTCATTCATATTACATTTGAAGTACGCGTTTTCCTTGAATTATTTTCGAGCTTAATTTTTAAGTTATAAATAGTTTAATTCCTAATCAAAAAATTACCAATTTAAAAAAAAAAAACTCATACTGTTTTGTTAATTTTATAAGTGTGATTTTTTTTTATTTTTAATTTATTAATTCAGCCCAGATTCATATTCATTATTCGTTTGCTTATTATCGTTATTATTAGTCACTAACTCCCCATACCAGGATTGGGTAATTTGCGCGCCTGCTGCCTTCCTTGGATGTGGTAGCCGTTTCTCAGGCTCCCTCTCCGGGATCGAACCCTGATTCCCCGTTACACGTTACAACCACGGTAGGCGCTGAACCTACCATCAATTATTATTGTTTTTATTATTTGACTTACTTTTCACAATAATAAAACACGTAAAAGTTTCTGTTTTAATTTAAAACTATTTCCACAAAATGTTAATTATGATATATAGCGGTAAAGTAACGGCCGTTGTTGTCGGGAGCTCACAACACGTGTTGATTAATCAATTAGTAATGAAAACTGTCTTTATTAATTATTAATAAAATGTATATAATTAATAATATTACTAAGAAATAATGATAAATCCACTATGAGAATAAAATTAACTTAAAAGTTGCACTGAGAAATCAAAATGATACGTATAACAGTGATTACTACGATCGAGACACAAATAAAAGCAAACAAAATTTACGAAAACTGTATAGAGATTTAGAGAAAGGAAGCTGGCTTCGTTCTCATTCCTACTCTGTGATGTTTGCTGGTTGCGAAGTGGCAATGGGAACTACACATGAAAATTATAGTATAAAAATTAGGGGTTGATCGTATAAGGGTGAAAATTTAGAATCATATATATTTGTCAATGCTGAATTATGAAAAAATAAAAACAAAAAATTTTGTAAAAAAAATAAAAAAAAAAAAATTGTTGGGTGGACCACCCTCAACATTTGGGGTATGAAAAATAGATGTTTGTCGATTCTCAGACCTACTCGATAAGCACAGCAAAAAGCCATTTCGGAGGAGTTTGGCAACAAACACCGCGACACGAGAATTTTATATATAAGATATATTTTGTATTCATCAATCAAAGAACAAATTCTCTTATAGACTAATAGATAATAATGCTTAGTTTTAAGTTTCATTTATGTATACTAACTTTTACTTAATGGGCTCCCGACCCGTGAAGAGTCCCTGCCTGAGATACGGCAGCCTTCCACCCTCTGCGATCACGAGCACGCTGCTTCGTGACAACTGCCAGACCAAGCGTTGTCCATTCGCTCGATGTGGCCGAGCCAATGTAGTCGACGAGTTTTAGCTTTTCGGACTACATCCACATGTTGGTACAGCTCATGGAGTTCGCGGTTGTATCTCCTCCTCCATTCGCCCTCCTCGCACACAGCACCAAATATCCGTCGAAGGATTTTTCTTTCAAAGGATCCCAGTATTAACTCTCCTTTCCTGCTTATCGTCCAGCACCGGGTGCCGTATAGCAGAGCTGGCAGGAACATGCACTTTGTCCTTCGAGTTAGGAGTTTTTAACCTTAACGGTTTCCTAGGGTAATTCTTCGACGGATGTCGACAAATTGTCATTTGTGGAGTTGATGTTTACCCCGAGGTAGATGAACTCCTTAACTACCTCGAAGTTACTGCTATTAACAGTGACATTTTGTCCTAGTCGGTGGACATATATATATCATATATTTAGTCTTGTCCTCATTTCCTTGAAGGCCAACTAGTTTCGCCTGTTCTTCAATAGCCGTGAGAGCCTCTATCACGGCACGCTGGGATCGACCTATGATATCTATATCGTCCGCATACCCCAACAGTTGGACTAATCTGTTGAAGATAGTGCCTTCCGTGTTGACACCTGCCCTGCGCACTATCTGCTCAAGAACAAGATTGAAGAAATCACACGACAGCGCATCTCCTTGCCGAAATCCGGTGCATGTTTGAAAGAGCTCAGATGAGCTGCTGCATCGCGTGTTATCTAGTGTCATGTGACACATCTGGATCAGTTTTGACGGGATCCCGAATTCGGCCATCGCCACAAAAAACCCCTGACGATGAATGCTGTCATATGCGGCTTTAAAGTCGATGAAGAGATGATGTGTCTCGACTTGAAACTCGTTGGTCTTTTCCAGGATTTGCCTTAGTGTGAAGGTTTGGTCTACAGTTGATCTGCCGGGCCGGAAGCCACACTGGTACGTGCCGATTAGTGTGTTGCGAACAGTACGTTGAACAGTACGTTGAATAGGATCTTATATGCGACATTAAGCAGGGATATGCCTCGATAGTTCTTGCATTTATTACATTTATATATACATAAGATCAAGAAGAAGATGTACATTTAAGACATTAATTTTAAAAGTTTTTCTATTGCAAATGTTAATGCTTTTAAATATTTGGGTCTGACTATTGACAACAATATGAGCTAGAGTATAAACACGTCTTTACTTAAAGAGTATCTCCTAAAAGCAACATATATTATGTATCACCCTTGGAAACTGTGCTCCCAGAAACTTAGAAACGATTTGCAGTTGCAATAAGGGCTTGTATATTGGGGTGGTTCTTACAGCAATAATTTACAACCCCTAATCGTATCTCAGAAACATAAACTATTGTAAGATTAATATGGAAAAACTTGCCGTGAACACAGTTTTTGTTTGTTCTTCAATTCAAAGATACTTCCGCTGAAACATCTCTATTTTTGCATAGTCTTAAAAATATTTTACTTAAGAAGTGGAAACTTATTAAATCAGAACTCAACAACTTATGGACTTCGCAGCACAGAACGATGTCTTGCTAATATTCCACCTCACAACACTTATCGCTATTTACATTTTTACACTTTAGTAGCACCCAGACTATTTAACAGGTTACCTTTTGAATTATTTAGGTTTGACTTCAATGAAATAAATAGCCTAATAAAAGTAATTATTTAAGAAAATTGCAGAATTTTTACTAAAGTTGTCATACGGCATGTCCTTGAACGTGTCATCCGAATGACAAGGTCCCACGGATGACATTGTTCGATTTTCCAAAGTGTCATCTAACATCGGGTGATACGTTTGCATCGTTGAAAGTTCATATGAAAACACTTACACTCGGATGACCTAACGGATGACACTCTATGACCGGGTACCATCTAGCAGATGACGCGCTCGTAGATGAAATGCAGATGAAAACCAAATTTCACAAGTTGTCTGATAAAGTAATTTCTGACGAACATTATCGCGAAATAGACTCTGCCCGACTCTGCATGCCAAATAAGAGATATCTAGTATTATAAGATGAAATTTCGTTATCCCAGTTGAGTTTAAAAAACAGTAAAAATTGTTCCAAACAGTACTGCAGTACTCTAGAACCGATCGAACAAGACAATCAAAAGAGTTTTAATTGGATACGGATCAGTAAATTCCTTTCTATTTCTTTTGATAAATCTCAACATTTGGTTGGATTTCTTTATTATGTAGTCTATATGGGGAAGAAAGAAATGTTTAGTATCGAGAATGACACGTTAATCTTTTGTTTGCCCTACATATGACAAAGAAGTACTATCTATCTGATAATCGTAATGGATCGGGGAGATATTACGAAAATAAGACATTACATGACAAATTAGAAATGTTAGGATGTAAGAAGTTTAAACTACACCAATTAATAAATTTTTTTTAAATATTTATTAAATAAAGCAGAAATTATGCAGATTGGTCTAACCATAGACTCTTGTTTAGACCCAGATTGAAAACTCGGTGAATAAAAGCAATAACTTAAAAATTGCCATCAATGGCTTAGCTAAGGATGAGGCACATTTAAAAATGGGGCCTACCATTTTGTTGGTATCTAAAACTAGTAAGACTGATTCTACTTCAGAAGCAAGTAAAACCAAAGACCCTATGTTAAGACTGGTAGGGACATCAGGTAAATAAACAAAGGAAGGAGTGTAAGTAGCGTACGCATGCTTAAAATGAACAGCGAAGAGGTTATACACTTCTTGAATATCACTTGTCAATTGATTTAGATACAGTAGTACCTCGATAATGTGACCTAATTAGAACAAGGCCTTTTGGTTTTTTCCGCTCTCAGGTTTTAAAGGATGTTTGTTTCACTTTGGTCAAATCATTTGGCGAAGAGTACAACAAAAAGGACTTGCGACCAAGTATCGTAACTATAACGAGTTTGCATTAAAAAATAAAATTTGTCAAAAGTTTAGCATTTGTACCACCAGAAGAAGTCTCTTCTTATTTTGACTCTTTGAAAAATAGTTGAAAGATGACGAAGACGCACTTAGTTTTGCAAATTGGTTTAAAATTAATAACATTCGTAATGGAAGTAGACAAGTGCAGTACTCTACTAACTTTTGCACTGTGTATGACAGTGCAGAAAAAAAATTCTCGAGAACACAAAATAATGCTGAAGCGTGGCATCGCAGACTGAAAGTTTTGGTTGGACGAAAAACTGCTGGCTTCTATAAACTCATTGCAGATTAAAGAAAGGAAGCAATTTTGGGACAAACTGAAATAGAAAAATTACAAAATGAACAAGAAAAATTATTGAAGATTGTCATATTTATTACTTAAACGCGGTGAACTTAAAAATAAGGATATGTTTATGTTAATTAACATTTCGCCAAATTTACTATTTGTGCCGACCATCAATCACGTGGAAAAAATGCTTGCCAACTACAACAATTCTTTATTATATAATCATTATGAAAACTTTATCTAAAAAGTTAAAATAGCATTAAACAGGTATAGACGTATATGTGTGTCTAAAAAAATAACAACCAAAATTTAATCTTTTACAAAAAGAACAGAAGAAATTTAATAATGTTTACTTAAGAAACTCACATATAGAGTTCGAAAATGTTCGAAATTCATATTATAGAGATGATAATGTAAGGTTTTGCCGATTCACATTTTAGAGAAATTCGTATTATTGGGAATTCACATTATCGAGGGACTATTGTACTTCAAATAGCTTGGAAACTCATTGCATTTGCGCTAAAAATTAGTGTATTTCCCAAAGTTTACACTGTTATTTTTAATATTCGATTCTATAGAAATCAAATTCGCACGATATAAACACTTATTAAGAGCATCGACTGCATCTTGACCGCAGAATAACATCTCTTCGGTTCTTTTTTCGTGACCTAACAGATTTGTTCTTTCTATTTTTAAGATGAATCAATCTCTTATTAAACCATGCAGGGTTATTACTCGATATGGCCTTTTTATTTGGAACAGATGTTATTGTTATTGATAACAGATACTAAATTAATTAAATTATTAAAATCAGTTTTAGAGATATCATTAGACCAAAAAAATTCATTCATTGCGTCAAAGTTAGCCTTATTAAAGTTTTATCAATTTTTCATGTAATTAAAAAAACATAAATTTCCTTCAAGTGCAAAGTGATGTACTGAGTTTTTGACAATAGGAGTATCTCATTTTTCAACAAATATATTAATTCCTTATCTACAAAAATAAGATCCAGAAGACGACCTAGACTGCTGGGAATATGATTGATTTCAACTAAATAAAGATCGTCTGAGTCTAATGTCCATCCAACATTTCCTTGATGAAAATACGATGGCATTCAAGACCCTTTTCGATAAGCTCCATGTCTTGCTAAAAGCGCCTCTACACTGCCAGAAAGTCGACGGTGCTTTATCGGTTTTTGATTTAATATGCTTGGTCCATAGACGCTTTTTATTGTAAAGAGAACAACCGTGGTTTTGAGAGCATTCACTAAATTTCTAGAGCACCGAAAAACGATGAAATCTAGAATTCTCTGCGCCTGAGAGCAAAAAGTCCCCAGGTTTGATTGAGAGCAGAGTGTCTACCACCATACACCATAAAAGGGGTGACAGAACACCATCTTGCGGGCAGACTGTATTTACCCCTGTTATGACGCACTTGCCACGATCTGCCTGGATTACCAATGTCCTTTACATTACCATTTCTGTAATCCACATCACCAAAGTTGCATCTACACCATGTTTTCTGGCAGAGTTGCACATGCTGTCATGCCTTGCTGTAGCATTGTCAAAAGCACCCTCAATATCGACGTAAATGTCCAACGCGTACTTCTTTCGGTCAAGAGCACTTTCAATACTATCAACAAGGTTTTGAAGAACAGTCTCGCAAGATTTTCCGCGCTGAAAGGCATGTTCCATCTTAGAGAAATGATTTTATCGAAGAGCATGTCTTCAATTCAATTCAATTCGCCCACCCTTGACCAAAACGTTTTCCCAGCCTCATTTTCGTTCCAATGATGCCCCCAATCCACAATCGGCACACTCTCGGCTACAGCAACCACATTCTCGACTGTGTTCACTAGCATACCAGTCTCACAAACTTACGTACAGCAGGCGCGCTGGTGTTTCATTTCATTCAAAACTTCTTTCCAAAAAAAAGCACTGTTTGGGCAACACAGCACTCACTCTTTTAAAAAGTTTTTAATATTTTGCAACGTTGTTCAAGTGTTAAATGACTCATTCCGTTCCGCGGTGTTATGATACTGACTTGTGTCAAGATTTCGAGCAGGAAACAGCTGTTAGTGTCAAAATAACATATGATATAAAAAGAAACCACTAGCTGCATCCTTTACATTGACATTCAGGCCGACCTCAAGACTCTGGAATCATACGTTATCAGATCAGAGCTAGTTTGGAACTGTTGCATAACGATTAGGTCATTATATAATAAGTTAAGTTTCTTTTTGTATAATGATTATGTCATAGCTAAGTTTAACTCATTGTTAGGCTTCCTTAAACGTAATAGTAAAGACTTTCAAGATATAAATAACCATTATATAAACAAATTATTTAATGCTCGATAGTCAGATAGTTATTTAGCATATTGTTCCGTAATTTGGGATTCGGCTTAGATTCGCAAGAGTAAATACAAAACTTTACGAGGTACGCGGTTCGGAAAATAAATATGTTTGATGAGCTTCCTAATTATGGCAGAAGGTGCAATTTAGTTGGTCTGCAAACCTTAAGTTTGTTTTGCTCTGTGATGGTATTAAACGGAACTTACTTGACTTACAGCAAACTTGCTGTATAAAAAACTTTAAAAATCGAATTCTCGATTTAGTCTTTTCTTCCGACGCTGCTATGTATGTAGTTGCAGAATCTCACTCCAGTATTACTAACATAGACAAATATCATCATCCCCTGGATGTTTTTATTGACATAGGTGGACATTTGTTCGAAAATATTAATTCGTATGATCGTTCGCACTCTTTTGACTTTCGGAAAGCTAATTTTTATAGGCTTTCTGAAGAAATAAATAAAGTTGACTTAAATTTGTCTCTTCTTTCAAATATTGACGATGCAGTAGAATACTTTTATACTTTCATGAAAGACTGTATGAATAAAGTGATAAATGTAAAATTAACCAGAAATGGTCAAATTTCCCATCCAAGGAATTAAAATCTATTAGAAATCAAATAAATCACTTAACAATGACTATGTAAGTAAAATGGAGCGCTCTCTTAAAAATGATCCAAAACGTTTTTGGAGTTTTGTGAATTCGAAGAAAGCTAATTTTTCTTATAAAAATTGTACAACTTCTAACTCTGTAGCTGCAAGTAATTTATTTGCAGACTATTTTAGTAAGTCATTTAGTGACTTACCTCTACACATTGATAAACAGTATTTTAGTTACTTGAATAATGTGGATAGTTTCAAGGATCGTGGAGTTTATTTTGACCCCAAACTTATCTTTGCAGGACATATTAATTTCATTGTGAATAAGTCAAATTCTATACTAGGCTTTATAAAAAGGTGGTCCAAAGAATTTGATGACCCCTACGTTACTCAGGCATTGTACAATTGCTTCGTCCTTCCGCATCTTGAGTATGCTTCACAAGTTTGGACTCCGTACTACAACATTCACTCAAATCGAATTGAAGCCATTCAACGTAGCTTTATTCGATTTGCCCTGAGAGGTCTTCCATGGGAAGATCTGTATAACCTTCCCCCTACAGTCAACGTATCAGACTTCGCTTTTCTCAACGTAGAATAAATAGTGATATGATTTTCTTACAGCAGCTTATCTGGTAATATTGATGCCCCTGAAACTTAAAACTATTCTGTGTACTCATGTTCTATTGTCTTATTGTTAGTTAATTTTGCGTCCGTAGTGTTTGTGTTAGCCCTTTATACTTATATGCCTGTTATATATGTTTAATATATGTATATACTAACACCTGCACTAAGTGATGAGCCTGTGGGTGCACTTTTTGTGCCGGCTTGTATTAAGCACTCCACGACACGTTGACGTACAGCGTTTCAAGCGAATGAACACCAACGTTTCAGCCGCAGAAGAAGGCCTTAAGTGGCGCTCTCAAGTGAAAAGAGCATCCAGCAACTTGGAGTGCGCAATTGGAGGCTCTTAGCCAAGAAACGTGGTAACACCGCGGCCTGTAGCACCGCCTAAGTAAGTAGTAGACGCTCAATCCCGCAAACACATTAACACGTACTCTGCTTTAGTCCAAACTGCTCACAGTGAAGAACCTTGAACGAAAGTGATACATTTAGTAGAACTTCCTATCAATCAAGCTACCGATAAAAAAAAAATAATTTTTTTTAATAGCACATTAAACATTCTATAAAATGTCTCAGCAATTGCTAATGCCGGAAAACGCAAAACGTCTAAAGCTAATGACAGGTTAATAGTACGCCTATCAAAAACCAACCCAGCAACATCTTCTTAGGTCATAGCACACAAGATTCAGCTCCCTATTATTGGTGTAAGGATTCGCAGAAGCCCACGTCGCGTCCCACTCTTGACAAATAAGCATCTGCAAGCTCGGATCAAATTTTAGCCTGCGACGAATTATTGGCGTAATATTATTTGGACAAAAAATTGTCAAAACGAAATTGTCCAATTTGGAGGAACTGATTCCCGACAATACGTCCGCCGTCCGTACTGCAGAATGTTTACCCCAGTATACGGTAAAAACCGTTAAACATGTTGTTGCGAAGGTCATCATTTGGGCATATTTATTGTATTACGGTGTGGGTACGAAGTGATACTAAAATGGGTGTTTCAGCAGGATTACTATTATTTTTACTATTTAACTTTTAATTATTTTAAAAACCTTATTTAAACTGTGCACTCTTAAAGAATTTATTTTCTTATTGTACAGAAAATTTGAAAAATAAATACAATAAAATAAATAAATTACGACCCAAAGCACACAAGTAAAAAGGCAAAAGAGTGGTTTCGGGTCAGAAGTATTGAGGTCATGGAGTAGCCACCACAATGCCCCGAGTGAATCTTGTGATGTAAAAAAATATGTTGCTGATGCCAAACCAACAAACAACCGACAACTTTGGAAGTTTGTTGAGGAATCTTGGCGTAAAATAACTCATGCTCGTTGTCAAAGTCTTGTGCACTGTATGCCACGTCGGTGTCAAGCAGTCCTGAAAAATAAAGGCTTTCCTACGAAGTACTAAACAACATAAATTAATTCACTAATGGATTTTTGAAATAACTAGGTAAATTTTGTAAAATATTTATGTTTTTATGTACGCTACTATTAATTTGAACAATAAAAATAATAACTTGAGGTACACTTTTATTTTTTTTTATCTAGTTTTTAAGTTACGTTTAAGTTCTATGCTGTAAATTTTGTTGAATTATTCTTACTTGGATTAAAAAAACGAACGAAAAATTCGTAAAAATCTCCTATAAAAGTTCGTAAATTACATTTTGTTAGATATCGCTACTATTATATTGAACAAAGCTGTATATGTCAAAATTAATATACCTTTAGGATAGGGACGGATATGGAACGGGTTTGAAAGGCTAGCATTTGATATGTGATTTGTTATGAGATTAGCC